>CM061549.1:59142671-60392614 GCA_030864215.1 Capsicum pubescens
AGTTGTAGACTTTGAATATTTTCTTTGTCTCAACTCTCTCTTTCACTACTACACACTATAATCTTTTTCACACTTATCATATTTCCTTGTCCATGCAATAACATGCAAGACCACCTCTATTTAAAGGTGAGGAATTCATCCTTGTATTGAATAGGAAGAATATCGTATAGTAAAGTGAGTACATGAATGACCTATAGGTTACAAATGTTACAAGAGTTACATGCAACTAATGACCATATAAGTTACAAGAACTAATAGACATGAGAGTTACAAGAACTAATGACAATATGAGTTACAAGAACTAATGATCATCTTTACCATAATTTGTAACCACTAACTCAAAAAGATAATGTGGTGAGTTACAAGAATAATGACACCACTTTCTCCACTTATGTTTACTAATATCATGCACTTTTGATTTATTTTAATAATAAAATGCAGCAGGTATGTCGCTGAAGCCCATATTCAAGTATTGCAATTTGATGAGGCTGAGAAGTTTTGTCAGATGTCTCGACATTCATAAGGAGAATAATTCATCAACCTCTCCTGAAGAAGCTGCTGACAGGAGACTCTTGGGGCTTATCTACGATTCGGAGGAAGACTACGAGTCTGCTCTTGAGCATTATGTTTTGGCAGGCATAGCCATGGCAGCCAGTGGCCAGGAAGCTGAAGTAGCATCCATTGACTGCAAAATTGGCGATGCATAGTTATCTATGGCACGATATGATGAGGCTATATGTTCTTACCAAAAAGCACTTACTATGTTCAAGTTTACCAAAAAAGAGAAGCCATCCAGAAGAGATTGCAAGTGACCTTGTCGATGTATCTGTGATCTATATATGAATCCATGAACGAGCCTGATTAGGCTCTCGAGTTGCTTAAGAAGGCCATAAAAGTGTATGAAAATGCATCAGGACAACAGAGCACTATTGCAGGAACGAAGCCCAGATTGGGGTCTTGTACAATATTCTGGGGGAGTATGTGGAGTCTTACGATTCCCTGAAAATGCAGTATCGAAATTCAGGGAAATTGGAGAGAAAAGTCTGTAATTTTTGGTATTACTTTAAGCCAAATGGGACTTGCATGTCTAAAACTGGATGCAATAAACGAGGCTGCGGGCTTATTTGATGAAGCAAGGATAATTTTAGAGACTGAATGTGGACCTTATCATGCAGATACATTAGGGATCTATAGCAATCTTGCTGGAACTTATGATGTAATGGGCAGGTAATTACTGTATTTTATATTAATCTACCATATCGTTTTCTTGATTGTCATATTACTATTACGTTTAGTTTCTATTTTTTTATTCTTCATTAGAACAATGTAGTCATCATTAATAGTTTGCAGGACGGATGATGCAATTGAATTATTAAAATTCGTTATAATCCTGATGTGGATGATGAGAGGAGGAGATTAACTAAGTTATTAAGAGAATCAGGGAGAGTGAGAAGCAGGAAAACAAGATCCCTGAAAACTCTTCTTGGTAACATGTCTCATATTTTCCTCAAGGATCAAGAGATCAATATACTAGAAAGATGAAATAATAAGGTCGTCGTTCTGTCATATTAGATATTACTTTTTGTATATTTGGATAAGAAAAAATAGGAAAATAAAATTGCCTTAAAGTCGATAATATTTCTCTATCAATTTGTTCTCTGTGTATCTTGAATGTTAATAGTATGTAATGGTAGACTTTAGTTTTTCAATTTCTTTGTCTCAGTCGTTTCTTTATCAATTTATTCTTTCTACATCTTTTTCCTGGATCCCATCCAGTGCTCAATACTCATAGACGGACCCCACTAATCTGAATTTACACCAGACAGACACAATAAATGAGAAGTGCGCCCAACTAGAAATTTCTTATAATCATGGCTCATACTCTGGACCTCAGACTAAGGATGGAGGAATACTATCACATCCATTCACCACGATCCTAGGTGGTTGTTGGTGTGACTTGAATGCTAATAAATTAATGGTAGATAAAAGTTTTCAATTTTCATTGTCAGAGTAGATAGAGTTTATTTATCAATTTGTTCTTTCTGTATCTTGAATGTAAATAGAATAATGCTGACTTTCGCTATCCTTTTGCTGTCACATCTAGATGTTTAAGTTTTAAGGAACTTGCAAGACAAAACAGTTTTTGCTTACAAGTTACAGTTTAACTAAATAATTTTCCAGTTCGTGTGAATGTGTGTGTTTTTGTTGTTGACAGAAAGGTCAATTCTTTTGGGCTGAATAATGGGCAAGATATCGGGTACATCAGATGTTGCAATTCATGGGCGTTTTCCCCTTCAAGAAATAAGCTACAGAGTAAGTTACTCAATTGTCTTCTGTTGTTCCCCCCACACCAAATGAGTTTATAGTCATCATAACATTTGTTGTTTACGTTAGTTCTCCATCATGAATCACTACCACCACTCTGATATTGCAATATCTGTCAAAAAATCTCGAGTGTCTAATGTTAAGTGATAATTAATGGCGTGATGAGGTGGTTTAATTGTTCTAAATGCTTTTCAGAAGGAAATATTAAAGAGAAAAAGGCAACCTGAACCTCCAGAAGTTGTCTCACTTGAACATTTTCCAGCAGGGAGTTCTCCAGATCTCATTAGTAATGGAGAGAACAATGTTGGTTCAGCGTCTACTGTGGTTGGGGATCATAACCATGCCGGAAGGCAACTTCGCATCAGCTGTGAGGTTCTCTTCTTAAACCACCTACGTTCTTGCTTACATATTGGGATTTTCCTTTTCTGCAAACTACATTTTGTATATATTCATTATTGGAAAAAGTACATTTTGTACGTCTTGGAGTACACAGGAAATGCAATGTGAAAGATTAAGCCTTTTTAAGCGTCCACAGGGTTTATACATCAGTTCAAAAGAAAAGTATGATTGTCGCGGATCAATCCAGGTAATCATCGTGACTGATAGAGAAATAATTCCGAGACTTGGGGACTTTGATTGCCAGGTGATGATGCCCTCAATTGACATTCCCTGTGGGGAATTAAACAAAAGAAAGCAACTGGGCAGGTCAATTTTAGCATGTCTCCATTTATTTGTAAATTAATATATTGAGTCGGGGCCTTACCCATCTAATTTTTTAAAGGAAAAATTTCAGAAATAGCAACTCTGTAGCATTAATTATAATTTTTATAAACAGTTTTATAATTACGAAAAATAGCAAATTTTATTTTATATTTAAGTAAAATGTTGTTATATAAATATATATATACAAATTGAATAGTGGTTCCAATTTTAACTCTCATCAGTTAGAGTTAAATAAGGAAGTAACAATCATTAATTCATGCTACATTCAATTATAAAGATTTTTTTTCTTAATATAACTCTTCTATTTATCTTCTTCTTTTTTTATCCTTTTCCGTTTTTTTTCTCCTTTTTTTTTTCGTTTTCTTTTTTTTTTCCTCCTTTCTCATATTTTTCCTTTTCTTTTTCTATTTTCGTTTCTTTTTTTATCGTTTTATTTTTTATTTTGAATTTTTTTGTCACTTTATTTTGACTCTTCTATTTCTATTCTTTTTTTATCCTTTTTCATTTTTTTTCCTTTCTCATATTTTTTACTTATTTTTGTTTTCTTCTTTTTTTCTATTTTTATTTTTTATTCTTCTTTACAAATTTGCGTATGTATTTACAGTGCAAAACATACATATATATATCTGCATATGTATTTACAGAAATACATATCTGACTCATATGCATGTATAAACATATAGGACACAAAAATCTCTATAACAATATTCTTATGACAAAAAATATGCATTATCCATAAATACATATTCATTAATCATAAATACATATGCGTAATTCATAAATAGATATGCATATTTGAAAAAATATATATGCATTTCTGAAAAAGTACATATGCATTAGTCATAAATACATATGCACGCAGAAAAAGTACATATGTATTATTCATAAATACATATGCATCTATAAAAACCTAAACAGAACTAAAAAATATATTTTCAAATCAATAAATATAGCATCCAGCCCTATAATAACGTATGAATAACTAGAAAATACATATAAATTATTCAAAAATACACATGCATAACTGAAAAAATACATATGCATTAGCCATAAATACATATGCAATCATATGCATTAATCATAAATACATATGCACAATTGAAAAATACATATTCTTCCTTTTCGTTTGACTTCCTCTTTTTCACATATTTTTGTACTTTTTGGTGTTTTGAAGATGAAGGTTTTCTCAATGTTTTTCATTTCACAAGATCAAACAAGCGGCAAAACAGTTTTTTTCGGTGAAATCTCACTGGAATGTACCAACCTGCCGCTACCACATCATCGAAAAACTCATAAAAAATGATGATCAATCCCGTCCTTCACCGGATCTGCAAAATCAGCGAACCATCGACTAAAATTCGACTCCTGTGATTGGTTTCGTCTAAGACTCGCCGGTAAAACGCCATTACTGCCGCTGGCGGTCACCATTACGGCAAAATCCGCCGAATAGCCCCTCCCTCTGTCGAAAACCCATCGAGAAATGCCGGAAAAGGAGAGTCCAATCGAAGCCACCAGCCCATCCATCGTCGAAAGCGGCATCTCTTGGCTAGAAAAACACCAAAAAAATCACACACACCCCCCCCCCAAAAAAAAAACAAAAAATACGAAAAAGAAAGACAAAGAAAAAAATACGAAAAAAATAAAAAAATTAAAGGAAACTTTATATTGGAGGGAACTGCAATAGGGAAGTGGCGTGAAGATAGGGAAAAGTAGGAAAAAAAGGTGCAGCAGAAGAACTTATCAATAAAAGGGTGAAAATATTGCTACTTTTGCTACATCTTGTAATTTTGTTGTTATTAATTGCAATTAAGGTCTTAGGTATGTTAGTTGCTGTAATTTTTTCTTTTTTAAAAAAAAGAGTTTAAAAGAAGATAATTCTAGCACTAAAGTTCTAAAATACACGGTTTAAATTCTAACCCCATCTCAGACTCCAACTTTTGAAAAATACAAATTAGTACATATCACAATATTATAAAAATCAGATTTTATTTTTAAAAATACAAAAATAGAAACGTCCTCAAGAAGAAGCTCCTAGCTAGCTCGATCACTATTTTCACGATTTCGGAGCTTTGTCGATGATTTTTTTCGGATACCCTCGTAAAACCACACCACCACTGCTATAATACTCCAAATTTCATCCATTTTTAATCATTTCTCCACTGATTATTTCTTCCATTGCTTCCCAAAAAGCTTTCAAAGTAGTCTACTTTTCTTTGCGATATTCTAGCTTCATTAGATCCATTCCAACACTTCAGGTATTCTTCCACAACTATAATCCGCTTTATTATTTAGTTTTCCATCAGAAGAGAAACAAGATCCATTATTTCCATTACTATACGAAGACCTCATCAGTCCTCGCCAAGTATAGTTTAGGCAATCTAGCCACCGATCGGTTACAAATCAGTAAGTTAGTCTATTGTAGATTATCATCTAGGTTGACAATGTCTATTGCAAAAATTATTGTTGGTGGTGTTGATAGCATGGGTCATTAGGAGGAGACCCTAAAATATTGGAACGGGAAATCTGTGAGAAAGAAAATAATTTTCGTCGCCCTTCGTCATACCAGTTTATATGACAACATCATCACAAGCAAAATGAATATCGGGGACTTTAGTTGTGATCCAAGCGATTTGATCATTATCTACTTGATCAAATGGAAGGGAAAAACTAAATCCAACGTTCATAAAGAATGATGGACACGTAGGATTCAACATGCTTATTGTTGGTGTTGATGGTTCTAGGCCTATTCTAAGAGTTAGTGTAGTTGAAAGACCCCGAGATGAGGTTTCGACATCTGCGCCACCACCACCTATACTCCCACCACTGACTTCATTTGGCGATGATAATTCTCAAAAGATGAGGGTATGGTGGGTGATTATGCAATAGATTTGGATGAGGAAGATCATCTAAATACTGAAAAAGAAGAACATGAGAGTGGTAGAGGTGGTGAGGGGCAGTCCAACCATTTTTTTGATGAAAAAACTTATTTTATATCGAACAAATATTTTCGAGCAGGAAAGCACAAAAGATATTAGTGCAGAAGGCCTCAGTGAAGAAGTGTTTCCATTTTGCTACGACTAAGACATTTAAAAGATACTACAAGTTTAAGTGTAAGGATTCGTCTTGTAAGTGGATAATATGGGTGGGTAGATATAAAATCACAAATAGTTTTTTGCATCTTCAAGTATGTCAACGAACACACTTGTGGTGTCAAACATAGCGCAGGAAATTACAAGAACATCACTGATGATATTATTATCTTTGTTTGTATGAACCAGTGTATCGACAACAAAGGTCCAAACCCAAAGAAAATCAAGGGGATCATTTTTAGGAAACTCTATTGCAACTCGAGTTATTAGAAGTGTTGGAAGGGAGCCATTACTAAGAACTTAATTCGAGGGACACCAAAGCACGGGGATGCTGTCTTGATTGCTTTTTCATACTTACTGAAATCTCTCAACTTTGGTTCTATAAGCGTCATCATGGTCAAGAAGGATACGAACAAGTTGAAATACTACCTCATCGCCTCCGTGGCTTCCATCCGAGGATATGCCCTGTAAAACCCCAAAAAATTGTAATGAATTTATTTTTGACCCTCCCACATTTGTAATACCAATTTGACTTAAATCATGATGAGAGATGTTAAAGAGGTGTTTTGAAAAAGTTTTGGAACTTTCGAAAGGGGTTCGGGGCCATTTTAGGACCCCAAAACAGTGGGGGTCTGTGATAGTGGCATGTCATGCCACTTAGCCTCTGCGATAAGAGTGTGGCACACTGGCTACCCTCCGCGATAGCGGTGTGCTACGTTGCTATGTTATTTTCATACAGTTTGTTATTTTTCAGCCTGGGTAGGGGCTTTTTGATACTTTTCACTTTTAAAAGATCATAAACGTCCCCAACCCAAAAAAAAAACATAATTCATTGAAATTACATTGTGCTTCTCATCTTGAACTTTCAAGTCAAGAAAATTTAAGGGTTTTACAAGAATTTCATTATTCGGGCTCTAAACACCAATTTTTCTTCGATTTATTCTATATTTCAGACACGTTGCTCAATCCCTAACTTGTATTTTACATTGTAACATCAATTTATTCAATATTCATGTGTTTTGACTAATGGGTTTGAAATTTAGTTGAATGTTTTTGGTTGTTAATACTTGAATTAATTTTCCTTTGTTTTCAATGGGTTGTTTATGCTTTAACTATTAACTTTTGGAACTGAATTGGTGCATTGTTATAATGGTTAAAATGGGTGACATGGGTTTCAGCAAATTGATAAATTTTTGGCATGGTAATAGCATTAACCTCAACCCACATTGTAATCTTGGTTTTGAATATAGATTTTTAAATGATTTATTTTATCTTTTTGAACATTGCATTACATTAAAGGATAATTGTAATGCCCCGAGTCTATACCCCGGACGTTACACGGATCTTACAACCCCAAAGGACCACAAACTAACTCATGACTGATATTTGTTGTGAGCACTGAAACATGATACTGTAATAAATGCGAAAAATAGGCTGAAACACCATAAGGTTCAAAATATGTAAATACTGATAAAGTGCATAAACTGAAATAACAATCTGTAAAACTGAACACTGTCTGAAAACTAGTCTGAAAAGCCTCTAATCTGAAACTGTCTAAAAGTGGAGTTGATGGGACAATCCCCCAACTAACTCCATCTATTGAAATACTGAGTCTACTGTAATAATAAAATGAAAGAATATCCTTGAATAATGAGGACTCACTTGTAAATCTACTGTTGGCTAAATCTGGATCTATCTATGCGCGGTCAGGAACCTGAGCGTCCGAACCTATGATATAAAACATCATAGCGCAAAGAAAGAGTATGCGTCAGTACGTGGAATGTACTAGTATGCTAGATGGGTAAGTCTGAATGCAAGGGTTCATATGCATGACTAATAACTGACTGCATGATATAGAGTAACTGAACATGAGAGTACATGGATAACTGATACTACTGTAAATAATGAGTATGCGCTACTGTGCATATAAATAAATATTGTGATTAAGCTTATCTGAAGCTAAGTTCGGAGTTCTGATACTGAGTAACTGATATCTAAAGTTACTGATACTGGTTGACTGTATCTAATAGTCCCGATTCTATAGAACTGAACTGAGTTCTATTCTGAAGACTGAAACTGAGACTGTGGGAGGTAATCATCTAACTGACATTCCCCAAATAAGATAACTGAGTTGGGGTCCAACCTATGACCCCAGTTGGAAGGGTGTCAGTACCGTGCCACTAGTAAAGACACTGAAGAGTTACCCTCATCTGCCAGGTACTCTAATGAGAACGGTGAACCCTTATCTGACAGGTTAAAACACCTCATCAACCCTCAACTGGAAGGTTTGATGTCTCAAGCTACGCTGGCTACGTAGTTCTGAAACGCTAGGATTGCTTCTAAGGATCACGCTCTCTTCTGGCAGGTGAGCCCCCATCCTTGGGTTCACTCAGTGCTGACTCCTACTCCCAACTGAAAGACACTGAACTGAGTATACTGAACTGATACTGAGTTTACTAAATTTTTCTAAGTTTTGTAACTGACTGAGTTCTACTGAGTCCTGTAACTAACTGAGAGTACTACTGACCGTGACAAGACTGAGACTATTCTATAACTGACACTAGCTTCTAAATAAACTGCTAAATTATCGGGTATTAAATACCCCCAGGACTCGATAACATGAAATATAAAGCATAGCATGATCTTGAGATACTCCACAATGTACACTTGTCCATAATTCATTCATAAACGCATTTCATCAAACACTTGTAGGGCATAAGCTTGTACATGATTGGTACCACATAATGACATGTCAAGATTCCACTATCTACTTCACATAGATATTTTAGCAAACACTTGTGGAGCATGGAGTATTTCACATGATGATGGTCAACACATGTAATCATGAATACAACATTCAATTTTAAATTCAAGGATTAAGCATGAAATTCACATAATTCACCACATAACTATCTTAATTTCATGGAAACTTATAATTAAACATGCATTGTATCCCAATTACTATCATAATCACGAATACATTTAATTCCAAGCATGAAAATCATAAATCATAACTCTTAAAGTTTTAAAAATAGATTCTTGGACTCTATGGGTGAATGGGACCCATAGATGAACACCTAACATACCTTGGGTTATTAGTTCTTGAAGGTGCTTGAAGAAATTCTTAAGTTTTGACCTTGATTTTTGAAGCTAGAGTTTATTTTCTTGAGAGAAAATGCTTTGATTTTGAGAAAAAATGAATAATTATGATGTAACTAGGTTAATTTGAGGTAATTTATGTGTTAAATATTGACATGGGTCATGTAAAAATACCCAATTACCCCTGGAAATGATTTAAAATCATTACTAAAAAATTCTCGATTTGGGCACCTGGCGCGACGCGCCACTATCGCTCCAAGGCACTGGAAAATGACAACTGGGAATGTGGCTGGTGGCGTGATACGGTGGAATTGCGTTGCAATATCGGATTGGACCTGGAATCTTGGCACGATGCGGTACAATTGCATTGCTTTATTGGAAATTGACAATTGTGTATTAGGTCCTTGGCGCGACGCGCCAATATCGCGGAGCAACATTGGATTTTGACAATTGGGAAATTAGATGGTGGTGAGACACACCGGTATTGAGGTTCCTCACTGGAAACTGACAATTTCCATTTTGGCATACTCCGCGACGCATTACTGGCCTGAATAACGGTGTTTAACGACTGAAACTTAAAATACCTATAACTTCTTACCCGATTATCGGATTTAGGCAAATTTTATATCGTTTGAAAGCTAATTCAATTTCCTATGCAATGATAGGCTCTAAACTAAAAAATACTACGTATTTCAAAAAATTTATATTGGATAACTCATGAACTGAGAGTTAAGTTAAGCTTGAGAAATACGGGGTATTACAATAATTGGACAAAAGGATTTGGATACCCTTGGTGGCTATGGATTGGATTTTAAAACAATAATTAGAGTCAATTTGGTTAAATGGATTGGTTTGGCATTAATGGAATAGCTTACAAGCATATTGGTATGATAATACCAAGTTGGAAATGCCTAATTGAAAGACTCTACGGTTAATACACATTATATTTTAGACGGCTATCACCTTGGTATCTTTATCCATTCCTTGATATATATGGCTAACATGGACTAAGTCCCTTTCAGCAAGCGGAGAAGAACCCATATAGCCCATGGATGCTTGGAATGTCAGTATGAGCTACATAGTTCAGAATAATGTCTTAAACTATCATATTTTATGACTTTTACCCCTATCCCTTCATCCTATATACATACATAATCATTGTGCATGTTGTTTATGATTGGATTTTGGTAAATGCATTATTTTATTATTTTTTCTTAGGGTTACATACTAGTGCTCGCCCCATTGACCATCCTCGAATGCTATATCATTTCATAATATAGGTACAGAAGACTTCTCTGTTGATCTTGTGCAGCGTTAGATGATTTGGTACTCTTATTGATCAGTTGTGAAGTGGTGAGCCTCCATCTTTTAGAAGGCCCAGTCATTTTATTAGCTTCCTTATATTTACAGTACTTTTGGATTCTTTTTTCATAGTCGGGGGCATTTCTTGACTTAGTCGGTATTTTTGGATTAGAGAATTTTGTGGACAGTATCGGGATGTTATTATTGTTTTGCTTTGACTCTCAGCTTTTTATTTGACTTATCTATCTCTCTTATTATTTTGGTTGGCTTCCGTTGTTTACTCTTATTGTGCTCTTGAGGTAAGGCTAAGGGGGTTATCTCTGGCCTATGGTAGGCTTGAGATGCTCATCACAGCCAGGCTCAAGCGTGGGTCATGACAAGCATGGTATTAGAGCACGGTTCAGGGCCGCTGGGTGTCTACAAAATCGTATCAAGTATAGTCCTTGTTATGGATGTGTAGTACTCCACACTTATAAGGGGGAGGCTACAAGGCATTTAGGAATGTTTCTTTTTCTTGTGTCCTATTTCGGGCTATAGAGTCTAGTTATCATGAAAATTCTCCAACTCCTGGCTTACTCACATTTCAAATCATGTCTCCCTGAAGATCTGACTGTCATTAGAACTCCGCTGGAACCTCTGTTCCACCTAGGAAAACACAGAGAAAATTTGCCCTATTCATGGAATACAGAATCGGTCTAGGGTCCTTGCTCGTGACTGTACTATTCCACTTGGGGTTCCATGGGTCCTTACCAATACTCCTCGGGCTCTTTGGGCTGGTGATACTCATGCCTAGTCGCCTTAGGGAGATATTTCAAATGTGGAGTTCCGCCAGTCTATCCATATGCTTGATTAGATTGTGGCATCACAGTCTCATTGATTTGATCATGTTGGTCTTATTTCCAACTCATCTAAGGTTACTAAGTTGGCCAGTATTTGAGGTTGAATCCCCCAACCTTTGCAAGCTCTGATATTAAGAAGGATTCTCAAAGGTTTATTGATGAAATAAAAAAGATCTTTTGGGTGATACACGCTACTAATTTTAAGAGTGTGGAGTTTGCAACTTATTAGTTAAAAGTTATGGCTTACTAGTGGTATGAGGAGACAGAAGAGTTAAGGGGTGATAATATTGAGCCAACTATGTGGGAAAAATTTGTGGGTGCTTTTCTAGATCATTTCTTTCCTTAGGAGTTGAGGAAAGCCAATGCCAAAGAGTTTGTGAACTTGAAGCAGGGTAAGATATGTGTCAAGGAGTATGCACTAAAGTTCCAACAATTGTACATTATTCTCCAGAGTTAGTGTCTAATATGAGGTCCAAAATGAGAAAGTTTTCTTCTGGTTTGTCTCATGATTTGGTGTTAGAGTGTAAGGATACTAAGCTAAATAATGATATGGACATATCCAGGCTGGTGGTTTATATACAACAAGTTAAAGATGAGAAAAAGAAGCAGGTGGAAATGGGAGAAAGACAGCGCAAGAAATTTAGGTATGCAGAGCAGGGTGCAACGCAGTAGAACAGCGGGAGAGATAGTAAGCAATGGACTAAGAAGAAGAACTAGGCAATTCTTATTCGTCATCTAGTTCTCCGTATCCTAATCCTTTAGGTAATTGTCATTTTTAGGCTAGCAGTGGTCCTAAGGACAAGGTGCCCAATCTCAGAATAGTGGAGCTCAGTCAACCCCACCTTACCCTCTTTGTTGTTTTTACTGACAACTTAACCATAGATATTGTGAGGAGGGGAGGAACTAGTGTTTTAATTATGGTCAACGTGGTCATTACGGAAAAATTATCCAATAGATAAAATTTCCACTAGAGTTAATAAGGTCCTAGTCGCCACTTCTACGGCTCCTGCACCTAAGGGAACCACATTAGGTACCGACAATGGACAAGATTGCCTCTATGCACTTGCTACTCATCAGGAATCCAAGGCATCGCTAGATGTTGTCATTGGTATGGTACAGATCTTCTCTTGTGATGTTTATTGTTTGCTTGATCTGGGTTATACCCTATCTTATGTGACCCTTTATATTGCCGTGCACTTTGGTTTTGGTCCTGAAAAAATTTATGAACCTTTATCTGTTTCTACTCTTGTGGGTAAGTCTATTGTTTCTTGAAAAATCTATAGGGGTTGTTTGGTGTCCATTCTTCATAGGGAGACATTAATGGATTTGATAGAACTTGATATGGTGGATTTTGATACAATCCTGGGGATGGATTGGGTCCATTCGTGTTATACTTCTCTGGATTGTAGAACCCGAAAGGTTGGCTTCCATTTTCATAATGAACAAGTGATTGAATGGGCGGCAAGTTCCTTAGTACCCAAAGGGAACTTTATTTCTTATCTTAGAGCTCAAAAAATCATATCCAAAAGGGTGTCTGTATCATCTAGTTCAGGTCAAGGATGCTAACTCTGAAAGTCCCTCTTTGCAATCTATCCTTGTGGTTAATAAATTTCTTGAAGTTTTTCCTAATGATCTTATTGGAATTCTCTAGATAGGGAAATAGACTGTGGGATTGACTTTCTACCAAATACCTATCTTATTTTCATTCCTCCTTATAGGAATTACACCAACTGAACTAAAGGAACTAAAGAAACAATTAAAAGATCTTCTTGATAAGGGTTTCATTCATCCTAGTGTTTCCCCGTGGAGTGCTCTTGTGCTTTTCGTGGGACAAAAATATGGGTCTCCTTAGATGTGTACATACTATTGTTAATTGAATAAGGTTACTGTGAAAAATAAGTATCCTCTTCCTAGGACTGATGACCTCTTCGATTAGCTTCAGGGTGCTAGGTGTTTCTCAAAAATTGATCTCCATTTGGGCTATCACCAATTGAAAATTAGGGAGGTCGATATTCCCAAGACTTTTTTCTGGACTCATTATGTCCATTATGAGTTCTTGGTTATGTCTTTTGGTTTGAAAAATGCCCTGACTGCTTTTATGGATCTTATGAATTGGGTGTTCAGGCAGTTTCTGAATTTGTTTGTTGTAATCTTCATTGATGATATCCTGGTGTACTCCAAGAGTGAGAAGGATCATGTCAGTCGCCTCCGAATTGTGTTGCAAATTCTTAAGGACCATAAATTGTATGTAAAATTTTCTGAGTGTGAATATTGGCTAAGTGTTGTTACTTTTCTCGGGCACATGTTTTCTAGTAAAGGGATCAAGGTAGATCCCCAAACAGTTGAGGCTATTAAGAAGTGGCCTAGAACCATGACTCCGATCAAAATTAGGAGATTCTTGGGCTTGGATGGTACTATAAGAGGTTTTAGAGAGTTTCCCATCTATTGCTGCTCTGTTGACGAATTTAACACTGAAAAAAGGTTAAGTTTTTATGGTCCGATTCTTGTGAGTGCATCTTTGAGAAGTTAAAGGATAAGTTGACTTCTGGTCTAGTTCTGACCCTACCCGAGGGTACTGATGGGATTGTTGTATATTGTGATGTGTCCTATGTGGGACTGGGTTGTATTTTGATGCAATATGATAAGGTTGTAGCCTATGCTTCTAGGCAGCTTAAGGTTCATGAGAGTAATTACCCGACTCACAATCTAGAGTTGGCAGTTGTGGTCTTTGTTTTAAAGATTTGGGACCATTATTTGTATGGGGTTATCACGGCCAAAATCAGGGTCTGGCCGTGATGGGTATCTCAAGACCAACAAGGACCAGAGACCACCCCCTGCACCAAACCAACAGAACAAAATACCCCAATGTCCGATAAATTTTAAACATATAACAAGATAGTATAAAATAAACTTGAAGACTTCAGGATAATTCAATGGCCGACAACTGGCTAAAGCAACCAAGTAAAATCACCACCCAAGTCCACGGTAATCCAACAAAGCCTTCTAAATAATTCAGAATCAATAAAGTATAGGGAGATGCCTCTAACCCTGACAATGACAATAACAATGTTAATAATAATGTAAGCTCTCAATTCTAGTCTATGCTATGAACTGATGAAATGTCTAAGTCTTTTGGAGAATAAAAGCTCACCACTTCACCACAACGAACCAATGAACCAATATGATCCACTTAACTCTATGTAGGAAAAGTAGAGGTATCTCTATGCCTGCATCGCGTAGGGATACAATGTTCGGAGATGGTTAGTGGGTTAAGTACTAGCATGTAACTCAAGGGTAAGGATAAAGTAATGACAATTCAAAATTTAGTTCAACTCAATGTACTACATGTGTGAATGCATATATATACTCATATAACATGTTGGGATTGGGAACAGGGCTTAAAATGCATTTTAAAACCTTAGCCTAGATTGTATAGCTTAACCGTCATAACATAAAAAGACATCCATGGGCTATATGGGCCTAGCTCTCTCCGAGCTAGAAGGCCCCCAGTACATGTGGCCACACGAACCAGAGGGTATACATATGCACTATGGGGGACTCGAACCTCGCGGCATACCAAGATGACACAAGCACCCAATCAGGTAATATAATGTGGGGACTCGAACCTCCGAATCATATGAAAATAATAAGGAAAACTCAAACCACTCGGTCATGTAGACCCCCACACCGGCAACCACGATTTCAAGTAGTGGTCCCTCGGGACCTCCACTTTCACGACTTAGATACACAACCTCATTAAAGCCCAATTAAATCATTTATCACACATTCCCATTCATTGAACTAGGATACATATTTAGACAAATATTATTGGTATCATCATACCAACTACACTTGCAAGGTAACATCAATATGCCAAAATAATTTCATTACTTGGGGAAATTTATAGCCCCCTTGGTTCAATTATGCATTAGCTTGCGGAATTACACAACCCCATAAGGTTCAGTTCAAAATCATTATACTTCATTGACTTTTCACATTATGCAATAGTTCAAGAGTAGTTCAATATGCATACTTTTTATGCTCAAAACCAATTTCACAATATGGAGTTGGGGTCATTATCACTCAAAAGTCACAAGTTGGGGGAAATCACAATCTCCTTGTTTATTCATCATACCCATGCACCCCACTAGTTCTAAACTATAATCAAAGCATGAATAATCATAGGTAAACTATGGGAAACATTGTTCAAAGACAAACATTCAAAACCCACAACCCATGTTTCAAACCAAAAGCAAAACCATATGAATAATACTTTAAAATAAATAATAATTATGGAAGAGTAACATGCATGGAATACCAAGTTTCATGGGAAGAATTCAACCCCTGATCCCTTGGATGACCTACTTATTGGAACCCCTAAGTGTCTTGCTTGAGAGGATTTGAGAGAGTTCTGAGAGTATTTAATTAAGTTATGAGTGCAAAATAATTCCCTTAAGTGCTCTATGAACGTGGGGTTTTATATTTTGTAAGAAGAGAATTGTCCAAAGTTCCTTCAAATTAAAAGTTAAAATTTGGTCGTCAGTGTCTACGAGTCACTTTATGACTCGTAGGGTTTTGTTACGACTCATCACCACGAGTCATAGCCAAGACAGTTTTATGGGCACACACACACTTTTGACCCTACGACTTAACTAATATGACTCATACTGGGACCTTATGACTTATGGGGTCCAATCGTAGTCAATATAGAAACCTTTTAGGGTAAACATTGGATATCCTACGATTTGCACAAAATAATTCGTAATGAGTCCTTACGACTCATAGTGATCCACTCGTACTCAGAACAAAACTTAGACACACACACACACTATTTAGTCTATGATTTGAGTCCAATGACTCATCAAGACTCCCTATGACTCATAGGGTAAGTCATAGTCGGGACAGTGAGGATAAAATTTTAGAAATTCTCAGAGATCAACACCTGGGGTGTTTCATTGTCCCCGCTTAGGATCATTCATCCTAGAATGATGGGTCAAGGTATCCCTTAGCACCATTTAGCACAGAAATGCACCCACACTTACCTTTAATAATCACAGAAAATAAATATGTTAAGATCACACATACCTTAAGCACGATTTTCCAAAATAGGGAATAGGAACGGATACTTGGACTGCATATCCTCCTCGACTTCCCAAGTAGCTTTCTCAAACTTTTGGTTTTCATGTCCTTCATTCGCAATCAATGGACTTGTTGATCCAAGATATCCACCGGAACTTCCTCATAAGATAAAGAATTCGAAATGACCATACCTTTCAAAGGAAAAACTAATGAAGGATCATACATGCACTTCCTCAGTATCGAGACATGAAAGACCAGGTTAATGGAGCTCAAGCTAGAAGGCAATTCCAATTCATAAGCAATATTACCAACCCTCTTCAAAACAAAATACGGACCAATATAATGAGGACTAAGCTTCCTCTTCTTCCCAAACCGTATCATGCCCTTCATGGGTGACACATTTAAGAACACCCAGTCACCAATATTAAATTCCAACTCCCTTCGCCTTACATCCACGTAGGACTTTTGGAAACTTTGGGCGATCTTAAGCCTATCCCAAATCACATTAATCTTCTCCATGTCTTGGTGAACCAAATCAGGGCCAAATAACCTAGTTTCACCAACCTCAAACCATCCAATATGAGACCTACACCTCCTACCATACAAGGCCTCAAACGGAGACATACTAATGCTAGAGTGATAATTGTTGTTGTAGGCAAATTATATGAGAGACAAGTGGTCAACCCAACTACTACCATAGTCAATCACACAAGATCTTAGCATATCCTCCAATGTCTGAATGATTCTCTCCGCTTGCCCATCCGCCTGTGGGTGAAAAATAGTACTAAGGCTTACCTTAGTCCCCAAACCTCTCTAAAAGGAATGCTAAAAGTAAGAAGAGAACTAAGTACCTTAATCAGATATGATGGAAACTGGAGCACAATGCAACTTCACGATCTCCTCAATGAACAACTTGGCATAATCCTCAGAAGAGAAATTAGTTCTCACTAGAAAGAAGTGAACAGACTTAGTCATCCTATCCACAATGACCCAAATTAACTCAAATTACCGGCGAGATCGCGAAAGACCGGTAATAAAATCCATATTAATTACGTCCCATTTTCACACATGTATATTAATTTCTTAAAGCAATCCACCAGGCCTCAAGTGCTCCACCTTTACTTGCTGACGCATCATGCACTTAGATAAAAAATTGGCCATATCCTGCTTCATATAAATCTACCAATAAATTTTCTTAAGATCATGATACATTTTCATCAAACCAGGATGAATAGTATATTGCAACTCATGAGCTTCAGCTAAAATTCTTTCTCGCAACCCATCAACATCGAGAATACATAATCTACCTTGGTACCTCAAGATACCATCATCACCAATCTCGAAGGCCATCATTTTATACCTATCTACATCCTCTTTGAGTTGCATCAAGATAGGATCCATATCTGCATCTCTTTTACCTCAGCACCAAGAGATGAGGTATAGTTTAAAATCTCAAAAAAATTACTCGATCAAATTACAAATAACATTATATGGTCTAAAACAATTGGGACATATGTGGTATAATCTCCTTAATGAACACTTGATAAATGAAGGTTACATAAATGATGTCATTTGTCCTTGTATTTTTACTAAGAAAACAACATCGAAGTTTGTTAGACTAGTTGTTTATATTGATGGAATAAATTTCATTGGAACTTTAAAAGAGGTCCAATAGGAAATTGAATATCTAAAAAGAGAAGTTAAAATAAAATATCTTAAAAAGACAATTTTGTCTTACCTTGTAAATTAAATATTTAACAGACGGGGTCTCCATCTATCAATTTTTCTATACTGAAAAGATCTTGAAATAACTTTACATGGACAAAGCACACCCATTAAGTACTCTAATGGTTGTTTGATCACTTAAAGTTCGTAAAGACCCGTTCCGACCTCAAGAAGAGGATGAAGAAATTTTTTATCTTGAAATATCATATCTTAGTGTCATTGGTGCATATATGTACCTGGATAATACTACAAGCCCTAATATAGCCTTTTCTATTAATTTGCTATCAAGATATAGTTTTTTTCTGCACGGAGACACAAAAGGAGTTAAGTATATATTGCAATATCTAAATAGGACTATTGATATGGGCTCATTTTATACTAACAAATATAGTGCAGATCTTGTTGGTCATGTAGATGCAAGTTATTATCTGATCCACATAAAATCGATCTCAAATAGGCTATGTTTTTATATGCAAAGGTGCTACTATATCATAGCGGTCTACAACACAGTCTATTATTGCTACTTCTTCAAATCATGTTGAGATAATAGTTATTTATGAAAGTAGAGAATGTGTATGATTAAGATTGGTGGAAAATTGATTATTTTTAGTTGTTAATGATCCTAGGGTGTAAGAAAACACTTGTTTCGATAAAATTATTTTTGTTCATGCTAAATTATGTAGAATTCATGGTCTTTAAAGAGTAGAAAATTCTAAAATAATAAAATAGGGCCAATCAGTAGTTTAAGTTGATAATTGTAGGTTACTAATGGTTGGGAAAGGTGAGATTATTGAAATGGGTGTGTATAACTATTATTTATAGACCAAGAATAGACTGAAAGGGAGAAAAAAGAAAAACTTATGGTCTTGTAGTGATTCAAGCAAGGAATTGAGGTAGGTTATGATTCATTTACATCAAAAACTTACTTGACTCTATACTTATATGTGAATTGAGTATTTGTGATTCTTTTCAGACACTAATGATTATTGATTGTATTTGCATTTACATTAATATTGATAATGAATATTGTGATATTATGGAGATGAGTTGATAGTATTGATGATGATATTGAGATCATTATGATGATGATGTTGAGAATGATATTGAAGATGATGTTGAGATGAGAAAGAAATTATAAGTACATCTTGCATACATACATTTATCATATACATTTGAATGTACATTTATATATACATATATACAGTGTGTTACAACCTAAAAATTAGGTCATTATGACACTTATCATGGTGACTAGTAGGTCGATCACCCAAATTAATAAGAAGAAAACAAAATCGATAATAACATGAACTCAAATGAGACTTCTAGAATGAAGTCAAGCCAATATATAAGGTTTGATGTTATAATATATGAGCAATCTAAGTACAAATCTGAAACTAAAAGTACAAAATCTGCCTTTGACCAAAATAAAGATATAAGCAAGATAGAGTGAAATCCGAAAGTCCATCCTAAACACTAGAATGAACCAGTACCTCGAGTCTCACTAATCAACAACATGATTTCAACCTCTGTGTGCTGTATTCGTGTTAGAATCTGCACCGAAAGGGTACAGTGGGAGTGAGTATGATCCACTTGTACTCAATAGGTATCATAGGCCGACTGAGCAAAGTAGAAAATAAGATATGTAAAATCTACTATGAGCACGTCACCTAAAAATAAAAAAGTCTCGAATGGTATCTCACACCGTCTCCACTAGCAGTTCTAACATATAAGTATACAAAAACAGTAACAACACAGATATAAAGTAGAAAATACATGAAAACTATGAACAAATCAAGAAAACTAAGAGAAACAAGTAAGATATGCATGCAATGCAATGTGGGTGGAGTGAATGGTGAAAGACATTGCTTGACTTTCCATATACATCCACTAAGCTCACAGCTACTAGGCATGGCCCATGGGGGGGGTCACAACTCATATATTGTATCTCATATCTTAGTCTCAATCTCAATCTCAACTCTCCTATCTTACTCGTATTCTAGAAGAGGGTTTTCATAAAAAAAATATCTCATTTACTTTTAAAAACAGTATATCTTAGTGGTACCAATACTTCATGAATGAACATATATGAAATAAGGATGTATTGCTCATATTAGCCCAAAATAAGGATATCCAATTCAATGAGCATGTAAGTATGTATGAGTGAGCCTTGAACTCAACTTAATATGCCCATAATTCATGATTTATCAACTCCAAATAAGTACTATCATAATAAATATACATGCAAGACGTTATTATTATTATTATATCAACCCCTAATTCGGATATTTTATCATGATTAAACAAATCAATGCTTAAATAAGTCCTACATTATCATATTAAATCCCCACACGGTTATCATAGATATAATGAAGGCATAGAGATACATAGATAGGGCCAGTAGTGTCAAATAAAGCCCCCACACAGACAACACACAATATTAGAAATTGTAAGTCAATAATAATAAATTATAAACCCCCACACGGGCACACAACAGTAAAATAATCATGAATTAAAACCCCCTAGTTACCTCCCCATCCCATAACATTCTTCACTTATATATTAACTACCCAACTCAATCTGAAAGAAGTTAAATTATAACCTACCTCAAAGCGATGAAATTTTGGTCTAAAGTACCTCAATATGGAGCCTTCCCCTTGAGAATGGCCTTGAAATTAACTACAAAATTAAAATATAGCATCTACACTTTAAAGGAAATCTAATGATACCTATATTGCCTATATTCGAGCGGGATCAAAATGGATTCAAAAAATAGGTTTGTAAACACAAGGGGTAAAATCAAAAATAATTTTAATAAAAATATTTTTCAAGGATATAGTAGTCTATAAGATAAAACCCATACAAAAATAGGTTAAAAGTTGAGGTTTAAAATGAAGAAAAATTCTTTTAAAACTTTACCAGTAAAAACATCAGTTTTTCTTTTTGAAATTATGATTTAAAGGTGTTTTGAAGATAAAATTAAGGAAAATAGTGGAATTATGAGTTAAGAAGTTACCACACAAAAATCAATGTTGAAACACTTAAAAAGCGCCTTACCTAAAGCTTGGAGGTCCAAAAATAGATAAAAATCGAGAAAAGAGGGTTATATACATCAGTTGTTGCTGAAGCGACTACAGCTAATGCAATACTAGGCCTCTAAAGTGACTATCGCTTAACTGATGCCTGGCCGCTAAAGTAGCTACCACTTAAGAAATCTTGGATCACTTAAGCAGCTGAACCAGATATCAATTGATTTTGATTTTGGTGCAATCCTACCAAGCTTTGATCGGACCCTCAAAATTTGATTGGAATCCCACAGAAATAAGTCATATATGCTACT
Source organism: Capsicum pubescens (assembly GCA_030864215.1). NCBI lineage: Eukaryota > Viridiplantae > Streptophyta > Magnoliopsida > Solanales > Solanaceae > Capsicum > Capsicum pubescens. Next base: position 59,164,190 of record CM061549.1, read on the forward strand.
AAGCTAATCTCGACATTTAAAACTCAATGACAATGTTGGATTTTTAAGAAAATATCATTTTCACAAAATTAATCCTCGTGTCTTTATTTCACTATTTTCCAAATGAATGGCCAAAATGAGATATAAAGGTCCCAAAAATGATTCAACCCCGCTACCAACCCAAAGTTGACATTCCAGATCTACTGGTGCAGTTTGTTTTACCATCCGACACTCAAAACAACAACTGTTGATCAAAGTCAATTATATGGCTTCTTAAGTTTTCAATAAACACAAACTCAGACAACTTGTTTCTAATTTTCTCAAAAATCATGCCAACTATCCCCAAACCTCAATATCAACAAGTAACAACTATGAGAAAGAAAAAATTATCACAACACATAGAAATAAAAAATTCACAAACCATGGTCATTGCAATATATTTATGGAATGTTATTGATGATGATTTGAGATCATTATGATGATAACGTTGAGATTAGAAAGAGATGATACGTGCATCTTGCATACATACATTCATCATATATATTTAAATGTACATTTATATATATATATATATATATTAATTTTTATTGTAAAAAATGAGATTTGGGCAGCATCTGTTGGAGCCCCAGAGAGTCTCTAGCTCCCTATCGGTTCTTCCAGAGATAAAAACTTCCATTTATATATATATATATAATATTATGATGAATCTTGTTGAAGATTTGCCAATGTGTCAAAGGTGCAATTGGGTACTTGTATTCTTGTTGATGTGAAGTGTAATATCTATACTTAGGTGTCATTAATTGTAAGCTCTATTTTGATTATTGTCACTTGCATTTGATTTGTCTATTTGTACAATGCTGAGTTGAGTTGATTTTTGATTCCTACTAGTACTTAGCTAATGTACAGATATATGTATTTTTTTTTGTTAATGCAGAGTGTGTTCCATCATGTGAGATGAGACATCAAATCTTGCTTGTATTTGCAGACTTCGATTCAAGGTTGAGCACCATGACCGGACAGTCATTGGGTCTTATTATTTTCATTAATATCTCTTGTTTGGTACTAAGACATTCTCCTTATCTTATTTTTTGGATAATCTGTTAGACTTAGTTTTTCCTCACCGATAGATGTTTTTGTTCGGTGACTTTAGATTTTGGGGTTATAATAAATAGAGAAACTCTGCACTCTATTATTTAGTTATAATATTTGATTAAGTTTAGATTTTATTTCAGTTGATCATTAGTGTGTTTAGTGCCTTCATAATGAGAAATTGATGGAGTGAAGGGTTTGACTTAGTTGGTATGGATTGGGTTAGATAATCTTCCCACCGTAATGTTAGGGTGGGTGCCAATCATGACCACTTGGATCGTGATATAACTACACAAGGTACACAATTACGTTCACGATGAACTTAGATTTTAAAAAATATAGAATTAAATTCAAATAAAGGAAATCTGAATTGCATATTTAATGATGTGGCACAACATTACCAAATTCAACATTTTTTGTCACTTTAAACTTAGGTAAAACTTCATATATAGCTAACTGAGATCCCTCCTAACTAAACTTGGTCTATATTTCAATAATTACAATTTATAGACAACAGTTAATGTCTACATGTATTTAAGGAGAGTTCATACAAAATAACCATAAAACCTTTTTTTTTCCAGTTACAGTAGAGATTAATAAGGAAAGAGATAAGAATCAAGACACAATATTTTCTCCAACTTCCCCATAGTAATTTCTTTTCGTATATGTATATGCATATGTATATAATAATATCAATGGGTTCAATCGAATTAATCCACATATATAGTACACATGTATACATCAAACAAATAATTGAATGGAAACAATAAAATTTTGAATATTAAGGCTTTAAGTATATATATAATCCACATAATAAGTACATTAAGAATACATACGTGAATACATGTGTATATAGTTAATCAAATGAGTATACAGAATATAAATTTAAGGATATGTATATATAATTAATCAAATGAGTATCATAATACATATGTTCATACAATTATATAAAATTAAGGACATGTATATACAAAATACATATATATACCAAAATAGAAACTCAATGATAGAAATTAAAAACAAATTCACCTTATGACTAAGAAAATCAATTGTACAAATACACTTTTACTCTTATCATCAAGATAAACACGAATTGATACAAATTCAACTGTATAAAATTGATATAAATTCAGATTATATTTATAAATATACAAACTCAAATGTATAAATGCATTCAAAATGAAATTGATTGAAGAGTGAAGGAAATGTAACAAAATAAATATAAAAATACAAACGTACTGATATAAACAGAAAAACAAATTTGCTTTATGACTAAATAAATTTAGAGATACAAATATTCATTTGCATATATGTATCTCAACAATACAAACGACGAGGACGAAGAAGAGGCAGATCTTTCCTGTGCGATTTCACCAAAAAATGAGGCCATGAGGATGAGGAAGAAGGTGATCTATCCACATATGATTTCTCTGGAGAAGAAGATGGTGAGGGTCTCCAGAGAATGCAAAGAGAACAAAAAGAAGGCAGAACTGCTCCCATAGGATTTCATCAAAGAATGGGTTCTCCAACCTTTACTTTTGGGCGAGTGGGAGAAGAAGAGGAAAACAAGTATCTACCCCCATTAAAATTCATCATAGAAGGGGGTGGTAGGAAAGGTGCCAGGATGAGGGTCGCCATAGAAAACGATGAGGCGATGATTGTAATTCACAAGTAGTCCAACGATCTCTTTTTTATATATTTCAATTTGGATTTCTACGAATTTATCTTCTTACCACAAAAAAATTATTAAAAAAAATTGCAATTCTCAAGTAGGAGAAAGACATTATCCCGTGGGATTTTGTTGGAGAAGGAGGCGGCGAGGAAGAAAGGTGAGAGAAAAAAGTAAGCAAATTAGGTGAGAGAATATCTTCGCCTAATTTAAAATAAACCGAATTATGGACTTATTTTATCTATATAGGTTAGGTAATTGCCTCCAATAAGAGAGAGAGATTGCTTTCATGAGATTTTATTAGAGAAAGAGGCGGTGAGGAGTGAGCAAAAAAAGTAAGTAAATTAGGTGATAGAATATCTTTACCTATGTTGAGCTAATAGAAAATTTAATGAGTAAGTTGATGTTAGTTAGAGGAAGTTAGCGTGTGTGTTGTATGTGTGAGAGGTTAGTTAGTTAAGTGTGACAGTTGTTATTCTACAGCTATTACAAGTAACAACCTAAACTATAAATATCAGCATGTAGTCGCACAATATGCTAAGACAAAATCAGTTACAGAAATAATACTCTCCTTCTAGATTCTTCTTTCTCTTTTTATTCAAGTTATTAGCTCAATAGTATAGAAATCTAACATGGTATCAGAGTTACCCATTGTTGATCTCTAGCTATAATCCATGCTAAAGATTGTCGATTTCATATGATTAGTGAGAAGCGCAGCACTGTTCCATTGCTTGCAGACAACTTCAATGGCAGTTACTCGAAACTTAGTTGTAGAAGCTGCAACTACAACTGCAGCACCTTGAAACACTTCTACATCATTTGGTACAATTAAAATTGACCACAATCACCCTCTATATTTACATTCGAATGACACTCCGAGTAGCTACCTTATTTTTATTCAGCTCACTAGTTCTAAAAATTATGCCCAATGGAGTAGATCCATGGCTTTGAGTCTAGTAGGTAAGAACAAAATAGGTTTTGTTGATGGTCTATATCCTAAAAATCACTTTGATAAATCGGTACATGATTAGTAGGACAGAGTTAATGCTATTGTTTTGTAATGGATTATGAATTTAGTAAGAAAAGATCTATTGAGTAGTATTATCTATGCCTTTAATGCTCATAATGTATGGATATATTTAAAGGAAAGATTTGATAAGGTGAATGGCTCTAGAGTGTTCCACTTGCATACAAAAATTGTAATTCTTTATCAAGGAACTTTGTCAGTTGCTGACTATTTTTCTCAAATGAGAACTCTTTGGGATGAGTTTGATGCTCTCATGCCCTCCCCAAGATGTAGCTTTCCTGAATCTAGAAGCTATGCACAACACTTGATTATCAAAGAGTGTTATAGTTCCTCATGGGCCTGAATGAGACATACTCCCAGTATAGAAGCAAAATTCTTTTAATAACACCTATACCATCCATTAACAAGGTGTACTCCATGGTTGGGGATCATGAGAGTCAGAGACCCATAGCTACTAGTTCCTTTATGGGTCGTGTAACGCTCCAAAAATCTATCCCAAGATGTCACACGATGCTTAGGACCACAAGTGATTCCAAGCTAACCTGTCTACTGGCATAACTCATAAGAAACTGAATGATATGCATAAAACGACTAACTTTACGGTGAAGAAACATAATAACAACGGAATCTGGGAAAGATATAATATCAATACAACTTTTACATTCTAATAAAGTCTGAAAGAGATACTGAAAATACATAACTGACTCTAACTGACATTTGTGAAGCCTCTACTATACTAACTATAGTTAGCTGGGATGCGACTCCAACTATCACTAATCAATATATATGAATAAGAAAATAATGTACATTAATAACATCTAACTAAAGATCCCGAAGTAGAAGGACTCCTCATCTACTGGCTGAAATCTGCAAACTGTCTGAATATAGTATACGTGCTACAACTGAGCTGATACCTACATTATGAGACAATATAGAACATAGACATTATGTGGATCAGTACTTTAAGGATGTACTAAGTATGTGAGACTGAAATGCATAAGTAAAACATTATCTCATCATCATAATTTGTAAAACAATGCATGCTAAATGTAAATGACTCACATAAGCTGGAATATCTGAAATACTAAAAATAATAAGCATGAGAAACAAATCATACTTGTAAATCTAGTGAGACATAACATTTATTTCTAAAAGTTGTGCTAATACTCTGTCTTTAAATCATATTGTCTAAGTGTAGAAAGGACTCACTTCTAAGTCTAAAATCTAAAAACTAAAATATGTAACTCTTATCTTTCTATAAAGCATAATTTGAGTAAAATTTGTGAGCCTTTACACTTCATTTTCTAAAATCTGGAAAATACGATGTCTTAGGGCTTAAAATCTTAAAACCATAACTTCCAAAACATATGTTTTTATCTTAAATCTTTAAATCAAAAGACTGTTGAAGAGTGGGGGACATCTTTTGGGAGGTTCTTCTAACCGACAATACAGTATGTGAGCATCCATGGAGTCCCACGACTGGCCCCCGTTGGTAGGATTGTTCTACCCTTACCATCGGAATAGAACATTCTAATCTGTGTGATCACAATCTGAGTCATCCACGTAGAAGTGGGAATAAATTTGAATCTGTACCTACGGTGGCACGTAGTTCTAGAGTATGAAATCGTAGTAACCTACCCAACTTGGTGCTAAATACTACTCCCAATCTTATGCTCAAAATCTTAAGAAATCTACTTTAAAAACACTATAATATTTTATAATAAAACCAGCTGTAAATCTGGAAAGCCAAATCTGTAAGTTTGAATCTGAAATATGGATTTCATATCTATTCTGAGACCAAAAGGTCAAATCTTAATCTAAAATCTGAAAATAATCTAGTCATTGGGTGCTTATAGCACAAACAATCTTGAAACAACAATATTTAAGTGGGGTCTAAATTACCCAAGCATTAAACTCATGTTAAAACATCTAAAAATTCATACTTGGTAATGTATACATTCATAAATCATCTTAAAATTTGGAAATTTCAGCAATATACATGGAAATAAAAACACAATCATGTATTGCAACTTCTAAATCATGGAAAACCTCATAATCTTGCAAATAATGATAATGGGTATAATCCCTAACTTAAATTTCATGGAAAATCATATAAATTGAAGTGAATTTATAAATAAAATAAAGTTTTGGGCACAAGGATGAAAGAATTATCCTTGTTCAAAACTCCACATACCTTAATTGAAGATTGGATGAAGAATCTTGAAATATTAATTCCTAATTGAGTTCTTGAAGATGAGGTCTTGACTATCTTGTCTTGAAAATCTTCAATCTAAAGCTTTCTTGGAGAATCTATGATGGAATTTGATTTCTTGGAGAAAGGGCTTTTGGTTTCTAGGGTTTTGCTTTTGATGAGAATGGTGAATAGTGAGCAAGAATGCTTGGAAATATAATTAATATTATGTTTAAGACGGATTGGGGCCTTGGGAATTGACCAAAATACCCTCTTTAAAGTCCTAAATGAAACTAGAAAAAAGATCAAAAATCTCGATTTGGCTGGCCACCGCGATGCGCCACAATCGCGGTGGCTCACTAAAAAGGAAGAGTGGGAACTGGGCTTTCTCCGCGACACAGAGCTATCATGGTGCCCTATAGTTTTGCCATTTTAGCCACTGGCGCGACGCGTCATTATCGCGTAGGCTTGCTGGAAATTGACAAATGTGAAAGGGACTCCTCCGCGATACGGTGGAATCATAGAGTCTCACTGGAATTTGACAACTGCCAATTTGCTTAGCTCTGCGACGCACTGAGAGTCCAGGTGACACACTGTCAACTTAAAAATGCCATAACTCCTTCACCGAGTGTCGAATTTAGGCGAATTTGGTATCGATGGAAAGCTTATTCAATTTTTCATACAATGAAAATTTGGAATATTAAAAATACCATATGAAATAAATGGGATTCATCTTTGAAATAAATTATTGACATTCTAGGAATGAATTTAAGCTAGGAAAAGTATGGGGTATTACAGATCGTGTTACTGATACACTAGATACACCAGCTTTTATTACTTACAAACCAGGTTAAAAAATCAAAGAAGTGTATTTGGGACCTGGTAGTTTAGGAAATACCAATCCTGTTAAGACTGCAGGTGTCTATGAGGGAAGGACACCAACTTCTACCTATAGAGGTGCTTCACAGAAAAGGCCACCAGTAATTTGTGATTTTTGTTGTTATAATGGTCATAATAAGGAGAAATGTTTCAATTTGATTGGTTACCTATCAGATTAGTGTAAATCCAAGAAGAAAGGTGCAGGACGGTATACACATTTAGTAGGAAACACTGCTCTTTTTACTTTTCCTGATTCTATATCTTTGTGGACACTTTACTAGTGATAAGCTATATATAAACTCATACTTTATATCTTACACCAGAACAATATCAGCAGATTGTCATGCTACTCAACAAAGAAAGGGAGAAAAAGAATTCCACTCCACCTACCGCAAATGCAGATATCATGATAGCCCTAACTAGTCATTTTGTAAGTGATAGTTGGATTGTTGACACTGGTGCTACTAATCATATGGTTTCTAATCCTGCTACATTTCATAGTTGTCATAAAGTGTCTCAGTCTTCATAGAGTAAGGTATATCTTCTAACAGGTGATGAGGTGTCAGTATCTTACAAAGGCACCTCTAGTGTGCTCATTAATTCTCTCATTACTAATGTCATATACCTTCCTGAGTTTAAATATAATCTCTCGTCTATATCAAACTAACCAAGGTGTTGCAATATTCAGTGAAATTCTTTCCTGACTTTTGCATCTTTCAAAATCTCTATACTGGCATGGTGCTGGGGATTGGTAAAGAAGATTAAGGGCTTTACATTCTTCAAAATGCTTCCACATAGTCAACATGTATAAATATATGTGTAATAATATGCAGTTGCTATCTGATTCCAGTATTCTCTGGCACAAGAAAATAGGCCATGCACCTGTTGAGGTACTTAAAAGGTATCCTGTACAGAGTCATTTGAAGTTTGAAAATCATATGTGCACTGTGTGTCCCCTTGCTAAGCTGACTAAGCTTCCTTTTCAGCATAGTACCTCTGTGTCTAAGGATCCCTTTCATTTGTTTCACTGTGATATGTTGGGACCTTATAGAGTGCCTACACATAATAACAAAAGGTTCTTTGTTACCATTGTTGATGATTATTCTAGATTTACTTAGTTGTTTTTTATTTAGTTCAAGTCTAAAGTGATAGTTGTACTTAAAGACTTCCTGATGAGAATAAAAAACTAGTTTCTTACCTTTGTGAAAATCTTGACAACGGATAATGGATGTGAATTATTCAGCCATGAGTTTAAGTCTCTTATGTCTAATCTTGGTATTTTGCATTAAACTTCATGTGTCTATTCCCCTCAGCACAATGAAATGGCGGCAAAAAAATATAGAACTATTTTGGGAGTTGCAAGATCCCTCAGATTTCAAGCAGGTGCACCTCTCAAGTTTTGGGGTGAATGTGTAAACACTTCTGTGTACTTGTTTAATAGAATACCTTCAAAAATACTTCACTATAAATCTCCCTATGAATTGCTACATCAAAAGGCTCCTTCTTTATCTCATCTAAAAGTTTTTAGATGTCTAGGCTATGTCTCTACTACCAGTGGTTCATATAAGTTTAGTGCTAGGGAAATATCTTGTGTCTTCATAGGATATTCATCTACTCAGAAAGGGTACAAACTATATAACCTTCATACCCGACTCTTCTTCACTACTAGAAGTGTCAGTTTTAAAGAATCTATTTTTCCTTTCCTTAACAAAACCACCACTGGTACTCCCTTATTTCCTATCTTGCAGGCACCTCTCATTGATCAGTTAGTACCTTCTTTCTCTTTTTCTTCTTTCCCTACTCCTGCTACTACTCCTATTTCACTTGAGTTGGAGCATGACCTTTTCCCCTCTTCTTTATCTCTACCACCTTCTTATCTTTTTATATCTCATCCTGATGCTCTTGTCTTCAAAAAATCCACTAGAAGTAAGAAACCTTCCATTTGGATACATGATTTTGTCACCACTAAACTTGTTTTAGATCATTAGTGTTTATATCCCTTATCTTCTTATGTTACATATTCTCATCTTTCCCCTCAGCATAATCAAGATCTCTCTGTATATTCCTCTATTCATGAACTCTCTACCTTTCTTAAAGCTTCTAAGGATCCCTCTTGGGTTGAATCTATGAAGATGGAGATTGTAGATCTTGAGGGGATTCATACATGGTCTATTACTTATCTATCACTTGGTAAAGTCCTTATAGGTTGTAGGTGGTTATACAAAGTAAAGTACATGGTAAATAGAGAGATAAAAAGGTATAAATCCAGACTAGTAGCCAAGGGGTATAGTAAAAAAATTAGGGTAGATTACTCAGATAGATTCTCTCATGTGGTAAAGATAGTGACTGTGGGATCACTCATTGTCGTTTTTGTATCTAAACAATGGTGAATTTTTCAAATGGATGTGCACAATGATTTTCTTAATGGAGATCTATCAGAAGAGGTATACATGTATATTTCTGATGGTTTTTGCAGACAGGGGGAGACTCAGAAAGTCTATCAATTATATAAGTCTTTGTATGTCCTAAAGAAAGCTCCTAGATAGTGGAATAAGAAGTTGACTGATGTTCTTTCACAAATGGGGTTCAGTCAAAGTTATTATGACTACTCCTTGTTTACCAAATAAATATAAAATGAGATAGTGATCATTCTTGTCTATGTGGATGATTTATTGATAACTGTAAACAGTCTCACCTTGACAAATTAAGCTAGAGGAGATCTGCAACAAAAGTTTAAAGTGAAGGATCTTAGTGATCTGAAGTTCTTCTTGGGAATAGAGGTAGCCAGGTCCAAGGAGGGGATAATGTTGAATCAAGGAAAGTATGATCTTGAACTCATATCTAAGGCTAGGTTAAGTGGAGCAAAACCTGCTAGTATTCCACTTGAAGTGAACCAGAAGCTAACCTCTGTGAATTATGATAACCACATTTCCAATGGAACTGTAGATGATGTTTAAACTTTGAAGGATCCAATAGTCTATAAAAGACTAGTATGAAGGTTATTATACCTCACCATGACCAGACCTGACTTATCCTTTGTAGTAAAGGTACTAAGTTAGTACATGCACTCTCTAAAGGTATCACACATAGAGGCTACATCGAGAGTAGTAAGGTACATAAAAGGTAATCCTAGCCTGGGAATGTTTATTGATAATGCTCAAATTATACTCTTGAATGAGTGTAAGCAATTGTTGTCAATATAATAACCTAACTTAGGTTGGGGTCGAATCCATAAGGAGTGAAAACACAAAATTCAAAACTCAAGAGTATTGATAGTCTACTAAAAGGTGACTTGTAATGTGAATGAAACAAACAAAAATGTAAGATAGGGAAATTAGTATGAACACATTTATAATGATAATTACTTCTCTTTTAGAGTACTATCTTGACGTTGAAAAATGCTAAGAGTGAATTCAATTGGAAATAGGCCTTGGGGCTATGCAATTCTAGGTGTGGGTTGACAGCGCCCAAGTGCACGCGCAAGTGTATATGATCTTGTCAAGTAGTAAAGTGGCCTTCAAGAAGCCAAGTATCGATCCCAAAGAGACATGATTTGACAACAATTCTTTTTTAGTTCACAATTTCAATTCAATTGATGCGACCGTAACCAAAAAGCTAGTTTGGAATTTATAACTAGATAAAAGTAAACAATGCATAATGTAAAGATTTTGAAACAATCAATAAGAGAAAACCCAGGGTTGAAGTACTTTGAAAAATCATACTATTTTGTTGAACTCCATTCGTTAACTTGCTTATCTTGGTTGTTGATTCGTAGGGTTAATTGCATGATTACAGTTTTCCAACCTCTAATCCTTTACCAAAGTAGAACCTTACAACTACATCGTTGAGTGGGGATGTAATAGTTTGCTTAAGTTCTTTAAGATATCATCCTACGTATGAATCAAGTAAGGCATCTGAGTACATCCCTATCCTAGATACTAATTTGAATTCCTTATTTCATAAAGAAAGACAAACCTTACTCTGTTTATTCCCATGTTCTATCTCCCTATTCCCTCTCCCGAGTTTACAAAGTTGATAATAGATGTATTCTAAGGGTTGTGAAACTTAAAATATTTATAACAAGAATAAACAAACAACCAATAGTGATAAGAAAATCAAACAAACTTAACTCATAACAATAATACTCATGTTCTTGGTTTCAACCCCGGAAAGAGGGCGTTTAGCCATGCATAGTCATAATCGTAATCACAAGGTTGTAATTAATGAATAAAAACATGTATGAAATAAATCAAAATAATAAAAACCTAATTATGAAGTTGTATTATCCCCTTTATCTCCAAAATATGTCAAAAGATATGTAAAAATGCGATACAACATGTATTTATAGTATATACGGGTAAGCCAAGTCCGTGTAGAAGTTGATTTAACTTAAAACGCACAGGGGTGGAGTAGACCAGGTGTAACACCCTATATTACTATGGAATGTAGCATGATAATCACCCTATATTCCATAGTAATAGAGCATGTGATGCATGCTTATCGCACGCCTTCACTGGAATTTGCTTCCCGAATTTTTGATAAGTGTTGGTCCTTCCTCCTTTCATCCCTTATCTTGTGGTGTATTTCCAATGATTTTCCAGAATATATATTATCCATATATCATAATATTAATATCATAAGGTATCCTACAAGAATACACCACACGAATTAGAGGTACAAACAACACTATATCCATTACGATGAATAAAAAACAAGATCTTAGACTAGGCAAATTCCCATGATCTTCCACTCAATGTTTTGACTCTTTCCTTGAATCAATTGAAATTTTTACACTTGTTTCACATATAATAACATCATTAAAACCACAAGTAACATTTAAAACACCATAGAATCCAACAAGTTAGACTAGACAAGCAACTAGTTCAAGCTAGTAACACTAGTTTCTCTGGTTGAATTCTAATTGACTCTTTCAAGTACAAACTTGTTAGAAAACACTTGTAACCATTGTAATAACATGATTTAACACTTTGATAAATATTTATGTCATTATAAAATCATATAGAATAGAATCATTTTCAAAACAAGGCTAAAATGACTAGAATAGTGACTCTAGAAGGCATAAATACACCCAACATCACCACCCCACACTTAAAGCATTGTTCGTCCTCGAGTAACTCTTAAATATAATCATCATATTCTAAGGAGACTCTACATTTATAATACATTCAAGACACTCAAGATATTACTACAATACATAGAATGCAAGTTCATATACTAAGCATGTTATTTGCACAATTGAAAGTTCATGAACAATACTCAAAAATATCCTAGCCTCAAGAATTGACTCACCTGGTTGTCAAACTCATGCTTATCATTCAATCAAGTATGCCATATAAGTCACCCACATTCATCAAACATGTGCCCCTCACAACACGAGTGTTACCCATAATCACTCACAATTAAGAAATTCTAATATGATGGGTACAAGAATCAAATTACGCTCACTCTCACAAAGAATTCACAAGTTACACACAATGAACCATAGGATTTCCCTTAGTGTAATGCTTCACTAATATCATAATGTAAAGCTTAGGATCAATTAGGACTTTTTTGGTTTGTAATGTAGGCTAGGGGACAGGTAGAAACTATTTGGGGAATAGTGACTAACCTTTCTAAGAACTTTAATGCACTACATTATACATTAAAAACCAATCTTCAAAACCAAATTACACCATTTTTGTATACCCCATTCATTTATTTTGCCACATCTCTTTTAAGCATTTTCATAAAACCATGGTGGACGTATTGCTTATCCCTTCAAGATTCGGTTTTTCTCATTTTCTACAATCATGGGAATATTTATAACACCATTTATATCACTACCAACCACCACACATCAAATATAAACACCAATGACCATTACCTTGGGGCATCAATTTCACCTTATTCTTCTTCAATTTCTCAAACTCCTTACTAAATCAATTTTTTTCTCATTAAAGCACTTAGCAGCTTGTTGGATCAAATTATGGTCTATTAAAGAAGGGAATTAAGCTTCATATAAGGTTACCATATAAAATAATCTAAAGTCTCAATGGGGGTTAACTAGGATAATGCACAAAAGGTAGGACAAATAAAAGGTATAAAACAAGGCTATCAAAGAAATACCTATATCATCTCCTAAACTCACATTATTTATTTTGATTTGCACACACCTCGGGAAAGTTCTAGACATCACATGCAATAAGGAATATACAAAAAAATCCCACACTCACATGGCACATGCTCAACTCAATAGGATCATCATAAACTCTCAACCAATTAATAGCACAAATTCAAAATTAAGCCAACAAGTATAAGAGTCATAAACATGAGCCTAAGAGTCTCAAAAATTGTAATTCATTCAACCAACATGCTTTTTCATACAAAATCACTTGCATCATGCACTAAAAAATAGCACCAACAAGAATATCTTACACACAAAAAAAAATTAAGCCAAAATTTGGAAATTTCCCTACCCCACACTTAAAGATCTACTTTGTACCAAAGTGAACTTAAAAGTAAGAGATAGAAATTCTCCCTGAGGCCTCTAGGCCTAGCTAGTAGCATCTTTACATATAAAGGAGATTCGTGGGACCCCTCACTCAATTTTTTCCATGCTTCTTAGCTCAAGTTTATGGTACTCAGACTTTCCATTAACTTATGACTCAACCAAAAACAAAAACTACGTGAAGTAAAAATGAAAAACTGAAAAGAAAACATACCTAATTAACTTGGGTTGCCTCCCAAGCAGCGTCTGATTTAGTGTCGCAGCACGACCCATATCAACTCAACCATATTCCTTCACCCTTTTACTCCTTTTGGGAGCCATTTTTTCATTTATTTCTGACCTCGTGAGTTTGCACTCTCAAGGTCAAAATCTCTCTTAAATTTAACCTTCATCGTGTTGGGAAATAGTGATTTCATCTTAGGTCGCTCAATCAGGTAATCCAAAGAGGTCTTTGGTGGATTAACCACCCCACACTTTTCCCTTTCAATAACATTAATCACATATAAATCTTTATATTGGGAATTTACGATGGGTTCTTTGTAAACATCAAATACTACCTCTTCATTATCTACCCTTATTTTGAGTGTGACTTCTCTAACATAAATCAAGGCCCCTCCAGTTGCTAAGAATGGATGCCCCAAGATGATTGGTACCTATTCATCAGCATCAAAATCAAGAATAATAAAGTCAATAGGTATAATAAATTTACCAACATTTATGAGGACATCCTCAATTATTCCATATGGATATGTAAATGACCCATTTGCCAGTTGCAACACCATGGTGGTCAGTTTCGGTTTTCCCAAGCCCAATGTTTAAACAGAGGTAAGGGCATCAAATTTATGCTTGGACCTAAGTCACTCAATTCATGGATCAATTTAATTCTAATTTGAATTGGGATAGAAAACCTCCCCTGATCTCTCAATTTCTTGGGGATTTTTTGTGTCATTATAGCACTACACTCTTTAGTGAGTGTTATAGCTCTCACATCCTGCAGTTTCACCTTATTAGCCACCACATCCCTCAAGTACTTTGCATACTTAGTCATACTCTACAAAATATTTAAAAGAGGTAAATTAATATGAAGCTCTCAGAATGTGTCAAAGAACTTTTTGAACATTGCATCCTCCTTCGTTTTTATCTGTCTCTGAGGGAAGGGTAGTGGCGACATCTTCTTCAATTCTTCTGCTTCAACTTTTTCTTTCAAGTACTCAGACTTTCTTGAATTTTTAGCAACTCTTTCATTTACCTGTTGGGTTACCATATCAACATCTACTTCCTTTGTTGCCTTGGGAGGTTCTCTTTAAAGCTCTTCACCACTTCTCAAGGTGATTGCCATAACCTGCTTTGAATTTTCTGTATCTACTGGTAAACCACCTTGTGGTCTAGTATTCATTGCCTGTGATAATTGTCCCACTTTAAAATATAAACTTCTTGTGGACGCTTGCTAATTTTTCATATCTGCAGTTAACTGTGTCTGATTTGCTAGAATTTGCTTCGACATCTCTTCCATGTTGCTAGTTGACTAATTTGATTAGGCCTGTGGTTGTGGGGCATTCCATGGATGATTTGGTGGATGAGTTTTCCACTTCATGTTGTAGGTATTACCATAATTCTGCCTTTAAACATTACCTACATACATCACAAATTTCGAATTTGAAGCACACATTGCCGCTAAATGGACATTATTTCCACAGACCTCACACCAACCTACAGCTTGTTGGACGACATTGACTGTGGCTGCAGGTTGTGATGCTCCAAACTTTATGCTGCTAAACTGAGTGTTGATCAAATTTTATAAGGTAGAAACCTGTGCTGATAAGACTGTGAATTGGTCCACCTCTAATACACCCGCAATTCTTTTTGTGGCAGTTCTAGAATCTGAATACCACTCTGGATTTCCTTGTGCTATATGGTTTAGTAATATGTACAACTCATCATAAGTCAATTCCAGCGCTTGACCACCTGTGGATGAATCTAGAAAAATCTTCGTATTATGATCAAGAGCTTCTACAAAAGTATGAGCAACTACCTCATTGGACAGTTGGTGGTGTGGAAAATCTCGAAGAAGAGCCTTGAAGCATTCCTAAGCATGATAAAGGTTTTCATCAGGCTTCTTTTTAAAACTCACTATCTCACTACAAAGTCTCACAGTCTTGCCTAATGGAAAGAATCTGATGAGGAACTTTCTGGCTAAGTCATCCCATGATGTAATTGAATTTTTTGGCTCCACATTCAACCACCTTTTAGTTTCCCTAAAAGTAAATGGGGAAACAGTGTCAGCCTCAAATAATCTATACTCACCCCAGTCGAAATGAATTTATCAGTAAGATCAATAAAGGTCTGCAAGTGGACATATGGATCCTCGTATGAAAGCCCTGTAAACTGTCCACTTCTAATAAGAAGTTGCACCATATTATATTTCAACTCAAAATTCCCCCCAGCAGTCGGTCTTTGAATTGGGGAAGTCAAGTTCGTCGAAAGTGGGACTGTCATTTCCCTCACTGTCCTGCGTGCTTGTTGTTCTACATCCATTATAGCAGGATTCTCTTGGTCTTCCTCTATTTTTGGAATATGGGGAAGAAGGATTGCGTCTCTTCTACGTTGATGGAACAGTTGTTCAAGTTTTAGGCTTGGTTCAACCAAATCTGTATTCCTTGCTAGCTTATTATCCTACAACCTATTTCCTATAATGACAAAACCAAGACCAGGCGTAAAAACACCAAATAAATATAAAAAGTAAAACTAAAATAAAAATAATTGACAATTGCAAGTCTCCAGCAACGGCGCCAAAAACTTAACAGCGCACATGCTAGTGTCCGTGGTCTTATCAAGTAGTAAAGTGGCCTTCAAGAAGCCAAGTATCTATCCCACAAAGACTTGATTTGACAACAATTCTATTTTAGTCCACAATTTCGATTCAATTGATGCGAGCATAACCAAAAAGCGAGTTTGGAATTTATAACTAGAGAAAGTAAATAATGTGTAATGTAAAGATCTTGAATCAATCAATAAGAGAAAACCCAGGGTTGAAGCACTTTGAACAATCATACTATGTTTTTGAACTCCATTTGTTAACTTGCTTATCTTGGTTGTTGATTCGTAGTTTTAATTGCATGATTACAGTTTCCCAACCTCTAATCCTTTACCAAAGTGGAACCTTACAACTACATCGTTGAGCGGGGATGTAATAGTTCGCTTAAGTTCTTTAAGCTATCATCCTATGTATGAATAAATTAAGGCATCTGAGTACATCCCTGTCCTAGATTCTAATTTGAATTCCTTATTTCATAAAGAAAGACAAACCATACTCTGTTTATTCCCGTGTTCTATCTCCCTATTCCCTCTTCCGAGTTCACAAGTTGATAATAGATGTATTCTAAGGTTTGCGAATCCTTAAAATAGTTATAACAAGACTAAAAAAACTACCAATATTGATAATCAAATCAAACAAACTTAAGTCAAAACAATAATACTCATGTTCTTGGCTTCAACCCCGAAAAGACTGCGTTTAGCCACGCATAGTCATAATCATAATCACAAGGTTGTAATTAACCACTAAAAACATGTATTAACTAAATGAAAATAATAAAAATCTAATTATGAAGTTGTAGAATCCCTTTGATCTCCAAAATATGTCAAAATATAAGTAAAAATGTGATACAACATGTATTTATAGTATAAGGGTAAGCCAAGTCCGTGTAGAAGTTGATTTAGCTTGAAATGCCCAGGGGTGGAGTAGACCATGCATCGCAACCTCTATTCCTATGGAATAGATCATGCGACTCACCCTCTATTCCATAGTAATAGAGCATGAGACGCACGCTTATTGCACGCCTTCATTGGAATTTGCTTCCCGAATTTTGGTTAAATAATGGTCCTTCCTCCTTTCATCCCTTGTCTTGTGGTGTCTTTCCACTCACTTTCCAGACTCTATATCATACGTATTTAATGATATTAAGATCATAAAGTATCCTACAATAATACACCACATGAATTATAGGTACAAACAATACTATATCCATAACGATGAATCAAAAATAAGAGCTTAGACTAGGCAAATTCCTTGACCTTCCACTCAATGTTTTGACTATTTCCCTAACTCAATTGAAATTTGTACACTTCTAACAAGTTTTTACACATATAATAACATCATTAAAACCACAAGGAACATTTAAAACATCATACAATCCAACATGTTAGACTAGACAAGCAACTAACTCATGCTAGTAACACTAGTTTCTCCGATTGAACTCTAATTGACTCTTTGAAGTACAAACTTGTTAGAAAACACTTGTAACCATTGTAAACAGATGATTTAACACTTTTATACATATTTATCTCATTATCAACCCATATAGCATAGAATCATCCTCAAAACAAGGCTAAAATGACTAGAATAGTGACACTAGAATGCATAAATACACCCAACATCATGGGTTCATGCATGGGTACTTGACAATTAATCCAAATTTATCTAAGAGTCATCGTTAGGATATACTTAAGGGTATTGATACCAATCTTTCAATTATGACATCAAATTTCACAAATGGGTTCTTTTGAACACCTCACAAGTGTGACAATTTTACACATTTGTTGCCTCAATTAACATCCTTTTGTCTAAGAGATGTCATTAAATGAAATGATTCAAGTTATTGGTTGCATTTATTCCTCACACATATTCCCTTTTTCAAAAATGACGTGGGTTCAGGGGTGGTTAGGGTTTCAACCCCCCCAACTCTTAATTAAATCATAGAATAAATGCAATACCCATCACAAATAACTAATTAGGAGAATAAATAGCTAACACCTATGAACCAACCACAACCTAATCAAGAATAACCCTAAGATTTAGAATTAGCTACTCATATACAAAAAGGGAAGAGATATACAAAAATTATCATTGATTTCATCCATGAGGAAAAAAAGAGAATGTAGTTACAAGCTTATAGTTTCAATAAATCTTCCATGGAAAATCACTAATTCTTCTTCGGAAATCACTCACATATATTTTTCACTCAAGACTAATACAATATTGTTCTAATATGAGAAGAAAGATGGTAATATAAAAAATAGAACCTGAGTCTTAAAAGTAAGCTAAAACTCTCTTT
The DNA here is from genome assembly GCA_030864215.1 of Capsicum pubescens. Lineage (NCBI taxonomy): Eukaryota > Viridiplantae > Streptophyta > Magnoliopsida > Solanales > Solanaceae > Capsicum > Capsicum pubescens. The sequence goes on from CM061549.1 coordinate 59,182,643, forward strand.
TAAGCTCCAACTCTACATTTGTTAAAAATTACAAAAATGCCACCTTGCTCTTGACCTGCTTGAGCAAATCCCTAGCAGATGGAGAGCAGATGGAAAGTAGGTCCATAGCAGATGCAAAGTGGATGCAAAGCAGATGGCTCTTTTCTTTCACATTTGACCTCTTATTGACTTGAATGACTTAGTCATATTCTCTTTTCAATTTTTATCTAAACAAATAAGCATTAAGTAAGAGATTAACATCAAATCAACGGAAAAGCATAATAATTTAGGCTTAAAAGGTGCTGGCAAGTCATCAAATTGATGACTTATTAATCCCCCAAACTTAAACTATTGATTTTCCTCAACCAGCTAAGAATAATTCAATGAGATAGGGTATTTAACTCAAATCTATCCAAAAAAAGCTATACTAAAGTAATAAGCTAACAAATCTCTATAAAGACTTTCAATAATGTCATGGCAACAAGTAAACCAAATTTTTCCAATAAGCACATATTTATTAAGCAAGGATGCAAGTTTGTCTCAAAAGAACCTTCCAAATCAACAAAGCATCTTAAGATGAGACACAAAATCTTCAAATATTATCTCAATCTTCACAATGAAACTTATTTCACTTATTTACCCAAACTGAGAGTAAAACTTCACCCTCTACCCAAGAGTTCCGATGTCGCTCACATGCAAGAGGTAGCTCCACACACAAAAGATAATTCAATTCTTAAAGAATCTCAAATAAAGAAAAAATTCACACTCACAAAGAAATTCAAGTACATCAAATAGAACCATAGGCTTGCCCTCTGTGTTTTTTGCCACTAATGTAGATTTACTTAGTTTGGAATCACCAAGGACTTGTGGGTCAATATGAAAGTTTAATTAGCAGGAAGGAATATATATGGATCAAGTGACTAAAAGACCTCCTTCAATGCAATCACTCAATCATTTCTACCCCCAAAATTTTCAAACTACCCACCTTATTTTTCTTCATATCTTTTCCCATATTTTCCTAACTTTTTTTTTAACATTTACCAAACAATTCAAATCCACCATTTTGTTTTTTCACTTTTTTTACTTTTTCAAGAGATTTTTTACCTATAAACCCTTCTTAGCCCCTCACTCATCTAATTTTTTTTCAAGTTCTATAGGCTAGGCTATTCAACTTTATTATCAAGTACATCTCTTGTCTTCTAAGCACATAAGTTGACAACCTCACATACACCTTTTCTTGTCTTTTATTTGGTCATCTTCTCCCAAATACACAACCCCTCAAACTTAGGCTTTTGCCTATAATCCATTATTTAGAATCATGTGGTGCATCAAAGGAGGTTAAGTGACAAAAGAGAGATTTTCAAAAGGGTTTAGGTGTTTTAGCATGGTTATCATTACAATAGAAAATAAAGATTGGCAAAAAGGCTCGAATGGGTTAACAAGGGAACAATGTTAAAGTGGGAATTTGTCTATGTGATGGGTTAGAAATAATCTCGGATCATCCTCTGAACCAAGATTGCCAAGAATTTCTCTTTGAATACACTCGTGGCAAGTTCTAGACTACACATATGTACAAGAATTATTCAAAAATCTCACCACACATGGCATCGTACTCATAGAGCAAAAAGTTAGTCTCCCAACTAATTTGAGCTTCATAAGTTAATCTGAGTCAAAGACTTATCCTTGTAAAGAGAGAGACAAAAATTGAGTTTAATGGTCTCACTCAAAAGAAATCTCAAAAACATCTTTGATCTTTTTTCAAAAAGAAAACTATATTTTTGGTTTTTCTCAAAATTATTTCATTTCTTGCCAATGATATTTTGAAAGTATTTTTGAATTTTTCCTTCTTCCTAGTTAAACAAAATGACTAGACACTTCACCTAAGGATGTCGCCTAGTCATTCCTCATGGGTGAATTATCACTCCGTTCGACAAAGAAACTAAAATAAAATAAAATAAAAAGATCAAAACAAAGAGAAAATGAAATTTTGCTCCTTAGGAAAGAACAGAGTTTTGAAGAAAATCCTTGGAGTTTATTGGACACATATATACAAAAGGCGATAAGAGAAATGTGCACAATCGGATATCACATTTATATTAAGCGCATAACACAAACCCAAAAAGTACAATATTTGACATCATTATCCAAATACCCGACAAGGGCCAACCCAAAGCAATGTCAATAATAAAAAGCAAGCCCTACGAGGGCTAAAGTAAATAAATATCAACGAACAAGCCCTACAAGAGCTAAAGTAAATAAACATAACAACATGTAAAGTGTACACAAACATCAAAGTGATAAAATATAGTATGTCTACACAATCTATTAAACCAAATGCCACAAAATGAGACAGTAGGTACCGACTATCAAATGAATCATAAAAATGTCCCCAATATGGAAATAAAAGAGAGTAGAGGATAGTAAAGACTCCATGTGGGCACTTGGCACTCGGGTCCATATCGGTGAATGATCGTACTGTCTCAATAGGAACCTCATCAAACTGGGATCCTCTCATCGAGTCTACTATAAAGGGAAACCCATCATCATGTCGAGTTCTAGAACTATCCCCACTATCCATTTATGCTCATCATCCTTGGATAGTTATAAGGCGATCTCAACCTGTTGGGACTCAGGTAGCCCCTCTATAAGATCAACCTTAGCCTCATCATCAATGTTCTCATGACCCACTCTGAAAAAATCCTCAACTGGAAGCACTGAGCAAAAAGTCTCTAGGGTAAAAGCAATCTCTGTCTTATCAAGACCGAAAGAAAATTTTTTGGTGTGAAACTCCACCCGCAAACTATCTAGGTCTACCCTTAAAGATGCCACCCTCTCACAATCTTCTCTCACCTCAAATGTGGCCACTCTCTGCTCTAAATTTGATATGCAGGTGTGTAGAGGTGCTATAGCATCCTGAATAAACTGGGGAATATCATCCACTAATCGGGTAAGAGTAGCATTATTATCCAAAGTCATGAAAGCAACCTTGGCAAACATCATCGAAGAAGACCATGCCAATTATGTGGGCCGAGGTATGGTGCTTGATGATAGAGGAGTATCGATAGAATCATGAAGAGTATCAACATCAAATGTAGAATCCGAAGGAATCTATATCCCCTCTTAGCTCAGCAACCCTTCCACACTCGAATCTACCAAAGCCAAAGTTTTTCTTTTTATTCCCGTAGAGTTATCCTCGTCCTTGTAATGTGTGATGTCAATGAGTCCGATTCATATAACCCTTCGATCAATCTTAAGGAGTAGCGGGACTTTAAACTTAAGGCAAAGCATAGATATGAGTGTCGAAAAGTGTAATAAAGTGCCCGATTACTTTGATCTTAACTTCATCATCTCCGCTATCAACTCACCCGGATTGATAGAGATTTTATCCATGTGCAATAATGGCCCTATCAATCATGGAAGCTTGATCATTTATTGAGAGAAGTATATAGTTACCAATAAATCCAAGCCAATGTTTGGCTTGAACCGAAAGTTCTTTCCTCTTGATTTGATCTACACCATTATCCCATAGAGAAAGGCCCTTAGCAATCAACCTAGAAAGTCACGGGAAACTTTGACGTCCACTAAATATCCTCTCCTTTCACTCCATCACAAAATCTAAGTCACAAGCAAAATAGATCTCATTGATCTCTGAGGCCGTGCAAGGGACTTCCACTCCTCGAACTAATACACTCTTGAGATAAGGTTGTTCAAAAAGTGGCATTTTATGATTTTGTTCATTATGCCAAACAACATAGGAAGCATAGAATTCCTGGATAATTTCTGGGAAATAGTATAGTGGGTGAGAATAAGGCATTATATTCGTGAAGAGCTCCCGTAGACACTCTTTAACCTTGGAAATGATTTCGGGGAAATGGGTGTTAACTCCCTTCATGCTAAAGACCTTCTCAGGATTGAACCTCGAGTGATTACCCAATCATCATATAACTTTTCACACCTTATACACCTTTGATTCACTTCCTTTCTAACCTCTCGTGTATGATCAATGGTGGCTTGGACATATGGGACCTTCAGAATATCTTTAGAGACCATTTCTTTGCCCTTTGTAAAAGTATCTTTTCCCTTGCCTTTATCCAAAGCATTACCCTTCCTAGCTTATCGTGGCAAGTTCTTCCTTGGAGAAATACCTATGAGAAAGAAACAAAACCAAAACAAAAAAAAAGGTAAACGGTAAAGCATATTTTTGGAATTTTGTATGTTATGAAAGAAAACAAAGATAAGGAAAGAAAAAATGTGATGGATACAAAGTAACTTCATCATTAGCTCCCATAGGTTTCATTCATTACAACACTTAGTCAATTGGGCTCTAAATTGCCTCACATTCTTCACATTTCACCATACAAGTTCATAGAACATTCATAACCCCCAATAGAAACAAGAATGACCCAATACCCTTAAGAATGATATCACCCAATTTATCATAGGGAAAGGCAAGCATTCATGTATTTCGGTTTGGCATAGTGACCAAAAAAAACCATGGATGCCATATTTCTTAACAAACAATATCAACCAATGACTACCGGTTATTAATTTTTTAGGACCAATTGGACTCAAATGATGCATAAAAAATGACCACATTATGCCCTAGGGAAGATCACATTGACCACTATATGCATACAAGTCATTCCTCTCTTATTGTCATTTTAACAAACTCCGTGGTGTGCATGCTAACTAAGAGATTGGAGAAAAAGAATAGAAGCACAAATGAACAATCTTATCCCTCCAAATCTTCTCCAAACACATTCAAGGTACTCACACTATCCTACTTGAGCCACCCACCACACAAAATAAGCAAGAAAGGTTTAATGGATATTTTGTCACACACATGGTGTACTAGCTTGATTTAAGAGAGCATCATTAATCAAAAAAGTGAAAAAAAGGAGCACCCATGCCAACATAGTTAATTAAACAAGTATAAATTATCACAATAAGCTCACACAAATCAAATTCAAATGACTAATCATCATGAAGTATGAAACACTATGTCCATTCTTAAGAGAATTCAAAAGTGAAACCATGAAAGAGCATACCTTTAGCTTGCTTTAAAAGGGAGAGAAAAATAAAACACAAGTCTAATAGAATCATCTCAATTCATGCTAGCTCAATTCTTGTTAAAGAAAGAGAGAATGTTGAGTTTGGTTGGGCTTTAAATAGTGGAACGATTGGGAAAAAGTTGTAATGAAAATTTTTGAAATGTTGTGCATTTTATCATTTTTTTTTAAGTGTTTAAAGTGTCTTTGGGCTGACCGGGTCTAGTCAGCCCAACTAAATCCGACCTATTTTGAAATCTCAACAATTTTAACTTAACTTGCATGCCAAATGCTTTGCACCTGCGACTGGCCTACTTAAGCAGGTCCAGTGCAGGTCGCGGCAGATTGCATCAGTGAAGGCAACATGTCTTGCATTCCAAGTGCGCTGGACCTATGTCTAGACTACTTAAGTAGTTCTAGCATAGGTCGGGACAGATTATACACAAAAAATAGCTCGTCATGTGTTCCGTATGTGCCTGGTCTGCAACTGAACTACTGCAGCAAGTCCAACGTAGACTCCAGGCAGTGTGTTTCATCTTTTTGGCTTCAATTTCAAGCAACCTGTGTTCCATATCCTTTTGCACTTGTGATTGTCCTACTCATGCAAGTCCAGTACAGGTTGCTACAGCTTGGTACCAGATTTTTTTGCACAAAATTCTTGGTTTAGGGCTTGGTTTCGAGCCTCTGAACCTACCTTCTCGCTCCCCAATTTTGTGATATTACCTGCAACAACCAAAACTATTCTAAAATTAGTATAGAAAACATTAAAAAAATATTAAGAAATAATTCTTGGGTTGCCTCCTAAGAACCACCTTAGTTATAGTCGTGGCACAACTTCACTTGTTCATCATTTTGGACCTTTGAAGCAAAGCAACTCAACTTTAGCTGCTCCGAGTCCACCTATATGGTAGTGCTTCAATCTTTGCCCATTTAGAACAAATTTATTCTTTTTATGATTTTCCAAATCAATAGCTCTACTGGAATAAACATTTGAGATCACGAACAGGCCCAACCACTTCGATCTAAGCTTCCCTGCAAAGAGTTACAATCTTGAATTCAAGAGAAGCACATCATCACCCACATGAAACTCTCACTTTAAGATTTTAGCATCATGTGACCTCTTCATCTTATCTTTGTAAAACATTGAGCTCTTATATGCTTTGAGTCAAAACACTTCCAACTCATGAAGTTGATTCACCCTTGATTTGGAGGCGTCCTCCTAATCCATATTCAACTTTCTCAAATTCCATAAATCCTTATGCTCCAACTCAATTGGTAAGTGATAAGCCTTCCCAAACACCAATTGGAAGGAGGACATACTAATAGGACTTTAATAGGCCATTCTATATGCCCAAAGAGAATCTTTGAGTTGCCTTGCCCAATTCGTACAACCAACATTCACGATTTTCTCAAAGATGGACTTGATTTCACAGTTCGAAACCTCAACTTGGCCACTAGTTTGGGGATGATATGGAGTAGCAACCTTATGCTTTACCCCATACTTACCAAGCAAAGCACCAAAGACCCGATTATAAAAATAAGAGCCGTCATCACTAATAATTGCCCGTAAAGTCTCAAACCTTGTAAAGATGTACTTTTTCAAGAAGAAGGTGACACTCTTTCTCTCGTTGTTCAGTTAAGAAATGGCCTCCACCCACTTTGAGATATAATCAATGGCTACCAAGATATATTTATTACCATATGATCTCACAAAGGGACCCATAAAGTTGATCCCCCATACAACGAATAGTTCAACCTCAAGCTTGGGCTTAAGAGACATCTCATGCATCCTTAAAGCACTATCTTGCATTTGGCATTGAGGACATATTTTGACCAACTCATAATTATCTCTATGAAGGGTAGGCCAATAGTATTAACTTTGAAGAGCCTTTGCGGCTGTCTAGATCCCACCATGATGACCACCGAATGGGGAAAAGTGACAAGCCTCAAGAATATTTATCATTCCCTCCTCTATGACATACCAATGGATCACACCATCCACATACTCCCTAAATAAGAACGGTTCATCCAAAAAATACTTTTTTACATCAAATAGGAACCGCTTCTTTTGATAATGATAAGATCGTCAGGAAGCACACCGCTCATAATATAGTTAGCATAATCCATATACCAAGGTGCCATGCTCCCTACGAATGAGATGACTAGCTGATCAGGAAAGGTGTCACAAATATCAATCTCACCCAACTTCTCATGATTGGATTCAAGGCGGGAAAGGTAGTCGGCTACTTGACTTTCACACCTCTTTCGATCCTTTACTTCAAATCAAACTCTTGCAAGAGAAATATCCACCTAATCAATGAGGTTTTGCCTCTTTCTTTGCCATGATATATCTAAGAGAGGCATGGTCCATGTGGACAACCACTTTCGTATCTAAAAAATAGGCCCAAAATTTTTTGAATGCATACACCAACGCTAGCAACTCTTATTTCGTAACCGTATAATTACGTTGAGCATCATTCAATGTCTTGCTTGCATAGTAAATCAGGTGGAAAAACTTCTTTTTTATTTGGCCCAACACCGTACCTAGAGCAACACCACTTGTCGCACATTAATTCAAAGGGTAATAATCAATCCAGAGCTACTATGATAGGAGTCGACAAAAGGAGTTTCTTGAGACAATTAAAAGCCTTTACACAATCTCCATCAAATTCAAATTTTATCTCCTTTTTAAGAAGTTTGCACAAAGAATGAGCAATCTTTGAGAAATCCTTAATGAAACACCAATGGAACCCGATATGACCAAGAAAACTTCTAACACCCTTCACCGAGATAGATGGAGGTAACGTAGAAATCACCTCAACTTTTGCTTGATCCACTCGGATGCCCATTCCCAAAATTTATGGCCTAGAACAATACCTTCCTTAACCATGAAGTGGCATTTTTTCCAATTTAAAACTAGATTAGTATCCACACATCATTCAAGGACTTTACTAAAGTCAGCAAGGGAATCAAATGAATCCCAAACATGGAGAAGTCATCCATGAAAACCTCCATTATATCCTCTACCATATCCAAAAAAAATGGACAACATGCATCATTGGAACGTGGTTGATGCATTGCATAACCCAAAAGGCATGCGCTTGAAAGAAAATGTGTCATAGGAACAAGTGAAGGTGGTCTTTTCTTGGTCTTCCAAGGTGATGCAAATTTTATTGTACCCTGAGTAACTATAAAAGAATAAATACCAACCTCGATCGGCTAGTATATCCAACATTTGATCCATAAAGGGAATGGGAAAGTGGTCTTTCTCGGTCCATGAGTTCAATTTACGATAGTCCATGCACACTCTCTAACCCATGACTGGACACATAGGTACAAGATCATTATTCTCATCTGAGAAAACTGTCATGCCGCCTTTCTTTGGAACACATTAGACCGGACTCACCCACATACTATTTGCAATTGGGTAGATAATTCCCGCATCAAGCCACTTAATAATTTCCTACTTGACCACCTCTTGAATCGGTAGATTGAGTCTTCTTTGGTGTTCCACACTAGGAACATAATTAACATCTAACTTGATTTTATGAGATCAAATTTCAGAAGTAATTCCTATAATGTCCGCTATAGTCTATTCGAAGCACGAATAAACTTTTTCACAATTGATTTTAAAGCATCCACATGGCAAGGTTCAAGATCACCCGCAACAATAATTGGCAATGTATTATCCTTATCCAAGAAAACATAATGAAGGTGGGATGGTAACGACTTAAGTTCGAGTTGAGGTGGTTCAATGATAGATAGCTTAGCGGGTGGACTCTCATAGTTTTTCCAATCAAGATCTAAGTTGATTGTGTTCTTGGTGTAAGATCCAAGATCCATCAATGAAGCTACCACCTCATTATATTATTCAACCACCTCACTCCCAAGGTTCTATAATACACCCACCAAGGGGTCATCCATAAGTTTCACTTCTATGGTGTTAGTCACTTCATCATATATCACATTAATTACCAACACCACTTGTAAATCCATCGGTTGCTTCATGGACTTACACACATTGAAGGATCTTCTTTACTGTTCACTCAAAATTTCATATCCCCACATTCCACATCCACTAAGACCCTTTTTATAGCTAAAAATGGTCTACCAAGAATGATTGGAACCTCATGATCAGTCTCACAATCAAGAATAACGAAGTCGACTGGAAAGATAAACCAGTTAACTTTCACCAAAACATCATACAACACACCAATGGGCTTTTAAATTGAACGATCTATCATTATAAGCCTTATAGTAGTAGTCTTAGGAACAACCTAAGCCTAACTTTTGAAACACAACAAATGGCGTCAAATTAATATTTTTCCCAAGAACACACAATGTTTTTCAAAATTTGTACACCCGGATAGTGTAAGGAATAGTAAATGTACCCGGGTCGTCTTTGTTGACCACTATTGTGCTAAACATTATGACACTACAATTGTTGGTTACCTTAATTATTTCAAAATTCATGACTCACTTCTTTATTACCGAGTCCTTCATAAATTTATTATACCCATGCATTTCTTATAAGGCTTCTAGCAAGGGAATATTCACCGATGAATTGCTAAATTTCACAAGAAATTTTTAGAACTTGGCATAATCATCTTTCTTTTTGAGCCTTTGTGGGAATGGGAGAGGAATTTTGATTTGTGGTAATGGAACAATTGTAGTTTCATCCACTTTTAGAGTATCATTATTAACCACCTTAAGAGATTCCTCACTTTCAACATTTTCTTCAACTACCTTCGTCCGTTCAACAATTGTCTCATTAGTCTTTGGAACATCATCATTTAGATTTTCTAGTCGCTTTCTCTTTACATTTGCTTGTTCATTATTTGCCTTTTCATTGAGTTCTTTACCAAGATCAACAACATCTTTACCAAGAGTCCAACCACTCCAACTGATAATATCCATGATGCGAGCATCATTTTTAGGATTGACAATCGTATCACTAGGCAATCCACCCTTTGGTCTTACATTAAGTTAAACTGAGATTTGGCCTAATGGAGTTTCAAGTTGATTGATAGAGGCCAAATGATATGTCACTATTTGATTGAGTTATGAGAAGTCATATTTTATCTCTCTCACCATCTTATCGGTCCCCTCAACACCCATTAAGATCTGAGCAAGGATATCCTCATTTTTAGGTTATCTGGGTCAATAGAACTTGACACCTTACCCTTTTTCCAATCATGTGGAGGTACGTATGGGTCATAATCTCTCTTCTTATTTTTCCAATCCTTATCTCTTTCACACTAATCTCAATTCTGGTCTCTTTTCTTCCAACTTTAATTTCTGCCTTGCCTTTGATAGGTAGGGTTGGAACCACCCTCTTGGTTCGACAAGAATTAAATTTCTTCATCAGGGGCCTCTATTTTCTGATCATCATAAGGTCTAGCGGTCTTAGAAGCAATGGTGTTAAACACCTTAGGAAGAGCTCCCATTATATGTTTGGTGAGAAGATCAAGTTGCATCATTACTTTATCCATATTTGCATGTCTTTCTTTATCTTTTTTTGGCACTTGCCTCACAAAAAATGCGGAGGGAGCCCCCACGGCCAACTCAGTATCTCTTTATGCCACTCTCTAATTTTTTTGTTCACTTTATCTAACAAAGTTGATGCAACACCATACGATAGTTTGACAAGAGAACCACCGACCGCATTATCAGCTACCGTCTTGTTCAATCGATCCAAGGCCCAATAGAAAATTTGGAGAAGCATTTTATCTGGAATATCTTGACTTGGGAATTGCATTAAATTATTTTTGAAACATTTCCAAGCCTCATATAATATGTAATACCCCAAAATTTTTCAAGCTCTAGACCCCTTAAAAGATAAGCCATGAAGTTAGCTTTCCAATGCTTCAAGCCTCATCTTAATCCCAGTTCATGGCAAAAGGTTATGGAATATTTCCCTTTAATGGCCTGATAAACTACCATGTGTACTACTCAAGGTAACAAGTCGTAACCACTCGTGCCGTGTCGTCACGAGTGAGTCATAGTCGCTCCAGTGATCTACTCAAGTCCACTAACTACGAATACTCACTACGACTCGTAATCAGTGGCTATGAGTCGTATGGAAGAATTCATAGTCACGACAGTATGTAATCTAAAACAATTTAACCCAATGGTTACGAATCCAGCATACGACTCATATCCAGACATTACGAGTTATTACGAAGACTCGTAGTCTGATCAGTAAAGGATCCAAGTATCAAGCCTCATGTTTTGAGAGATTTACAAGTGACTTGGACATATATTAAGGCCCCAAATATCTCCCAACTTATAGACAAGTCAAAACATCCCATAGCGATTAAATTCTTATGAAGAATTTATCTATAGTCAGATTAAAATGAGTATAACTTTTGGAATACTTGGAATTTCTGAGTTAAAGACCTACCAACAGATAGATAATTGAATTATCTTTCCAATGATACAAATTTTATCTTAATCCAATATCGGGGTAAAATGTTATGGCCAAATTACTAAAGCACTATAAAAGCAGTCAGTGCTTCCGACTCCTGATAACAACTCGTAAGCAGACCCTATGAGTTGTCAGGAGGAGTTGTAAGCACGGTAGTAGGGGTATAAATATAGTTTCCTAATGATGACTCAAGTTAAGACTCGTAGCCAGAACTTAGGAGTCGTGGCCAAACTCATCGAGATGGCTTGCAGATATTTTCCAGACGATTTCTGAGTTTTTTGGTCTTTTCCCACTCTTTTAACCCCAAAACTATGTTGTTTCACCTCCAAATAAAAGTTATCAAGCGTATCATAACTCAGAAATTATCCATCATAAATCCAAATGGGTGATTTCTTTCTCTCTAAAACCAACTACGGTTCATCAAATTCAAGTTCAATACCAAGAAATTTATCCAAGGCTTCAACATTCAGGTATGTGGGGTATTCATCAATTGGTTCCTTCCACCCATTGAGTCTCAAAAATTCCCTTTTTATTCAAGTATGGATTATAACCTTCTTTTGGGGAAATTATCCGTATAAATCATGAATTTAATCCATGTCTTCTTAGAAATTTGAATTCAAGCCATGTCGACATGTCTTCCCATCTAAATTAGGTTACTTCATGTTTTAAATTTAAACTACCCATGTCATGTTCAATTGCTTTCATGCTAAATCATCAAGTTATGAAGTGAACCATGTAAATATATTGTCCTCTCAAGTTTAAAACATTCCCATGATCATATCTCACTCATTCATTGAAATGTCTTATGTTTTGGGTCTTTGAACTGTGACTTTATATCACTGTTTTAAATACTATTATTGTATTTTTGTAATCATTCTATGCTGGAGGGTTATGAAAACCTGATACCTATCTGTTTATACATGTGTTTATTCTCAAGTTACAAGTCATTCAGACCATGATTTTATTTCTACATTCACAATATTATGTTCATGCTGAGCACTTATTAGTACAGTACCACATCATGTTAGACCCATAATAATAATACCACTGTCATTCATTTGGGAGTACGATTTAGCACCGAGTAAACCTAGGTATGGGGTCGCACCCACTATTTAGGACTGAGTCCATAGTAGCAGCCCCTAAGTTCTAGAACTACGTAGCCAGTATAAGATTATGAGATATCACCCGCCAGTTTAAGATTAACACTCTCTTAGGAGTCACCTGCCAGTTTAGAACTGACTCCCTAGTCCTTTAGGATATCATCTTTGTATATCCGCATAGTCATCCATGTGTTAGTACCTGTGGCAAGGTACTGACACCTATCCAAATGGGGTTACAAGTTGGACCCTAATTTTGTCAGATTGGGGCATGTCAGTTACGTGATAGCTCCCATAGATTTAGTCAGTACTCGACCTATATAAGTTTAGATTTATTTGATAAGTAATCAGATTTTCAGTTATTTAATCAGTTAGTTTTACAGATTATTTCAGTAAATGCTTTACTTTATCTTGTATTCTCAGTTTTACATGTTCATGCAACCATGTTCAGTTTCCATATGTATTTCAGTTAGTCTTTACCGAACGTACCAGTATATTTAAAGTACTGATCGCATACTTTTTTCTTGCGCTATGTTGTCTTATAACATAGGTTTAGATGCACAGTTTCCTGACCATCCCTAGACAGCTTAGCAGTTCCTCACAACAGTAGTGGTGAGTCCTCATCCATCAAGGATGTGACATGTTATTTCAGTTATTTTAGTATTTCTTTATGTTTAGTCAGTTGGATTTAGTTGGGGTTTGTCCCATCAACACTTTATATTTTAGAGGCTTTCAAATAGACAGTCTAGTTTCCAGTATTTATCAGATACTTCAAACTTGTCGTTTTATATATTTTAGTATTTTAGTTGATAGCACTTTATCAGTTTCTTTCACACGTGTTATTCTATTATCATTATCATTTTATTTTGTGCTCACAATAGTTACTATACCATGGATTAGCTTGGGATCACTTATGGCCTTAAGCACCGTGTCGCGACTAGGGGTTAGCCTCAAGTCATGACATAACTTGGTATCATAGCCTAAGGTTTTAAAGTATCTTAGGGTGTCTTAAAGATGCATTCAGTAGATTTTTATTCATGGGTGTGAAGCGTACCATATTTATGGACAAAAGGCTACGATACATTTTTAGAAAAGTTTCCCTTCTTTCAGTGTTCATGTCGTGTGAAATAGCATAAGCTCTATTGAATTCCTTTTTCTAACTCGTCCTTCATTTTATTTATAGAAAATTTCTTTCAAAAGAAGGAACACGGTCAGCTCGTACCACTATCTATTCAAGAATATCCCCTGAACGACTATGTTTCTCACGCTGAGTTTAGGGCTGTTTTCACAGTTTTGGCCCATTCTATAGCTGCTCAGAACAACTAGTAGGCTATTGCTCCAGACAATCCAGTGTTGAATATAATTACAGTCAGGATTTTCAACTTCACTCGAATGAATCCCCTTTTGTTTTTTGGATCCAATTCTGAGAAGGATCCGCAGAAGTTCCTAGATGGGGTGCAGAAATGTAATACTCCGCATGTTTCTAAGATAGGAAGTGAATAAGTTTTCCTATGTATGAAACCTCCTATCCTGTGAGTAGCATTTTAGATCATGACTTATAATGAAAATCCTAGCTATAGGATAGCTTGCGATGTCTTAAGCATGCTCATATGAATCGCTTAGAGTGATGCAAGCTAAGAGTTTTTGAATCCATCAAGTCTTAGTGTTTGATTTTGAAAGGGTCATCTTTAAACAAGAATAACGGGATTGATATGTGACATTTTGGCAGATTTAGACACACTAAATTGTAGAGAATTGAATTATCTTTCCAACGATACCAATTTCATCAAAATCCGACACCCGAGCAAGGAGTTATGGCCTTTCAAAGTAGAATGCATCACCTAACCAATCGTACATGGCCACTGGAAAGCATAGGCGATATCATATGCGGTGCCTATGTAAATATAGGCGATATCATATGCGGCGCCTATGTAAATATAGTCGATATCATATGCGGCGCCTATGTATGATTTCAGCCACGAAAACACTTAGTTTTTAAGTTATTTCGAGGGTAGTTAAGTCTTTTAACACTCCTTACATGTCCTTAAACCTAACCTCATGAAATTTATAAATTCTAAACACATTACAACCCTATTAAAATCTCAAGGTTCATTATCCAAGAGCACCATAGGACAAAAACAACTAGGGTTGCACAATCAAGCTTGAAGATCAAATTTCAAGGAAATTCCTCCGTCAATCATCAAGAACCTCCCTTCCAAGGTATGCGTAGTGTTCATCCACGGATTCCTTTCCTCCGTGGAGTTCAAGAATCAATATTTAAAATAAAAAAGCTTGGTTGGTTGTGGTGATATGATCATACCCATGTTGATGCTTGTTTATTTTGCTATATAATAGTATCGTGACTGTACATCTCATGAAAGTTATGTTGTTAGTTGAAAAACATGATCTTTAGATGGATTGATAGAATGCAAGTATGAAATCCACCTATGACTAAAAGAATTCATGCAAGGTGTTCGATAAAATGTCTAGTATGTTAGAAATTCATATTTACATGATTTCATGATATCTAAATAACATCATATTAGCCATACACTCTAATATGAATTTCCATGCAAATTATGTGTTGTTATTGTTGTGGTATAAAGCATGTATGATAATGGAGATATAAATTATGTACACAAAATATATCAATGCTTTTCCTATCATGTTTGAAATGTTGAATAAATACATGAAGTATACTATCCCCTGCTTATGATATTGTGAATTGTGGACTCAAATCTTGTGATCAAGTCATGTCATGTGTGTCAGTTTCCTCCTATCGAGTCCTGGGGGTATTCGTACCTGAAAACTATAGTAGTGTGCCTAGATCCATGTCATGTTTCAAGATATCCGAACTCAAGCTATGATTCCATAGCCTTCAGTCAGTCATGTGACTCAGAAAAACCTTATGATCTCAGTCAGTTGTCAGATATTAGTAATATTCCGCCAATCAACGAAATTCAGTAAGATTAAGTCATGTATAGTCAGTTATTCATGTCCAATCCCTCCAGATGGGAGTAGAGATTAGCACCGATTGAACCGAAGGATGGGAACTCACCCGTCAGTTCAGGGTGTGATTCTTAGAAGCATTTCTTGTGTTCCAAAACTACGTAGCCAGAGTAGGTTGAGACATCTTAACCTATCAAATTAGGGTTGATGAGGTAGTTTAACCTGTCAGTTTAAGGTTTCCACCATTCTCATTGAGTACCTTCCAGATAAGGGTCACTCATAAGCTGTCCTTACCCGTGAAACGGTATTGACACCCCACCAGTCGGGGCAGAGATTGGACCCCAGCTTAGCCATAATGGCATACATGGGGCATGTCATTTAAACACTACCTCCCACAGTTTTAGTATCAGTCTCAATAAAGGAACTCAGGGTGTTCTTCAGATATCAGTATATACAGGACTGTCAGATACAGTCGTCCATGTTATCAGCTTGCACTATCAGTCATGACAGTTATCAGAAAACCATGTATTAGCTTACAGGTCTTGCTATCACGCATGCACGGTCCCAGTTTCTATATATGCATGTTTGCACTCCCACGTTCATATTAATCAGTCAGTGTTATTCATGCATGAAACCTTTTATGTTCAGCCTACCGTCCTCGTATACTCAGTACTCCAGTTGTACTGATGCATTTGCGCTATGGTTCTTTCTTTTCATGTTACGCCATAGGTTTCGAGACACGAACTCCAGCCCAGCAGTAGCGGTAGCATTCCAGTCGCAGAGACACAGTGAGTCCTCATTGATTCGAGGACAATATGATTTGATACATTTATTTATTTCTTCAGTTTAGTGTTACGGAATTAGTTGGAGACATGTTCCTTCAACTCCTTATTCAGAAAGTTTAGAGGCTTTCAGATTTATGTTCAGATTTACGTTCAGACTTAGCTTTCAGATTGAGTTGTTTTGGGTATTTTCACCCACATGGACGTTATGATTTTCAGACATAGTTTTATTCAGTTAAACCTTATGGCCTTACAATTTTATGTATTCCGCATTATTGTGTCATGATTTGCAGTATACAGGTACAGATATCAGTCATGGGTTAGCTTGTGGTCCCTTGGGGTCATGAGCATCGTGTAGCATTTCGGTTCAACAAATCGGGGCGTTACAAACTTGGTATCAGAGCCTAAGGTTCAATAGAGTCCTAGGAAGTATGAAAGCCACATCTAGTAGAGTCTTGTACATGGGTATGTTGCGCGCCACATTTACGTACAGAAGTCTATAAGATGTTTTAGGAACAGTCCCCTTTCTTCAGTATTCATGTCATGCTAATGAGCATAATCACAAGTTAAACTCTCAGTCAAATCCATTCTTCTCTAATTTCAGACCATGGCCCCAAAGAGAAGAAACCAGATAGCTCCTCAGCCCGAAGATCCTTTGGGAGAACATGTTTCCCATGCAGAGTTTAGAGCCGCATTTACCACACTTGCTCAGTCCTTAGCTGCACAGAATGAACGGCCACCAGTCATTCCGGCCAATCCAATAGCCAATCCCATAGAATCTAGGGTTTGGGACTTCACCCGGATGAACCCTCTATCTTTCCATGGGTCTAAGTCTGATGAGGACCCTCAGGAGTTCATTGACCAAGTCTAGAAGGTCATTGACATCATGGGTGTTACTTCTATTGAGAGTGCTGAGTTAGCCGCTTACCGGTTACAGGATGTTGCTCATGATTGGTACAAATAGTAGAAGTCTGAGAGGTTAGATGATGCGGCCCTATCGAATGGAAGGAATTTGTCACGGCCTTCTTAGACAGATTCTTTCCCCAAGAGCTGAGGGAAGCCAAAGTTCTAGAGTTCATCAACCTCAGGCAGAGGAATATGACAGTTAGGGAGTATTCTCTCAGATTTACTCAGCTAGCCAGGTATGCTACTCATGTAGTTGCAGAAAATAGGGCTAAGATGAGCAAGTTCGTGTTAGGGGTCAACGATAGCATGGTAAATAAGTATAGGTCTGCGATGATGATCGGTGATATGACCTTAGCCAGACTCATGACCCGTGCCCAGCAAGTAGAAGAGTAGAAGGTTAAGACTAGGGAGAGGCAGAACAAGAGAGCAAGGTCAGGTAACTTCAACTTTGCTCACCCCAAGTTAGATAGAGGAAACCGTTTACAGTTTCTCTCCAAGTCAGCCGTTCCATCCCCTTCCTCTGCCAGCGCTCCAGTGCCAAAGTTCAGAGACGGCAACAAAGACAAAGTGCCAGGCTCTAAATCTTAGGGTAGTGTTACCAGTGCCCGAACGAATCCCCTTTGTCAGACTTATGGTAAGAACCACAAGGGAATTTCCAGATCCGGTAGTGATGTCTGTTTTGGTTGTGGCAAGCCAGGCCACAGGATTAGGGAGTGTCCGCAGTCTATTTTGGTTGTGGAAAGCCAGACCACAGGATTAGGGAGTGTCCGCATTCATGTCTTCAGGGTCAGCAATAATCATTATGCAGCTCAGTTCGGTCACCCAGACCAGCAGGGTGCCGTTTCCAGTGCTACCAGTGGGCAACGCCCAAACAGACTCTATGCTCCTCAGTCTTGGTAGGATAAGGAAAATTCTCCTGATGTCATTAATGGTACGTTACAGATTTTTCATGTTCATATGCTTTGCTAGACCCAGGTGTATCCTGATCTCTTATTACTCTATACATAGCAGGCGATTTCGGAATCAGTCCCAAAATTCTAGTAGAGCCCTTTTCAGACTTTACCCCAGTAGGTAAAACCATTATAGACCGGCGGGTATACAAGAACTGCCCGGTTATGATATCTCAAAAATCCATGTCAGCAGATTTAGTTGAGTTAGAGATGACTGATTTTGATGTCATTCTCGGCATGGATTGGCTTCATTCCTGCTATGCCACAGTCGACTACAGAAATAATATAGTTCAATTTTAGTTCCCGAATGATCCCTTTCTAGAGTGAAAAGGTAGCATTTCAACGTTCAGGGGTCAGCTTATTTCCTACCTTCGGGCAAGGAAAATGATTATTAAGGGGTGTGTGTATCATCTCGTGCATGTTAAAGATTCCAGTTCTGAATCTCCCAGTCTCAAAACAGTCCCAGTTGTTAATGAATACTCAAATATCTTTCCCGAAGATCTTTTAGGCATTCCTCCCGAAAAGGAAATAGATTTCGGCATAGACCTTCTTCCGGATACTCAACCTATTTCTATTCCGCCATACAGAATGGCACCAGAAGAACTCAAGGAACTGAAAGATCAGTTGAAGGATCTCTTAGATAAGGGATTCATCAAACCCAGTATTTCCCCATGGGGTGCGCCAGTATTATTCGTGCGCAAGAAAGACTGTTCTCTCAGAATGTGTATTGATTATCGTCAACTCAACAAGGTCACGATCAAGAACAAATATCCTCTTCCCAGGATTAATTATCTATTCGACCAACTTCAGGGTGGCAGTTACTTCTCCAAGATAGACCTCAGATCAGGCTATCATCATCTCAGAGTTAGAGAAAGTGACATTCCGAAGACAGCTTTCCGTACTCGGTATGGTCACTTTGAATTTTTAGTCATGTCATTTGGTCTTACCAATGCCCCTACAGATTTCATGGATTTGATGAACCGTGTGTTCAAGCAGTACTTGGACATGTTTTTCATAGTTTTTATAGATGGTATTCTGGTCTATTCTCGCAAAGAGAGTGATCATGCAGACAATCTCAGGATTGTTCTTCGGACTCTCAGGGATCACCAGTTATTCGCTAAGTTTAGCAAGTGCGAATTTTGGCTAAGATCAGTAGCATTCCTTGGACATATTGTGTCCGGTGATGGCATTAGAGTAGATCCTCAAAAATTTGAGGCAGTAAGAAACTGGCCCAGACCCGTATCTCCATCAAATATTAGGAGTTTCTTGGGTTTAGCTGGCTATTACAGACGGTTTGTCAAGGGATATTCTTCCATTGCATCTCCCATGTCCAGATTGACTCAGAAAAAGATTAAGTTTCAGTGGTCAGATTCATGCGAGAAGAGCTTTCAAAAGTTGAAGACTCGACTCACCTCAGCTCCAGTTCTAGTTCTTCCGGATGGTTCAGATGGTTTTGTAGTCTATTTTTATGCATATAGAGTGGGTTTAGGTAGTGTCCTCATACAGCATGGTAAGGTCATAGTCTACGCCTCCAGATAGTTAAAGCCACATGAGAAGAATTATCCTACTCATGATCTTGAGTTAGCAGCGGTAGTTTTTGCCTTGAATATTTGGAGGCATTATCTCAATGGAGTTCATGTAGATGTCGTCACATACCATAAAAGCCTCCAGTATGTCTTTTCGCAAAAAGATCTCAATCTTCGTCAGAGAAGGTGGTTAGAGCTCTTGAAGGATTACGACATGAGTGTACTTTATCATCCGGGCAAGGCCAATGTTGTGTCCGACTCTCTCAGTAGACTCTCCATGGGTAGTAGTTCTTACGTTGAGGATAGCAAGAAAAAGATGGCTCAGGAGATCCAACAGCTTGCCAGACTAGGCGTTCGCTTAGTCGATTCTTTAGAGGGTAGTGTATGTGTTCACAGTAGTTCAGAGTCATCTCTAGTTTCCGAGGTGAAAGAGAAGCAAGACAGGGATCCTAGCCTTGTCAAGCTCAAAGAGTCAGTTCAGAATCATAAAGTCGAGGTTTTCTCCCAAGGGGGAGATAGTGTTCTTTGTTGTCAGGGTCGTCTATGTGTTCTAGGTATAGATGAATTGAGGCAGCGAATTCTTACAGAAGCGCATGGTGCGCAATACTCTATTCATCCAGGGGCCACTAAGATGTGCCGCGACATGCGGGAGATTTATTAGTGGAGTGGGATGAAGAGAGATATTGCAGAGTTTGTGGCTAAGTATTCTACATGTCAGCAGGTTAAGATAGAGATTCAGAAACCTAGTGGTTCTATGCAAGAGTTCACCATTCCTACTTGGAAGTGGGAATAAGTGAACATGGAATTCATGATGGGTTTTCCTAGAACTCGTCATCAGCATGATTCAGCATGGGTAATTATAGATATAATGACCAAGTCAGCTCATTTCCTTCCTGTTCGTACTTCTTATTCCGTCGAGGATTATGCCAAACTCTATATCAGGGAGTTAATCAAGTTACACGGTGTTCCACTATCTATCGTCTCAGATAGAGGTACCTAGTTTACCTCTCACTTTTAGAAAGCGTTCTAAAAGGGTCTCGATACCCAAGTATATCTCAGCATAACATTTCATCCTCAGACAGATGGTCAAGCAGAGAGGACCATTCAGACTCTTGAAGATATGCTAAGGGCGTGTACAATTAACTTTAGGGGAAGTTGGGATGACCACTTGACTTTGATTGAGTTTGCATACAACAATAGTTATCATTCTAGTATTCAAATGGCTCCATTCGAAGCTCTCTATGGTAGGAGATGTAGATCTCTGATTTGTTGGTTCAAAGTTAGTGAGGCCTCAGTCATAGGTCCTGAATTTGTATTCGATACCTTAGAGAAAGTTCAGTTGATCAGAAAGAGAAAGGGAAACTCAGTCCCCAGTATGTCGGTCCCTTCAGAATTCTATGTCGCTTCGGCAAGGTAGCTTAAGATCTTGAGTTGCTTTCAGATCTAGCCTCAGTCCATCCAGTCTTCCATGTCTCTTTGCTCAAGAAGTGCATAGGTGACCCAACAGTTGTTGTCCCTATTCAGAGTATCGACATTCAGAACAGCCTCTCTTATGAAGGGATTCCAGTTGAAATCTTAGATTATCAAACTCGAAGATTGAGGAACAAAGAAGTCCCTCTTGTCAAGGTTCTTTGGAGAAATCAGTCTCATGAGGGAGATAATTGGGAAGCAGATATGCGTACCAATTATCCTCACCTCTTCCCCGCCAATTCACATCAAGCTCAAGGTAATAGTTCTCCTTAAGCTTATTCAGTTTCATGTTCATGTTTCAAGTATAAACTTGGTACCTATTAACCGTTGCATACTCAGTCATGCATTCATGTATCAGTTGTCCGTGCATCAGATATGCACGAGTTCAGTATGTTTAGCATGTCAGTCATGAGATCAAGTTTCAGTTCTTCATGTTCGGTTCAGGTTCTGTTGTCTTGTATCCGTTGTTAGTAAATTCTCATTCGAGGATGAATGTTCCCAAGGGGGAGATATTGTAATACCCCGCATGTTTCTAAGCTAGGAAGTGAATACGTTTTCCTACGTATGAAACCTCCTATCCTGTGAGTATCATTTTAGTGCATGACTTATAATGAATATCCTAGTGATAGTATATCTTGCGATGTCTTAAGCATACTCATATGAGTCGCTTAGAGTGATGCAAGCTAAGAGTTGTTGAATCCATCAAGTATTATTGTTTAATTTTACAAGTCTCATCTCTGAACAAGAATAACGTGATTTATATGTGACATTTTGGAATATTTAGACCTACCAAATTGTAGGGAATCAAATTAGCTTTCCAACGATACCAAATTCATAGAAATCCGGCACCCGAGCAAGGAGTTATGGCCTTTCAAAGTAGAATGCGTCGTCTAACCAATCGCACATGGCCACTGGAAAGCATAGGCGATATCATATGCGGCTCCTATGTAAATATAGGTGATATCATAGGCGGCGCCTTTGTATGATTTCAGACACGAAAACACTGAGTTTTTGAGTTATTTCGAGGGTAGATAAGTCTTTTAACACTCCTTACATATCCCTAAAACTAACCTCACGAAATTTATAGCTTCTAAATATAATACAACCCTATTAACATCTCAAGGATCATTATCCAAGAGCACCATAGGAGAAAAACAACTAGGGTTGCACAATCAAGCTTGAAGATCAAATTTCAAGGAAATTCCTCCGTCAATCATCAAGAACCTCCCTTCCAAGATATGCATAGTGTTCATCCACGGATTCCTTTCATCCGTGGATTTCAAGAATCAATTTTAAAATACAAAATCTTGGTTAGTTGGGGTGATATGATCATACCCATGTTGATGCTTGTTTGTTTTGCTATATAATAGTATCATGACTGTACATCTCATGGAAGTTATGTTGTTAGTTGAAAAACATGATCTTTAGATGGATTGATAGAATACAAGTATGAAATCCACCTATGCCTTAAAGAATGCATGCAAGGTGTTCGATAAAATGCCTAATATTTTAGAACTTCATATTTACATGATTTCATGATATCTAAATAACAAGTTCATGTTAGCCATACACTCCAATATGAATTTCCATGCAAATTATGTGTTGTTATTGTTGTGGTATAAAGCATGTATGATAATGGAGATATAAATTATGTACACAAAATATATCCATGCTTTTCCTATCATGTTTGAAATGTTGAATAAATACATGAAGTATAATATCCCCTGCTTATGATATTGTGAATTGTGGACTCAAATCTTGTGATCAAGTCATGTCATGTGAGTCAATTTCATCCTATCAAATCCTGGGGGTATTCGTACCCAAAAACTATAGTTGAGTGCCTAGATACATGTCATGTTTCACAATATCCGAACTCAAGCAATGATTCCATAGACTTCAGTCAGTCATGTGACTCAGGAAAACCTCATGATCTCAGTCAGTTGTCAGATATCAGTAACATTCCGCCAGTCAATGGAATTCAGTATGATTAAGTCATGTATAGTCAGTTATTCATGTGCAGTCCCTCTAGATGGGAGTAGAGGTTAGCACCGAGTGAACCCAAGGACGGGAACTCACCCGCCAGTTCAGGGTGTGATTCTTAAAAGCAGTCCTTGTGTTCCAGAATTACGTATCCAGTGTAGGTTGAGACATCTTAACCTGTCAGATTAGGGTTGATAAGGTGGTTTAACCTGTCAGTTTAGGGTTTCCATCGTTCTGATTGAGTACCTGCCAGATAAGGGTCACTCACAAACTGTCCTTACCCGTGGCACGGTATTGACACCCCTCCAGTCGGGGCAGAGTTTGGACCCCATCTTAATAATAACGGCATACATGGGGCATGTCAGTTAAACACTACCTCCCACAGTTTCAGTATCAGTAAAAGAACTCAGGGCGTTCTTCAGATTTCAGTATATACTAGACTGTCAGATACAGTCGTCCATGTTATCAGCTTGCAGTATCTGTCATGACAGTTATTAGTAAACCATGTATTAGCTTACAGGTCTTTCTATCATGCATTTACTGTCCCAGTTTCTATATATGCATGTTTGCACTCCCACGTTCATATTAATCAGTCAGTGTTATTCATGCATGAAACCCTTTATGTTCAGCCTACCTTTCTTATATACTTAGTACTCCTGTTGTACTGATATATTTGTGCTATGATGCTTTCTTTTCATGTTACACCATAGGTTCCGAGACACGAGCTCCAGCCTAGCAGTAGCGGTAGCATTCCAGTCGCAGAGACACAGTGAGTCCTCATTGATTCGAGGACAATATAATTTGATACATTTATTTATTTCTTCAGTTCAGTGTTACGGAGTTAGTTGGAGACATGTTCCTTCAACTCCTTATTCAGATAGTTTTGAGGCTTTCAGATTTATGTTCAGACTTAACTTTCAAATTATATTATTTTGGGTATTTTCACCCACATGGACGTTATGATTTTTATACATGGTTTTATTCAGTTGAACCTTATGGCCTTACAGTTTTACGTATTCCGCATTATTATGTCATGATTTGTAGTATACAGGTAAAGATATCATTCATGGGTTAGCTTGTGGTCCCTCGGGCTTATGAGCACCGTATAGCATTCCGGTTCAGCAAATCAGGGCATTACAAACTTGGTATCATAGCCTAAGTTTCAATAGAGTACTAGGAAGTCTGAAAGTCGCATCTAGTAGAGTCTTGTATATGGGTATGTTGCGTGCCACATTTATGTACAGGAGTCTATAAGATGTTTAAGGAATAGTCCCCTTTCTTCAGTATTCATGTCATGCTAGTGAGCATAATCACAAGTTAAACTCTCAGTCAAATCCATTCTTCTCTTATTTCAGGCCATGGCCCCAAAGAGAAGAAACCAGCCAGCTCCTCAGCCCGAATATCCTTTGGGAGAACATGTTTCCCATGTGGAGTTTAGAGCCGCATTTACCACACTTTCTCAGTCTGTGGCTACACAGAATGAACGGCCACCAGTCATTCCGGCCAATCCAGTAGCCAATCCCATAGAAGCTAGGGTTCGAGACTTTACCCGGATTAACCCTCCATCTTTCCATGGGTCTAAGTCTGATGAGGACCCTCAGGAGTTCATTGTCCAAGTCCAGTAGGTCATTGACATCATGAGTGTTACTTCTATTGAGAGTACCGAGTTAGCCGCCAACCAGTTACAGGATGTTGCTCATGATTGGTACAAACAGTGGAAGTCTGAGAGGTTAGATGATGCAGGCCCTATCGAATGGGAGGAATTTGTCATGACCTTCTTAGATAGATTCTTTCCCCAAGAGTTGAGAGAAGCCAAAGTTCTTGAGTTCATCAACCTCCGGCTGGGGAATATAACGGTTAGGGAGTATTGTCTCAGATTTACTCAGCTATCCATGTGTGTTTCTCATGTGGTTGCAGAAAATAGGGCTAAGATGAGCATGTTCGTGTCAGGGGTCAACGATATCATGGTAAATGAGTGTAGGTCTATAATGCTGATCGATGATATGACCTTAGCCAGACTCATGATCCATGCCCAGCAAGTAGAAGAGCAGAACGTTAAGACTAGGAAGAGGCAGAATAAGAGAGCAAGGTCAGGTAATTTTAACTTTTCTCACCCCAAGTCAGATGGAGGAAACCGTTCACAGTTTCTCTCAAAGTCAGCCATTACAGCCCCTTCCTCTGCCAGTGCTCTAGTGCTAAAGTTCAGAGACGGCAACAAAGACATAGCGCTAGGCTCTAAATCTCATGGCAGTGTTAACTGTACTCCTGTTGTACTGATATATTTGCGCTATGATGCTTTCTTTTCATGTTACACCATAGGTTCCGAGACACGAGCTCCTGCCTAGCAGTAGCGGTAGCATTCCAGTCGCAGAGACACAGTGAGTCCTTATTGATTCGAGGACAATATGATTTGATACATTTATTTATTTCTTCAGTTCAGTGTTACGAAGTTAGTTGGAGACATGTTCCTTCAACTCCTTATTCAGAAAGTTTTGAGGCTTTCAGATTTATGTTCAGACTTAACTTTCAGATTATATTATTTTGGGTATTTTCACCCACATGGACGTTATGATTTTTATACATGGTTTTATTCAGTTGAACCTTATGGCCTTACAGTTTTACGTATTCCGCATTATTATGTCATGATTTGTAGTATACAGGTAAAGATATCAGTCATGGGTTAGCTTGTGGTCCCTCGGGCTTATGAGCACCGTATAGCATTCCGGTTCAGCAAATCAGGGCATTACAAACTTGGTATCATAGCCTAAGGTTCAATAGAGTACTAGGAAGTCTGAAAGTCGCATGAAGTAGAGTCTTGTACATGGGTATGTTGCGTGCCACATTTATGTACAGGAGTCTATAAGATGTTTAAGGAATAGTCCCCTTTCTTCAGTATTCATGTCATGCTAGTGAGCATAATCACAAGATAAACTCTCAGTCAAATCCATTCTTCTCTTATTTCAGGCCATGGCCCCAAAGAGAAGAAACCAGCCAGCTCCTCAGCCCGAATATCCTTTGGGAGAACATGTTTCCCATGCGGAGTTTAGAGCCGCATTTACCACACTTTCTCAGTCTGTGGCTACACAGAATGAACGGCCACCAGTCATTCCGGCCAATCCAGTAGCCAATCCCATAGAAGCTAGGGTTCGAGACTTTACCCGGATTAACCCTCCATCTTTCCATGGGTCTAAGTCTGATGAGGACCCTCATTGAGAGTACCGAGTTAGCCTCCAACCAGTTACAGGATGTTGCTCATGATTGGTACAAACAGTGGAAGTCTGAGAGGTTAGATGATGCAGGCCCTATCGAATGGGAGGAATTTGTCATGACCTTCTTAGATAGATTCTTTCCCCAAGAGTTGAGAGAAGCCAAAGTTCTTGAGTTCATCAACCTCCGGCTGGGGAATATAACGGTTAGGGAGTATTCTCTCAGATTTACTCAGCTATCCAGGTATGTTTCTCATGTGGTTGCAGAAAGTAGGGCTAAGATGAGCAAGTTCGTGTCAGGGGTCAACGATAGCATGGTAAATGAGTGTAGGTCTATAATGTTGATCGATGATATGACCTTAGCCAGACTCATGATCCATGCCCAACAAGTAGAAGAGCAGAACGTTAAGACTAGGGAGAGGCAGAATAAGAGAGCAAGGTCAGGTAATTTTAACTTTGCTCACCCCAAGTCATATGGAGGAAACCGTTCACAGTTTCTCTCAAAGTAAGCCATTCCAGCCCCTTCCTCTGCCAGTGCTCTAGTGCTAAAGTTCAGAGACGGCAACAAAGACATAGCGCCAGGCTCTAAATCTCATGGCAGTGTTAGCAGTGCCTGAACGAATGCCCTTTGTCAGACTTATGGTAAGAACTACAAGTGAATTTGCAGAGCCGGTAATGATGTCTGTTTTGGTTGTGGAAAGCCAGGACACAGGATTAGGGAGTGTCCGCAGTCAAGTCTTCAGGGTCAGCAAAAATCATCCTGCGGCTCTGTTCGGTCGCCCGAACTAGCAGGGTGTCGTTTCCAGTGCTACCAGTGGGCAACGCCCAAAGATACTCTGTGCTCTTCAGTACCGGAAGGATAAGGAAAATTCTCCTAATGTCGTTATTGGTACGTTACATATTTTCCATGTTCATGTTTATGCTTTGCTAGAACCAGGTGCATCATTGTCTCTTATTACTCCATACATAGCAGGAGATTTCGGAATCAGTCTCGAAATTCTAGCAGAGCCCTTTTCAGTCCCTACCTCAGTGGGTAAAACCATCATAGCCTGGCGGGTATACAAGAACTGCCCGATTATGATATCTCAAAAATCAACGTCAGCAGATTTAGTTAAGTTAGAGATGACTGATTTTGATGTCATTCTCGGCATGGATTGCCTTCATTCCTGCTATGCCACAGTCGACTGCAGAAATAGGATAGTTCAGTTTTAGTTCCCGAATAAACCCTTCCTAGAGTGGAAGGGTAGTATTTCAGAATTCAGGGGTCAGCTTGTTTCCTACCTTCGGGCGAGGAAAATGATTTCTAAGGGGTGTGTGTATCATCTCGTGGATATTAAAGATTCCAGTTCTGAATCTCCCAGTCTCAAAACAGTCCCAGTTGTTAATGAATACTCAAATGTCTTTCCCAAAGATCTTCAAGGCATTCCTCCCAAAAGGGAAATAGATTTCGACATAGACCTTCTTTAGGATACTCAACCTATTTCTATTCCTCCATATAGAATGGCACCAGCAGAACTCAAGGAACTGAAAGATCAGTTGAAGGATATCTTAGATAAGGGATTTATCAGACCCAGTGTTTCCTCATGGGGCGCGCCAGTATTATTCGTGCGCAAGAAAGACGGTTCTCTCAGGATGTGTATTGATTACCGTCAACTCAACAAGGTAACAGTCAAGAATAGATATCCTCTTCCCAGGATTGATGATCTATTCGACCAACTTCAGGGTTCCAGTTCTTTCTCCAAGATAGACCTCATATCAGGCTATCATCAGCTCAGAGTTAGACAATGTGACATTCCGAAGACAGTTTTCCGTACTCGGTATGGTCACTTTAAATTTTTAGTCATGTTATTTGGTCTTACCAATGCCCCTGCAGCTTTCATGGATTTGATGAATTGTGTGTTTAAGCAGTACTTGGACATGTTTTTCATAGTCTTTATAGATGGTATTTGGTCTATTCTCGCACAGAGCATGATCATGCAGACCATCTCAGGGTTGTTCTTCAGACTCTCAGGGTTCACCAGTTATTCGCTAAGTTTAGCAAGTGTGAATTTTGTCTAAGATCATTAGCATTCCTTTGCCATATCATTTCCGGTGATGGCATTAGAGTAGATCCTCAGAAAATTGAGGCAGTAAGAAACTGGCCTAGACCCGTATCTCCATCAGATATCAGGAGTTTCTTGGGTTTGGCTGGCTATTACAGACGGTTTGTCAAGGGATTTTCTTTTATTGCATCTCCCATGTCCAGATTGACTCAGAAGAAGATTAAGTTTCAGTGGTCAGATTCATGCAAGAAAAGCTTTCAAGAGTTGAATACTCGACTAACCTCAGCTCCTATTCTAGCTCTTCCAGATGGTTCAGATGGTTTTGTAGTCTATTTTTATACATCCAGAGTGGGTTTAGGATGTGTCCTCATGCAGCATGGTAAGGCCATAGCCTACGCCTCCAGACAGTTAAAGCCATATGAGAAGAATTATCCTACTCATGATCTTGAGTTAGCAGCGATAGTTTTTCCCTTAAAGATTTGGAGGCATTATCTCTATGGAGTTCATGTAAATGTCTTCACATACCATAAAAGCCTCCATTATGTCTTTTCCCAGAAAGATCTCAATCTTCATCAGAGAAGGTGGTTAGAGCTCTTGAAGGATTATGATATAACTGTACTTTATCATCCGACCAAGGCCAATATTTTGGCCGACGCTCTCAGTAGACTCTCCATGGGTAGTAGTTCTCACATTGAGGGTAGCAAGAAAAAGATGGCTTAGGATATTCATCAGCTTACCAGACTAGGCGTTCGCTTAGTCGATTCTTCAGAGGGTGGTGTATGTGTTCACAGTAGTTCAGAGTCACCTCTTGTTTTTTAGGTGAAAGAGAAGCAATACAGCGATCCTAGCCTTGTCAAGATCAAAGAGTCAGTTCAAAATCAGAGAGTCGAGGTTTTCTCCCATGGGGGAGATGGTGTTCTTCATTGTCAGGGTCGTCTATGTGTTCTATGTGTAGATGAATTGAAGCAGCGAATTCTTGCAGAAGCACATGGTGTGCATTACTCTATTCATCCAGGGGCCACTAAGATGTACCGCGACATGCGGGAGATCTATTGGTGGAGTGGGATGAAAAGAGATGTTGCAGAGTTTGTGGCTAAGTGTTCTACATGTCAGCAGGTTAAGATAGAGAATCAGAAACCCAGTGGTTCCATGAAAGAGTTCACCATTCCTACTTGGAAGTGGGAAGAAGTGAATATGGACTTCATGACGGGTTTTCCTAGAACTCGTCATCAGCATGATTCAGTCTAGGTCATTATAGATAGAATGACCAAGTCAGCTCATTTCCTTCCTGTTCGTACTTCTTATTCCGTCGAGGATTATGCCAAACTCAATATCAGGGAATTACTCCGGTTACACAGTGTTCCACTATCTATCATCTCAGATAGAGGTACCCAGTTCACCTCTCACTTTTGCAAAGCATTCCAAAAGGGTCTCGGTACCTATGTCCATCTCAGCACATCATTTCATCCTTAGACCGATAGTCAAGTAGAGAGGACCATTCAGACTCTTAAAGATATGCTAAGGGCGTGTGCAATTAACTTTAAGGGAAGTTGGGATGACCACTTGCCTTTGATTGAGTTTGCATACAATAATAGCTATCATTCTAGTATTCAGATGGCTCCATTCGAAGATCTCTATGATAGGAGATGTAGATCTCTGATTGGTTGGTTCAAAGTTAGTGAGGCCTCAGTAATAGGTCCTGACTTAGTATTCGACGCTTTAGAGAAAGTTCAGTTGATCAGAAAGAGACTCCGGGCTGCTAAGAGCAGACAGAAGTCCTATGATGATGTTCGTACAAAGGTTCTCAAGTTCGAGGTCAATGACTATGTCTATCTTAAGATCCCTCCCATGAAGGGAGTGAAGAGGTTCGGTAAGAAAGGGAAACTCAGTGCCCGGTATGTCGGTCCCTTCAAAATTCTCTGTCGCTTCGGCAATGTAGCTTATGAGCTTGAGTTGCCTTCAGATCTAGCCTCAGTCCATCCAGTCTTCCATGTCTCTTTTCTCAAGAAGTGCATAGGTGACCCAGCAGTTGTTGTCCTTATTTAGAGCATCGACATTCAGAACAGCCTCTCTTATGAAGAGATTCCAGTCAAAATCTTAGATTATCAGACTTGTAGATTGAGGAACAAAGAAGTCCATCTAGTCAATGTTCTTTGGCGAAATCAGTATCATGAGGGAGCTACTTGGGAAGCAGAAGCAGATATGCATACCAAGTATCCTCACCTCTTCCCCGCCAATTTAGATCAAGCTCAAGGTAACAGTTCTCCTTAAGCTTATTCAGTTTTATCTTCATGTTTCCAGTATAAACTTGGTACATATTAACCGTTGTATACTCAGTCATGCATTCATGTATCAGTTGTCTGTGCATCAGATATGCACGAGTTCAGTATGTTTAGCATGTCAGTCATGAGATCAAGTTTCAGTTCTTCATGTTCAGTTCAGGTTCTGTTGTCTTGTATCCCTTGTCAGTAAATTCTTATTCAAGGACAAATGTTCTCAAGGGGGAGATATCGTAATACCCCACATATTTTTAAGCTAGGAAGTGAATAAGTTTTCCTACATATGAAACCTCATATCCTGTGAGCAAAAATCATTTTACATCTCAGTTTGGTCGCCCGAACCAGCAGAGTGTCGTTCCCAGTGCTACCAGTTGGCAACGCCCAAACAAACTCTATGTTTTTCATACCCGGAAGGATAAGGAAAATTCTCCTGATGTCGTTACTGGTACGTTACAGATTTTCCATGTTTATGTTTATGCTTTGCTAGACCTAGGTACATTCTTGTCTGTTGTTACTCTATACATAGCAGGCGATTTGGAGATCAGTCCTGAAATTCTAGCAGAGCCCTTTTCAGTCTCTACCCCAGTGGGTAAAACTATCATAGCCCGGTGGGTATACAAGAACTTCCCGGTTATGATATCTCAAAAATCCACGTCAGCAGATTTAGTTGAGTTAGAGATAACTGATTTTGATGTCATTCTCGGCATGAATTGTCTTCATTCCTGTTATGCCACAGTCGACTGCAGAAATAGGATTGTTCAATTTCGGTTCCCGAATAAGCCCTTCCTAGAGTGGAAGGGTAGCATTTTAGCGTTCAGGGTTTATCTTGTTTCCTACCTTTGGGCGAGGAAAATGATTTCTAAGGGGTGTGTGTATCATCTTATGCATGTAAAAGATTCCAGTTCTGAATCTCCCAATCTTAAAATAGTCCCAGTTGTTAATGAATACTCAAATGTCTTTCCCAAAGATCTTCCAGGCATTCCTTCGGAAAGGGAAATAGACTTCGGCATAGACCTTCTTTCGGATACTCAACCTATTTCTATTCCTCCATACAGAATGGCACCAGCAGAACTCAAGGAACTGAAAGATTAGTTGAAAGATCTCTTAGGTAAGGGATTCATCAGACCCAGTGTTTCCCCATGGGGTGTGCCAGTATTATTCGTGTGCAAGAAAGACGGTTCTCTCAGGATGTGTATTGATTACCGTCAACTCAATAAGGTCACGGTCAAGAACAGATATCCTCTTCCCAGGATTGATGATCTATTCGACCAACTTCAGGGTGCCAGTTACTTTGCCAAGATAGAACTCAGATCAGGCTATCATCAGCTCAGAGTTAGACAATGTGAAATTCCGAAGACAGCTTTCCGTACTCGGTATGGTCACTTTGAATTTTTAGTCATGTCATTTGGTCTTACCAATGCCCCTGCAGCTTTCATGGATTTGATGAACCGTGTGTTCAAGTAGTACTTGAACATGTTTTTCATAGTCTTTATAGATGGTATTCTGGTCTATTCTCGCACAGAGCGTGATCATGCAGACCATCTCAGGGTTGTTCTTCAGATTCTCAGGGATCACCAGTTATTTGCTAAGTTCAGAAAGTGTGAATTTTGGCTAAGATTAGTAGAATTCCTTGGCCATATTATTTCCGGTGATGGCATTAGAGTAGATCCTCAGAAAATTGAGGCAGTAAGAAACTGGCCTAGACCCGTATCTCCATCAGATATCAGGAGTTTCTTGGGTGTGGCTAGCTATTACAGACGGTTTGTCGAGGGACATTCTTCTATTGCATCTCCCATGTCTAGATTGCCTCAGAAAAAGATTATGTTTCAGTGGTCAGATTAATGAGAGAAGAGCTTTCAAGAGTTGAAGACTCGACTTACCTCAGCTCCAATTCTAGCTCTTCCAGATGGTTCAGACGGTTTTGTAGTCTATTGTTATTCATACAGAGTAGGTTTAGGTTGTGTCCTCATGCAGCATGGTAAGGTCATAGCCTACGCCTCCAGACAGTTAAAGACACATGAGAAGAATTATCCTACTCATGATCTTGAGTTGGCAACGGTAGTTCTTGCCTTGAAGATTTCGAGGCATTATCTCTATGGAGTTCATGTAGATGTCTTCACATACCATTAAAGCCTCCAGTGTGTCTTTTCCCAGAAATATCTCAATCTTCATAAGAAAAGGTGGCTAGAGCTCTTAAAGGATTACGACATGAGTATCCTTTATCATCCGGGCAAGTCCAATGTTGTGTCCGACGCTCTAAGTAGACTCTCCATGGGTCGTATTTCTCACGTTGAGGGTAGCAAGAAAAAGATGGCTCAGGAGATCCATCAGAGGGTGGTGTATGTGTCCATAGAAGTTCAGAGTCATCTTTAGTTTCCGAAGTGAAAGAGAAACAAGACAGGGATCCTAGCCTTATCAAGCTCAAAGAGTCAGTTCAGAATCAGAAAGTTAAGGTTTTCTCCCAAGGGGGAGATGGTGTTCTTCGTTGTCAGGGTTGTCTATATATTCCAGGTGTAGATAAATTGAGGCAGCTAATTCTTGCAGAAGCGCATGGTCCGTAATACTCTATTCATCCAGGGGCCACTAAGATGTACCACGACATGCGGTAGATCTATTGGTGGAGTGGGATGAAGAGAGATGTTGCAGAGTTTGTGGCTAAGTGTTCTACATGTCAGCAGGTTAAGATAGAGCATCATAAACCTAGTGGTTCCATGCATTTGTTTACCATTCCTACTTGGAAGTGGGAAGAAGTGAATATGGACTTCATGACGGGTTTGCCTAGAACTCGTCATCAGCATGATTCAATCTGGGTGATTATAGATAGAATGACCAAGTCAGCTCATTTTCTTCCTGTTCGTACTTCTTATTCCGTCGAGGATTATTCCAAACTTTATATCAGAGAGTTAGTCAGGTTACACGGTGTTCCACTATCTATCATCTAAGAAAGAGGTACCCAGTTCACCTCTTACTTTTGGATAGCATTCCAAAAAGAGTCTCGGTACCCAAGTCCATCTCAACACAGCATTTCATCCTTAGACAGATGGTCAAGGAGATAGGACCATTCAGACTCTTGAAGATATGCTAAGGGCGTGTGCAATTGACTTCAAGGGAAGTTGGGATGACCACTTGCCTTTGATTGAGTTTGCATACAACAATAGCTATCATTCTAGTATTCAGATGGCTCCATTCGAAGCTCTCTATAGTAGGAGATGTAGATCTCTGATTAGTTGGTTCAAAGTTAGTGAGGCCTCAGTCATAGGTCCTAACTTAGTATTCGACACCTTTGAGAAAGTTAAGTTGATCAGAAAGAGACTCCGGGCTGCTCAGAGCCGACAGAAGTCCTATGCAGATGTTCGTAGAAAGGATTTCGAGTTCGAGGTCAATGACTATGTCTATATTAAGATCTCTCCCATGAAGGGAGTGAAGAGGTTCAGCAAGAAAGGGAAACTCAGTCCCTGGTATGTCTGTCCCTTCAGAATTCTCTGTCGCTTCGACAAGTTAGCTTATGAGCTTGAGTTGCCTTTAGATCTAGCCTCAGTCCATCCAGTCTTCCATGTCTCTTTGCTCAAGAAGTGCATAGGTGACCCAGCAGTTGTTGTCCCTATTTAGTGCATCGACATTCAGAATAACCTCTAGTATAAAGAGATTCCAGTCAAAATCTTCGATTATCAAACTCATAGATTGAGGAACAAAGAAGTGCCTCTAGTCAAGGTTCTTTGGAGAAATCAGTCTCATGAGAGAGATACTTGGGAAGCAGAAGCAGATATGCATACCAAGTATCCTCACCTCTTCCCCGCCAATTCAGATAAAGCTCAAGGTAACAGTTCTCCTTAAGCTTATTCAGTTTTATGTTCATGTTTCCAGTATAAACTTGGTACCTATTAACCGTTGCATACTCAGTCATGCATTCATGTATCAGTTGTCCGTGCATCAGATATGCACGAGTTCAGTATGTTTAGCATGTTAGTCATGAGATCAAGTTTCAGTTCTTCATGTTCAGTTCAGGTTCTGTTGTCTTGTATCCCTTATCAGTAAATTCTCATTCGAGGAATAATGTTCCCAAGGGGGAGATATTGTAAAACCCTGCATGTTTCTAAGCTAGAAAGTGAATAAGTTTTCCTATGTATGAAGCCTCCTATCCTATGAGTATCATTTTAGTGCACGACTTACAATGAAAATCCTAGTGATAGTATAGCTTGCGATGTCTTAAGCATGCTCATATGTGTCGCTTAGAGTGATGCAAGCTAAGAGTTTTTGAATCCATCAAGTCTTAGTGTTCGATTTTACAAGGGTCATCTTTGAACAATAATAACATGATTTATATGTGATATTTTCGCATATTTAGACCCACCAAATTGTAGATAATCGAATTATCTTTCCAACGATACCAATTTTATCAAAATCCGACACCCGAGCAAGGAGTTATGGCCTTCCAAAGTAGAATGTGTCGCCTAACCAATCGCACATGGCCACTGGAAATCATAGGCGATATCATATGTGGCGCCTATGTAAATATAGGCGATATCATATGCGGCGCTATGTAAATATATGCGATATCATATGTGGCTCCTATGTAAATATAGGCGATATCATATGTGGCGCCTTTGTATGATTTCAGCCACTAAAACACTTAGTTTTTGAGTTATTTCGAGGGTAGTTAAGTCTTTTAACACTCCTTACATGTCCCTAAACCTAACCTCACGAAATTTATAGCTTCTAAACATATTACAATCCTATTAACATCTCAAGGTTCATTATCCAAGAGCACCATAGGAGAAAAACAACTAGGGTTGCACAATCAAGCTTGAAGATCAAATTTCATGGAAATTCCTCCGTCAATCATCAAGAACCTCCCTTCCAAGGTATGCGTAGTGTTCATCCATGGATTCCTTTCCTCCATGGAGTTCAAGAATCAATCTTTAAAATAAAAAAGCTTAGTTGGTTGTGGTGATATGATCATACCCATGTTGATGCTTGTTTATTTTGCTATATAATAGTATCGTGACTGTACATCTCATGAAAGTTATGTTGTTAGTTGAAAAACATGATCTTTAGATGGATTGATAGAATGCAAGTATGAAATCCACCTATGACTTAAAGAATGCATGAAAGGTGTTAGATAAAATGCCTAGCATGTTAGAAATTCATATTTACATTATTTCATGATATCTAAATAACAAGTTCATATTATCCATACACTCCAATATGAATTTCCATGCAAATTATGTGTTGTTATTGTTGTGGTATAAAGCATGTATGATAATGGAGATATAAATTATGTACACAAAATATATCAATGTTTTTCCTATCATCTTTGAAATAATGAATAAATACATGAAGTATACTATCCCCTGCTTATGATATTGTGAATTGTGGACTCAAATCTTGTGATCAAGTCATGTCATATGTGTCAGTTTCCTCCTATCGAGTCCTGGGGGTATTCGTACCCAAAAACTATAGTTGTGTGCCTAGAGCCATGTCATGTTTCACGATATCCGAACTCAAGCTATGATTCCATAGACTTCAGTCAGTCATGTGACTCAGGAAAACCTCATGATCTCAGTCAGTTGTCAGATATCAGTAACATTCTGCCAGTCAATGGAATTCAGTAAGATTAAGTCATGTATAGTCAATTATTCATGTCCTGTCCCTCCAGATGGGAGTAGAGGTTTGCACCGAGTGAACCCAAGGATGGGAACTCACCCGCCAGTTCAGGGTTTGATTCTTAGAAGCAGTCCTTGTGTTCCAGAACTACATAGCCAGCATAGGTTGAGACATCTTAACCTGTTATATTAGGGTTGATGAAGTGGTTTAACCTATCAGTTTAGGGTTCCCACCGTTCTCATTGTGTACCTACCAGATAAGGGTCACTCACAAGCTATCCTTACCCGTGGTAGGGTATTGACACCCCTCCAGTCGGGGCAGAGATTGGACCCCAGCTTAGCCATAACAGTATACATAGGGCATGTTGGTTAAACACTACCTCCCACAATTTCAGTATCAATCTCAGTAAAAGAACTCAGGGCGTTCTTCAGATTTCAGTATGTACAAGACTGTTAGATACATTCGTCCATGTTATCAGCTTGCAGTATCAGTCATGACAGTTATCAGTAAACCATGTATTAGCTTACAGGTCCTCCTATCACGCATTCACGATCCTAGTTTCTATATATGCATGTTTGTACTCCCACGTTCATATTAGTCAGTCAGTGTTATTCATGCATGAAACCCTTTATGTTTAGCCTACCTTCCTCCTATACTCAGTACTCCAGTTGTACTAATGTATTTGTGCTATGGTTCTTTATTTTCATGTTACACCATAGGTTCCGAGACACGAGCTCTAGCCCAGCAGTAGCGATAGCATTCCAGTCGCAGAGACACAGTGATTCCTCATTGATTCGAGGACAATATGATTTGATACATTTATTTATTTCTTCAGTTTAGTGTTACGAAGTTAGTTGGAGACATGTTTCTTCAACTCCTTATCCAGATAGTTTAGAGGCTTTCAGATTTATGTTCAGATTTACGTTCAGACTTAGCTTTCAGATTTAGTTGTTTTGGGTATTTTCACCCACATGGACGTTATGATTTTTATACATGATTTTATTTAGTTGAACCTTATGGCCTTACAGTTTTATGTATTCTGCATTATTATGTCATGATTTGTAGTATACAGGTACAGATATTAGTCATGGGTTAGCTTGTGGTCCCTCGAGGTCATGAGCACCGTGTAGCATTTTGGTTCAGCAAATCGGGGTGTTACAAGAAAATGACTGACATCATAGGTGTCACTTCAAGTGAGAGTGAATACTTAGTTGCTTACCGGTTGTAGGGAGTAGATCGAACATGGTTCAAGTAGTGGAAGGAGGATAGAGGTGTTTATGCAGGACCTATAAACCGGAGGAGTTTGCCACGAATTTCTTAGATGGGTTCTTCCCACTAGAGTTAAGGAAATCTAAGGTTTAAGAGTTTATAAATTTGAATCAATGTGGCTTGAGCGTGAGGGAGAACTGGCTCAAGTTCTCTCAGTTGGTGAGGTATACTTCGACTATGGTGGCTGACTCTAGGTCCAGGATAAGTAACTTTGTATCTGGTGTATCTGATAGTGTAGTCAAAGAGTGTAGGACTATCATGCTGATTAAGGAGATGGACTTTTCTACGTTGATGGCTTATGCTCAATAGATTGAGGAGCAAAATCTCAATGAGAAGGAAAGATAGAATAAGAGGGCCAAAATATGTAGTTTCAAATTTTCTCAACCAAGGTCAAAAAGCAATAACCATTCTCATTTTTGCTAGAAATTTTTATGCCCAGCTCCATTTTCATCCAGTGCCTAAGTTTAGGCAGGACAATCGGGATAAAGCGCCAGGCTCTAAGTCCCAGGGTAGTGTGAGTAATGGTCATACCAATTTTCTCTATGGGAAGTGCGATAAGAATCATCAAGGTGAGTGCAGAGCAGGTAGTGATATGTGTTTTGGGTGTGGCAAACCAGACTATAGGATCAGGGAGTGTCCAATGGTTGCTTTGAGGGAAAAGGACTCGCGCCACCAGGCCAGTCCAACTTTTTGTCAGCCCCAGTAGGGTGCTACCTCTAGTGCCACCAGTGGGCAGTGCCAGAATAGGTTGTATGCTTTCCAGAATCGACATGATTAGGAAAGTTCTCCTAATGTGGTTATGGGTATATTAAAAGTCTTTTATCTCAATGTTTACGCATTGTTAGACCCCGGAGCTTTACTTTCCTTTGTGGCTCCTTATTTAGCTACAGACTTCGGTGTTAGTCCTGAAACATTAGTGGAGCCTTTCTCAATGTCTACCCCAGTAGGTAAGTCAATTGTAGCTAGATTGGTATACGGAAATTGCCTGATCACAGTGTCTCAGAAAGTTACTTCAGTTGATCTTATGGAGTTAGAGATGACTGATTTTGATGTTATTCTCAGCATGGATTGGCTTTACTCATGCTATGCCTCAGTTGACTGTAGAAATAGAATTGTTCAATTCCAGTTTCCTAATGAATCGGCTATTAAATAGAGGGGTAGTACTTTAGTGCTTAAGGATCAGTTTATTTCATATCTTAAAGCAGGAAAGATGATATCCAAGGGGTGTATTTACCATCTCATCCGAGTTAAGGACTCAAATTCTGAAACTCCGAGTCTTAAGTCAGTTCTAGTAGTAAATGAATTTCAAGATGTGTTTCCTGAAGATCTTTTCGAAGTTCCTCCCCAAGGGGAAAACGACTTTAGAATAGATCTCCTTCCAAACACCCACCCTATTTCTATTCCACCTTATAAAATAGCTCTAGTTGAGCTTAACAAATTGAAGGAACAGTTAAAGGATCTCTTATATAAGGGTTTCATTAGGCCTAGTGTTTCCCCATGGGGTGCTCCAGTTCTATTCATACGCAAGAAAGATGGTTTTCTCAGAATGTGCATTGACTATCATCAGTTGAATAAAGTCACAATCAAGAATAAGTATCCTCTTTCTAGGATTGATGACATGTTTGACCAACTTTAGGGCGTAAGTTATTTCTCTAAGATAGACCTCAGGTCCGGCTATCATCAGCTTAGAGTTAGAGAATGTGACATTCCGAAGACAGCCTTCAGAACTTGGTATCATCACTTTAAATTCCTAGTTATTTCTGTTGGACTAACGAATTCCCCTGCAACTTTCATAGACTTGATAAACAGGATATTCAAGCAGTACTTGGACATGTTCGTCATAATCTTCATTGATGATATCCTTATTTATTCTTGTAGTGAGAGTGATCATGCAGACTATTTGAGGGTTGCATTTCAGACCCTTAAAGGTCACCAGTTATTCGCTAAGTTCAGCAAGTGCAAATTTTGGTTAAGATCAGTAGCTTTTCTTAGTCATATTTTTTCCGGTGATGGTATTCGAGTTGATCCTCAAAAAATTAAAGCAATGAGAAACTGGCCTAGACCTACCTCTCCATCAGATATTAGGAGTTTCTTGGGTTTAGCTATCTATTATAGACAGTTTGTCGAAGGGTTTTATTGTATTGCTTCTCCCATGTCTAGACTAACCCAAAAGAAAGTCAAATTCCAGTGGTCAGATTCCTGCGAGAAGAGTTTTTAGGAGTTGAAGACTCGACTCACTTTCGCTCCAGTCTTGACTTTTCCAGATGGCACAAATAGCTTCATAGTATACTGTGATGCTTCTAGAGTTGGTCTTGGTTGTGTATTAATGCAAAGAGGTAAGGTCATAGCATATGCCTCTAGACATCTTAAACCCCATGAAAAGAAATATCCAACCTATGATCTTGAGTTGGCAGCTGTTGTCTTCGCCTTACAGATTA
Source organism: Capsicum pubescens (assembly GCA_030864215.1). NCBI lineage: Eukaryota > Viridiplantae > Streptophyta > Magnoliopsida > Solanales > Solanaceae > Capsicum > Capsicum pubescens. The sequence goes on from CM061549.1 coordinate 59,222,595, forward strand.
GAGGCATTACCTTTATGGTTTTCATGTTGATATGTTCATGGATCACAAGAGTTTACAGTATTTATTTATCAGGAAAGACCTGAATCTTCGTCAGAGAAAATGGCTTGAATTATTGAAAGACTATGATATAAGTGTGTTGTATCATTTAGGCAAGGCCAATATAGTGATGGATGCCCTTAGTAGATTGTCTATAGGTAGTTTTTCCCATGTTAAGGATGGTAAGAAGGAGTTAGTCTATGAGGTTCATTATCTTGCTAGGTTAGGAGTTCGGTTAGTTGATTCGGCTGAAGGTAGTATATAGGTTTAGAATGGTTCAGCATCTTCATTGGTTGTCGAAGTAAAAGAAAAACAAGATGCGGATCCTAGTTTGGTTAAGTTGAAGGAGTCAGTTAGAGGTCAGGATGGTGAGTTTTCTCCCAAGGGGTAGATGGTGTGCTTCATTGTCAAGGCAAACTATGTGTTCCATATGTTAATGGTCTAAGACAGTGAATATTAGTTGAGGCACATGGTGCGCGATACTCTATACACCCAGGAGACACTAAGATGTACCGTGATTTATGGGAAATCTATTGGTGGAGTGGTATAAAGAAGGATATTGCAGAGTTTGTGGCTAAGTGTTTAAATTGTCAGCAGGTTAAGGTTGAGCACCAAAGGCCTAGTGGTACACTGCAGGTGTTTGGAATCCCCACTTGGAAGTTTTAGGTGGTGAACATGGATTTTGTGACAGGATTTCCTCATACGTATCATCAACATAATGGTCATTATAGATAGAATGTCCAAGTTAGCTTATTTTTTGTCAATTCATACTTTATTTTCAGCTGAGGATTATGCTAGACTCTATCTTAGGGAGTTGGTGAAGTTGCATAGGGTTCCGTTGTCTATAATTTCAAATAGTGGTACTAAATTTACCTCTCACTTTTGGAAGGCTTTTCAGAAGGGTCTTGGTACCTAAGTTCACCTCAGTACATCTTTGCATCCTCAGATGGATGGTCACGCAGAGAGGACCAATCAAACTTTAGAGGACATGTTGAGGGCCTGTGTTATTGACTTTAAGGGTAGTTGGGATGACAACTTATCTTTGATTGAGTTTGCCTACAACAATAGTTATCACTTCAGTATTCAGATGGCTCTATTTGAGGCTCTTTTTGAAAGAAGATGTAGATCTCTTAGTGGTTGGTTTGAAGTAGGAGAGGCTGTTTTAATAGGGCCAGATTCAGTTTATGAGGCTATGGAGAAATTTTAGTTGATTCAAGTAACGCTGAAGACAACCCAAAGTCGTAAGAAATCTTATGCGGATGTGGGGATGAGAGATCTTGAGTTTGATATTGGTGACCTGGTTTATTTGAAAATTTCACCCATGAAGGGGGTTGAAGAGATTTGGCAAGAAGGGGAAGCTCAATCCCCGCTATGTTGGCCCATATAAAATATTGAGTCATTTTAGGAAAGTATCTTATGAGTTGGAGTTGCCTGCAGAATTGGCATCAGTGTATCTGGCGTTTCATGTCTCTTTGTTAAAGAAATGTACTGGCGACCTAGCTACAGTCGTGCCCATAGAGAGTGTGGATATGAAAGATAGTCTCTCCTATGAAGAAATCCCAGTTAAGATCCTTGACTGTCAGATTCGTAGGTTGAGGAATAAAGAAGTTTCCTCGGTTTAGGTTCTATGGAGAAATCAGTCCATTGAGGGAACTACATGGGAAGCAAAAACAGATATTTAAGCAAAGTATCCCCATTTTTTTAAAATAAATTCCGATTCAGCTTGAGGTAATAGTTTCCCATAATTGATTTTCTCATTTTTTATCTCATCTATATAACCATCCTCATATAATAGCATACATTTATGAATGTAGTTCAGTCTACGCATCATGTTTAAAATTTAGTTATTTAATCACAATTCAACTCATGGGTATTTAGTGCACGATCTCAGCTTTCCTATTACTTCAGCTCAAATAGTTTCATTCGAGGATGAATGATCCCAAGGGGAAGATATTGTAATACCCTAAAAATTTTAAAGCTCTAGACCCCTTAAAATATAAGGCACGAAGTTAGTTTTACAATGCTTCAAGCCTCGTCTTAATCTGGGGTCATGGCAAAGGGTTATGGAAGATTTCCCTTAGTGGCCTGATAAACTGCCATGGGTACGACTCAAGGTATCAAGTCGTAAACACTCATGACGAGTCATTACGAGTGAGTCGTAGCCACTTTAGTAAATCCTTCTACTCAATTCCTGTAACGCCCCAATTTTCAATAACCGAAATGTCACACGGTGCTTATGATCTCGAAGGACCACAAGCTAACCATCTTATGATATCTGTACCTGTTCACTGCATAATATAATAAAATACATGCGGAAAACTAGCAGAATCTTGCCGTAAGGTTCAAAATATCTAAAATACATAATTCTGCAAACTAAATACTTATACAACTGTCCAAAAAGCCTCTAACTGTCTGAACTGTGGAGTTGATGGGACATGTCCCCAACTAACTCCGTCTAATAAAATTAACTAAATATAATAATATACTGAAATAGTAATCATCCTCGGAATATAAGGACTCGCTGCTGGATACTGAACTGATACTGCTGATCTGGAACTCGTGTCTCTGAATCTATGGTGTCAAACAAAATAATAACACCATAGCGCAAATGCTTCAGTACATTGGAATGTACTGAGTATGTAAATGAGGTAAGGCTAACTACAAGGACTTATGCATGAACGTAATTTAACTAAATGATATGCAAGAGCTGGATTAGCATACATTAAAGAATCTGAAATTACTGAACATACTGTGCGTACTGTCACTGAGCATACTCAGACTAACTCTGGTAACTGACACTGAATATACTGAGATTCTAAAATTTTTGAGCATACTGAGATTACGAGTATCTGGAGCTTCTGAAATCGATAGCAACCTTATCTAACATGTTGTCTCTAAATATACTAATAATAAGAATAATTGATTGAATCTTAGATCAACCCTATCTAGCAGGTAGTCTCTGAATCTCTGGATAATAATACTACTTGATAACTAATTTTGAGATCGGCCTATCCAGCAGCAGATCTTCGAATTTGCAAATAATCATACTTGATGGCCTGTATCTAACAGCCTTGAATTCTATACACTGAACTGAGCTCTTTCTTAAAGTCTGAGACTGATTCTGAAACTGAGACTATGGGAAGTATTTATCTAATCGACATGCCCCATCTAGCTAAGTCGGGGTCCAACCTGTACCCCAGTTGGAAGGGTGTCAGTACCGCGCCACTGGTAAAGACAACTTTATGTGACCCTCATCTATCAGGTACTCAAACGAGAATGGTGGATCCTTCATCTAACAGGTCAAGCCACCTTATCTACCCTCAACTATCAGGTATGATATCTCAACCTACGCTGGCAACGTAGTTTTAGAGTGCAAGAATTGCTGCTAAGAATCACACCCTCTACTGGTAGGTGAGTTCCCATCCTTGAGCTTACTCGGTGTTGAATCCTACTCCCAACTGAAAGACACTTAACTGAGCTTAGACTGAGTTGAATCTGTTATTGATCACATTACTTGACTTATCTGACTGAGTTAGCTTGATTCCGTTTCTGACGGAATACTACTAAATTCTATTTTCTGTCTGAATTCTATAGAGTTACGTATATTACTGAACTTTACTGAAGCCTTGACTAAATACTGAATATTGTTGAGGTCTGAACTGAGTACTGAGCTTGATTAGACTGAACACTGAGATTACAGAGTTTTTTTACTGTTCTATCACTGACTGAATTTGACTGATCATAACACGACTGAGATTATCTTGAGACTGACTCAGCTCTAGGCCCACAACTATATTTTTTGAGTACAAGTACCCCCAGGACTCGATAGAAGGAAACTGACACAACATGACTTTCTTGATTATAGGACTAAAGTCCAAAATTTATAATAAGTTGGGGATTTCATACTACATATGGTTCTTGTAAACTTAACATGAGAGGGAATGCATATACATCACATCATGAGTTCTTCAATCTAGTTTCACGAACATCCCATCAACAATCATAATACACAACAATATCATGGGCATTCCATAAAAACATCTTCAATACAATACAATAGCATGGAAATCATTTCTAAAATAAGTATAGAACATGGGCTTGTCATTTAGGTCCTATTGGGTCATAAAGGCATGATTTCTAGTCTCTTAGACATTTTAACAAACACCTTGCATGCACAACTTAGGCATAGGTGAAATCATCAAAATTACACATCACAATAACCCAATTTACATGTTTCCAATTCATATACTACCATGGTTTCATACACACAAGGATTCCATCTTGGGAATCATCCAACACCAACAACATAATCATCAACATTCAACAACATCAACATCAACATCCCACAACATGAACTTCATAATTATCACATACTAGGGCCAAGGCTTGAGTCTTATAATCAACATATGAATTTAATCTCAACAACAACAAGAACTTCAATTTCAAACCACTTAAATCATGAAAACTCAAAAAAATAGAATCTTTGAATTTAAGAAAAAGGGTTCTTGAGCTTCTTGGGTGAAAGGGACCCAAGAATCAACACTTGCATACCTCAAATTTATGAATTTGGATTAATCTTGATTCTGAAACTCTATACGTAAGATTGATAGGTGCTCCTTGTAGCTCTCGCAATGGGGATTCCGAATCTTAAATTATCTTTGAATTTCTACGGTTGAATTTTGGAAGATCTTGAATCTTTGTCTTGGAGTTGGGGGGGGGGGTTGTTCTTGAGAAAATTATGAAAAAGCAATGTATTTTGGATGGAAGTAGGCTGAATTTTGTGTTAAGGGTATATATAGAGGTGAAAGATGACCAAAATGCCCCTAAGAAAACAATTAAGGTCACATCTGTCCCTCGGTTACTGGTTTGATATGCTGAAGTATTTTGGCCATAACTTTTTACTCCGATGTTCAAATTGGATGAAACCAATTGCATTGGAAAGAAGACTCAAAGATATTTCATTTGATATATAGAAGCTCTCACATTTCAATATATACATGGAGTTATGATCTTTTGAAGTTGACCCTAAAATGCTGAAAACTGGGTAAAAAGGCTCTAGCCAGGGCGGCGCCCTGCTTAGACCGGGGGTCTAAGCGAGGCTGTGCGGCCCTGTATCTTTTTGCTACTGGTTCGGGAAATCAAACACAACCTTAGGCAACTCCAAAAATTCCGAAACTCACCCGGTATGCACTACGACCTTGCTCCATCGCAACGCAACTTGAAAATCAAAATTTGAAGGTCGGAAAGGTCACGAAATAATTGATCGAAGTTAGCAAGCTTATGGAATGAAGAAAGTTTCAACACTTAGCCAAATTTTTAAGTGCTAAACTTCTCTTGGAAAGATTAAAAAGGCATTTAACGACTCGAAAAAGTTACGGGGTATTACAATTCCAGTGACTACGACTACTCACTACAACTCATAATCAGTGGCTACAAGTCGTATGGAGAAATTCATAGTCACAATAGTATGTAATCCAAAACAATTCAACCCAGTGGTTACGAGTTCAGCATACGACTCGTATCCAGACATTATGAGTTGTTATGAAGACTCGTAGCCTGATCATAAAGGATTCAAGCATCAATCCTCATGTTTTGGTAGCTTTACAAGTGACTCGGACATATATTAAGGCCCCAAATATCTCCTAACTTATAGACAAGTCGAAACATCCCATAGAGATTAAATTCTTGTGAAGAATATTTCTATGGTAAGATTCAAATGAGCATAACTTTTGGTATACTAAGAATTTCTAAGCTAAACACCCACTAAAAGATAAATAATTGAATTATATTTCCAACAATACCAATTTTTCCTTAATCTGATATCGAGTTGAAATGTTATGGCAGAAATTAGACTTTCAACTCAAACATATTATCTCTCGGGTAAATTAGACTTTGCATATATTTAAAATATAAATAATCATGTTGGTGCTCATTTATTCGCAAAATCCTAATAGATGAAATTGGATAAAAAATAATACTTGAAAATGAATAAAATAAATATGATCCTAAGTATAAGTGTAGTATAAAAGGTGAAGGAATGTTAACCAAAAATAAATAAAAGGTGAAGGAATAAATATAATAGCGATAAAAATATATTTGTGTATAATAGGGGTATATATATATACCTTGCGATTTTTGAGCCCTTTGAAATCTGAAGAGAACTCAAACCACGTGCAGGAAAAATGAATGAATAGTAACACATAAATTGAAATTATTTTAATTTATTGAAACAAAGCGAAATTGGTGGATGGGCCTTTTCCTTTGTCAAAAATCGAGATCTTTGCTACTCGTGAACATCTCATAATAATATTGAAACTAAATTTTTATTTTAAGAAAAATGTTAGGTTGTGACATACACTTTTGCGAGAAAAACTCATTTTTGGCAAACATTTATTTTTAAAGGATGAGCCGAATGCCAAAATTTCTTAAGTATCCCCTTTATTTTAGGAAAAAATTATTGAACCAGTCGTGCATTAATTATAAAGAATGAGAATGTCGAAAGGATCCACAAATAATTTTATCTTAAACATAATCAATAACGAAAACAAGAATTAGATATCATTCCAAAAAAAAACATAACATGATATGAAAAATTAAAAAGACGAGAGACTACGGAATACTAGACTCCGTTTAGAAGTTGAGCTTCTACTTTTCGACTCCTAGACTCTGCAATTCTAGTAGCGATTGACCCGATATTCAAATTGTAACGAGTTCCGTTGAAAACTACAATTCTCGATTTCACATGTAAAAAAAGGAAAAATAAAGATTAATAACTTATCAAATAATTAGAAAATACACATAAATTAGTGACGAGTATTAGCAAAATACGTCACTGTTGGTTCATATGTTGTGAACCCAAACATTTTACCATTATTAAACATTATCTTGCATATAGACTATTCAAATGTTTTAGTTGAAAGTTGAAACAAGAATACAGAGTCGGTTCTAAAGGAAAATAATAATCTTATCGAAATTTAGCCGTAATTTCAGCTATGAACCACTATTTAGATTAGAGAACCCAAACATGAAACCAAAAAAAAAAGAACACTGTCCGTGTGCATGAGGCGTTGAGTATGTGTATTTGTGCGAGCAAACAGGATCATACGATTTGACACGTTTGCAAAAGTTAGACCAAATAGAACATGAACTCTCTCCATGACTCTCTATTTTTTCCCAAGGTTATTTTTTGGACTTTACTGCTAGAGAAAATCAATACACTTCTATTTTAAGAAAATTAACGTAGTGCATACCAAGAGAGGTTAGCACATGACATGCTTAGTTTAATTTCCACTTGAGGATGCCATAAACCTCTTAAACCAAGACTGCAAATAGCTCTAAATTGTGAGGAATAATATGTCTAATTTTCATGTAGGAAGCAACCAAATAACCAACATTAACAAATAAACATTGTTCAGACGCATGACCTCTATTTCAAATTATTCTTTCACAACATTTCAAATTTTCTGTTCGGATTTATGATGGGTTGGTCCATCAATGTAGATACAATCATTTGTTTTGAGTTTTGATATTAATAAAATTCAAAAATTAAATTAAAAAAAAAAATCGGCATTAGTTATTCCGGATTATTCAGGATAACTTATCCCACCATGCATGTGGAATAACTTCCAACCAATCAGATTGTCCAAGTACAACACTAGCGTCAGCTCCATCGATTCTCACTATTTTTCGACACGTACTACTGAGCCAACTTGTCATCAACTTCTCGAGTTTCATTGTTTTTTTTTTGGTCATTATGATAAACAAACAAATATTTTATTTTCATTTATTTTAATAAATGAAACGAATTTTATTATTTCTTTTAAGTACTACACTTAGAGCCCGTTTGGATAGAATTAAAAAAATTACTTTTTTACTTAAGTGATTAAAAGTTTAGAATAAATGCTTTTAAATTAAGTAGATAAGTATTTGGATAAAAGTGTTGAAACTGAAAAAAATCTGTTAATGTGTTTGGTAGACAAGTGTTGTCAATCACTTTTTTATTGTCAAAATGACTTAAATATTCTTAAAGTTGTTAACACATAATAACGTGAATTATTTATGATTTTTAATTCTAATACTTCAAAAATAATTTCTATTTAAATACACTTTCAAAAGTGATTATGTCAGGTCAATTTATAAATATAAGTTACTTTTTTTATTTTTAAATATTAAAAGATAAAAAATTTAAGATATTTTTTATATAAATATAGTATTATATTGTAATATTGCAAGCTTGTAAACAACATAATTTTTTTATGAATGAAACAAATTATTAAAAAGAATCAATTTTTAAAATTTAAATAACATGCAGAGATTTTATATGAATGGATAGAGAAGAACTTACCACAAGCTCGATTTGACGATAAAATTTTTGAGTGTTTTCTTATATAATGATGGATTCTTTGAAAATAAAGGAGAAAGATGAAGAAAAAACAGGAGGAAAAAAATGAAAAAAAAGCGGCAAAAAGAAAAAGAGAGAAAAATCAATAAGGCTACAATGTTTAAGATATTGTTGGAATTACAAGAAAATATAAGGAATAAAAAGGTAAATGTTTTTATCAAATCTAAAAAAAAAAAATCTAAAAAGTAAAAGGCTGGAGGTATCCAGTTTCTCAATTTTTGCTTTTTTTAATCCACTTTTAACTTTTTTTAAGCTATTTTTAATTTTACCAAACACCTAAAAAAACTAAAAAAATAATTAAAATCTAGTTTGACTAGATTTTAATCCTATCCAAACACTCTCTTAATCTTAAATAGCTACATAAATTAGTACAGTCAAATTTTTAAATATTGACAGTTTGTCTGAAAGTTTTATGACGAGTGTTCTGGTGATCACTTAGCTATTATTTGAAAAAATATAAATATACTTTTTTTATACTTTTTATGTTAAATGAAAATAAAATATTTATTAAATTTTAAATTTCTATTGATTTTCCTACTTCATTAATTAAAAATTGAAAATGCAATCATTGATAGCTTTTACTCCTAAAGGTAACGATCATTATCATAAATATTTAACATTTTATTTTATTCATGATATATTTCTTAGGAAATATTAATATACAATATTAAAGCATAATTATTATAGAGGAACAATTTCACAAGATTGTATTGTTACAATGAATATCAACATCGATTATGCAAAAGTCAAATCTCTATAGTAAAATGATCGTTAAGAAGAGGTTTGGCAGCAGTACTTATACTTACAGTTTCAAAGCATCATTAATAAGGTTGTCACGATTCAAATATGAGGATCATGATGGCACTTATCGCAGCGTACCTTAACAAGTAAGTCTATCATTCAAACTGATACAAAAAGAAGAAAAGACAAAAATAACCCCAATGTAAGACTTCTAGAATGAAGCCGAACCATACAAGTATAAATAATGCGGAAAGAATCATATCCAAAATCATACATTCCCAAAATCAAGTGTTAATAGTGTAAGAACTACTAATACAACTCATGAGTCAAATACATCAGAAATATTCATACAGGGTCAACATTTGTCTCCGAATACAAATAAAGACATAATTACTATAGAAGAGGTGAACTCCAGCGCATGAATGTCCAACCGCTACCTTGAGTAATCTGAAGGTGCTCAAAAAATCAACCAATTTGAGGTGCACTCGAGTTGGGATCTGCACCAAAAGGGCGCAGTAGGCGTGAGTACGGTTCACTTATACTCAGTAGGTATCATAGGCCGACCAAACAAAGTAGTAAATAAAGCATACAAAATATACACTAAGGGCACATCACCTGCAATCAGAAAATATCCCACAACGGTAGCCCACACTACTTACACTAACAGTTCTACAATATCCACACATAATACAACAACCCACCTGATAGGGATACAAATATACACAATATCACATCCAAGTAGCATAGAAGAGGAGCATGTATAATCAAGATCATCAAGTACAAGTAGATGAAGGTATAACAATTAGACATTAACAAGTCAAGATATAAAATAAGTAAATAGATGACAAGTTAATATGGCAATACAAGCACAACATAAACACAATAAAGCAAGTACAATGTAGATTATTATTATTAGAGTAAATACATCATTACCTCACTGATGTTGGCCGAATTTTCAAAAAGACACCTAAACTTTGAATTCGACCTATTACCCCACGATTCTTACTTAATCTATAGCAAACACACCATTTTGACCCTCTGCGTGTATACACGCGCCACAGGCGAGTGAAAGGGCTCGAATTTAACTTTTTTAACCAATCAAAAGTTGTCACGTGTAAAATAATTGATATATAATTTATATTCTTTTAAAAAAAAAATTATTTATTTTATAAAATTATCCATACCCCTCTCCGCCCTCCCTCTCCCCCCCCCCCAACCCACTCACTCTTTCTTTTTCAACTCAATTTACCATTAAAGCTTCCATTGAAGCTTTTTTTTTTATAAAAAAAAAAAGGCCATTCATTAAAGCTCCATTTTACAATTAAATCATATCATTTAACTACCCACCATTTCTTCTTCAACACAATGTCTTCTTCAACACCATTAAAGCTCTTCAACACAATGTCACCATTAAAGCTCCTCCATTGAAGCTTTTTTTTTAAATCATATCATTAAAGCTTTATTTTTCAATTAAATCATATCATTTAACTATCTTTAAAACTCAATTCAATCATAAAACTTTCAATTCAGTCATAAAACTATTTTTTAAGTGATTTGAACCAAAAAAAAAAAAGAACAGGAATGTATGCTGATGGAGTGTGGGAGGGGGGTGGGGGGTTAGGGGAGAGATGCTGATGGGGGTGGGGGTGTTGAATGGGGTTGGGGGTTGAGGGAAGCTGCTGATATAGTGGGAGAGGTGCTGGATGGGGTGAGGGGTAGAGGGGGTGGGTGGGGTGTTAAATTAAAGGCAAAATGACCTTTTGGACTCCTATACTATGTCGGTTTTGTAAATTGGACACTTCTACTTACATGTTTGTCATTTGGACCCTTGAACCCATCAAAAAGAAATATTTTGCACCCTTTGACCATTGACCTTGCCACATGGTGACTAGGACAAAGAAAGTGTAGCCACTCGCCTGAGGGTGCGAGTGGGGGTCAATTTTTAGCCAATTTTACATTAAAATAATTAAAAAAAATAAAAAATATTAAAATTAAAAAGAAAGGTTCTTTTTTTTCCTCCATATTTTTAAATTTAAAAATATTTTTAAAAATTTAAAAATAATTTAAAAATATTTTTAAAATTTTAAAAAGAATTTAAAAATATTTTAAAATTTTAAAAATAATTTAAAAATTTTTAAAAAAAATAAAAAAGATCCTTTTTTTTCCTCCATCTTTTTTAATTTAAAAATATTTTTAAAATTTTAAAAATATTTTAAAAATATTTTTAAAAAGTTTAAAAAAATAAAAATATTTTTTCCCTCCCCACCCCCACCCCCACCCCAGCCCATCCCCACCCCCCACACCCTACCCATCCCCATCCCATCCCACCCCCCACCTCTCCACCTCACTCCAGCCCCGTCCCCACCCCCATACCTTACTAGCCCCGTCCAACCCCTCCCCACCTCACCCCCAGCCCCGTCCCCACCCCACCCCAGCCCCTTCCAGCCCCCACACCCCACCCCAACACTCTTCTAGCCCCCCCCCCCCCCACACACAAGTTCACTTTTTATTTTTTATTTTAATTTTTCCTCTCAATTCAATTCTTTTCATTTTTTAATTAAAATTTAAATTTGAAATCTTTTTGTTTTTTTGGGGATTAAAATTTAAATTGAAATTGAAAGTGAGTGATAGTGAATATTGAAAAAAATTAAACTTTTTGTGAATTTGTTAAAAATATTCAAATTCAAAAATCAAAAATTTATTATGTTTGTATATATGAATTTATAGTTAAAAATTTAAATTAGTTGGAGAAGAATTTTAATTATTTGGAATGGATCTGATGTTTAATTTGTGAGAAAAAATAAAAACATGATTATTCAAATTTTTCTACAATTTATAAATTTTTCTTATTTAATTAAATTAATTTTAATATTTAATTTGTTATGTAGCATTTTAAAAATGACTTGGAATTTAATGTAATATTTTTTTTATTTTTTTTTTTATTATTATTTTTTAAAATGACGTGGCAAACATGACAGACGTGGCAGGCGTGGCAGCTGACATGGCAGCTGACGTGGGGGAGAGTGTGTTACACTCACCCAAAAAGGGTTTAAAATGTTGCTTTTAGTGGGTTCAGGGGTCCAGATGACAAACATGTAAGTAGAAGTGTCCAACTTACAAAACCGACATTGTACAGGGGTCCAGAAGATCATTTTAAAAAGGAAAATTTTATTTAAAAAAATATGAAATTAAACGTAGTGGACACGTGGCAGCACCTGATTGGCGTGTGTCTTCACTCACTTTGTTGTGACTGAGATTCAGCAAAAAATGGTGCGTTTGCAACGAAATAAAAAAGAATCGTGGGGTAATAGGTCGATGTTAAAGTTTAGATGTCTTTTTGAAATTCTCGGACAAGATCAGTGGTGTAATTATGTATTTACTCTTATTATTATTATTATTTTTATGATGATGATGATGATGATGCACGAGGTCGCCGCACAACCTTTGAAATCGCCGTACAATCCCCGTATACACCCACAAAGGCAAGCCTTCCGACGTGGGACATATGATGGGTTCTCAACCCATATACAATTCATATATCTATATCTCCTTTTCGGCACATCCCTCGAAAAGGATTTTATAGGATATCACATTTTTTTCATAAAAATATGTTACAAGTGTTTCTCAGGTGTTGCAACGATGGTATCATTTGTTTCATAAATGAATATGATATGAGGATGTAATGCTTACAATCAATCACAATGAGTATTTCCACAACCAACCACGATGATACATTTCCATAACCATGTGAGTCAGTATCCATTTATTATTTTCATTCATCCATGAACTGATACATGTTTCATATGCCAAAAGTATAAATATATATATATATATATATATTTATATATATATATCACAATACACCAAAAGTACTACAATAGGCATTTGTAACAACACAATACAATTATTCACATGCATTCAAGTCCAAAATCATGAATTTTACAATATAATTAAGGTTTATAATTTTGAACATGTAAGGATACTAAAATTCATGTTAAAACATGGGTTTATAAGTCAATGAGATCAAGGAACTGGAATATCAAGAAATTCACAACATTCATGAACCCTAAGTCCTGAAAAAGAAGTTAAACTGAGAAACTGAGTTAACTTTGGGACTTAATGGGTGAAAGAAGACCCATTGATGAAATGTCACATACCTGGAGATGAAAATACTGAAGAAATCTTTGAATTGGAAGCTTGAAGAAGATGAATCCTAGTTGTCCTGAAGAAGAGAAATCATTTTTTCTCTGTAAATGCTAAGTATCGAATGTTTTTCTAGTAATGAGGACTTAGGATAATATTAACCTTAATAATGATCCTTAGGGTGGCTTAAACGATGTAGTTTAGGGGTTTAACAAGTGAAAAAGGGATTAAATGCCCCTAATAAAATATAACTGAAAAAGTTGCTAAAAGGGACATAAGAGACCTTCATATGATTGTGGGATCCACCTATGATCGTGGGTGGTGTTAGTGGTTGGGTGGATAATTTAGGGATCTCTGGACTCCATAAAATGAGACTTGGTACAACGTGGAACCCACTTACAATCATGCCTTGGTTCGTAGGTTGTAGGTTCCAACTAGATCAACTTTAGAAATCAAGATCGTACCTAAGTCGTGGTTTCTAATTGTGGTCGCGGTTGGAAAGTCTACGTGTCTACTTTTAGGTTTTGGGGGTTGTTTCAATTAGATGGGATCATTGTACGGTCGTACTATCTCACCAAGATCATACCTACGCTCGTAGATTCTCACTGTTGGATAGTGCTTCACTAACATAATATTTATCTCCGGTATTGAATTAAGGTGAAACTGGATGCGTTGGAAAGATAATTCAAATATTTATCTTTTGATGGGTCTTGAGATCAAAAATACCTCAGAATATAGGAGTTATTCTTGTTTAAAGTTGACGATAAAAAGATTCTTCACAAGAAAACTACCGGTAATGAATGTTTCAACTTGGCTATGAGTTAGGAGTTACTTGTTGCCTTAACACATGTCTAAATCACTTCTCATATCATCAAAACATGATATTTAATTTTACATGTACTTGAAGTATGGTTCTACTCTTAGCCTGGATTTTCAGGATGTTACAATATTTTTTAGAAAAATAAGTTGTTTCTTACTTATTTTCTTGTGTTCGTTACACAAGTAAGAAATATTTTCTAAAAGTATTTGTATATGTTTAAAACAAAACCATGAGAACTAATAGGGTCTGGTTGGGGTAAGAAAAATTTCGAATTGAAAAAACAAATTATTATTTTTAATTTGAAATGTTGGTTGGTAGGGGGTCGGTGGTCGGGGTAGGGGTGGGGTTAGAATTTTATTTTAATTTTTTAAAAAATAAATTTTAAAACTTAAAAAAAATGGGGGATGGCGGTGGGGGGTTGGGTTTGGGATAAGAAAAGATTTTAATTTTTTTCAAAAAATAAATCTTAAATTCTTTTTTGGTGGGGGGAGATGGGATGGAAGGGGGAAGGGGGTTGAGAGGAGGTTGGGATAGGGGTAGTTTAAGAAAAAATTTGAAATTAAAACAAAAATTAATTTTGCTTTGGGGGGTGGGGCTGGTAGGGATTGGAGGTTGGGGTAGGGGTGGTGTATGGAAAAAAAATTACTATTTTTTTTTTAAAAATAAAAATAATTTTGTTTTTTAGAGAAGGGGTTGGAGGTTGGGGGTCAGGGTACGGGTGAGTGATTTTGAAAGTGATATGAACATTACAACTTATTTTTCCTACTTTGATTAAGGAAGTTATTTTCCTTAGTTTGAAAGAACTTGTTTTCCTCGGAAAAGTAATTTTAAAATTTTTATTGAAACGAACGTGAGAAAATAGGAAAATATTTTTCTTCATACCGAACACTCTCTAATTGTTTCTTAAGATGTCTGCTAAGTTAATAATAAAAAAGTAAAAATGAACGGAGAGAGTAAAGACTAAAAGAGACAAATTTTCTAACGGTTAGAGTGATATTTCAACAGTGACAATGTCGGCTCTACCTTTTTTTCCTTAAAAAGGCAATCACCTTAGTCCCAAATTTGAGGGTCCTTATTTTTTAAAAAACCATAATAGATTATAGCTTTTAAATTTTCTTTTTTTAAAAATACTTTATTGAAAAATCACAAAAGCTTTTGAAGGGTAAAGCCACCATTATGATTAAAATAAAAAAACTTCTATATCAGACCTCTGTTATTTTTTTAAAAGTTAAAGTCCTTTTTCTTTATTTATTTATTATTTATTAAAAAGGGACCAGAAGTATCCTTGAAGTATTGAAATTAGTTAAAAAATATTCATCTTTAATCTATTGATTCAAAAATACCCTTCAAGTATTGAAATTAGTTCAAAAATACCCCTCTATGCACTTTTATGACTCAAAAATATCCTTACAATTAACAGCTTTTAAAAATCATAATTATAAATTCGAAAAAGGGTTAGAAATACCCTTCAAGTATTGAAATTGGTTTAAAAATATCCCTCCACCCACCTTTATGGCTCAAAAATACCTTTCAGCTATCGATTTTTTTATACGTGACAACTTTCTATTGGTTGAAAATAAATTAATTAAAATGTTAAATCCAGTACGGACCCAACTCAAACTATCCGACCTAAGCCATACAAAATTTGCTCCAACTAAATTTATCCGATAGTATGAGTAATTTTTGCTATCAAATGTAGGAACTTTGTTGACTTAGAATTTATTAGTCTAATTAATGTTGTGATGAATTTTATCTCGTGATTATAATATTAGTTTGGTATTTCTTTGTGATGTATATTTCTCCGTGTTAGCTAGAAAAACTAATTGTGATATCTTGGCTATGCCACGTCTTAGGCAACACTATATATCTTGTTACTTCCTCCATTTTATTTCACGTGGCACATTTAGTTTGTATAAAAAAAAAATACTACGTTTTTCCTAAATAGTTTTCACTATTTTTATTTATATACATCCAATTGTCTTGCCACCACTGGCAAGTGCATTTTTCGTGCGAGACCACTTCACACCATTCACCGATCAAAATTATGATTAATTCTATTGGATTTGAATCGGGTAGTTTTAGTTCAGTCTGGATTGGGCTTAACATTTTAATTAATTTAGTTTCGATTAATAGAAAATTGTCATACATTTAATAAAAATTTTAGTTCTGATTTAAAAAAATCATTAGTTGCAAGGGTATTTTTAAACTAATTTCAATACTTGAGGGGTATTTCTGACCCTTTTCTAAATTTTTTATTATGATCTAAAAAATCGTTAGTTGTAAGGGTATTTTTGAGCCATAAAGATGGATGAAGAGGTATTTTTGAATCAATTTCAATACTTGAAGGGTATTTCAGGCCTAATGGGTTAACTGAGGGTATTTTTGAATCAATTTCAATACTCAAAGGGTATTTTTGATCCTTTTTCGTTTATTTATTTACCTATCACTCTCTCCAAAAAAGTGAACTACATCTTATTTGTCACACCATCATTTAGGGAGCAAATAGTTTTACTTTTAAAATGTTCAAGAGTGATAGAATTATCGTGAAGTAGAACGCTTAATTTACATTTGGATAACAGATTAGAGGGGCATTATTTGACTATTTTCTTTTTTAACTTTCTGTATATATGAAAGTAATTTGGAAGTATGTAAATTCTACGACTTTTTTCATTGGAATAAAGATAAAAACTATTAAAGAATATATTTGGCACAAATTGGCTCAAATCTTGCTTTTTGATGGCATTTTAGTACCCGTCTAGTAAGGATGGGCTTGTAACTTCACCATATTTCGGCTACCCAAAGTACTCTCCAAACTTTAAAATCAGTCTTTAGCAAAATCACAAGTCAAATGCTCTCTTCCGTTAATAAAAAACATTGGCCAAAGAAAAAAAAAAATCCACCCAAAGAAAAAATGTCTCTGCCAATAGCTTTTGTATAAGATTTCACATGACTAGTGAATTTTGGGCCCCATTTTAATTAAAAGAGTCAAAGCCTTAACTATCCTCTTTTTAGTCATTTTTCCTTCTCGAGTGAGGCACCGGTATTTTTCTTTTCTCACTTTTCTCTTCCCTCTTTTTTCACTTTTTTTAATTATTACTTATCTATTTCATAATCAACTAGTTACAATAGTCCGTGCAAGGCATTGGCCCAACGAATACTTTTTAAAATTTATTTTAATTATTATAATTTATAATATTTTTTAAAAATATATAATATATTATTTTTTTTTAGATATTTTAAGTTATTAACTACTGTAATTTATAATATGTTTTATGCAATTTTCAAATAATATATATAGTTCTCATTGTTCAAACTTTTATGACATTGATAGTCAATTATATTTTTTAAAATAATTTAAATTTTAAATTATTATGATGTATAATATTTTTTTCTTTTATTCCAATTTAAGTGTCATAAGGCTTAGATGACCATAATAATTAATTATGGGTGACATAGTAAAGTTACGATTGAAACAGCGAAGCAGACATGTCTTAATGACTCACAACAACTAATTAGAAGTAATGTAACAAAATTACTATAAAAAAATACTTATGAATTTTTTTTGAAGTGGACCTTGTATAAGACGTTAAGTTAATTTAAAAATGAAGAGTTAACTTATCATTTTATATTTATTTTACCTTTTTTATCAAATATTATTAATTGACAAAATACGTAAATGGTCATAATAATTAATTAGGAGTGACATAGTAAAATCATGATTGAAATAGCGAACATGTCTAATTAGAAGTGATATAACAAAATTACTATACAAAAATACTTGCGGAAAAAAAATTAAATGGGCCTCATATAAAACGTCAAGTAAATTTAATATTAAATATTATTAATTTTTAAATACTTAGATAACTTTATAATAATTTTTTAGTATTTAGATGACTTATAATAATTAACTATGGGTGATATAGTCAAATTATGGGTGAAGCAGTTGAAGCAGACATGTCATTAATATCTATTTTATTTTTTTATTATATATTATTAATTTTTTAATACATAAATAACTTATAATAATTAATTAGAAATGACATAATAAAATCACAGAGGAAACAACTTATGAAATAAGCAGGAGAAACAGGCATATTGATGGAGACAGTTGAAGCAGGCATATCATAAATGCCTATTTTACCTTTTTATTAAATATTATTAATTTTTAATATGTGAATAACTTATAATAATTAATTAGGAGTGATATATTAAAATCAAGTACTAATTAAAAGTGATATAGCAAAATTACTATAAAAAATACTTGTGAATTTTTTTTTAAGTGGACCTCATATAAGTCGTTAAGTTAAGTTAAAATATCAATAGTTAATTTATCATTTCATATTATTTTTTACCTTTTCTATCAAATATTATTATTTTTTAATACTCAGATGACACATAATAATTAATTTAGAGCAATATTTAATGAATCTACGATTGAAGCAGCTGAAGCAAACACGTTATAAATGTCTATATTAATTTTTTATTAAATATTATTAATTTTCTAATACATAAATAATTTATAATAATTAATTAGAGGTGACATAGTAAAATCACAAAGCAAGCAGCCGAAGAAGAAGCAGACATGAGAAGCAGGCATGTTGACGGAGAGCTGCCTGCTTCACTAGTTACTAATGGCCCGTGCAAGGCATGGGCCCAACAAATACTTTTTAAAAATTTATTTTAATTATTGTGATTTATAGTATTTTTTAAAAATCTATAATATATTATTATTTTTTAGATATTTTAAGTTATTAACTATTGTAATGTATAATATATTTTATGTAATTTTTAAATAATATATATCGCTCTCGTTGTCCAAACTTTTGTGTCATTGATAGTCAATTATATTTTTTAAAATAATTTAAGTTTTAAATTATTGTGATGTCTAATATTTTTTTCTTCTATTCCAATTTAAGTGTCATAATGCTTAGATGACCATAATAATTAATTATGGGTGATATAGTAAAGTTATGATTGAAGCAGCGAAGTACACATGTATTAATGACTCACAACAACTAATTAGAAGTAATGTAACAAAATTACTATAAAAAATACTTGTGATTTTTTTTTTGAAGTGGACCTTGTATAAGACGTCAAGTTAATTTAAAACATCAAGAGTTAATTTACCATTTATATCTATTTTACCTTTTTTTATCAAATATTATTAATTGACAAAATACGTAAATGGTCATAATAATTAATTAAGAGTGACATAGTAAAATCACGATTGAAATAGCGAAGCAGACATGTCTAAATAGAAGTGATATAACAAAATTACTATACAAAAATACTTGCGCTAAAAAAATTAAATGGGCCTCATAGAAAACGTCAGGTAAATTTAATATTAAATATTATTAATTTTTAAATACTTAGATGACTTTATAATAATTTTTAATATTAATTTTTTAATATTTAGATGACTTATAATAATTGACTATGGGTGATATAGTCAAATTATGGGTGAAACGGCTAAAGTAGACATATCATTAATATTTATTTTACTTTTTTATTATATATTATTAATTTTTTAATACATAAATAACTTATAATAATTAATTAGTGATGACATAATAAAATCACAGAGGAAACATCTTATGAAATAAGCAGGAGAAGCAGACATATTGACGGAGATAATTGAAGCAGTTGAAACAGAAATGTCATAAATGTCTATTTTTTTTATTAAATATTATTAATTTTTAATATGTGAATGACATATAATAATTAATTAGGGATGATATAATAAAATCAAGTACTAATTAAAAGTGAAATAGCAAAATTACTATAAAAAAAAATTGTAAACTTTTTTTTAAGTGGACCTCATATAAGTCGTCAAGTTCATTTAAAATATCAATAGTTAATTTATCATTTCATATAATTTTTTACCTTTTCTATAAAATATTATTATTTTTTAATACTCAGATGACACATAATAATTAATTAAGAGCGATATTTAATGAAGCTATGATTGAAGCAGTTGAAGAAAACACGTCATAAATGTTTATTTTACTTTTTTATTAAATATTATTAATTTCTTAATACATAAATGACCTATAATAATTAATTAGAGGTGATATAGTAAAATCACGGAGCAAGCAACTGAAGAAGAAGCAGGCATGTTGACGGAGAGTTGCCTGCTTCTTCCCCCTTTCCCTCTTACTAGAGAGTAATTTTATTAGTATTTAGATTTTATTTTATTTGATCCACAAAAAATATTTTGTTTTCTTTTATTTGCTCATTCTA
Source organism: Capsicum pubescens (assembly GCA_030864215.1). Lineage (NCBI taxonomy): Eukaryota > Viridiplantae > Streptophyta > Magnoliopsida > Solanales > Solanaceae > Capsicum > Capsicum pubescens. The sequence continues at coordinate 59,242,976 of CM061549.1, forward strand.
ATAAATGAAAAACAAATGTTGTTTTCTTTTAATATTATTTTTATAATTAAATAATTATATAAAGTATTAATAGTCAAGTTTAGATATTTTTAAAATGTAAACAATAAGATCATTATAGTAAAACAAACTTCTTAACAAAAACAATTAAAAAGTATATATAAAAATAAACTTATAAAAAAAATAGTGAAGCAGCGTCATATGTTGTTATTGTTTTGTATTTTACTACATATTTTATAACGAATATTTGAAATGATGTACATGTTTGAATGTAATTAAACACAACTTCTAACTGGGAAAAAGTTGAAAATAAATTATAAGCTATTTATTAAATTTACAATATAACTTCAAGTTGAAAACGTTATATTTCAAATTTTTATGATCGAACAACGAATTTTAAATAAAGAAAAAAGTTATCACGAAGAAAGAAAATTTTTATAGTCAGATGGGTCTTAATAATAGAATTTGAAAAGATATGAGTTATAAAGGTCATTTGACCTATGTTAGAATTAAATTGAGTATCAGTTTGTCATGACTATAGTCAATATGAATGGTTGACTTTTAATTGAAAAATATTGATTCAATCTATATTAGGATCGAGTCGAGTTTCGATTTGTTACGACTATAGTCAAAATAAATGATTGACTTTTAATTAAGAAATGTTGATTTAATCTATATTAGAATTGAATCGGGTCTCAGTTGTAAATCTTACAACTAGCCAACACAATTGTTGACTTCTAGTAACTTGAGAAAATTGAAGAATAGGTGTCTTTTAAGTCTTGAATGAAAGATTGGTGACATTGACCAACAAATAGGGTCAAACATTATTAGGAAACTTGATCAAGTTAATTGTGGACTTGATTAATATTTTCAAAACTTTCTAATCTTTTCAAAAATACGAATCAACCCAACCCACACTCTCTTCAATCCAAATCAACCAACTCTCTCCTCTTTATCCTCTCTCTCGACAGCTTCTCTCAACTCTCTCCCAACCAACAGTTCTGCAAAATTTCTCCCTTCAACCCCCGACGCCAAATAGTTGGGCTTCGAGTTCCCCTATTCAATTCAATCAATCTGTCTCCCATCCCTCTCTCGACATCTTCTCTCAACTCTCTCCCAACCAACTGTTCTGCAAATTTCTTATTTCAATCCTCGGCGACTTCAACATCCGACTACAAATAGTTTGGATTCCAGTTCCTTTTCGACTTCAATCGACGTGACAGCCTTGCTCTCCGGCCACAACAGCTTCGAATTCTTCATCGGTCCTTTTCTTCTTTCACAGGTAAAAATTTATGGCTTTTTTAGTTTTGAAGAAAACGAGGAACTTGAGCCAACTTCTCTTATAGTATTGGTTAAGAATTTCAATATTTGTTGCACTAATTTGAAATACGGTCTGAATAAAACCCTAATTTCTGGTATTTCTTCTCTTCTCTTCTCTTTTCAAAGTGAATTATGATATTTTGTTGTTTGTTGCATTTTTTTGAAGTTTGATTTTTATTGTTTGTGTTTATAAAAACAAAAGGACAATTTGGTTTGATTTGTTCTATTCTTGTTCTTGGTAAAAATGGTGAAATTGTTGTTTTTTATTTAACAAAATCGTGCTACTGTTTCCTCCGACAGATTACCTATCTAGTGCAACATATTAACCATCTGATACAACAGATTCATCATATGATGCAACAGATCAACCATCTGATGCACCAGAGGAACCATCAGATTACAATTCTGATGCAACAGATTAATAATCTGATGCAACAACTTTACTATATGTTGCAACAGATTAAGCTTCGGATAAAAAATTTGATGCAACTAATTAACCATCTGGTGCAATGGAAGAACCATCATATTAATGATCTGGTGCAATATATGAACCTCCTGTTAGATAAAATCCTACCAACTCTTCCTACAGAAAAAGTCTAAGACTGGATTTTTCCAACTGATCATTCATCTGCCGCGATAGACGACCCTATGTTGGAAGAAATCTAAACAATATTGACCGTTGATAACTGTTCCAACAGATCACTCATGTGTTGCAACAGACGTGTGACCAGTTGCACAGATCATTCATCTTTCTCAACAGATGAGTGATATATTTTATATTATCGCAACAGATTACTCAGCCGTTGCTACAGATTATTTAACTGTTCCAACAGACCACTCATATGTTGCAACAGATGATGTCACAAAATTGTGTGATCTGTTGAACAAACCATTCATCTGTCTTAAAAGTTGAGTGGTATGTTTTGTATTGTTACAACAGATTACTCATCCGCTGCAACAGTTTGGTTATATGCTGCAACAGATATACTACCTGGTCTGTTGCACCTATTATTTTACTGTTTTGCTTGTTTGATTTACTGTTATCCCTTTTTAACGATGCATTAATCAACAATAATATATTATTTTATGTTCCTGTTAATTTTAGATAATATGGTTCCCAAAAGAATAGAAACTGAATCAAGTCCAAGTAAAGGAACAAGTGAAGCAGCTAGGCTACATCCACCACTCTATGAGCTTGCTTTACAAGCGTTATCTCAATCGAGAGAAGAATATGATGAACACGGAGAGGAGGAATGTTTCAAAAGAGATGATGCAGATGCTAATAACCCTTCCACCAAAGAGCTGGTCAAAGCCTTCAGCATTGATCGTTATCTTGTGAGAATGCAGTGCGATGGTGCTGCAGATTTAATGGGTGATTTCGTGGTTAAGTCATCCATGGGAAAATCTTTCGACGCCTTCAGAAAAATACTTCGAGAACAAAAATTGGATGCTTATTTCAAGGACAGCTGTTTTGGGAAATATCTTGATTTGCCGGAGGACAACAATGCTCGTTTCCAAATGAAAATGGTATATGAACTTCTCAAGCGTAGGTTTATGTATGAAAACAAAGATAAGATGGATGAGGTGTGGATAAATTACTGTGGCATGCCTATTTGTTTTGGTTGGAAGAAGTTTGCCATAGTTACTGGACTAAAATGTTATCCTCTTTCTCAAGTTATACCTATTCTAACCCAAAAAAAGCACCCCGCACACCCAAAAAAGGCAAAGGCAAGTCGTGTGATTGTGATGACCTGGTGTCCATTGCTGGTCCAAGCTTCAAAAAGAAAATTTTTGATAGAAACGTTGAAAGGTAAAGGACTTTCAAAGAAGCACAAGCAGTCATTGTGCTTGGTTTAGTTTGTACATAATATTCTTTGGGCGAGAGACGTTAACAACAATATAAGCCTCGGTTTAATAAAGCTCTCTGAGGATCTTGAGGCGTTTAACAGCTATCCATGGGGGTATGAAAGCTTCAAAATGACTGTCAAATATTTGTTGACTCCGTTAGTGCCAAAGATAGTCAACTTATATGGCTTCCCATGGGCTTTCATGGTAAATATTTCTTTCTTCTATTATGATATCATTATTTTTTTTGCTCAATAATGGTTTTGATTTATTGGCGTTATTTTATAGGCTTGGGCGTTTGAAGTCATTCCTTATTTGAGACAACAAGTGAACTACCAGGAAGGAGTTTTCTGTCCAAGAATCTTAAGATGGTTGTCGGCCAAAACTCATAAAAATGTAAAATTTCTTGATCTCTTCAACCCCCCGAAGGATGCAGTAAGTATAATTATAATTAATGTTTTCTTTTAATTAATGTTTTATTTTGAATGATCTAATCATCATTCTAATATATGTAATGATTTATGTTAGAATGTGCATCCGTCACTAGTTCCAACCAATCAAGAGTTGAAGATGCTATTTTTTCTTACTTTACGGTCTGTGCAAACTTTATCGTACCCTAAGGTCATCGACAGAATAAAAATAGAATTGTTTGGAGCAACAACCATTATAAAGAAAAATAATTTTGGAGGGTGGGCTTGTTGTTGTTGATGGAGCTGTTGGTGGTGGTAGTGGTGAAGCTGTTGGTGCTAATGATGCTCCTCTTACAGTATTTAAAGCAAACCATTATGAGTATGATCATACTGGTTATACAGATTTTGCCTATCCCAGCGAATATTCTGCATGCAAATGTCAAGACTGCAGGGCGAAACATGATGTAGTGATTAATGCTATTAATGCATTAACTGCTTTTATAAAGGAATTGACATCTAAGAGGGGTCTCATTCCATCAAAGAGGATTTTATTTCCATCCGCTCCATTAGAGATTAGGGCTAAGAGGAGAAAGAGAGTGATTTCCAGGGCATTATCAGGCATCCAAAAAAGCAAAATTGCAACTCCTTTACCTGCATGTTGCACTGAGAAACGTACAATGTCCTAAGGAGAGCAGCACGAGCTGAAGAAGGTGAATATATTATATGTCTTCCAACTGACAAAAAAACAGACACATATCTATTTCAACAGATGACACGTTTGCTGAAAATTATCAAACAGATATATACATCTGTTGCAACAGTTGACTAACCTGTTGCACTAGATACTTTATTTGGTGCAACATATGTCTCGTTTATTTTAGCAAATCAAACAGCTCTTCGTACAACTTTTATTTGTACCAACAGACGACCTATCTGCTGCAACAGATGATTCATATGTTGCAACGGATGGTTCATCCGTTGGAAATTATCACACAAGGTCTTCCTCATGTAGAAATTTGTTCCAATAGTTGATTCATTTTTGCAACAGAAATATAATATGTTTGGGATAATTTAAAATATGAGGAAGACCTGTTTGATTTGCTAGAAGAGATGAGTTATCCTTTTCCGTTTTGTTGTATCTCCGTGATTAGCATTGACCAATTCTGGCTTTCCAGGTGGATGTAGAAAAAGCTACTGCTGAACAACATTGACACTATGCTACCGAAAAACAGCTTGTCCATACTGAGTAGATCTTTATATCTTCAGCCTGTCAAAGCAATCCTTGGCAGTATACTTAAATTGTTGTTGATGTATTTGTTGAGATTTGTACCCATAAATTTTTTTTTACATTTCATTTATTCGTTGACTTATTTTAGCTAATTTATGAAGGCTTCGATTTATTTTATTTTGTCTACGAATTTTATTTATTCCTTAGATTTGAACTTATTAATTGAAAAGGAATACTAGATTCAAATATTGCAACAGACGACACATCTATTGGAAAATTCGAACAGATTTAGACATATGTTGCAACAGGTAGGTGATATGTTGGAATTTATCAAACAGGTCTTCCCACTGTTGCAACAGATGGACTTTAGATAAAAACATCAAGATAATGCAACAGATGACACATCTATTGAAAAAAAAAGCAGATTTAGACATATGTTGCAACAGATGGACTTTATCTGTTGCAACAGACGACACATTTATTGGAATAATCGAACAGATGTATATATATGTTGCAACAGGTAGGTTATCTATTGTAATTTATCAAATATGTCTTCCCACTGTTGCAACAGATGGACTTTAGATAAAAACATCGAGCTAATGCAACAGATGACCAACCTATTACAACAGATAAACTATATGTTAGAACAGGTAGGATAACTGTTGCAACGGATGGAGAATCTGTTGCATTATAAAAATTCAAATTTTGTTGGACATAAAAAATTGCCATTATGTTTAAAAAGGTTAAAGTGAATTGAAATAAAAAAAGGCACAACCCATCGACGGTGTTCAGTTCAAACACCTAAAATAAAATAGGCATCAAGTAGACATGTTCATTTTAAAGACGTAAAATAAAATAGGCATCAAATGTGTTGGTGTCAGTCCTGGCATATTTCGCTGACTTGCCGTCACTTGACCCCTAACGTTCATCCCCCCCCATTGTCTTATATATTCATCTTCCTCCTAAAATTTAACCTTAAATTCCCAAATCTTTTTTTTCATCGTTATCTTCTTTTATCTATCCAAATTCTTCAAATTATTACTTTCATTTTTTCCAACTGACCTTGACAATGTCGAGCGCATCTTCCACTGTTTTTTGTGATAAAGATTTTTGATATTGTAAGTGTGGTCATGAAGCTCTGTTAAAGACTTCTTGAACTCAACAAAATCCGGGTCGTAGGTTTTTTACTTGTAAGATTTCAAAGGTAATATTTTTTTATTTAATTAATTGATTAATTATTGACTTGTAATTGTTTTGTAATTGTGTTCTCTTTTTTATAGAAATTGGGTGGATGCAATTACTTTGATTGGTATGAAGAACGACACCCTTCACAAGAAAATCGTGTAATCTGGAGTTTGTTGAAGAAAATCAAGGCTTCTGAAGAGAAACAAAATCGAGCAAGAAGATACTACATTATTGTTGTTATTGCTACTGGTTTGGTGTTGTTGGGCACATGGATATTGAAGCCTAAATGCTGAAATTTTCATGGTGGTGTGTGTATTTTCTACTGGTTTATTGTCGACGAGCACATGGATATTCAAGCGTAACTGTTGGAAAATATAAAAAAGATTTAGGCATATGTTGTAAAATTTAGGTCATCTGTGGAAATTATCAAACAGGTCTTCCCACTGTTGCAACATATTAGACTTAGATTATTAGATTATTCATAGAAATTATCAAACAGGTCTTCCCACGGTTGCAACAGATTAGACTTAGATTATTCAAATAGGTCTTCCCACTATTGCAACAGATTGACAATCTAATCTATTGCATTATAAAAAACTCAACTTTCATCAGAAAAAAATTACTGCCACTACATGTACATGTAATAAAGTGAAGGGTGACTTGAAATTAAAAATTTTTATTTCAAAGGCTCTTCTATATACACAGGCTTCAAGCGTCTAGTTATTACCCCATAAGCCCAAACCTCTTGTAGGTTTACCACAGCGTTGTCGCACAGAAAATTCGTTGGCTCGACCATTTCTGTGCCGATCAGCAAATATTCGATGTGTGCAAGAGCGTGCGAGCCGCTCGCTTTAGCGGCATTATCTTTTGGAAGGATCATTCCCCTGTTTCGACCTTCAAAATCCCATGATTTCTTTATCAACACTTCCTTTGGCAAATGATTCATCAGTTTACTCTCCCTCAACAAGATGGGCAACAACACCATCAGTGGCTCCACGAGGAGAAAAAGATCGAAATCGTCAAAGAGATGTACGTTAGAGTCATAAACATTGATCTTTCCCTCCTCGAGTAGTATCTCAACAGCCCGATAATGCATGCCGTTCACGCTAATGACTGCAAAAATCCTTTTTGCCTCGGTTCAGCTCTTGCCGTGTAGATTTGGTTTGTCCCTTCTAACATATTGTAACATTTCTTCTTCATCCAAGACCAATATAGGAACTAGGAAATCACGTCCCACGCCAATGGCTGACACCTCTCCATTGAGTTGATTGTACCTATCCTTGAGCTTCTTGCAGAAGTTGAGGTCCATTATCCTATCGGCAGCGTCATAAGCTTCCCGGTACGTTAGTTGTCTTTTCCTCATAAGGTAGAGAATTATGTAAACATGTTGTGAGATAAGAAGTCAATTTTTAAAGAAGTCAATTTTTAAATAGGTTAGTAATTATAAAGATGCAACGAATGGTCCATTGATGCATAGGGTTCTCTGAATCAATAATCCAACGCAACTTATGCAACAGATGGATAATAAGTTGCAACAGAACCACAACCAGTTGCACCAGTATACCCAGCTGTTGCAACAAATGTGAAATTTGTTGCGTAGCTTCTTCTTCATAGGGTAGATTAGAAGGGCTAGGTTAGGAAAAGTAAACTTGCCTTGTCCTCGTACGGCATACGCATATCAGTCATAGTCTGGAAGTCTTGGGGGGAAAGGGAGGCCTGGGGAAATCTGGTGCGCCTGGCTTGGCATTCTTAGCCTGTCACAGATCCCTCTTCTCTTCGGCGCCAAGTTCCGCGTATATGTCCACCTTCTTGCCTGGCCCCTGAACTTCAACATCTTTTGGAGAGGGAGGAATTACAATTTCTTTTGATTTCTGAGCGGAGAGTACGTCTCTAATTGCTCTTTTCTTTCTCCTAACCAACGTTGTAGGAGTATATGGCTCCCTCACCTTCTTGGATGGTATGACACACCTCTTGGATTTGAATTCCTCGATAGCTTTAGAGATAGCCTCTACTTTTTCAAAGAGTTTATCTTGTCTGTCCTTGCACTCATCGCATTCACAATGAGAATACGAGGGTAGAGAGGGGTGAGAGGAACCTGTATAAGGGCGAAAGGGGTGCTTTCAAACATATTTATTCTTTGGTAGAAGCATCAACATGCCTGTCACCAACACCAATAACTCCACCAGAAGAAGCACCCGGATTTGCCTTAGTAAAAGGTTGGTCATGAAGAGCCTCAACATTAGGCTGACCTTGCCTAACTACTCTTCTTATGACTGTTGCTCCAGCCAATTCCTTCTTTATTAACTCCATCGTTGGGTCTACAATAGTATCAACATGGCCAAGAGTAATATAAAAAGTCATCACCGACTCCTCCTCAGTAGGTACGATCCATGGATGCACAACCTATAAAAAGGAAAAAAAAGACAGATGCATTTAAATCATATAATATAATAATTTTCACAGTTGGGCTACATTTAAAAAAAAGACCCATTTGTTGCATAGTTTGCAGTATATGGTTAAAATCCGTTTGAGTCTGGTTCAGAGAAACAGAGCAACACATGGATAATCTGATGCAAAATATCAATCATCTATTGTAACAGCTGCACAAGACAGGTAATCTGTTATGCAACAGATGATTTGTACGTCATAACAGATGAACGATATGTTATCAGATTAAATATCTATTGCATAATTTGTAGTAGATGGTTAATCTTTAAGGAGACGGGTTTAGAGAACCAAAGCCACAGATGGGTAATCCGATGCAAGATATACCCCGGCGCAACAGATGTCCCATCTAGTGCATCAGATATAACATCTCATGCACCAGATATAACATTTGTTCAATATCTTTCTTATCTTTGAGTAGAATTATTTTACTTGAAGAAGACGTATTGCATCATCCGGAGGGCTAAAGAGATCAGCCTCCTTAATATTGGTGTTGCTCTTTGCAGTCAACCACCTAAACATCCTTGGAGGAGAAACCTCATCCGGATAATTCATTAACTGCTTTCGGAGGAGAGGAATGGCTTCAAATGCCCAAGCCTAAAAAGTGTAAACAGGAAGCAAGCAAAAAAAAATTATAAGAACTATATTCAATATAAATTAATGGATGAGTAAAATTAGTGATTAATTTTACCATGAAAGCCCAAGGAAAGCCGTATAATGTGGTCCTCTTTCTCTTTCTGACTCTCCGATTCCTCCTTTCTTACTTTTATTTTCTTCATCACCATCTACGGACCCTTGTCCATCTCCCTCAACGTTGTTTGCACATCTCTCCTCAGCTTCACTTTTCCCTGACTGAGATTGTTCAGGAAGCTCCTCCAAATCCCTCTGTACTGTAGCCTTTTTTTTGAGTGGTCAGACGTTGATACACTTTCACTTTCTTTTCTTTTGGGAGACTGTTTTACCTACAGACAAAGAAAAATAAAAATTACATTACAGTTGATGAATGCATAGATTTTAAAAAATACATTACAAACACCACGAATACCGATACACCACTATAAATACCACCAACCAATGCCACCACCAGTGCCACCACAACGACCACAAACACCACCACCACCAACACCACCACCAACACCATCCAACTATACCACGACAGTCAACGGAACACTGCGATGGAAACTAGGGATTTCTCGAGTTCTTCCTATGATTTTACCATCAAAACTTAAAATTATAAACCCATTCTCGAAGATAATACAACCAAAACTTTTATTTTTCATCATTAACTTAAAAGCCCTTATTTTTTAGAAAAAAAAACTAATGTAGAGCTCTTATTGAACTCTGTTTCCTACAAAGACAAAGAAAAAGACTGATACAAGCAAGAATGATGTCAAAAATAACACCTATGTGGTAAAAAATGAGAAGAAAAATGATCCGTTGTGGAGGGTTGAGCAAATTTGTTGAGTAGTTATTGTATGTACTGTATAGTTGAGTGAGAATGAGAGAGAAAGAGCCAGACCTCGAGATTTGAAATGATGAAACATTTTGTATGGGTTGATTTGTATTTCGAAAAAGAATGACAAGTAGTTTTGAAAATGTTAATTTGGTCGGAAATGATATTAATTATTTTTAAAATCATAAAATATATGCATAATTTTTAAAATCATATAAAAACAATTGAAGTTGTAGTTGACCGAGTACTCTAGAAGGTGACCCTGTGAAAACTCACCCCTGGTCCTAGATTAATCAATTTAGGAGTCTAACATATGAACTCAATTGAAATTATAAAAAACAAATGTTCAACATGTTGCGTCAGATTTCTCATCTGTTGTAAATTATTCAGATTAGGTAACAACAGATTACAAATCTGATGTAAATTATTAAACAGATTAAGTCATCTATTGTGACAGATTACCCATCTGTTGTAAATTATCAAATGGATTGTCATATGTCACAACAGATTACCCATATATTGTAAATTATCAAATAGGCGTTGCCATCTGTTGTGGCTGACCCTATGAGAACTCACCCCTAGTCCTAGATTAATCGATAGTTTACCCTATGAGAACTCACCCCTAGTCCTAGATTATTCAATAAAGGTATTAGTACCCTAGTCCTAGATTAATCAATTAAGGTATTAGTCTAACATATGAGGTAGTAAGAATCGGTTTGACTCAGAGTGATCGATCGCCGACTCTGGTCGAGAGGAACGCAGTACCGTTTCATCATGAAATTGACAAAAGACTCAATTAAAGTTGTAGTTGACCCTATGAGAACTCACATTCAATTATGGTATTAGTCTAACATATGAACTCAATTGAATTATATATAAACAAATGCTCAACCTGTTGCAACAAATGTCTTTTCTGTTGGATCAAATCAAACAGATTATGTAATCTGTTGCAACATATTACATATTTGTTGTAAACTATCAAACAGATTAAGTCATCTATTGCAACAAATTACCCATCTGTTGTAAATTATCAAATGGATTGAGTCATATGTTGCAATAGATTACCCATCTATTGTAAATTATCAAATATGTGTTGTTATCTATTGTAGTTGACATTATGAGAACTCACCCCTAGTCCTAGATTAATTAATTAAGGTATTAGTTGGACATATGAGGTAGTAAGAATCGGTTCAGCTCAGAGTGATCGATCGACGACTCTTGTCGGGAGGAACGCAGTCCCGTCTCATCATGCATTTGCCAATAGACTCAATTGAAGTTGTAGTTGACCCTATGAGAACTCACCCCTAGTCCCAGATTATTCAATTAAGGTATTAGTTGAACACACGAGGTAGTAAGAATCGGTTTGTCTGAGAGTGATCGATCGATGACTCTTGTCGGGAGGAATGCAGTACCGTCTCATCATGCAATTGCCAAAAAACTCAATTGAAGTTGTAGTTGACCCTTTGTGCTCATTTATCCATCCCTAATTCCACCTAGATCAATGTAGGTACTATTATTAATCTTAACATTAAGTTAATGAGAACACATTTCAACTCAGAGTTATCGATCGACGACTCGGGTCGGGATTAACGCAATACTAACACCATTCAAATGCAACGACTCAACTGGACTTGTAATTGACCCTGTGAGCTCATTCATTCATCCCTTCTTCCACCTATATCGATGTAGATACTATTATTAATCTTAACATTAAGTTAATGAGGAGCTCATTTGTAACGCTCCGAAATATCATCCCGAGACACCACACGGTGCCCAAGGCTACACGTAGCCTCAAGCTAACCCTTTAAGCCAAAACACTACCCTTGGGTTCTAACACAATAACATACACGCTACGCTAAGGATATATATATAAGTACATATCATATCACCTCACACATGGCACGGAATATCGTTAGACTATACACATATGGAATGTCTATACACAAACCAACCCAACAATACACTAGTCTGACATAGCCTCTATACAGTAAAATCAACGAGCCATTGGGATAAACCCCCAATTGACTCAACAGACCAAAGGGATCACAAAACAACAGCACCAAAACTAGCAACTTGGTCCTCGAACTATGAGGACTCACCACTGAAGGAACGTAGATGCGGCACTCGGATATCACTGTCGCGGCTGCGGCTAAGTACCTGAACCTACATCATGGTAAGAATGTAGCCCATAGAGAAATATGTGGGCCAGCACAAGATACGTATTGAGTATGTGAGGGAGCATGCAAAATATAAATAATATCATAAATTTCGTAAAAACGTACATACGGACCATAATGACACACCTGGCTTGAGTGACATTGAATCATGCAACTCATAACATCTTAGATAGGAAATGTAGGAGAAAAACCTCATAAATCATTATAGATCATCATAGACAACTTGACTTACCACATCAAAACTCAGAGTGACTCAGTATTTCAATAAACATGACTCTTATGGACAGGGGAGTTTCCTATAACCGACACCCCCACGTGAGCTACGTGGAATACCAACATTTGAAACTCCCGTTGGCGGGAGCGTCATACTCTTTTCCAGGGAGTACGACCTTAAAACTGGAATAATCACAATCGGTCTCTCTGGCCAATAATATCATCATCAAACAACCCTACGGTGGCACATAGGTTTGGGGAAATACCAAAGTTCCCTCTCGGTGCTAAGTACTACTCCCCGACAAGCTCAGAACGCGTTAGAAAATCCACCACAACATCACAAGGGTCTATCATAAAGACCAAATCAAATCTCTTTCTCATTTATCAAATCATATCAATTTGTGGATTCCTAACTCAACACATTTTAGCTCAAAATATTTTAATCTTCCTCAACATCAACAAGGTATCAATGCATTGAACCATAACCGACTCGATATTTGGACAAGTATATGAAGACTCAATACATAATATTTTCAACAATTTAACTCATCAAAACCATCCGGAAAATACCAAGACTCATTGCAACTTCAATATCAACATTTCTCAATTTGCCATCCAACTCTCATTTAAAGGTACTTGAGACATCAACCCATAGTAGGGATATAGAATTTCCAATATCAATTATAAATTCATAATAAGGAAATAATGAAATGATAGTATAAATCAAGGCTTAACAAATTAAATCATCATACTCTCATAATCAAATACTTTTTGGACATAATTCCATCTCAACATCATACACATATCGGATGACATAATCCCATAGCTCATGGACAATAATATAAGATATAAAACCATATTTCCAATTCATGGTAAAACATGTAAAATCTCATGTCAATGTAATTCAACAAAAATACCGGGCACAAGATCGAAAGGATAATCTTGTTCAAAGCCCCACATACCTAAAAATGGAAGATGAATATGAACTTCTGACTCCGGAACTTTATTCACAAAAATAAAGGGTGTTTCTCGAAGCCCTTAACATGATCAACTCGAATCCCAAATCAATTTGAAATTTCTACGGTTTAATCAAGAGACATAGAAGGATGAAATTTGGAGTAGTAGGGTTGGGGTTTGAGCCTTAGGAAAGTTTGGAGAAAAATAAGCTATTGAATGCTCTTAATGGACTTAAATCCATGGTTTACCCGGATGGATTGGAGTGGTAATGACCAAAATACCCTTAAAAATCAAATAATGTTAAATCTGTCCTTTGGTGGACTGTTTTGATAGGCTGAAGTAGCTCGACCATAACTTTTTGCTCCGATGGACAAATTGGATGAAACCAATTTCATTGGAAAGAGGACTTTCAGAGCTTTCTGTTGATATATAGTATCTCACTCAGATCATTATGTATAAGGAGTTATGATCATTTGAAGTTGACCCTAAAATTCGCCTGGCCTCAGTATTTTTTTCCTGCACATTTACTGTTTACCACTATTCACGGTTAGATCGAAATGATCATAACTCATCGCTCGAGTGTCCATTTTGGATCATCCACATATCGTTGGAAAGCTTATTCGATTCTCTACGCGATGACGGGTTGCATATCCATAAATCCCACACAAAAAAATTATTAATCACGATAAAGAACAGAATTCAACACATTTTCATCCGAGATCTTAACGGATTTTTTTTTTCTGGGGCATCACATCATTATTTCATCCCTAGTTCATCCTAAATCAATTGCAATGAAATCCGTTGTAACAAACAACTGAGCTGTTGGAAAATTTCAAACAGATAACAATAGTTGTTACAACAGATGATATTTCTTATTTAATTATCAAATAGACATTTGTATCTGTTATGACGGATGACTGAGGTGTTGGAAATTTTCAAACGGATATTGATATCTGTTGTAACAGATGACGTTTCTGATTTAGTTATCAAATGACATTTCCATCTGTTGTCACAGATGACTGAGCTGTTGGGATTTCTCGAACAGATATCTAAATTTGTTGCAACAGACGACATATCTGTTTGAAAATCTTTTTATTTTCTTTTAATTTTAAAGCAAGCTATTGTCTGAGTAGATAAAGTAGTAGTACTACTAAAGACGGTAAAAAATGTTTCTTGAATAACTCAAAAATCTCATTGAGTAGTCTTGTCCTGTCTTTTCAATGTCACCTGTTTTCTTCCTCGTGCCCCTCAAATTATTAGTGAATATTAATTAATGAATATTGAAACCCCTAATACTTCTTCCTTTTCATATTGACTTGGCACTCCCATCAAGAAAATATTAATTCGGGGTTTATTTTACTACCAAATTAGCCTTATTAATTATGCTTTGTAAATATAAATTTGAATAAATACACTTTATTTAGTCATTTAATATTAAGGGTAGTACGTCTAGAAATTAGAATTATCTCATCTCTCCCATCCTCTCCTTCTTCCCTAAATCTCTCATCTTTTTTCTTTCTATCCTCTTTAGGGTTATCACAATATTTTTTTTCTCTCCTCTTTCTCAAAAATTTTTGTTCGGATCTTAACCGATCGATATCCATATCTCATATTCCTCGACTGAAATTGTTGTTTTGACCCTCTTTTGACATTGTATGATATGATTCACTATTGCTCTTTCATTCTCGTCTTCTTCTTGCAACTTTATTTACATCTTTTTGTTTATTTAATTATCATTTTCCCATATCATATTTATTTAGAAAATTTGAAGGAACTTTTAATTGTTGAATAAACATACTGAGTTTTATTATAAGATGCGAAAAAAATTCATCTGTTGGGAGAAGTTTAAAAGCCTTGTTGGCAGTATCATTTTTTTTATGTATTTTATTTGTTTCTTTGTTGTTGATGCTGTTATTGATGTTGTTGGTGGGGCTGACATTGTTGGAACTTGTGGTGTGGTGTTGTTGGTGGGTTTGGCATTGTTGGAACTTGTGGTATGGTATGGTTTAGACGGTAGGTGCTTCATAGCTTAAAAATAGTGGAGTCCGAACAATCAACACAAGGAGTAAAGGAGAAAAAAATAAAAAGTTTAAAGTGAATAAGAAGAGAAGAGTTGGTTACCAAAATTTAAAAAATATGTGTTGAGTGGGAATTGAACTCAAGACCAAAAAAAAAAAATAGCCTTAAGCACCCATAAACAACAACTAGGCTAACCAAACAACTCTTACTATAGGTGCTCACTGATTAGATTATATACGTTTTTTTCTTTATTTCCACATACATATATAAATTTCGATACGAGTTCAGTCTGTGCTCGCGCACCCGGAGGACTCCATGTGGGTCCGTCCCTTGTTGTTGATGGTGTTGGAACATAGGATGTATGCTTCTTTGTAGTTGATGATGTTGTTGGAACAAATGTTGTTGTTTTCTTTGTTGTTGATATTTTTTATTTGTTGTTTGTAGTTTATGTTGTTGTTGATGTTGCAACAGATGGAGAAACTGATGGAACAAATCAAACCACCAGCAAGGCTGCTATGTATTCCAACAGACTCCATATTTGTTGTATCTGACTCCATATCTGACTCAACAGACTCCACATCTGACGCAAACTATCCAAAATTTATGTGTTGTGTGTGGTGTTACTTAAATAAAACTTGTGACTTTATTAATGTAAATTAAAAAAAATAGATCTAAATACAACATTTTATCTTTTTGTTGTATTTCCGAAAGAAACAGATTGGTAATCTGTTGCAAAATATATTCCACCTGTCAGATAACTTACAACATATGGACAATCTGTTGCAACAGATGTATATATCAGTTTGCTTTTCCATCAGTTGTGGCGTCTGTTGCAACTTGCTAATCATCTGTTTATTCAATTTCATCGAGAGCAATAAATTTTTCTAAACACTTCTTGGCCAAACTCAATTTTTGCTCTTGGACTGCTTCTTTTTTTTTTTCTTTGCATCCTTCAAGCTGGCCTCCAAATTTAATTTTTGCCCTCAATCCAATAGAAAAAATTTAGTTTGGTTGAAGGATGCAAAGAAAAAAAGAGAAGCAATCCAAGAGCAAAAATTGAATTTGGCCAAGAAGTGTTTAGAAAAATCGATTGCTCTCGATGAAATTGAATAAACAGATGACTAGCAAGTTGCAACAGACGCCGCAGCTAAAGGAAAAGCAAACTGACATATCCATCTGTTGCAACAGATTGTCCATATGTTGTAAGTTATCTGACAGGTGGAATATATTTTGCAACAGATTACTAATCTTTATCTTTCGGAAATACAACAAAAAGATAAAATGTTGTATTTAGATCCATTTTTTTTTCTAATTTACTTATTAATAAAGTCACCAGTATTATTTAAGTAACACACACAAGACATAAATCCCGGATAGCTTCAGCAATATTTCATTAAATTTTGGATAGTTTGCTTATTATATTTTATCCCGGAATTTCGAATTGTGATACATATGTTAAGCAGTGATACATATGTTATATGTATCACTAGTAAATATGAATCCGGATTTTTATGTAATTTTTTAAAATATTAAGGGATATTGTGTAATATTGTGTCTTAAATATGGGATTTGTGTAATTTTTCCTTTTAAGGGATATGAACAGTCGTGGCTTTTTGTTTGACTAAGTCCAGTCCCTTCCAATTCTCAATTATTTTATAAATAGGTCCCTCCGGCCTCCTCACTCACTCTCACTCACTCTCGTTCATTCTACTATACTTACAATACTAATATGTCAGATCCAGATTCGTACAAGAAGGTTCATATCGAGTCCTTGCAGGAATTTCAAAGGCAGTTTGATGAACTCCAGAGGGATTTGGCCGACTTCCGAGCAAGGATGAGGAGGGCCTTGCTGCTGCCGAATGAAAATTGTCAGGTTGACAATAATAATAGTAATAATAATAATAATAATAATAATAATAATAATAATAATAATAATTAGGTTATGTTTTTTCTTTCTTTTGGCGTATGTATTTCCCTTTTTTATATCCGATCTACCTATAAGGGATTCAAAAAAATCCATGTATATGTTTGGTTTGGTTTGGTTTGGTTTGGTTTAATCAATTTTGATTTTTTAATTCTTATTCAATATTTAATTATCATTCTATTTATTCCCTATTCAAAACATGTCGGCGGTTGGAGTTAGGGATGCGGTCATGATGAGAAATTCTTCTAAAAATGGTTCGTTAATAAATAATAAGGAACTAAATGATATTATCATCGTAAAAGAAAGATTATTTAATTTAAAAAAAGTCACAACATTGGATTAATTTAATTAAGATATATATATGATGATATGATTTTTAAGAAAAAAATTAATGAATAGTTGTGACTGTGACTTTTGTCTAAACACATTTAACAAACAAACAAAAACAAAAAACGCTTCTGATGCATCAAATTCCTCATCTGTTGCGACTTATGAATCAGTTAGAAGAAATCAAAAAAGCTCCTTAAACAGATGGTCGATTTATAGCAACAGGTGGTATATCTATTGAAACAGATGAGTTATCTGATGCAACAGATATACAATTTGTTGCCATAACTCAATTAATAAAAATGGTTATTAAAGAAATGGAAAGATTAATTCACCACCAGCTTGATTTAATTAAGTCATTTCTTTTCACAGAAAAGAATAAGGAAATAAATGATAAACACAATTTAAACCTTAAAAACTCACCAGAAATATTCTTGTTTTTAAATCTTCTTTATTAATTTATATAATTAAAAAGTCAGAAAATTTGGATGTCATGAAGATAATTTTTTTTTTAAAAGATATATATATTATATGTTGCAACAGATATATTATCTGATGCAACAGTTGAACTATTTGTTGCAACGGATGATATATCTATTGTAATAGATGATTTATCTTATGCAACGGATATATGATCTGTTGTACAACTCAATGTAAAAAATAAACGGTTGCTGGAAAGAACTAATTATTTTAATAATTATAAAACTAAGCTTCAAGATGAAAAGTCATGACCTATCATAATATTGATTAATTTAATTAAGTCATAACTTTTTACAGTAATCAAGAATGTCATTAATAAATGAAGGTGATTAGTTGTGCCTTTAAATCTGCTTTATTAATTTATATAATTAAAAAGTCAGAAAATTTGAATGTCATGAAGATAATGTATTTTAAAAAAAATATATATATTATATGTTCCAACAGATATATTATCTGATGCAACAGGTTATCTATTTGTTGCAAATCATGATATATTTATTGTAACAGATGATTTATCTGATGCAACATTTATATTATCTGTTGTCCAAGTCGGTGTAAAAAAAATGGTTCCTGGAAAGAACTAATTATTAATAATAATAAAGCTGAAAAGTCATGACCTATCATAATATCGATTAATTTAATTAAGTCATAACTTTTTACAGTAATCAAGAATGTCATTAATAAATGGAGGTGAACAGTTGTGCCTTTAAATCTACTTTATTAATTTATATAATTAAAAAGTCAAAAAATTTGGATGTCATGAAGATAATATATTTTTTAAAAAAAATATATATATATTATATGTTGCAACAGATATATTATCTGATGCAACAGGTTATCTATTTTTTGCAAATCATGATATATCTGTTGTAACAGATGATTTATCTGATGCAACAGATATATTATCTGTTGTTCAAAACAGTGTAAAAAAATGGTTCCTGGAAAAGAACTAATTATTAATAATAATAAAGCTGAAAAGTCATGACTTATCATAATATTGATTAATTTAATTAAGTCATAACTTTTTACAGTAATCAAGAATGTCATTAATAAATGGAGGTGAACAGTTGCGATTTTTCGCCTAACTCATTCAAGTTCAATCCTCTATAAATAGGTCCCTCCTTACTCAATCGTTCGTTCTACTACACACTATTTATTCCTCGCTCCTGTTATACCTTCAACTACTTTCTCTTCAAGGACTTGATAGCTTTTTCCTGTCTCTGGTAAGTTTTTTCTTGATTTTTGTGTAAATATACGTTGTATTACATTACATTCGAATTCTTTCTTTTCTTTACTTTTGTGTTTACGTGTGTGTTTTGTCAACTTATGCGTTTTTTAGATATGGCTGATCCTGTGTGGGATGTCTCTATTTTACGAGACGCCATGAGGAAACTGCAGAAAGAGGTTCATGACCTGCATTGAGAGTTGGCCACCGTCAGAGTAAGGATGCTGCGGGAGATCCGCAGGCTTCGGAGGGCGCTGCTGCTGCCCTTTGAAGATTGGCCGGCTGGCCATACAAATAATAATGATGTTAATAATGATGATAATAATAATTAAGCTTTTTTTCTGTTATTTATGTATTTTTTTTTTGTTTTATAAAAAATTATGTTTGATGCACTTGACTTTTTATTTCTTATTTAATTTTTGTGTTATCTATTTCTATTTCTTAACGAATGACATGTCTACAATTAAGGAATAATTTGATTCCAGTATCAATAGCAAGAACATATGAGTTATCTGTTAGGTTTTGTGTGTGACAGGAGTTGTATTTTGTTGTTCGAAACATATTAGTAATCTGATGAAACAGATTATTTATCTGTTGAAACAGATTACTAATCTGGTGCAACAGAATACCCATCTATTTGATTCATAATCATATTACGGGCACCTAGAACCCTTAAACATGAATCTAACATGAGTCTACTGTTACAACAGAATATTTATCTGCTGCCGCAAATAATGGATCTGTTTAAACAGATTGCTCTTGTATTGCATTCATGTTCGCGTGCAAACTATTGTTGAAAAAACAACACACTAGCGGTTACCCATATTCAACTAAAAATCATAATCTAACTTATCAAAGTCTCCTCTCAAGTAAATTCCAAAGTTGAAAGTGATTTATGAAACAAAATTTGACATAAGAATTTGGTTAAAGAGCAGCAGTTGGGGTAATAACAACAACAACAACAACAAAGGTCAACAAGAAGAATATGAAGTTGATAATAAAGTATAAGATGATGATAATGAATCAGAAGATGATGAATAAAGCAGCAACAACAATGAACAACAAATATCGCGAAGAGAGAGAAAATAACAACGGATGAGGAGAGAGAAAAAGATGCATTTTTCCCTTCGTTCCCCATTATATATTAACTAACATTTGAATCAAAGTGTAAATTTAAAAACTTGTGGGTTATTTTGAAATTTCTAAACTTTCTTAAACCATAATGAAGTAATTGTCACCTCTACTCAATTATTAAGACTTGTGTCACCTACACCTCATTTTAAAACTTTTTTGTCACCTGTGGCCCAAACCCCCTAGTAACTTAGTTTCACTTTTAGGTTTATTTTTAATGAGATGGAGTAAAAATAATACTAATAATAATAAAATATTTTTTTTCTTTTGAGTTTAATTTTGATCAACTGCTTAAAAAAATTTCAGTGAAATAATATGAAAATATTTTAAATTTTTAGTTAACACAATTATTGACTTCTAATAACTCAATTTCACTCCTATGTATATTTTAAAATTTTATTTTTATGAGATGAAGTGAAAATAATTTTAAAAAAATATTAGATTTGAAATTATTTTTTTAGTTCAATTTTGACCAATTTTTTATATCTCTTTTAGTGAAATAATATAAAAATACTAAACTTTTAGTCTTCTAATAACTTAATTTCGCTCCTATATTGTAAGACCCCACAAATCCTAGTCATTTCGGTCCTTTATAGCATGTCAAAGGGGATCCCAGACTTAGAAAAATTCAGCTAAGTGTTAATACTTAGAATCGTTTTAACCTTCGTAATAGGATGATCTTATTTTCGATCCTTATGACCTTAAAATGTCGATTTTCAAGTCGATTCATGATCAGGGATGTCAATAGGACACCTCGGGTGAGTTTTGGATTATTTTGGACGTCGTTAGAAGCTTAATTGGTTGTCCAAAAAAATGAGTCAACGCGATCTCGGCGCGACGCATCAGCCATCGCATCGACAGTATCGTCACCAGCGTCAGGCGTCATCACGTCACCCTCGATGCGGTGTGTTGGCCATCGCGTCGACCCCATCGACGCGATGCATCGGCTGCAGCGTCGCTGGGCAAGGCCTTCAGTGTAATTTACAGTGAGCCAACGCGATCACGACACGTCGTATTGGCTATCGCGTCGACCCCATCGATGCGGCGTGTCGCCAAGCGTGTAACTGGGCACATTTTTGGCTCATTTAAATTTGACTTTTCAAGGGAAATATGTCCTTTTCCCCTCACCCAATTCAACTAAAACACGAGATTAAGCCCCCAAAAGGTCAAAATTCATTCTTTATTCTCAAAATCCTCTAAAAAACAAACCCTAATTAATCAAACTCAAGATCAAGTTCCAAGAAATTTCCTACAATCTTCAAGAAATTAATAATCAAGGTATGTTAGGTGTTCATCCTTGGGTTTCCTTCCACCCTTGGAGTTCAAGAACCCTTTTTAAAACTACAACTTTATTGATTTCATGATTTACATGTTTGAATTGGATTGTGTTCATGTATGTATTATGGTATGGTTTTCAAATCAAGATTCATACAAGTTTCAAATGAATTAATTAACAAGTAAGTAGAATTATGTGATGCTCATGTTAAACCCTTGAATTTGCCAGTTGAATGTTGTAGCCATGATGTTTATACCTTGATGCTTTCTATGTGCATTAGTTATGCTCTCCAAGTGTTTGATAGCATGCCTATGTAAATTGAATAGTGAATTCATGACATGTTATCATGTGGCCCCATTCATGTACAAGTTCATGCCTCTTAAATGTTTGACAAAATGCTTAAATGAATGCATGGGGGATAAGTAATTAATGTAATGCCTTCAAGATTTGCCATGTTTTACTATCGATGCTATCGAGTTCAGGGGTATTCAATACCCGACAATCTAGTTGTTTACCTAGAATTACAGTAGCTACAGAATGGTCTCAGCAATGTCACAAACAGTAGTACCCAATAAGTTACCGAACTCAGTGAACTCAGCCCAGTTCAGTCAGTCAACACGATTAGTAACAGTTTAGTCAAGCATAGTACAATCTAGTGATCAATTCAATGTCTATTCAGATGGAAGTAGGATTCAGCACCGAGCGAACTCAGGGATAGGGGCATTCTTGCTAACAGAGGGTTTGACCCTTTGTAGCAGTCCCTAAGTTATATAACTGTGTAACCAACGTAGGATAAGTCGTCCTCCTGCTAGATTAGGGTTGACGCAACCATATATACACTTCATGAGTTTTTCTGCCAGATTAGGGTTGACACAACATTGTTAGTATCCCTTGGCAAGGTGTTAACACCCTTTTAACTGGGGTCACAGGTTGGACCTCAACTCAGTTTATAATCGGGATATGTCGGTTAGATGAACACTCCCACGGTTATAGTTTCAGTATTCAGTACTCAGTAATCAGTATTCAGTCTCAGAATTCAGTAAAGAACTCATATAGTTCTACAGAACCATGGCTATCAGTTATCAGTTACTTAGCCATCAGAATTTAATACTTCAGTGTCAGTCTAAACCTCGTTATCAGTATTCAGTTACCAGAACTCAGTACTTCAGTTTCAGTCTAATTCAGACAGAGGTTATATGCACAATATTGCATAGTCAGCTTGATCAGTAGTTACAGTTTTGCATGCACTCTTATTTCGTTATTTCATGATGTTCATTCAGTCAGTTATCATCTCATGCATATGAACCCATGTATATCAGCCTGCCCCACTTGGCATACTAGTACATTCAAAGTATTGACGCATACTCTTTCTTTTGCGCTATGATGTCTCATATTATAGGTTCAGACACACGAGCTCCTGATCGTACTTAGCAGCTCAGGTGAAGCTTGAAAGTAAAGCTTGTGGGAGCTTCGAAAGCTAGATTAACGTCTATTTCTTGATTTTATTTACGGATTTAAGGTAAGAATTCATCATTTTCTTAGTAATTTCTTAATAAATTTCTCAAAACTCCAAAAATCTTAGGGCTTGATTTTAAATCCCAATTTTACCATTTTTCACTTGAATAATGTTTTTATCTTGTTATTACTAGTTTTTCATCAATTTAACCTTCAAAACAATCTGAATTCTTAATTTTAATCTGAATTTCAAAGATTTTACCCGGTAAAGCTCAAAAATAATTTTTCTTCCATTAGAACATCATTTTTTACTCAATTTAACTTGAATTTTCAGCTGAGGTTCCTAAAGATATGAAAACCATATTTTTGAAGTAAAATTTTGATTTTGCCCTTTTTTTGGAAATTCATTTCGGAGGTCGTTTTGATCCAAAATCAAAAGTAGTCACAATATGGGTGTCATTGGTTTTGTTTTGAAGCGTAGATTTTAAAATTTAATCTTTTTAGTGGATTTCGAGATTATTCATGAAAAGTAAGGTTGTGGGTTCGAAGTGTAGCGAATCAATTTTGACTTTTGAGGTAGGTTATGGCTTAACTCTTTCAGACTGGGCTGGATAGTAAATAATGGTACAAAATGCATGTTACAGGTGGGAACTAATCATAAAAAATGGCTATCTAAGTGTTTTGTCTGTGTGGGGGCCTATATGTGATGTAATTGTCGAAATTGAGATATTATGTGATGTGTGTGACTGTGTGGGGTCCTATGTGATGTTGATAGCCTTGAATACATATGAATAATTATATTGTGTTGTTGAAATATCTAATGTGGAACCATTGGTCTATTGTGATACATTCATACTTGTTGGTATATGGGACATGTGAAAATTCATGGATGGAACGAAAATAATGAGTGGGTATTGGCTCACATGGTTGTGAAAATGTATCATTGTGGTTGGTTGTAAAAATATATCATTGTGGTTGGTTGTGAAAATATATCAAGTGGTTGATTGTGGAAATACTAATTGTGATTGATTGTGAGCATTACATCTCATATCATACTCACTTATGAAACATTGGTACCACCGTGGCAACATCTGCGTAACACTGACAACACTTTTTAAAACCCTTCCCAAGGGATATACTGGGGAAGAGATATTGTAACACCTTATAAAACTTTTTCGAGGGATGTGTCGGAAAGGAGATATGAGATATGTGAATTGTATACGGATTGACGAACCTCTCATAGGTCCTGCGTTGAGAGGCTTGCCTCCGTAGATGTACACGGGGATTGTGCGATAATCCCGGAGGTTGTGCGACGACCTCGTGCATCATCATCATCATCATATACATTCCACTTACTTTATTGTGTTTATATCGTGCTGTATTGCCATATTGACTTGTCATTTATGTAATTATCTTATCTTCTTTACTTGTATTTGATGATCTTGTATCTGCATGTTCTCCCTTGTTCTCCCTATATGTGATATGAGGCACACTTGTGTTCTATATGATTGTGATGTTGCAATATATGTGATATATTAGAACTGTTAGTGCAAATAGTGTAGGCTAGCATTATGGGACATTTTCTAATTGCAGGTGACGTGTCCTTAATGTATATTTTGTATGCTTTATTTACTACTTTTCTTGGTCGGCCTATGATACCTACTAAGTACAAGTGGGCCGTACTCATGCCTACTGCACCCTTTCGGTGCAGGTCCTAGCCTGAGCACGCCTCAGCTTGCTTAACTCGGGCGATTGTTGGAGCTTCCAAGGTAGCTGTTGGGCATTCATGCGTCTGGAGTTCACCTCTATCTTACTAAAGTATTTATGTCTTTATTAGTATTCAGAGACAAATATTATTACTTTGTGGTTATTTTTTGATGTATTTGACTCCTGGATTGTATTAGTAGTTCTTACACTATTGACACCTGTGTTGGGCATGATTAGTATTTTGAATAAATTCTTTCTGCATTGTTATGATTGCTTATATGGTTCAGCTTCGTTCTAGAAGTCTTACCTTGGGGTATTTATGTTTTTTACTCCTTTTTGTATCTTTTTGGGTGATAGGCTTACTTGTCAAGGTATGCCGCGACAAGTGTCATCATGACCATCATTTTTGGATCGTGACAAACCTCTTTCCAAAGCAAGCAGCTGAATATTAACATGCCTGCTTCAATTTCTTGCTCCTTGGGTTTACTATATCATCTCTAATTAATTATTTAAAGTTATTTACATATTAAAAATTAATAATATTTAATTAAAAAAAGAAAATAAACATTTATGACATATCTGCTTCAGTTGTTTTAATCAAAATTTTATCAAATATCACCCCTAATTAATTATTATAAGTCATCTAAGTATTAAAAAGTAATATTTAATTAACTCTTGATATTTTAAATTAATTTGACATCTTATATGAGGTCCTCTTAAATTATTTTTCACAAGTATTTTTTATAGTAATTTTGCTATATCACTTCTAATTAGTTGTTGTGAGTCATTTAAGACATGTCTGCTTCATTGTTTCAATAGTGATTTTACTATACCACCTCTAGTTAATTATTATGGTCATCTAAGCATTATGTCGCTTAAATTGAAATGGAAGAAAAGTATTATAAAACACAATAATTAAAAACTTAAATTATCTAGAAAATGTAATTGACTATCAATACCACAAAAGTTTGAACAAGAAGAATAACATATATTATTTGAAAATCACATAAAAAATATTATAAATTACAATAGTTAGCAACTTAAAATATTTAAAAAAAAATAATCTTTTATATATTTTTAAAAAATACGTAAAAATATTATGAATCCAAATAATTAACAACTTAAAAAATTTAAAAGATATGCGATCTTGAAAGTGAAGCTTGTGGGAGCTTCGAAAGCTAGATTAACGTCTATTGCTTAATTTTATTTACGGATTTAAGGTAAGAATTCATCATTTTCTTAGTAATTTCTTGATAAATTTCTCAAAACTCCAAAAATCTTAGGGCTTGATTTTAAATCCCAATTTCACCATTTTCACTTGAATAATGTTATTATCTTATTATTACTAGTTTTCATCAATTTAACCTTCAAAACAACCCGGATTCTTGATTTTAATATGAATTTCAAAGATTTTACCCGGTAAAACTCAAAAATAATTTTTCTTCCATTTGAACCTCATTTTTTACTCGATTTAACTTGAATTTTCAGTTGTAGGTTTCTAGAAATACGAAAAACACATTTTTGAAGTAAAATTTTGATTTTGCCCTTTTTTCGGAAATTCATTCCGGAGGTTGTTTTGATCCCAAATCAAAAGTAGTCAATATGGGTGTCGTTGGTTTTGTTTTGACGCGTACATTTCATATTTGATGTTTTTAGTGGAGTTCGAGATTGTTCGTGAAAAGTAAGGTTGTGGGTTCGAAGTGTAGCGGATCGGTTTTGACTTTTGAGGTAGGTTATGGCTTAACTCTTTCAGACTGGGCTGGGTAGTAAATAATGATAAAAAATACATGTTACAAGCGAAAACTAATCATGAAAAATGGCTATCTAAGTGTTTTGCCTGTGCGGGGGCCTATATGTGATGTAATTGTCGAAATTGAGATATTATGTGATGTGTGTGACTGTGTGGGGTCCTATGTGATGTTGATAGCCTTGAATACATATGAATAATTATATTGTGTTGTTGAAATGTCTAATGTGGAACCATTGGTCTATTGTGATACATTCATACTTGTTGGTATATGAGACATGTGGAAATTCATGGATGAAACGGAAATAATGAGTGGGTATTGGCTCACATGGTTGTGAAAATGTATCATTGTGGTTGGTTGTGAAAATATATCATTGTGGTTGGTTGTGGAAATATATCAAGTGGTTGATTGTGGAAATACTAATTGTGATTGGTTGTGAGCATTACATCTCATATCATACTCATTTATAAAACATTGGTACCACCGTGGCAACATCTGCGTAACACTGGCAACACTTTTTAAAATCCCTTCCCAAGGGATATACCGGGGAGGACATATTGTAACACCTTATAAAACCTTTTTTGAGGAATATGTCGGAAAGGAGATATGAGATATGTGAATTGTATACGGATTGACGAACCTCCCATAGGTCCTGCGTTGGGAGACTTGCCTCCGTAGATGTACACGGAGATTGTACGATAATCTCGGAGGTTGTGCGACGCCTCGTGCATCATCATCATCATCATCATATATATTCCACTTACTTTATTGTGTTTATATCGTGTTGTATTGTCATATTGACTTGTCATTTATGTAATTGTCTTATCTTCTTTTACTTGTATTTGATGATCTTGTATCTGCATGTTCTCCCTTGTTCTCCCTATATGTGATATGATGCGCACTTGTGTTCTATCTGATTGTGATGTTGCAATATATGTGATATATTAAAACTATTAGTGCAAATGGTGTAGGCTAGCATTATGGGACATTTTCTAATTGCAGGTGACGTGTCCTTAGTGTATATGTTGTATGCTTTATTTACTACTTTGCTTGGTCGGCCTATGATACCTACTAAGTACAAGTGGGCCATACTCATGCCTATTGTACCCTTTCGGTGCAGGTCTTAGCCCAAGCACGCCTCAACTTGCTTAACTCGGGTGATTGTTGGAGCTTCCAAGGTATCTGTTGGGCATTCATGTGTCTGGAGTTCACCTCTATCTTACTATAGAAGTTATGTCTTTATTAGTATTCAGAGACAAATATTATTACTTTGTGGTTATTTTTTTGGTGTATTTGACTCCTGAATTGTATTAGTAGTTCTTACACTATTGACACTTGTGTTGGGCATAATTGGTATTTTGAATAAATTATTTTTGCATTGTTATGATTACTTATATGGTTCGGCTTCGTTCTAGAAGCCTTACCTTGGGATATTTCTGTCTTTTCTTCTTTTTGTATCAGTTTGGGTAATAGGCTTACTTGTCAAGGTACGCCGCGACAAGTGCGATCATGACCATCATTTTTGGATCGTGACAAACCTCTTGCCAGAGCATGCAACTGAATGTTAACATGCCTGCTTCAATTTCTTGCTCCTTGAGTATACTATATCATCTCTAATTAATTATTTAAAGTTATTTACATATTAAAAATTAATAATATTTAATTAAAAAAAAATAAACATTTATGACATATCTGCTTCAGTTGTTTTAATCAAAATTTTATCAAATATCACCCCTAATTAATTATTATAAGTCATCTAAGTATTAAAAAAACAATATTTAATTAACTCTTGATATTTTAAATTAATTTGACATCTTATATGACGTCCACTTAAATTATTTTTCACAAGTATTTTTTATAGTAATGGTGGTATATCACTTCTAATTAGTTGTTGTGAGTCATTTAAGGCATGTCTGCTTCGTTGTTTCAATAGTGATTTTACCATATCACCTCTAGTTAATTATTATGGTTATCTAAACATTATGTCACTTAAATTGGAATAGAAGAAAAGTATTATAAATCACAATAATTAAAAACTTAAATTATCTAGAAAATGTAATTGACTATAAATGCCACAAAAGTTTGAACATGAAGAATAACATATATTATTTGAAAATCACATAAAAAAATATTATAAATTACAATAGTTAACAACTTAAAATATCTAAAAAAAAAAATCTTTTATATATTTTTAAAAAATACGTAAAAATATTATGAATCCAAATAATTAACAACTTAAAATTTTTTAAAGATATAAAATCTTTGATTGACTCTCGAAATTACATCAATTCCACTTAAATTGAAATAGAAGAAAAATATTATAAATCACAATAGTTAAGAACTTGAATTATTTTAAAAATATAATTGACTATCATAGCCATAAAAATTTGGACAGGGAGAGTAACTTATATTATTTAAAACTACATAAAAATATTATAAATTACAATAATTAACACCTTCAAATATCTAAAACCATATTAAAAGTATGATTGATTATCTAAATTATATTTGTGTCACATAAATTTAGATAAAAAAGTAAAATATACCGAGTCCGTGTTCCTGAAAAACAGTAATATAGACCCATCAAATTATTTTTTTTACAATCTTTATTAATTTATACATTTGTAAATTTAATTTTGATCGTGAATTAAATTTTTAAAATAAAATTTTATATTTAAATAATAAATCATAATAATTGATAATTTTAAATATTTTAAGAATATATGCAAAAATTATTCTGAAAAATAAATTTATTTAACTTTTAAAATTCAAATGACATCACATTGATTTATATGATTATTATTATAATATTAATTTAGAATAGATGTTGAGCCGTTACTTTGCATGGACTTATCATAACTAGTAATAATTATTATAGAAGAGCAATTTCTCAAGATAGTACTGTTATAATAAATAGCAACATTGATTACGAAAAAAAAGTAAATTTCTATAGTAAAATGATCATAAGAAGTGGTTTGACTCCTATTGACTTAACACATTTATTAAAAAAACTAGTGTACGTACCTGCGCAATGCGCGGATAATATTAAAATAATATTTTAAATATTTTATGTTGTAGTGTTTGTTCAAACATGTTAAATTCTATTATCTTAAAAAAAAAATCAACCATGATATTATTTCTCGAAATATAAAATATATTTAAATATGTTATAAAACAAGAAAGAATAAAGAAGAAGAGTAGAGAGAATAGAGAGAGTGATTCTTATTTCTTCTCGTGAGGAATGAGAGATCATAAGATTATAAATACAATGAACAAAACCTCTCTATTTATAGGGGAAATTTACTCCTAGTCTGAGTAAAAGACGGATGCTTCAAATCCTAATAGATATCAAAGTAGATCTTGATAGATCTTGATAGACATTCACTATAATGTAAATACATTTATAACACTCCCTCTTGAATGTCTAGATAGATAATGTGCCTCGTTAAAACCTTACTAGAAAAAAACAGTAGGAAAAAAATTTAGTGAAGGAAAAAGAGTACACATCTCTAATAATACGCATTTCGGCTGCCTCATGAAAAAACTTACAAGAAAAACTCAATGGGACAAAACCTCGTAAGGGAAAAAGTGTACAACACGTATTAACTCCCCCTAATGAGAACATCCTTGACCTTTGCATCTCGATCTTGTGCAGCATCTTCTTGAAAGTTGCATTTGGAGAAGATTTGGTGAATAAATCAGTCACATTGTCAGTTGAACGAATCTGTTGCACGGTAATATCATCATTCTTTTGTAGCTCATGTATGTAGAAAAGCTTTGGCAAAATGTGTTTCATTCTATCTCCATTTATGAATCCTCCCTTAAGATGTGTTATGTATGCTGAATTATCTCTATATAAAATTGTGGGTAGATTGTCATATTTCACACCACATTTTTCTCAAATGAGAAGTATCATGGACCTCAACCATACATATTCTCGGCTTGCTTCATGAATAGCTATTATCTCAGCATGATTCGATGAAGTGGCTACGATAGACTGCTTTGTATATCTTCAAGATATGGCAGTATCCCCATATGTGAACTTATTGTATATTTGAGACCGAGATTTATGCGGGTTAGATGAGTACCCAACATCAGCATGACCAGTAAGATCGGGACTGCAATCTTTAGAATAAAATAAACTCATGTATCTTATCCCATTTTGATGTCTCCTAGTAGGAGTAAAAATATACCTTGCTAACAAATTGAGTGAAAGGCTATATTGGGTCTTGTAGTTTTTTACAAGATACATGAGTGCACCAATTGTACTAAGATATGGTACTTCATAACCAATCCAAATTGGTATATTTCTCATTTTAGCAAATAATCTTATTGCTTTTGAAAACTCTCCAAGAGTTTCAATAATTTTCAAGCTATAAGCTTATACAATAAAAGGATTATCAATAAGTTTCCCAGAAACTTTTATATTTTGAATCCTTAAAGAAGTTTTCATACAAATTTTATCAAAGTGACAATATTCAACATTTTATTTGTGACATCTTCAAGTGTCTGGACTGCAAATCAAATAAGTTTTCACTTACCAAGATCCATCATTTCATGTCACTTGATAAATGTTTCTACGTCAGCATGCTTAAATTAACATATAATTCAGATCCTCATAATCTTTCACAATATTGCGCCAATATTATGTCAAATATATTGATGATATATCATTTCATATCGGTTCACGATAAGACATAATATTTTGAGATCTCATCACTTCATTATTTTCAGGCATATGAACCTTACATAAGGTTTTATGAAGTGTTATGTCGTAGGCTCTTCAAGAGTTCATTGCCTTCTTATTATGATTATTTGCTCCTTATTTTTCAAGGACTATTTCATTTGGAACCGATCAGTCTACCACGCTTCACGCATGCATAGACTTTGTCTTTTAGTAACACAAAATAAGAGCACTTGCGCTTAATATGAGATGCTTTTAGCATTTGACTTGAATTATCTTTTGGATGAGGATCTGGTGATAATTTCTAACATATTTCATAGCGCTTATAATCTCCCCCTTATGTTAGGAAAACTAACATACATCCTCTACTTCTTTGAGGAATCCATCTTTGTGCATTATGGTATATTCATTAATCGTATACCGCACATCAAAATTATTAGATGAAATAATTGGTTCCCGACCTTGAATCAATTGAGAGGAAAGAAATAATCATAATTTATTGGTCTAATGTATACAAGTGTTATTGTATGCAACATATCATATTTCAGACCAACACATGAAGTTTTGTTCTCATTAGCGATGGTTTAGCTATTTATCAAAGACATCCAATGCCAAACCATCATCATCAAGATAACTTTCTTAATTGCATAATCTAAAAATTATGCTCAATTTATATTGAACAAGTAACTTTATGAATGTCAAACGTAGGTTGACCATGAATGTACATGTGATCATCTTATTGATGCATCTTTTCAACATATCACATAATAGGTGAACGGGCCCTTATTCACCTTTTTTTTTCCAGATTTTGAGGGATCCAATCCCAAAATTAGTTGGTCCAACCAACTTATCATGAGAACAAGCAACATTAAAGTTCATGAAGAATTTTCTAATTCTTCAATATATGTTCAATACTCAGTATGCACATCTTCGGAATATCACAATCGTTCATGTCAACTTATGAACTTTTAATCTAGTAAACTCCAAGTTTACCATGATATGTGTTTTTGCTTTAGTAAATTTCAGATTTACTATTATATGAATAAATTTTCAGATTTGAAGGGATCCAAGCCCAACATTAGTTGGTCCAACCAACTTGTCATAAGAACAAACGACATAAACAATTCTTGAAGAATTTTCTAGTTCTTCAATACATGCACATCTTCGAGATGTCACAATCGTTCATATCAATTTATGAACTTTTATTCTAGTAAACTCCAAGTTTACCATGACATGTACTTTTTCTTTAGTAAATTTCAGATTTACTATTACATGAATAAATTTCAGATTTACTACTTTAGAAGTAGATTTCAAAATTATTCAACCTCTTTCGGAGGTGAGTTGTGATACAATCACAATCAAGTGCACGTTTGCATTAATAAGTTTCTTATTCCCAAGGAATGGAATATAATCATGCCTTAAGCCTATCAAATTATGATATCTTATAACCTCTTTCAAGATTTTGCTACTTCAGAAGCAAATCGAGGCATACATATAATGTAGAGGATTTTTCTCTAGCATATCTTATAATCATATAAGCGTGTGAAAATATCATTACTTTTGATGATCATTATCATATTGTCCCTCCACGCGTATATTCGTACATTCAATCACTTGCCTTCTTTCAGACATATTATGCACTGCTACACATACACCTCAAGAATGAAGTAAGTTATCATATTTCAGACTTATCATATATTGCTACCACATTCACTTCATGGAATGAAGCATATTCAATGGGTCGAATTTCAAACTTTTCATCAAACACCCATTATTTTTCCTTAGCCATCACAATATCATCAATATGGTGTATTGAGATTCAAACTCAATATTTGATCCATATAAAGGCGTCTTAGGCATGAATCGATGTGACTTGAACCCAACATATTATAATCTTTTTTGATAATATTGTTCTTGAGGAATAAATTTAAAATATAAATGGTTCCAAACCAATTATTTTTCCTCAAATCCAATAATAATTATATCATTAATAGAAAAATATAAATAACATAAGGAATTACTAACCTTGACCTTTAGATTTATAATCTCACCTTGTTTGGAAGAATCTCGTGCTGATAACGTAAATTAGTTAGAGACTCAAAAACTTGTGTAGCCACGTACGAACAGATCTCAATTGGTAAGAGACTTCGTACAGATTTCAATTGGTAAGAGACTTCATGCTGATAACGTGTTATAAAACAAGAAAGAATAAAAAAGAAGAGTAGAGAGAATAGATAGAGTGATTCTTATTTCTTCTCGTGAGGGATGAGAGATCATAAGATTATAAATGCAATGAACAAAACCCCTCTATTTATAGGGAAAATTTACTCCTAGTCTGAGTAAAAGACAGATGCTTCAAATCCTAATAGATATCAAAATATATCTTGATAGATTTTGATAGACATTCACTATAATGTAAATACATTTATAACAAAATATATTTTATAATATTTAAATTTTAAAAGAGATAAGTTTGAAATGTACTATGTACTATTGTTTCTACCACTAATACTGGTTATATAAATATTAAAGAGATATTAAGAAAATAGAACTCTACTTCAATTTAAATTTCATTTAAATTTAAATTCAAATATAATATGTATTTGTTAAAAGAAGATCAATTTATTATTCTTCCTTATCCATAATTTTTCAAATAAAATACATATTTATCTTATAATGTATATATTTGAATTAAGAGAAAATTTGAAATCAATAAGATTAATTCACATGTTATTGTAATGCCCCAAGATCTCATCCCGAGACGTCACACAGTGCTTATGACCCCGAAGGACCACAAGCTAACCATTTACTGATATTTGTACCTGTACACTGCACAATGTCTAAAATAAATGTGGAAACTAGTCATAAGGTTCAACACATCCATGAATACTCATAATACAGAAAACTGAATACTAATACAACCGTCTAAAAAGCCTCTAAACTGTCTGAACTGTGGAGTTGATGGGACAGGTCCCCAACTAACTCCGTCAACTGAAAATAAACAAAATCTAAAACAATAATAGTAAACTGAGATTCGTCCTCGAAAGAAGAGGACTCACTGCTACTGTTGCTGACGGGAACTGAACTGCTGAGGATAATCTAGATCTTGTGCCTCTGAACCTATGGTGTCAAATAAAACACCATAGCGCAAATGCATCAGTACAAAAATATACCGAGTATGTAGACGGGGTAGGCTAATGCAAGGGTTCATGCATGTGTAATATCTAAACTGAATAATCATGAAAATGTCGCATGAGAACACATACATGAATGCACAGAACATGAACACAATTATCGCAGCTCTAGAAACTGAAACTCAGATACCACTTTACTACAGACTGAACTCACTACTGACACTGAGATACTGAATCACTGACTCATCTGATACTGATAACTGAGGATCTGGATGTGCTTACATCAATGACTGAATTCTTGGACTTACTGTTTTCGACTGATAGGATTAGAGATCAACCTTTCTAATAGATGATTTCGAAAGCTTTATCAATGATAAGAAATATGATTATATCTGAATCTGACAACAAGAATACTCAATAGAAATTTGATACTGTGATCAAGCCTGTCTGATGGCATATCTCTGAATATGATATCAAATAATTGTATGTGAGACCAAGTCTATCTGATGGGATGGCCCATAAATCAATGGAACTATCTGAGTTCCTCATAATGATAAATGACTGTATCTGACAGTCCTGATCTTTGAATACTGATTCTGAAACTAAAACTGTGGGTGGTAGTCACTTAACCGACATACCCCGAACTACCACAGGTGGGGTCCAACCTTTGCCCCAGTTGGAAGGGTGTCATTATCGTGCCACTGGTAAAGACAACTCTATGTGGCCCTCAAGCGAGAACGGTGGAGCCCTCATCTAGAAGGTCAAGCCACCTCATCTAGCAGGTATGATGTCTCTTATCCACCCTCAACTAACAGGTGTGATGTCTCAACCTACGCTGGCTACGTAGTTCTGGAGCACAGGGATTTCTTCTAAGAATCACACCCTCTACTAGTAGGTGAGTTCCCATCCTTGAGCTCACTCGGTGCTAGTTTCTACTCCCAACTGGAAGACTCAGAACTGAATTCTCAACTGAACACTAGCTGAACTGAATCTGACACTGATCATATTACTCAAAAGGTCTGACTGAGTTACGCTGAGATCACTTGGTTCCGTATCTGACGGAAAAGATATTGAATCATGGTATCTGACTGACGATACAGAGCTTGAATAGATTACTCAAATCGCTTCTGAGATTAGAATTGAATCACTTAAATACTATTAGAACTGAGCCGATTGCAGGTCTGAGGCTAGATTACTAGCGATACAGAGATTACAGAGATAACTGAGATTACTGATCTTTATTAAGCTTCGCACTTGTCTGAGGATACAGAGTTCTATAGTTCACTGAGTTCTGAGAATCATGGCTCGATTAGATTATCGAGAAACTGACACGACCTCTAGACAACAACTCTATTTTCGGGTATAAATACCCTCAGGACTCGATAACATAAAAGTAAGACATAATCATTCTTCATCACAAATCATTCATGCATCATCACGGTTATCCATTCATTCATCATTACAAGCATTCATTCATGTATTACACGCATTCATTCATCATTACAATCATTCATGTATTATCACAATCGTTAAAACATCACTTCAAGTAGTTGGGCATCATAACATACTTTCCCTCTCAAGATCCTTAGGACATCACATTAAGCATTTAGGAAACATAGACCTCTATTCATCATCACAACCACCAAAGGGTCACTCCAAACCTTTAAGGATCATCAGCATCGGTTCACCATCATATACTAGCCTAGGGAAGACATGTTATTAGATTATAACCCATTCAACGTGATCTTACATCAAGTACTTCATACTTATATCGGTCTTGTCATATATTTGGATATCACTTGATTTGGGAAAAACTTCATACTAACACGTCACTATTTTCTTGTTAACCACTTGACACATATTAAAAGCTTAGTATATATCAAAGAGCACGAAATCGGGGAATCTTACAACCATCATATCTCGACTTGTTCACTAGGGTCTTTCAACATCCACTAGACATGACCGATTTTACACCTACTTGGGGATTTCATGCTATTTGGCACATTTCACTCACTAAGGTATTTTATCAAACACTAGGCATGCATGGACTAGCTCACAATTTGGAGTTTCACCTTCAACATATTATAATGGCTCTTATGTTTCACCTAAGCTCTTTATCAAACCTATGGAGAACATTCTTCACTTATTCAACCATTTCTATACCCAAAAGTCATGAACACATCACATGAAAAAAAAATAACTTCAAGAGGGTCTATCACAAACATCACATGAGTTTCACATACTAGGATCAAAGCTCATAAATCTTGAAGACAAACATAAATCGAAACTCAACAACACATTGAACATCAATTTCAACTCATACAAATTATTAAAAATTAATAAACATAATAATCTTTGAGTTTTGAAAAGGGTTCTTGAGCTTCTTGGATGAAAGGAACCCAAGAATCAACATCTACATACCTAACCTTTGAAATTGGATGAACTCTAATGTTTGAGACTCTATCCGCACTTATAATAAATAATTCTTGAAGCTCACACTATGAGAAACTTTATTCTTGAAGAAATCTTGAAGAATTTATGGATGATTTTTGAAAGATTAGGATTCTTGATTGAAACCCTAGTTATTTCTCTTCTCAAGAGAATTGAAAGAGAAAAATATTGAAATTAGGTTTTTGGAAGAGGTTCCCGTATTTATAGAGGCTCAAAAAAGGGTGGGAAATGACCAAAATACCCTTGCAAAAACATCTCTAAGTTGCTGGAAAAAAATGATTGACGACATTTGTGACAGGCCGTCATACCTGTGATAGGCCGTCACAAAATGTCGTCATAAAAAGGGTGGATTTTATGATTTTCTGCCCAGGACTGACGACGTCATTTGAAATATCATCAGAATCTGACAACGTCGTCAAAAAGATCGTCAGAAATGTGGTAGCCCGTCAGAAACGTGGTAGCCCGTCAGAAACGTCGTCACCGTTTTCCAGCTTGACAGGCTGGAGTAAAATGGGCATAACCCTTTGCTCCGATATCGAATTTAGGCGAAATTGGTATCGTTGGAAAGATAATTTAAAGATATTTCATTGATATATAGAAAACCACCCAGTTCTCTATATACAACGAGTTATGGTTGATTAAAGTTGACCCAAATTTTGACGGTCACTAAAACTTGAACTATAGGAAAGCTTTCAACTCGACCATGGGTTAGGGGACCTCTATGATCTTAATTCATGCTCAAATAGATTCTCACACGATTCAAAGTATTTCATACTTGGGAGCATATTTTCGAAACATTTTGACTCGGATTTTCGCTTTACCAAATACGTTCTAAGGCTCAGACTGGAAAAGGATTTTACGGGGCATTACAGTTATTTTCTTTTAAAAAAAAGTTCCCACTTTTTTTCTTCTTCTATCACTATAACTATGTTCTATCCATTACTACAATTTATTTATGTACTTTTTTTTTATTATTATTATTATTATTATTCAGTACTACTACTACCACGCCTGTTTAAAAAAATAACTAAAAGTACTACTATATACTAAGTGTGTACTACTATTATTAATATTAGTTATATTAATATTTTTATCTATTATTTTCAATATTTATAAATATTTTTTTAAAATTAAATGAATATTTATCATTATTATTATTATCATCAATAATTTTTATCTTTCCCTAATATGTAAATAAATTATATTTAAATATATTTTATAACATTTAAAATTTATAAGAGATAAGTTTGAAATAATATATATCTATTAGAACTCTTTAATTATTAGTTTCTATTTTTAAGATAATGAAAATCTTTGTTGTAAAAGGATAATTTATTCAAATTCAAATACTTAATTTCTCAATTCAAAATTTTTATTACAATATTTTAAATTTTGTCTTAAAATATTTTTTAATATTGTCTTAAAAATTGTCACGTGGCTAGCTTGACACGTGGCATCTTGTCTTGCTTATGTTTTGCTTTTATTATTACTATGTACTACGTGTGTACTACTAAATAATAGTAATATTATTAGTTATCTTAATATTTTTAATCTTTTATTTAATATTTAATATTTTTTTAGAATATTAAAAGGAAAAAGTTTATGAATAGTAAGAGTTCATTTATTATATTATATTATATTATTTATTTATTTGTTACTTTAGTATTATTATATTTTTATTTTTATTTAATATATTATTTTTATTATTATTAATGTATATTATAAAAATAGTAGTAAATATTATAAATTTAGGAAATATTAAGAATTTAGAATTCCGTTCCCATTCAAATTCTATTTAAATTCAAATTTAAATATTATATTATATCAATTTGTTATAAGAAGATCATTTTATTATTATTACCTTATCTTTAATTTTTTCAAATCAAATGCATATTTATTCTATAATTTATAAATTTTAATTATTGAAAATTTTGAAGTCAATCTAAATAATTTTTTTATTTATTATAATTATTATATTCATCCCTACTACTACTTATCAGTACTAACACATATTGTTTACTATTGTTTATTATTTATTTATTTATTTATTAGATGGATCAATCCATGTAGTGACAATAACAACCTTGGCTTTGTACGCTTGTCATCGAGATCTTAATAAGAGTACAACATGATTAATAATGAAAATTCGTAAAAATATCAGTCGCAAATTAATTTGAAATTAAAACGTAAATATTATTGTTTGTTGGTATACATAAGTTGGAGACTCTAATGTTTAACCCCCCCCCCCCCCCCCCCCCCAAAAAAAAAAAAAAAAAGCCATACAGAAAAACATGTATTTTAAATATTAATTGTACTTTATTTTTTCAATTATAATGTTATTATATTTTTTTTCTTTAAATATGATCTGATAAATATTACGTGATACTTAACATTTTAGTATCATATACGACGAAAAAATATGAACATTTATTTTAATAAACTAATAGTATAAAAATGGTAATAAAAGTTAGCATTTAAAAAGCTAATATGCTACTCAAAATCTTAAGAGAAACGTAATTTCATTTTTCATTTATATAATCAAATGTATTATTTTTATCAAAAATCAAACAAATAATATTAAAATAACAAATTACTTACTTGAATTTAGGCCTGTATATATAAAAGAAAAATAGTCAATAATATGATCATCACTCATTTGCATATAAAAATGAAGAAATTAAATCAAAAGTGTTTCAAGAAAATGAATAATATGAAGAATGCAACAACAGTAAAAAAAAAAAGAGAGAGAGAAAAGTTTAGTGTGTACATCATTGCAGGAGTATATATAGAGAGGTTAGGAAGTTAACTTCACTCCAATTCAAATTTGAATTTGAAATTTAAATGCCATAATAGGTGATTACATTTAAAAGTTTTTTTTTTGTGCAATAATAACAAACTAAAAATCTGTAACAATCAAATAATTGTGCATCTATTCATAATACAACTTATACTGATCTCTATTCCTCAGCCTATAACAGATAAATAATCACCCGAAAAATAGTTTTAAAAACAAAAAAGAAAGAAGAGAGGGTGGTAGAAGAAAACAAAAAAAGAACAAAGGGCAGGTCAGTGCATTTAAAAGATACTATTATCCTATTTCTATGTACTACGTAATATAAAAGAGATATTAAGAAAATAGAACTCTATTTCAATTTAAATTTCATTTAAATTCAAATTCAAATTCAAATATAATATGTATTTGTTAAAAGAAGATCAATTTATTATTCTTCCTTATCCATAATTTTTCAAATAAAATACATACTTATCTTATAATGTATATATTTGAATTAAGAGAAATATTTGAAATCAATAAGATTAATTCACAAGTTATTTTCTTTTAAAAAAAAGTTCCCACTTTTTTTTTTCTTCTATCACTATAACTATGTTCTACCCACTACTACAATTTATTTATTATTATTACTATTATTATTATTATTATTATTATTATTATTATTATTATTATTATTATTATTCAGTACTACTATTACCACGCCTGTTTTAAAAAATAACTAAAAGTACTACTACGTAAGTGTGTACTACTATTATTAATATTAGTTATATTAATATTTTTATCTTTATTTCAACATTTATAAATATTTTTTAAAATTCAATGCATATTTATCATTATTATTATCATCAATAATTTTATCTTTCCCTAATATGTAAATAAATTATATTTAAATATATTTTATAACATTTAAATTTTATAAGAGATAAGTTTTAAATAGTGTATATCTATTAGAACTCTTTAATTATTAGTTTCTATTTTTAAGATAATGAAAATCTTTTTTGTAAAAGGATAATTTATTCAAATTCAAATTCAAATACTTAATTTTTCAATTCAAAATTTTATTACAATATTTTTAACTTTGTCTTAAAATATTTTTTAATATTATCTTAAAAATTGCCACGTGACTATTTTAATAGCTTGACACGTGGCATCTTGTCTTGCTTATGTTTTGCTTTTATATATATATATATATAGATAGATAGATATTATTATTATTATTATTATTATCACCACAACACTAATACTATTATTACACACTTGTTTTTTGTTAGCAATTTTACTGCATACTATACTTTATTTAGTTATTTAATGATAGGGATAGTATTAGAAAAACATAATAAAATTCTCTTGATTTAAGTCCTTAATTTTTTGTTTAATTTTTCACTCAATATTTGATATTTATATTGAAACTCAACTAAATTTAAATTAATGTCCAATAACTTTATATTGAGAATAAAATATATTTTTTATCAAATACGAAGTTACCTGAAATATATCAAATATTTTGAGATAAAATATTTTACTAATATGTCAAGTATTTTATGATGGAGGGTGTAATTGTGACTCTTGTTTTCCCCCTTTTGAATTGTCCGTTGGACACTTGGACTTAACAAATTACTAATTTAGGTAAAAACACAAGAGGAAAAACAGAGAGAGTATGAAAAGATGGACGAAGGGACCCATGTAGATTTGAGTTGTGGGAGAGAAAACAGCGTACAAATAAATATGGAGCTGTACAAAAACCATGGAACAATGATGATAATAATATAATTTTTGGATTAGGGCTTTTTCTTTGGCAGAATAAAATGGGGAGAAGGAAGGTAGAAATAAAGAGAATTGAAGATAAAAGTTGTAGACAAATTGCTTTCTGTAAACGAAGGAAAGGACTAATGAAGAAAGCTAGAGAACTTTCAATTCTGTG
This sequence comes from Capsicum pubescens, assembly GCA_030864215.1. Lineage (NCBI taxonomy): Eukaryota > Viridiplantae > Streptophyta > Magnoliopsida > Solanales > Solanaceae > Capsicum > Capsicum pubescens. The sequence continues at coordinate 59,284,479 of CM061549.1, forward strand.
TGATGTGGATGTTGGTGTTGTTATCATCTCCAACCGTGGCAGGCTCCATGAATTCTCCAGCACTAACAGGTTTTTCACTTCATTTTGAATACGTAACGAAGCTATAATTTTAACTTTATGAGTGTTGGATATTTAGAACGATGACTTCAAGTGCTAATTAATGAATTTCTCTAACAAAAATATATTTGAGCAGAAGTTACTGGATTCGGCCGAACTGTCCATGGCAGAGTCAGGATTTTCACCGGGGTTAAAATTACAAATAAGTAGACACGAACTAGATGAAGGAGTCTAATATCTACTATATATACATAAAAAATAATTTTAATCAAGCTGGCTCCGTCACTGCATACTGTAGTCGGACTTCTACCTCCACCACTGATATTGTAGTTATCTTATACGTGTTGAATCCTTAGGTAGACCAGTAGTTTCTAGCGGTGCAGCTCTTTTAGTAGCATTTATTATCTCTGAGCTGATCTTTTAGTGATATGTATGAGAAAGAGTTTACTTTTTTTTTTTTTTTTTGCATGTGATATGCAAGGATGGCACAATACGATTTGGGGAAATACACGCATCCAAATAATTTGAGGGTTCGAATAAATTTTTAACATATATTTACTTGTTTCGACGGTGGTGTAATGAATAAGATCGGAAATGAAACATAAATCTTAGAAAGCAAGTCAAATTCCAAGATCACATTTAAATCTCACAAATTCTAACAAACTAAATAAAATAAGTTGGGGTTTATAATATTTATATTAAGGCTAAATTGTCACATAAAGTGCTTAGTTAAATAATCCTAAGTTAGGCCCCAAAGTATCATTAGCCACTTTTGGAAAGTTCAATTGTTGCGCTGTCGTCACTGCTATCGCGGTGAAATATATCACGATCATGATATGGTGCTGGAAGGTCCTGCTTTGCGTTCCACTCAGGGTTCCATATTCATGATGCTTTTGTGCTGAAACTCAACTGGGGATTTCTTCTCTGCGTTCGAGTCTGTAACATCGTGATCGCAATGCCCTTCGAGCTCCTAGTTCCTTGTGATCGTCCCATGATTAGTCTACTTGAAACACAAAATATGCAGGTGAAGCTTGTTGTCCAAGGTGCTCAACATGTTCTTTAATTAATCTAGAACTCAACAAAATATCATCAAAGTACACACACAATAAAAACTTGACAATGAGGGGTTTTATCACATGGTTTATAAGGTGCATGAAAGTGCTAGATGCATTAGAAAGTCCAAAGGAACCATTCACTAAATCAAATATGTTTGTTTGAAGACGATTTTCCACTCATCACCAAGTTTTGTCCCTAAGTTGGTGGTATCCACTTCCCAAGTCAATTTTTGGAAAGATATTAGAACCACTCAACTTGTCAAGTAAGTTATCAAGCCTAGGTATAAGGTGACAATACTTCACTGTGATTTGTTGATAGCTCTAGCAAAATTATATTCGCCAATTTCCAGCCTTCTTTGGTACTAGGATCACATGCACGATGCAAGGTCAAGGACTCAAGCTCTCTCTTAGCCCTGTGAAATTGAAAAAGAAGTGAAGAGAGATTGGAATCGTATTGATTGATTATTCCCTCAAGTTCATGAGATTAAATAGCTGTTACAGATGATGTGAAGAAAAGAAAGGAAATAAGAAAATATTACACAATCTCCTAATTGCCTGATTCTAGGGATTAGAGAATATTCTTATATCTATACTAATTATATAGAATATTCTCATATCTACACTAATTATACCATATCTAACACTCCCCCTCAAGCTGGAGCGCCCTCAAGTTGGAGCGTACTAGTCATATGCTCCCAGTTTGCCACAAAGATAGTCAGTTCTGGATCCTCGACGTGATTTTGTGAAAATATTTTCTAGTTGATCTTTTGAGTTGACAAAACTTGTGGCAATGTATCCAAACTCAATCTTCTCTAGAATGAATGACAATCTATCTCAATGTGCTTTGTTCTTTCATGAAACACAACATTAGAAGGGAAATGCAGTGCAACTTGATCATCACAAATCAATTTCATCGGTTCAAATCCTCTTATTTTCAATTCTTGGAGAAGTTGTCTCAACCATATAAGCTCACACGTAGCTATTGCCATAGCTTGATACTCTGCCTTTGCGCTTGATCTAGCTACGACAACTTGCTTTTTACCTTTTCAAGATATTAGATTGACTCCAATTAGAACACAATAACCAGAAGTGGACCGCCCGTCAGGAGGAGATCCTGCCCAATCTGCTTCAGAATACTCAACAATATGGGTGTGTCCTTTGTCTTCATAAAATAAACTTTGCCCGAGAGAGATTTTAATATATTGTAAGATGCGAATCACTGCATTCTAGTGGCCATCTCAAGGTGATTGCAAAACCTGGCTAACTACACTAACAACACATGAGATATCTGGTCATGTGAGCGTAAGGTAGTGAAGTTCCAACAAGTCTCTGATATCTGTCAGGATCTTTCAGAGACTACCCCTGTCTTGGAATAAGCCTAGTATTTCGATCCATGGGAGTGTCCACATGTTTGCAATCCAACATACCAGCATCTTCCAAAATGTCTAAGGCATATTTCCTTTGTGTAATAGCAATATCATCGCTAGACTGTGCCACTTCAATGCCTAGAAAGTATTTCAGCTTGCCCAAATCCTTAGTCCGAAAGTGACTTGAGAGGTGTTTTTTCAGTTGAGCAATACCTTTATGACATCTCATGTGATAACAATATCATCAACATAACAATTAAAAAGATGCGTTTTGCCAGCAACCAGTCTCGCTTTGAGACGATCAACAGCTCCATCAAAACCTACCTTAACTATGAATACCCAATGACAACTAACTGTGGTTTTTCCTTTAGGTAAAGGAACAAGCTCCCAAGTACCATTATCATGCAAAGCAGTCATCTCCTCAATCGTAGCCTGATGCCAACCTGGATGAATCAGTGCTTCTGCCACAGTTTTGGGAACTTTGACTGTTGATAAGCTAGTAATGAAGGCATGATATGAAGGTGACAGACGATGATGGCTTAAATAAGCATAAATGAGAGTTTTATTGGTAGTAGTTCTAGTACCTTTGTGAAGAGCAATGGGACGATCATCTGATAAATGCTCGACCGAAGCAGGAGACATCGTTGGAGCAGGTAATGAGTCACTAGGAGTGCTTTGTGTACCTGTATCAATGTTAGAAATACTAACTGGATTAGCACACTCATAAGGAGGTTGAGGTCTTCGGGAATAGATCTTAGGAGATGGAGGTAGAGCTGGGGCTGGAATTGGAAGGACTGATATTGCCTTTTATTTTGTCGTATTAGGAGAAAAATGCGGTGGTCTAGAAAAAGGTAACATCTGTTGAGATAAAGTACTTATTGGTAGAGGGATCAAAATATTTGTAACCTTTTTTGTAGATGAGAATACCCGAGAAAGATACATTTAAAAGCCTTGTGCTGAAGTTTGCCTTCTCTGGGGGTAAGGTTATGAACAAAATAGGTGCAACCAAAATACACATGGAGGAAGGGGGAATAAAGTTTGGTTTGGATAAAGGACTCTGAGTGTGGACTCTTGTACTGCAAAACAGATGAAGGCATACGATTGATTAAATAACAAGCAGTAGTAACGGCATCCCCGAAAAATGTAAAGTGACGTTATTATGAATGAGCAATGTCCGAGTTGTTTCTATTAGATGTTTGTTCTTTTGCTCAACAACTCCATTTTGTTGAGGAATATGTGCACAAGAAGACAGTGCAATATGCCTTGGAATGACATTAAAAAAAAGAGTAGAGAAATATTCTTGGACATTATCATTGATTCTTAATGGAAATACCAAATTGATTGTGAATTTCAGCATAATTTTTTTGAAAGATAGAGAATAACTTAGATCTATTTTTAATTAAAAAATAACCACGTGCACCGAGAATAGTCATCAACAAAAGTCACAAAACAATAAAAGCCTAAGAAAGAATTGACACGACTTAGACCCCATATATCCCAATGAACAATTTCAAATATTGAGGTGGCCCTGTTACTAACAGGCTTTGGGAAAAGATGTACGAGTATGCTTCCCAACATGACACAACTCACATTCTAACAAAGATAAACTAGCTAAACTAGGAACCATCTTCCGCAGTTTCAAGAGACTCGGATGACCCAATTGACTATCTAGCAATTCAGAGGAATCAACAGAAGTTAAAGCAACATGTGGTGTTGGGATGGATAGTATGTACAATCCTTGGGACTCGTATCCTTTTCTAATCACTTTTCCCGTACTCCAGTCTCCCAGAAGAACAGAATCATCAAGAAAGGTTACAACACATTTTAGGTTTTTGGTTAATTTGCTAATGGAAATAAGATTATATGGATATTCAGATGCAAAAAGGACTAATTCTAAAAGTATGGAAGGCAGAGAGTGACATATACCTATCCCCTTTACAATAGTCTTTGATCCATTAGCCAAAGTAGCAGTAGAGAGGGAAGGAGTAGTAAGAGTATTTTTGTTACTAGAAATATGGTCAGAAGCACTGAAATCAAGAATCCATTGTTCCTGAGATAAAGACTATGCGACATAAGCAAATAAGTTACTCAGTTGTACTGTGCAAACAACTGATGAAGTTGATGATTGTTGCGTTGACGCTTGGTACTGAAGGTGGTCATTGTAGTCTGCTCTAGTTAAAGTGATAGATTGAGATGATCCATCCCATCAGGTGTAGGCAGAATACCATCTCAGTTATGAGTCACATTTGTTGTGTGTCAAGGACGATCATTATTGTGTAGAGGCTTACCATGAAGAAACTACATTCCTCGCTTACATGCCCTTCCTTGTTACAGTGAGTGCAATGTAAGAGAATAACTGACATTCCTCTCTTACATGTCCTTCCTTATAACAATGAATGCATTGCTTATTGTTCCTCCATTTTCCTTTCTGAAAATTATTAGTTTGGACAGCGATGATAGATGCATCATAGGAATTTAGCTCAGGAGGTGCAGATGTGATGCGTAATAATCTTGCAAAGACTTCTTCCAAGGTAGGAACAAATGTTCTAGAAAGAATTTGGCCACGAACTGAGGTTAGGTCTGCTCGCAACCCAACCAAAGCCAAGCCCATAAAGAACCTATCTCTTTGTATCTCCTGATCATCCAATTTGTTAGTAAAAGGCATAAGAGAATCAAATTTATCCTCTAAGTATTCCACCGACCCAAGTAATTTGCCATGTCATGTTGATTCTGTTGTAGATGAACAATATCAGTCACAACTGTGTAGATGAGTTGTATGTCATTTGTATACAAAGTTTTGGCTTTGCTCCACACTTTGCAACAAGTCTTACAAGGCTGGAACAAATTTAACAACTTAGGATCAAGTGAATTCAACAGAAGACTACACTACACAATTGTGCATCTATTTTAACCCAAGCAGGCCTATTAGCTGGCCCAATAGTACTACTATTTTTGAGCGAGTGATCTTCAAATCCTTGACGTGTAAACCACAATTCTACCGAGACTATCCAAGAGGTGTAATTACCACTACCATTTAACATTACTGTGGTTATTGTAAGTGATGGTGTAGAGAAAACGATTGACTTAACAATCTGATTCTCAGACTCTGATAAAGTAGTCTGATTATCAGTTTGGTTATCACCCATTTTGTTTTTTTGTGTCTTCTGAACGAATTAGAAAGAAGTACAAAGATTCAGAGAAAAAAATAGAAAAGGAATTTATATAGAAAATAAATGACCTGGAGAAAGAGAGAGGTGAGACTCAACAGTGTTTTGATATGGTTGATTTAGCAACCCGTTGATCGATCCCTCCTCTTTTTTCTTGTTTTCAATTTCTGCTACTGAAAACTGAACATTTAGAGGGGCTAGAACCCCAATAATACCATGTGAAATTGATAAAAAAAAGAGAATAGATATTGTAAGTGTATTGATTGATTATTCCCTCAAGTTCATGGGATTAAATAGCTGTTACAGATGATATGAATAAGGAAAGAAAATAAGAAAATATTACGCAATCTCCTAATTATCTGATTCTAGGGATTAGACAATATTCTCATATCTATACGAATTATACATAATATTCTCATATCTACACTAATTATACCATATCTAACGCTAGTTTGTCGACTTCGTAGATTCCTTTATGGTCTCAAACAGTCTAGAAGCCCCATCTCAAAAAGATCATCTACTTGGTTTTGCAACTATTTTGTAGTCTTTGTGTTGCTTCTATATGTCGCTGGATTTGGAAGTTGCGAACCCGAAACAAAGTCAATATGATTCTCGATTCCCCTCAAAGGTGGTAGCTCCCTTGGCAATTCATTGGGAAAAACATCTTCATTATCTTGCAAAAGAATATAAACAATATTAGGCAAAGAGTGGTAAACCGAAATAATCAGGTGTCATGCGGAAGCTAGCAAAGCAAACCTCCAAAGACCATGAATAAGAATATATGCGAGAAATAAACCAAAAAAGACACAATAATTTAGTGTGGTTCAGTCAATCGACCTACATCCACAAAAGGAGATGAGCAATCCACTATATAAAAGAGAGTACAAATTATCAAGGGAGACAACCTCATACAATTCACTCAGAATAAAAAGAGGTTCACATAAGTGATACCGCAACACTTGTGTCTCACAAAGTCTACCCCCAAACGAAACTCTCAAACCCCTAAGACTACATTGTGAATGCTACAAAACTAGAAGAAAGGAGCCTCTATTTATAGAGTCTATAACCTTTTCCTACAAGAATAAGGTTAGCCAAATATGGAGAATATGTTTTCCTTTTCCTAAAAGGAAACCCAATTATGGTACCTAGAGGAAAACACAATTATGGTAAGAAAGTCGGGACAAACACCAACAATTCTCCCCCTTGGCCTGAATTTCTGATAAAATAAATTTGCTCCACCTTCTTCATATAGTCTTCAACAAGTTCAATCTTCATCTCAAAATCTCCTCCATTAAATTTTATCTCTACACAGATAAAATTTCTCAAACCAAAATCTTCATTATCGTCAAATAGGTTGCGACTAAAACTGAATCCACCAAGATGAACACCCGATTTTAACCTCTCTCTGATACCACTTGTTAGGACCGAAATAATCAAGTGTCATGCGGAAGCTAGCAAAGCAAACCTCGAAAGATCATGAATAAGAATATATGCGAGAAATAAACCAAAAAAGATACAATAATTTAGTGTGGTTCGGTCAATTGACCTACATCCACAAAAGGATATAAGCAATAACAACCACTACAAACCCAGTAGATTCCCACATCGTGGGGTCTGGGGAGGGTAGAGTGTACGCAGACTATACCACTACCTCTAACGAAGTAGAGAGGCTGTTTCCGATAGAGCCCCGGCTCAAGACAAAGGACAGTATATAAAAACATCAAAAGCATGGAACACGATAAAAAACATAGATACGCCATCCACAAAAATATGCAATACTGCCAAACAAAAGACACCCAAGCCCTCCTACCTACTGACTACGACTCATCCACCCACCTTAACCCTCTGTCCTAATGTTTTTCCTCCATACCTTCCTATCCAGGGTCATGTCCTCAGTCAATTGTAACTGCTCCATGTCACGTCTAATCACTTTCCTCCAGTATTTCTTAGGTCTACCCCTACCCCGCTTGAAACCATCCAAGGCCAACCTCTCACACCTACGAACCGGGGCATCCGCCCCCCTCCTCATCACATGGCCAAACCATTTCAACCTCACTTCCCGCATTTTATCCTCCACCGACACCACTCCCACTTTCTCTCGAATAATTTCATTCCTAATCCTGTTAGCCCTAGTAAAACCACACATCCAACGCAACATCCTCATTTCATCCACCTTCAATATTTGGATATGAGAATTCTTAGCCGGCCAACACTCAGCTCCATATAACATAGCCGGCCTGATTGCAACTCTATAGAATTTTCCCTTCAGCTTGGGGGCATCTTCTTATCGCATAAAATTCTCGAAGTGAGCCTCCATTTCATCCAACCTGCCCCAATACGGGGAGAGACATCCTCATCTATCTCTCCATTCCCCTGAATCGTCGACCCAAGATACGTAAAACTATCTCTCTTACAAACCGTCTGGGAATCCAACTTCACTACCATCTCGTCCTTTTGCCTCGAGTCACTAAACTTGCACTCCAAGTACTCTATCTTGGTCCTACTTAATCGGAAACCTTTAGACTCCAGGGTTTGTCTCCAAACCTCCAGTTTATCAATAACACCTTGTCGGGACTCATCAATCAAAACTACATCATCCGCAAAAAGCATACACCAAGGCACCTCACTTTGTATACTCCGCGTTAACACATCCATCACCAAAGCGAATAAAAAAGGGCTAAGAGTTGATCCCTGGTGTAACCCTATCAAGACTGAGAAATGCTCGGAATCTCCTCCCACCGTCCTCACCCTAGTCTTCGCCCCCTCATACATGTCCTTAACCGCTCAAATGTACGCCACAGGGACCCCCCTCGCCTCCAAGTATCTCCAAAGAACCTCCCTAGGGACCTTGTCATATGCCTTTTCCAAGTCAATAAACACCATGTGCAGATCCCTACTCCTCTCTCTATACTGCTTTACCAGTCTCTGCACTAGGTGAATTGCCTCAGTCGTGGAGCGACCAGGCATAAACCCAAATTGATTCTCAGAAATAGACAATCTTCCTCAGCCTCCGCTCCACCAGTCTCTCCCAAATCTTCATCGTGTGACTCAACAACTTAATACCCTGGTAGTTGTTGCAACTCTGAATGTCACCCTTGTTCTTATATAAAGGAATCATCGTACTCCATCTCTACGCCTCGGGCATCTTTGCGAACTTGAAAATGTTGTTGAACAAGTTGGTCAGCCACCTTAACCCTGCCCCGCCAGAAAACTTCCAAAAATCCATCGGGATCTCGTCGGGCCCCGTCGCCCTGCCCCTTCGCATCTTGCGGATAGCCTCTCTTACCTCTTCATCGCGACGCTCCTCGGAGTGCTCCAACTCCACTAATATAACACCTCCGCCCCCCTCCTCATTCAAGAGCCTATGAAAATAAGACTGCCATCTTTCTTTAATGATGATGTCCTCCACCAATACTCTGCCATCCTCCTCCTTAATACACTTCACTTGGTTCAGATCCCTACCCTTCCACTCCCTAGCCTTGGCTAGCCTAAACAACCTTTTCTCCCCGCCTTTCTCTTCTAACCCCTTATACAAGCTATCGAAGGCTGTTGTCTTAGCAGCCGTTACTGCTACCTTAGCCTCCTTCTTAGCTAACTTGTACTTCTCCCTGCTTACCTGCTTCTCCTCGTCATCCTTACTCTTAACCAGCTTAGCATAAGCCGCTTTCTTCGTCTCCACCTTCTTCTTAACATCTTCATTCCATCACCAATCCCCCCGATACCTGCCAGACCAGCCCGTCAAGACACCCAACACCTCTCTAGCAGACTCTTTGATACAACCCACAACCCTATCCCACATACTATCCACATCCCCACTACACTCCCAACCCCCCATCCCCTCCAACTTCGCCCCTATCTCCAAAGCACTAATCGGAGTTAAGGCACCCCACCTAATTCTAGGCCGACCCTTCCCACCCCTTCTTATCTTGCCCTTCTTGATAACCAAGTCCATCACCAGGAGTCTATGCTAGGTCACCAGATTCTCACTCGGGATAACCTTACAATCCTAACACAAAGTTCTATCCCCCTTCCTAAGCAGCAAAAAGTCAATCTGGGTCCTGGCTAAACTACTATGAAAAGTAACCAGATGCTCCTCTTTCTTCGGGAAGCTGGAATTCACTACCACCAATCCAAAGGCCCTCGCAAAATCCAAAAGAGCAGCTCCCTCATCATTCCTAACCCCGAACCCAAAGCCTCCATGCATGTCATCATACCCCAATGGCAATGACCCGATGTGCCCATTAAAACCCCCCCTGAAAATCTTCTCCGAACTAGGCACGCCTTTAACCACCTCGTCCAAAACCTCCCAAAAAATTTTCTCCTCCTCGCTCAGGCCCACCTGTGGCGCATACGCACTACAGATGTTCAAAGTAAACCCCCAAAGACTAACTTGATAGTTATCACCCTATCATTAACCCTTTTAACCTCCACTACCTGCTCCCTAAGCTCCTCGTCCACTAAGATACCTACGCCATTCCTACGCCTCTCACTACCTGAGTACCACAACTTGTACCCATCCACATCCCGAGCCTTAGAACCTGCCCACTTGGTCTCCTGAACACACACAATATTAATCCTTCTCTTCCTAAGAATCTTAACCAGTTCTATCGACTTCCCCTGCAGGGTCCCTATGTTCCACGACCCTACCCTCAACCTATCAACATTCTTATCCCCTCCCTTAATACCTCGCACTCCACAACTCGAACCTAACCCAACACCAGCTCCCGACCCCACCCCCAGCCCCCAGGACATGACCCTATACCACCATGAGTCACCCAAGCCACTACTCACAAAAAGCACAGTGAAGGCAAAAAGTAGCTATAACTATAGAAGACACACTCACAGCACAAAACGTAAATAAACAGTCAAGACCAACAGATGCAATAGACAAAACAGCCAGCTCGCAACAAAACTACTCAACAAAGAACCACAAGCACCAATGGTAAAAAATAGCACAATCAATAATAGGCATGCGCAAGACACAGAAAGCCACCAAAATTCACAGAACAATCGATACTAGGCACCAAAATAAACAGACAGATTAATCCACACAAATTCTAGGCATGGAAAGATACCGAAAATATCGCGATGAAAATAAAGTTCACGGTTAGAATTCACCGGGCTGCATAGAAGTGGTTCGCCGGACTCCCGTCGTCTGGCAAGGTCGCCCGAAGAATTGCCGGAACAGATTTGTTCTGAGTTCTGGAACAGTCTCCGTCACCACCGTCAACCGTCAAGTCGGTTCTCCTGAACTCGCCGGAGAAGGAAACGTCGAAGGCCCACGCCGTCGTCGGAGTCCCAGTGACTGGCAGTTGGGAGTTTGGGAGAAAGCTAGAAGGGGAGACAAAAGAAGACCAAAAAAAGAGAAGAGGAGAGAGAGAAAGGGAGTATTACCCTTACCCATCGCCGGCGATGTTATGCCGCCGGCGATGTTACGCCGCCGGAGACGGACAATCACGTCAAAGAGACGTTGAAATGGAGCGTTGGAAGAGAGTTAAGCAATTCACTATATAAAAGAGAGTACAAACTGTTAAAAGAGACAACCTCACACAATTCACTCAGAATAAAAAGAGGTTCACACAAGTGATACCACAACACTTGTGTCTCACAAAGTCTACCCCCAAACGAAACTCTCAAACCCCTAGGACTACATTGTGAATGCTAACAAACTAGAAGAAAGGAGCCTCTATTTATAGAGTCTATAACATTTTCCTACAAGAATAAGGATTAGCCAAATATAGAGAATATGTTTTACTTTTCCTAAAAGGAAACCCAATTATGGTACCTAAAGAAAAACCCAATTATGGTAAGAAAGTCGGGACAAACACCAACAAAAAGAGGGTAAGTTCATTAGCGGTTAAAAAAAGCTCTGTATTTAAGAAGTATAATAGAAGGCTTATCCTTAACTTCTTCCACATCACTTTGATGACTTACAATCCACTCCTTTTCCTCTAAATTCATCAAAAAGGTGGAAACATTTTTTTTTTTTCTCTCATGTTCTTACGTCTTACCTCTTTTGATGTGCCACTCTTGTCACTTTTTGCCTTTTCCCTCATTTCCCTCATTTTCTTGTAAACCTGGCCAACTTTTAATCGAATCAAGGTAAAAGAGCGAATTTTTGTCCATATTTAGCATGAGAATACTTTTTAGCCTTTCCATTATGCCTTTCTTTTCTATCATATTGCCAATGTCGGGCTAGAAGCAAATGGCATGCTTTCTTGGGCACTATATCATGTCAATACGCTGCCTGGGGTGTGGGTACCTATTATTCATCGGGTAATTTGTTCGCTCCCAGACAATAGAAATGAGTCTTTCTTTCTCCTTTTTCGAGGAGAATTTAAAGGGAATGTGATCCCCTCTATTGTAATGAAATAATCTTGTCATCGATCATTATTATCTCGGGAACTTTGGGTTCCCACAATCGTTCAACCATTAGAGTTTATATGGGGTAAGATGTTTCCTTGTAGGCAAGTTCAATCTCTTTACCAAAGTTGCACTTGCCAACAGTTGAACAAGTTCCACTATCAATGATCTTTGAGCAAACGTTTCCTATAATCTTGTGTCTAACATGTAAAAAATATTCTTTCTTTGACCTTGATCATGTACTTCCTTAGCTAAAGCCTCCATAAGTGTTCTTATTACCACAGAAAGATTCTGGCCATCTTCTTCCATCTATCCATGTTCACCTTCTCCTTCTTCTCCAACATCTTCACCTCACTATCTTATGTTTGATAAACCTATCATCCATGACAATGACAATTCTCCACTTTGGGAAATACAACATGTAGTGTTCTTATTACCAAATAACTCTTCCCTCTTTCTATGTTCACCTTCACTTTTCTTCTCCAACATCTTTACCATCACTAGCTCCAGTTTGATAACCCCTATAATCCATGGTAATGATAATTCTCTGGTTTGGGTGATACCTCATGTAACTCTCTAGATCTTCACTTAAGTCTTTTTTGGCTCAAATTGCCTTCAAATTCAGCCTCAGTCTTCACATTATTCGTCCTTTCAAAACACACGCTAGTGTATGAGGTCGCAAGTAATACGTGATTGTGAGACAATTGGATTTATCGATCCCACAGAGACTTAATTTTTACCACTTAAACAATTGTTGACAAACCACTAATGTTTACTACTATTGATATGACTATAGCCATTATCTAATTCAAAAGAGAGAGAGTTGGTTGTTATTTAATCTACAAATTATTCTAAGTAATGCCATTAAAAGAGAATAATCGTAGGAGTTGTTCGTAGAGTTATTAAAGCCAAGGACTATGGCGTTTGCATAATTCCATTTTGGTTGCTTACCATTGTTAAGCTCGATTAAGAAATCCACTTATTTGTTGAGTCACAAGGTTGATAATATGGTCATTGTTTCTCGAGCCTCAAAACACCTACCAAGATTGGCCTTACACCTAAATCATTGAGTGGGGATGTGGTAAACCGCTCCGAGTGCATTTATATATCTTCATCTATTTGAGCCAAGTAGGACAAATTAGGTATTTTTTTAAATCTTAGTTGCTAATCCATCACAAAACACTACTCCCCTTAATCCATATTCTATTTCTAGCTTTCGTCTCTCGAGTTCCACTATGTTCCACTAGCATAAAACACCGGGCCTGGCACAATTGAATGTCCAAAGAAACCAAATAAATGACAAGCCACATGTTATCAAAGTTCAAAGGTAAGGCAAAAATGGAAAGAAAAGACGGAGATGAAGATAGTTTTATAGTCTTAAACATCCTAATACAACTGAATGCCCTAACTTTCATGAAATGGGGCATATGATTTATGGTAGTCTCAATAAGATGACCATTGTGATTGGGAATGATAGTGGTTACACCACAGGTTATAGTAAGGAGAGTGATCATGAAGCCTTTAGTGATGAGGTTGAAGATGAAGGAGAAAAAGGTGTTCAAATGCCAATGGTCGTGAAGTGATTGATGGAGATCCAAATGAAGGATGACATTGAATAAACGGAGATTTTACTTCATACTAGCTGTAGCATTAGGGAGAACTTTGTACTTTGATTGTGAATACCAATGCTATATCTTGGTGGACATTAGACTTGAGACCATGGAGCATTCTCTAACCCTACAAGCTTCAATGACTAAATGATCAGCAAAATTAGTAGAAGTCTACGAGCACGTTCTAATGTGTTTCAAGAATGGAAGGTATGCGAATGAAGTAATATGTGGTATTGTCCAGCATGTCATTTGCTGCTTGATGGCTTTGAAAAAGCAAGTCATGATGACAAGAACAGCTATTACACTGTTATGTCCAAAGGTCACAAGTACCCAGTCACTCTTCAACTCAAGTGAATGAAAATAATATAAGAATGAGAGAACTGGCGGAAAAAGGAGAGACAAGAAACCAAAAAGATGAGAGAAGTTGAGTGACAACTCAAAGATAAGAAAAAGGAGAGGTAGAGCTGAGATTATGAAAGTGATTTATCATAAAATGAAAGAGATTAGGGTGATAAAAAGTTTGAAAGAGATAAAAGGAACGAGAACGAAACAAGTGTGAGGGAGAGCGTTTTTTGCTTTTACTCCTGTCAGGGGAGCTTCTATTGTGACACCATGTGACCATATTGCCTAGGAAACCTGCAATCCACATTCCCTCAAGCAGTTGATAGAATCAAAACTTTTATCTAGCCTATAAGGAATACCCCCAATCTTTTCTTCAGTATCGAAGATGATACTAAAATCCCTAGAAACATCCCAGGGGCCATTCAGGTTATCAATCAAATTAAGTCCCGCCAGAGGTCCTTTCTCAAGCTAGATCTGCATTTGGCATAGATTATGGAGATGGAAATCTTTGGTAGAATTGATATGGATAGCTTTGTCGGTTGTGTGTTGTCCACTGTCTTTCAACACATTAATATCAAAATCTGAGGTCCAAAGGATCCATATTGTTTTTGTTAATATTAGAGTGACCCTTGCATCCCTAGAAGTCTATCTGGTCTACATTACTATATGCTTTGTTGGCAGATGAAAGGAGATTTTGATTGATTCTTCAGAGTTTTAAGCCTTTCAAAAGTACATTGAGTTATCACATGTTATATACCTTGATAGGATGTTAGTCATTGTAAAGTGGATATTTTAGAACTATGCTTTTCTTCTTCATAGGCTTAATCTTCTCATCAGTATCCCATCCAAATTGGTAGTTATCCACTCCTTTAGGTGACAAGCTGTTAGCCTCATTGATTGTTTGTTGTTCTTGAGTAACCAACCTCACATTCCCAACATCCCATCTATTTTGATTAGTAGACACTGGTACATCACCCTCCGACACAGAAATTTTCAGAATTCATTGAGTTTCCTCGACTTCCTCTTTTGTCTGTGACTCAGAGTGAAAATATTCACCAGCTTGAGAGTTTGCCTCAGATGCAGAAGCATCCATGGCTTAAAAGAATGCATCTTCCTGATCATTCCCGCTATTGTTTATACTTCTAACAACTCCTGCAGTAATGAGTGTCCTTAACTTCTTAGAGATAGAACCCACATCTTTTTTTTATACTAGGTCCAGAATCTCCGTCAGGAGTTTCTGGGGGTTTACCTATCACATGGATATCCTGCATCACATCATTTGGCTTCTCATTTATCTCCCAATCAAGCATAAGAATATTTAGATCCACATCAGAGAACACTTCTTGCACTTTGGAAGTAGCTAAAGATGTATCTCTTGTCAACCCCCCCGCGTCCTCTCATTAGGGTGTCCTGCTTTTTCAGAAAAGGTCTCTTGTCTTCTTTCGAGATTGAGCTCTGTCGATGTTGACTTAGGGTTCCCCCATTTTGTCATCAGATTTTCCCCGTAGTGACTGCTTCTGAGTTGGATGTGATCTTCATCTGAATGGACCCCCGTTGGAGTTTGTTGTGGCATCTGGGTCCTTGGCACTTACTTTGTCTCAACTTTTTTGATGTTATCTTTGGGAGGTTTGGTTATTGTTTTCTCGTGTGCCACTTGTTGATTGTTAGTAATATCCCTACACTTCTTGCCTTTTCCTTTTCCCACAGTTGTCTGTCCAGCCTTTCCTCCTTTGTTTTCTCTATTTCCATTGAAACAGCAGTTTTTTGGATATTACTTAAGATATTCCGCAAGTTGTCCACCTGCGTTTCCAGGTTATCCTTATTGATTGCCATAGTACTACTATTTTCCCTTTCTTTGGTCTCCTGGATGGTCTGATTCCTAGTATCTGGATACTTCAACTCATGGTGAAGTACTCTACACTTCCTCTCACTGTGCCCTTGAATTTTGTAGTGATTACAGAACTCTGACTTTCTCCATTTCACCAGCTTTGTTTTGGTTATCAATCATGACCTCGTAGATAAGTGGCCTGGTGATATCAATCTCCAACTTCAAGCTGTAGGTATTGTTCGCGCGAGTGTTGACTTATCGATTATAATGGATATACCTATTGAAGAGACAAATCGGCACAGAGCATCGCACTCAAAAAAATGCCATCTCAGGTCTGGGGTATTAATGTTGGAGCTAAGGTGATTTCCACATCCAGTTTGAACACTGTAGTCCATTTCAGCATCTTCATTTGCATACCAGGGATTGGGAGAAAATTCCTACTAAAGACACTCCTATAGTCTTCTTCCAGAGCAAAGTTTATAGAGACGTGATAGAGATAATAGACCCCTATCTGGACAGATCCTTTAAGGGATATGGTCCCTTGGAAATCCGAACGGATTCTTTCAATTGAAGGTCCAATTCTTGGGAACTTACCACTGACAGTCAATCGACAGATTTTAGCCAGCATTGCATGTTCCTCCTTTGTGAAACTGACCGCTGGTTCTCCATCCACTATGTCTTATGGTCTCTGTCTCTGCTGTAAACGATTTTTTTCCCTAGACACACTAGTGTTATTTACAGTTCCCCTAAGAGGAACACCGAAATCCAAAGAGGAGTCTCCAATTAGGGCACTTCCAATGTTGGGACTATTCCCAGTTTGTTGAGTTAGGCCAATTTTGGATTGGGAATTTTGATGAATCAGAAGTGGGAAAGCTTGTGGTAGGGTATTGGGTGGATCACAGGGCGCTGGCGGATGGTCGGGAGGCTGATCGAAGAGATTGATGCTAATCATGTCTCTCGTAAGTGTTACCGTTAGACGGAAGTAAAAGAGGGGAAAGGTAGAGAGAAAGCTAACATTCGCTCTCTAATCAAAGTGATTGATGATACTATTTAATGAAAAGGGGCTTCCCTTTTGGTGTCCGTGCAGAGGGTATTTTCGATGGTTTAGTGCCTAATGCCAAAAGAGATTGAACACCATAAATATGTTCAGAATATTCTAAAGCACTCTAAACTAAACATACAAAAATTGATCTGCTCATAATATTTTCCTTATACTTACCCAGCAGCAATCATATCTAAAACATTTAATATTCCAGTCTGACAGGGATCCTTCAAAGATACGAAAGCCACGTCGAAGCAGAAAAAGAGATCTCTGCAGAAATCCAGGTTGCAGAGGTATTTGATGAGTCGACTGCTATCAAGTTTTATTCTAGTGAATTAGATTTTTCTCTGGATGCTTGAAATAAGTGCATTATATTGCATACAGTCAAGTTCTCAATTAGTTTGGCTACTCTGCCTCGCTCTGATGCACCGCTGAACTTGTTCTTAGAAAAATAAATGCACCCTCGAACTGGTCAGAGATCAATATATGGCTGGAACTATTTCCAGATAAACTGTGAAATACATGTAATTTGCTGCATTTTTAATAGGTCTGAATATACTAAATATACACGTTAGCTTGGGTGTGCCACCCTAGGACTGGAAGGTCCAAATTATAAGTGATGCTTTCTCATCATAGTACATCATAGATCGTGCGGCTGTTCAGCTAAATATATCTATCAAAAAAATAAAAAATAAAAAGAATCTTCTTGTTGCTCAACTAAAATGACTTATGCTAGCCATAGTATTTCATCATATCATGGAAGTATCCAAAGTTATCATTTGCTTTGGGTGTTATTCAATGTTATCTTGGAACATTTTTGGTGCTGAAAATTTTCTAATCATTCTGAGGTGGACATAGCAGTCTAAATACTCAAGGTTCATGCCAATGGGAGAACTGCTACAAGAAACAGACAGGTACTGACTTTATTATTCTTCACTTTTGTTTCTTAAAGCTCATACCACTGTTTCTCTGTCTCGAATTGACAGGCAACTCGAGGAAACTAATGCGGATGATTTCACTGTGTCTGACCTTATCCATTTGGAGAACGAACTTCAAACTGCTCTAATACAAACCAGATCTAGAAAGGTCTTTCTACTTTCCTCTGTACCTTGCCCTATTAAAATTGCATCTTTTGGAGCTCTGATGTTAAAATATACATTAGTACCAGCTTCCCTTCTAGATACTAGAAACTGTCATAACATCATGTATTTTTCAGACATGACATCAGTTGGCTAGCGTACCTCAATGTTGTTCTCATTCACCACTCTCGTAACTCTATAAGTTCTAATGCTGTGTTTCATAATTTCTTCTCTCATTCCAAATGGTGAGAAACCATAATCGTTAGTGAATTCCTCCAGCTTTACCTTTTTTTTTTAAAAAAAAAAGGGGGTAGCCCCGCGCACTAAGCTCCCGCTATGCGCGGGTCCAGTAAAGGGTCGGACCACAAGGCTCTAGTGTATGCAACCTTGCTTTGCGTTTCTGCAAGAAGCTGTTTCCAGCTATACCCTTTATTTTTGGTTTGTTATTCTTAAAAGCATTTGCAATTGTTTTCAAAATTAATATTTGACTTCAGTATTATAATCTGGTTCCAATTTGAGTTAGTATCTCCAAACGAAGAAAATCTAAATATTATTGTTTTTGCAGACACATATGTTGCTTGAATCTGTTAAGCATCTTCATGAGAAGGTAGGTTTTCATTTCCATTGGCACAACGCTGCATAGAACTGTTGATGACAATTTTATGAGGTTTGATCATGCAAACCCAAATGCTGCAGCTTCAAGAGGTGCATTTGTCATCAACAGTTCTACGTTGCTTGAATCCGTTAAGCGTCTTCATGAGAAGATAGGTTTAATTGTTTTAGGATGAGCATGTTAAATTTTCCATTAGGCTGCACATGAAACCCTTTAATTTCTGCAGGAAAATCTGCTACGAGAGGAAAACAAACTTTTGGAGGACAATGTAATATTACCTCACAAAATCTGCTCCTTCTGCTTTATCACAAATTAGACATTTTTCAGTTTTTCTCTTAACTAATCAATATGCATATATGCCCATACAGATAGCTAGGATCAAGAAAAACGGAGAAGTGAATGAGATGTCTACGGATTTCACTGACCTTCCACCGCGCCACATAATTTGCAGGCAACAGAGAGTGACCCTGAACTTCCTCTAGTGATTATCATTGCATTTGTCAAATTAGCCTTGCATAGACCCCAGGGGAATAACCTGCAAAATTAGCAAGAGTCAAGATGTCTCAGTCTCTCAGAAATAACTAATGTTGTGGACTTTCAGTAAAACTAATTATTCCTCCTTATAATGGATAAGGTGAAGCCTCTGGCCCTCCCGTTTGTTCTTTTATATATCCAGTGTTTTCGTTGTATGCCATGACGTTATTCTCGTGTCTATTGGATGAAATTGATTTCTGTGCTTAGACATACGGAGAGGGTGAGTTGTATGGGCTTTTGTTTCTTTTTTTCTTTTCTCCCTGAAGTATAAATTATAATGTATGCAGTTAAGCATGCATATAGGCATCTAAGATTGAGGTGACGTTTTGCCATGAGAATTTTTCACTTTTTTTCTAGTTGAACTCGAAAAACACATGTGGCGATAAAATTAGGAAATTCAACTTGAAGTTGAATTCCAGAAATTTCAAGAACTTAAAAGACAATCCAACTTTTTTCACCCCAAATTACTCAGTTAAGTATAACTGTAATTTGTATTGATTGATAAATACGATTTCATTTTTCAAATATTATTTTTTACTTTTCTCAATTTTCATAATGAAACATGGTCAAACGCCCCTCAATCATCCGGAACAACCAAAAGAGTTTCAGGGAATAGGAATAAGTTAGTAGAATTTACAGATTCATGAAAAAATATGATGCAGCTGGTCTTCTGAAATGAACAAGGACACTTCACTTTCGTTTTATACAATCTCGCAGTATCCATTCACCCTAGCATCAGTTTCCATTTCTACTTTCAGTAAGCATTTGAAATCTATGGCACAGTTAGGATTTTTAGTAAGGAAGTTGAAAATACGAAGAAGTAAATACATAGAAGTTAAAAAGGAGGTTTATCATTTATTTTATATACATGAAAAATAATTTTAAATAGTATAATGTTCAGTTGGAGGGGGTTTGAATCAGTGGCGGAACTAAAATTTTCACTATGATGTGTCAAAATATAAATAAGTAAATTTACGAAGAAATCAAGGGGCGTCACTATGTAGTATATATATGTGTGTGTAATAAAATATTCTTACCTAGCTATATAGTATATTTTGATAGAGGAATGTCTCGGAAACATGTAGCTCCATCACTGATTTAAATGAACCCCTCGATCCTATCTAGTTCTGTCCCTGTCTGAATCCAATTGCTCGGAGAATCCGTAATAACACAATTCTTGATATGCAACTCAAAAAGCTACCATATTGGAATTTAGGTGGAACAGCTAGTCTGCTAGTTCATTCATTTAACTTGAGCATATGGAAAAGGACAAATAAGAGGGATACAAGTGCTGGATGTACCAAATGTGCCAATAAAAAAAGTACAAGACGACGTAGCTTATGATAAAGCAACTACGTAAATATACGAGGAATTTATAGTCAATTCTTGCACCATTAACAGCCACGCAACGTTTACGCCGACGAACTAATTGGACCAACTTGCATGTGGTTACTGTTTGGTCACTATTCCACTTGTAAATATTGAAATTAATATTCGCAAATACTAAACTTTGTTATTTAAAGTCTTTTAACCCCAGACCATGCTATACAATATTTGAGTTTATGTCCACGTAGTCAATGGTACACGGGGTAGGGTGTGGGCTAGTTTTAAATTCACATGAGTTACATTTAATTTGTCATTTTTCTACTTATTGAGCCTCAATTGCTCTAAATGTTACTCCCCCTTTCCAAAATATTTTCCGTGAAAAATAAATATTTTATAATACTTACTACATTAAAAATTTAAGAAATAGTTAGTTGTTTGTTTTTATCTTTATCGTTAATTAGTCTAATCGTACGTTCCTTGTACGTGTAATATTTAATTATTTAAAATTAAATAATTTTATCTATTGCGAAATTTTTAATAAAATGTAAAAGTTCAATCAATTTTCAAAAATCTTTCACACTTTAATGTAATAATGTAAATATAAACATATATATTTTACCACCAGAAAGTTTCAAGTAGTTGATAGAACATCATTTTTGTGTTTGTCATATAGTACCTCTTTCCCTTGTTGTCACATGCTAAGAGAGACGCATCAATTTGAACCATATTTGTGTTACACTTATTTTTTTTTGTTTATATTTAAAATCTTTCCTTATTTTTAAAGTCAAGTCTTTACAAAATCATTGATTACATTCTTATTACATACTTAAACATTAAAAAATCTAGTACTACTTAAACTTTTCTTATTCTAATGATTTTATATCTATTTCTAGATTTTTCAAATCTTCTTAAAATCAAATTTAATTGATTTGAAATCTTTAAACTAATGAAACAAGTATTAGTTGTCATTAATTTTGATGACTTCTAATAAGGTAAGATTTTACCATAAATATATTTAATTAATTTTCTAGTCTTAAATATTAGAAAAAAATAGTGAAAAGACGATTTTTTCTAAAGTAAAATATTTTAATGAAGGGCAAACAATTCGAACAATATTTCTAAGACCCTTCACACTTTTAATATATTATAGATATAGATATAGATTATAAATTATAGATATGGATAATAAATATGAAGAAATATTAATATAATATAAAATAAATACTAAATAAAGATGAGTAATAAATAAAAATAATTTATATAAATTATCTTTTAATTAATATTTTTTAAGAGAGTGTGTTTAAGGTGACAAGTAAACAGGATGGAGAGAATAAAAGTATTTTATTTGAAATGTCTAATCGTTCTCTCCTTTTAACACTAGAGTAGCATGACTCGTGTCAGCACGGACCCAATGTTAAGATATTTTTACTATGTATAGTAAGTTAAATTGATATTAATTTGAATTATGAATTATAAAATATAAACACACAAAACATATTAACTACTTGGTAGTATTTTTCAAGGAATCAAGTCTTATAGGATAAGTATGTATAACTTACTCATATAAACAATAAAATTCGATGCATTTAGAAGTTTATATCTTTAATCATATGATTGAGATTTGCTACATTAAGTAGAAAATTTGAGATTAAAATTCATACATAAGATTTGACATTTGTTGTATAAAATAGAAAATAATTATTGAAAAAGATAGAAGGTTGTCTAGTCATTGCATATTACATCACATGTGAATTGCAATTAATAACCCACATTGTATTCCCTTACTAAGCTGTCATAAACATCATTTGCTTTCATTTTCTCCTTCTCTTTTATTTGTCAACTTGTTCTTTGAAGTTAAATTAAATTAATATTTTAAATTCAAATTTTAAGTGTTTCAAAAATTATATAGAAAAAAAAATTATAAGTTACCATCTTTCATATTAATTTAAATTATTTGACTTTGAGAACACGATAAAACATACTTATGTAGATATTTTATTGAACTTTACTTTTGTATATGTTCCTTCCATTAAAATGTGAAGTCGTTTGTTAGAGTGTACAAAAATAATGTTGATAGAATGTATTAATAATGTTTACATTAATAATGTTTGTATTAGTAATATTGGTATTATTTATGCTAACATTATTTCTTATACATTGTTTGATGTACTGTATTAGAACTTGCATTTTTCAATTTTGATATATTTAAACAAAAGTTAAAAAAACATGGATTGCATATACATCCTAATATTCATCCGGGATCTAGCATGAGCTCAATATATATTTTTTGTTTTAATTTCTGTGACACAATCTGAATTTAGATAATCAATCATACTTTTAATATGTTTTTAGATATTTTAAGTTGTTAATATTGTAATCTATAATATTTTTTGTGTAATTTTAAAATAATATATGTTACTCTCTCTATCCAAACTTTTGTGGCATTGATAGTCAATAATATTTGTAAAATAATTTAAATTATTAATTATTTTGATTTATAATATTTTTCATCTATTTCAATTTAAGCGACACTGATATAATTTAGAGAGTCAACCAAATATTTATATCATTTAAATTTTTTAAGTTGTTAATTATTGTGATTTATAGTATTTTTTTAATATGTATTTTATAAAAATATATAATAGATTAAATCATTTTTAGATATTTCAAGTTTTTAACTATTGTAATTTATAATATTTTTTATGTAATTTTTAAAAAATATATGCTACACTCCTTGTCTAGAATTTTGTGTCACTGATAGTCAATTATATTTTTTAAATAATTTAAAATTTTAATTTTTGTGTAAAACTTTTTCTACTATAATTTATGTGACATGATGCTTAAATGACCATAATAATTAATTAGAGGTGATATAGTAAAATCACGATTGAAGCAGCAAAATAGACATGCCTTAAATAACTCACAACAACTAATTATAAGTGATATAATAAAATTACTACAAAAGATACTTGTGAAGAAAAAGTAAGTGAAATCTCATATAAGATGTCAAGTTATTTTAAAACATCAAGAGTTAACTTATCATTTTATATCTATTTTATATTTTTAATTACATATTATTTATTTATTTAATACTTAGATGACTTATAATAATTAATTAGAGGCGATATTTAGTAAAATTATGATTAAAGCAGCTGAAGCAAACATGTTATAACTGTCTATTCTATTGTTTTATTAAATATTATTAATTTTTTAATATGTAAATAATTTATAATAGTTACTTAGGAATGCTATAGTAAAATCACGGAGCAAACAACCGAAGCGGACAGATCGACGGAGAGCTACTTTAAATACTTAGATGACTTACAATAATTAGTTAGGGGTGATATTTAGTAAAATTACGATTAAAGCAGCTGAAGCAGACATGTCATAAATATTTATTTTATTTTTTTTTATTAAATATTATTAATTTTTTAATATATAAATAATTAATGAAAAATGATATAATAGAAAGTAAAATTACGATTGAAGCAACTGAAATAGACATGTCATAAATGTCTATTTTCTCTTTTTAAATTAAATGTTATTATTTTTTAATATATAAATGACTTATAATAATTAATTAGGGGCAATATAATAAAATCACGATTGAAGCAGACAACATAAGCAGGCATATCGGAATTTTATCTTCTATATCTTAGGAAAAATAAATAAATTAGGTGAAATTGTAGTAACAAATAAGAAAAAAAGTAAATTATATCTTTGATATGAATGAAATTAAATTAAGAATAAAATTTATTTAATTGTATCAATAATTAATTTTTACAATAAATTATCATCTTACTAATCAATTTACTTAAATATAATATATTTGAAATAATTTTATACAATAAAAAGATAAATAAAAATAAAAAATAAATGGAAGATAGAGAGAGGGTTCACGTGTGTGGAAATATATGCAAGCCATATGTGATGACATTATGGTAAATTTAATACTTGGCATTGTTGGTAATTAAAGAGAAAAAAATGAGCTTTTATTAAAACTTTTGATGAGGTTCAAAAAACAAAGCACAAAAAATTATTAATTTGATCTTAGAACTTATTTTAAAGACCTTAATACCCTCAATATTGAATTTGAAGACAAAAAACTAACATTTTGAAACCTTCACTTCTAATATATAGAGAAAAAATTATGAGATGACACGTGAACTATAATTAATAAAATATTTTTCTATATATATATACTTCCTTCATTTGCTTTTATTTGTCATTTTTTGATATGACACAATTATTAAAAAAATAATGATTGGTATAGTAATTTTACCATATTACTCCTATTAATTGATATTAGTAATATGTATTGAAAAATGATTATAATTAATGATAAGAGTAAAACATGAAACAAAATTTATCTTTTCTTGATTTGTCAACAGTGACAAGTAATAATAAAAATTATATTAAAAAAATAATAACAAGTAAATCCGAACGGAAGGAGTATATAAAATTAGACTCATATTTACCAAAGCTTGCATTATTATTCCACTTACCAGTCATAGCAAGAATTTTCTTTCAAAACAAATACAAAACTAGGCTTTGAATCTCCTTCACAATATCATGTGTGATTAAATTAGTATGAAATATTTATATAACTCTTTAAATTTTATATAAAGTACAAGTTGGTTTCTAGAACTAATATGGTATTAAATATATATGTAACTATATAAATTTTGTTTCAAAACGTATACAAAATCTGATAAAAAGTGCGTAAATTCTAATAAAGTATGCATAAAAATTGTATTCTTCAAACATCTGCAAGAACATACATCTTAAAAACAAATTTCCTGTATAACTAATTGTATAGGGTATACCTTATTTACAACTTTCATATATATTCATATATACGAGATGATTATTGCCCGTGCTTAGCACAGGCCCAACACGATAAATTAATTTCAACAAAGTTTTGCTGACAATATTTTATGAAAAAAAAAATCTATCAAACACCCTACTCCAAATTTAGAGTATTAGGTATAATACTTTATGAATTTATTGACACAAAAAGAAATAAGGATGAACATAACTACTACAACTGAAGTGCGTGAGACATGGTTTCATTTGTAAGAGTCCTCTAAAAATTATATTTGATTCACAATTTGTACATTTCCATTCTACCTAGATTCACGATTTTTTTCTTCGATGAAAGTAGAGCAACTAAATCGAAAGTTAAGGTTATTGGTGCATTGTAATGTTGGACCCAGCTGATTGTCTTTTCTGTACACCTGCATAATTTGAATTTGGCCTTCCATTCAACATCATCTTATCTTTTAGCATAAGTGAATTCACTGATGAAGGAGAAGCGACTTTATTACTGGAATATTTATTTCAACAACTGCAAATTAGTCTCTACGAAAAGGGTACTTTCCATGTTGTACATACCATAAGACAAAAATGAAATCAAAATGGAAGAAGCTCCAACAACAATATTTATTTACAATAAATTGGAATAGAGGAGAGAGTCAGTTAACATTTCACAGCATGTCACATATTAGCTTAATTTAATGAAAAGGTACAAACAAAGCAACTTACTGGAGCTTTACTTTACTGGGATTAATAATCAATATCAGTCCAAGCCACAACTATGACCAAATTGCACTCATCTGATTTTATAATTCCACTTATAAAAAGCTCAGAGTTTAAGAATTAGATATGAGGTTTCATTTGAGATGAGTGTTGTAGACACCTAATTTTGTCCCTCCCAGAAGACGAATTTACTGTAACGCCCCGAAAATGGGTCCCGAGACGTCACATGGTGCTTAGGACCACAAGTGACCCCAAGCTAACCCATGGAGTGACATATTGTTAAGCAACTGATTAAATATGTATAAAATGACTGAGTTTACTGTGCGGAAACATAATAATGATAGAATCTGTGAAAATACAATACTGATACAATTGTACATTCTGATAAAGTCTGAAAAGAGGGACTGAAATTACATGACTGACTGTGACTGACATCTGTGAAGCCTCTACTATACTGACTATAGATAGCTGGGACGCGACTCCAACTACCACTAATCAATACATATGAGTAGGATAATAAAGTACAGAAATAACATCTAACTGAAGTCCCCAAAGTAGGAGAACTCATCATCTGCTGGCTGAAATCTACAACTATATGATTCTGACTGTACATGCTACAACTCGTACCTACATTATGAGACAATGTAGCACATAGACGTATATGCGGATCGGTACTTTGAGGATGTACTGAGTATATGAGGGTGAATGCATAAGTAAAACATCATCTCATCATCATAATTTGTAAAACAATGTATGCTAAATGTAGATGACTCACATAAGATGAAATATCTGAAAGCTGAGAATCAAATCATGAGTAGTAATTCATACTTTATAAATCAAGTGAGTCATACCATTTAGTTCTAAAAGATGTGCTTGTATGCCATCTTTAATTCATACTGTCTAAGTGTAGAAATGACTTACTTCTATATCTAAAATTTGAAAACTGAAATCTGTAGCTAAAGTTTCTCTGTAACGCAAAATCTGAGTAAAATGTGAGCCTTTACACTTAGTTTGCTAAAAGCTTTTCTGTTAAGATCATTCTTTTCTAAAATCTGTAGGGAAAATACTTTATCTGAAAGAAATTCTTTCAAAGATTTTCTTTACTAGTAGGGAGGTTCTTCTAACTGACATAAATTATCTGAGCTAACATGGAGTCCAACGTCATGTTCCCCTAAGGAAAAAACCTCACGATGGGGAGAGGTGTCATACTCTTGCCTAGGAGTATAACCATATCTAAGTGATCACATCTGTAACTGTCATCCATATAGAAATGGGAATAATCTGATAATCTGTACCTACGTTGGCTACGTAGTTATGTAGAAGTTAGGGCACGCTAATCCCACACTTCCCGCTCGGTGCTAAATACTACTCCCTTAAATCTGTATGCTCATTCTGTTGAAAATCCACTTTAAAAATCTAGCATAAGGGTCATTACGAAACCAATTATGCATTTATCTGATTCAATCTGCGAATAAAACTATTTTGATTTCTGAAATTTGTAATAAATCTGTAAAGTGGATTCCAAATCTTATCTGAGGATCAAAAGATCAAATCTTTACTGAAAAATCTGAAAATAAATTGATCATCTGATGTTTAAAGCATGATCTTTCTAGAAATAATAATTTTAATCTTAGGATAATAACCCATGCATCAACCTTATGTTAAAACATCATAAAGTTCATGCTTGATAATGTAATTAAATGACAATTCATCTCAAAATCTGAAATTTAC
Organism: Capsicum pubescens; assembly: GCA_030864215.1. Classification (NCBI taxonomy): domain Eukaryota; kingdom Viridiplantae; phylum Streptophyta; class Magnoliopsida; order Solanales; family Solanaceae; genus Capsicum; species Capsicum pubescens. Next base: position 59,312,131 of record CM061549.1, read on the forward strand.
TGCAATAGGCATGTAAATGTAAAAATGTCACACTGCTTTATTAAAATCGTCATAACTTCTCAACCGAGTATTGGATTTAGGCGAAATTGGTATCGATGGAAAGCTAATTCAATTTTTTACACAATGGAGGGTCTAGAATAGGAAAATTTCATATGTAACAAAAGTTATTCATTTTTAGCTAACCTTTGACATTCTAGGAGCTAAATTGAGCTAGAAAAAAGTACGGGGTATTACAATATCTCCCCCTTGGGAACATTCATCCTCAAATGTGGCTGACTAAACTAAAAATACTGAGGGATTAAGGCTATATGCTGGCATGCACAACTGAAATAGGCTGCATGTCTGAATCTAATTCATACGGAGCGACTGATTGAACTAAGAGTCCTGAACTAAGGTAACTAAGATCATATACTGAACATTCACATCAGGGAACATACTTACATGACTAAGTCTGAAACATTAAAACCTCTATCATGAAACTGATTTCTGAGTTGACTTGCCTTTACTTACTATAAGGAGCTGATTCATGCTGAGAGTTTAGAATTCGCTTGAAATGTTCATGATGCAATCATACAAATAGAACTACGAAGTGATAAATTATGCAGGAATGAATCATGACACAACGTGGCTAAGATCATACATTGGGTATTACATTGTCTGGGCTGGAATACTTAGAAAACCAAGATCATTCACTGAATACGTATAAACTGAATCATGACTAAATATCTGAATCTAAAACTGATGCCTGATACATAGACTGAGATGAATTCGCAATTTACATGGATGCGAACAAACTACCTCTTGGGATGGACATACTCATGAAACTTCAGGCAGTAAGACTAGACTAAATCGGAAGATGGGAAAACTAAAGAAATTTATCTGCCTGACTCTTAAACTAGATTGCTGCTATAGGGACTAAATCATACTGAATGTTCATATCCAGATGGAGTATTTCTTCAACACTCTTCTAAGAAATTCTAATGATGTTAGGGAGTAAAGAACTTTGGGCATGATCTGAACAAAACATCTGAATAAGGAATTACACCATTGCTACCACTCTATAGAATGGAACATAGACCCATAAATCATACGCTGGGATAGAAGTACTAGGACTTAAGCAAGGTAACTTCTTACTTTCAAGCTTAACAATACTTTATCAAATACTCTCTCAACCATACTATCCCCTTAAATACCATAATCACTTGATTCAACTTATAATCCTCACATGGCATTGATAAATCCATTTATTAAAGTCTAAATTGAACTAAATTCTCTCATCATGGTCAAGCTTAATTTGAAATCACAAGGTACTGCACATAACACCATAACACTAGTCTGACCCGTGAATTCAATACCCCAAATATCGTCATAACTGCTCACCTCTAGAATAATTCTTCTTATCACTTGAACAACTAAACTCAGCTCCTTACTAGGAATTCATTAGTGCACAACACACCTATCCTCTTATATACCAACATGACATTCAAGCCTATTTTCATAACCACATATGCACTTCTAAACAAACACCCATAAAAGCATCTTTCTCATATTCTCTAACACTTTTATCAATAACAACTTCCATGTACTATTCTTAAGAAGACACACATAAAAATATTCCCAACTAACCAAGTCATACACAAAAATCTCCACCTCAATATTCCTTCACTTATAGACTTACATAAAACAAACATACAACAATCTTTTCCAACATAACACATTTACTCTCTCCCATCTACACAATTGTTCATTATCACTATCTTGACCTAAGGGGAGGTCACTGAAAGGTTGGAATACCAGGGCACAAAACATGAAGGGATACTAAGCATAACTTGACAGTTTACTGAGGCTTGAGGAATAGAGTATTCATGACATGGATTCATTAAAGAGATCCAATCTGAGGACGTACATAATATAGATCTGAATTTCGTTGATCGTTAAGAGTGTTGCTTGAGTACTGAAACTGAACATACTGTAAAGCATGAGTATATGAGTCATGAGCTGCTGACCTGAATTTGGAGTTCATAACTTATGGAACGCTATTTCGACTACTGAATGAACTGGAACTCCTTATACTAGGAACTGGGAGAGTACATGATTCTATATTATGCACATGAACATGAACTATGATCATGGAACTGACATGCAAGACATGAGTAGATATCGGAGTAACTGAAGTACACTACTGAATTAAGAATAGATTGGGCATCATCTCCCCTTACAGTTATACTACAACATACTAACACCCCTACTAGAATCTGAAAGCTTGACTTGGTTCCTAATTCTATTATCTTTCCCTTAGCTTTAAGCCATAATTCTAAGTTTGTGGAACCCTTTACTAAACTCTAAACCGAAATACACTCATTGCACTCTAGATCTTGGAATACAATAATGCACGTAAATAATAAACTTATTCTGAAAGACTACACCTGTAATTGCAAAACCCACTTCTAATACTTTATTCGAAGCTGAAACTCTATCTTTCTATAGACCCATGGTCATCATATAATGACTTGAACACTTACTAACTTAGAATCTTCATGAGTATATCACCATATCCTGAGTTCACACCATCTAGAGCTTCAACTTTTATTTCTATTGGCTCAATCCTCAAAGATTCAAACTTAGATTCTAACACTTAACATGGATATCCCCAAACCTTTAATGAACCCTACTGCTTCGGTCATAGCCTATTAATACCACATCTCTACACTCATATTTCTAAACCATAAGAATCAAGATCATACCAAAAAGGCTCAACATAATCTATCCATAACTCCTTAACTTAGCTATTAAGAACATCATATATTATATAACTTGTCTCCTTCCACTTAGAAACTCAACAGTACTACTAACGACACACAACACGTAATAACCTTAGAAAATAATGCAATCCCATATCACCTTTAGCACACCTCTACATCACACTTACAACACCATACTGAATTATGAATAAATGGACTTAAACTCTTGCTTATACTATTCAAGACTACTAGATCACTTCCATTTAACTAGCATCACTAATCGAGCAATCACTACTTCCACCTTAATGATCATCCACTATTCAATCTTAACATCTAGTGCTAAAGATGATTTACAACCCAACCTCACATACTATTCTCACTTGGAATCTATAAAACAAAGCATTAAGAAGCACTAACACACTAGAACCACATAATAACAATAATCGATCATAATTATATGGCCTATCTTACTTATAATCCATTAACACATCCTTCTTCTACACATCATTACTATTTACCCTTCTATACACCTAAATTACTATCATAGCTCTATAAGTTTCAACTAAACTCCTTTTTGTAACCTCAAGGAAAGCCTAAATTAATGATACTAAACCACCAAACACTTCATTAGTATCCTATACTTTTCAAATACAATAAATACCATCAATAACTTCTTCCGTACTCCAAGAAAACAATAATTCACCCTAAATAATAACTCCTTCTCCACCCTCCACTAAACTAACACACAAGGACATATCACCTTAACACAACTTGATAACATGTATAAGTTTATCTCTATACTTTCTATCAATCGTCATTACCACTTTTCTTTTCACTACTCTCCTATACCTATACTTCCAACTATAATAAGGTTCTACTACTCATAAATCATAACATTGAAGTTCGTAATATCCCTCGAATGCACTCTAGATTTAACAGTCTAGGTTCATACTATCTCCTCTCATGAATATTACCTATATTAAAAGAGTCAATGGGCAATCTGAATACATATCTAATTCTATCTCAACTGAACAACTCATAGGGATGAGGACATAACTTTCAACTTGAGGGACTTATGACACACTAGAGAGCTCCCCTCAAGCCCTTTGTGTAACTTCTAAAATTTCTGATAGTAAATCTGGGAGCATTATTTGGAGAGGAATTGGAATTTGCTGATCATGTTATCTCGAGAATAAGTCATAGATGAAGAATTTTGGGGTAACACACAAGTAGTAGAAGTTTTTAAAGGAACAACTTTACAACACAATCTAGAGTATGAAAGGAGGGAAACTTTTCTTAAATGTCCTGTAGCCTCTCGAAGAAAAGTACAGACGTCTCCATACCATTCTGCAAGACTCTACTAGACACGGCTTCACAGATACCCTAGGACACTTGAACTCTATGCTATGATACCAAGTTTGTAATGCCCCAAAAATGGGTCTCGAGACGTCACACGGTACTTAGGACCACAAGTGATCCCAAGCTAACCCATGGACTGGCATACTATTAAGCAACTGATTAAATATGTATAGAATGACTGATTTTACTGTGCAGAAACATAATAATGATAGAATCTGTGAAAATACAATACTGATACAATTGTACATTCTGATAAAGTCTGAAATGAGGGACTGAAATTACATGACTGACTGTGACTGACATCTGTGAAGCCTCTACTTACTGACTATAGATAGCTAGGATGCAACTCCAACTGCCACTAATCAATACATATGAGTAGGATAATAAAGTAAAGAAATAACATCTAACTGAAGTCCCCGAAGTAGGAGGACTCATCATTTGCTGGCTGGAATCTGCAATTGTCTGATTCTGACTGTACATGCTACAACTCGTACCTACATTATGAGACAATGTAGCACATAGACGTATATGTGGATCAGTACTTTGGGGATGTACTGAGTGTATGGGGGTGAATGCATAAGTAAAATATCATCTCATCATCATAATTTGTAAAATAATGCATGCTAAATATAGAGGACTCACATAAACTGGAATATTTGAAAACTGAGAATGAAATCATGAGTAGTAATTCATACTTTATAAATCTAGTGAGTCATACCATTTAGTTCTAAAGGCTGTGCTTGTATGCTATCTTTAATTCATATTGTCTAAGTGTAAAAAAGACTCACTTCTATATCTGAAATCTGAAAACTAAAATTTGTGGCTAAAGTTTCTCTGCAATGCAAAATTTGAGTTAAGTGTGAGCCCTTACACTTAGTTTTCTAAAAGCTTTTCTGTTAAGATCATTCTGTTCTAAAATCTGTAGTCTGTAGGAAAAATACTTTATCTGAAGGGAATTCTTTCAAAGCTTTTCTTTACTAGTAGGGATGTTCTTCTAACCGACATAAACCATGTGAGATAACATGGAGTCCAACATCTTATTCCCCTATGAGTAAAACCTCACGATGGGGAGAGGTGTCATACTCTTGCCAAAGAGTATAACCTTATCTAAGTGATCACATCTGTAACTGCCATCCATATAGAAATAGGAATAATTTGATAATTTGTACCTACGTTGGCTATGTAATTCTGTGGAAGTTAGGTCACGCTAATTCCACACTTTTCGGTCGATGCTAAATACTACTCCCTTTAATCTGTATGCTCATTCTGTTAAAAATACACTTTAAAAAGCTAGCATAAGGGTTATTACGAAACTAATTATGCATTTATCTGATTCAATCTGTGAATAAAACTATTATGATTTCTAAAATCTATAATAAATCTGTAAAGTGGATTTCAAATCTTATCTGAGGATCAAAAGATCAAATCTTTACTGAAAGATCTGAAAATAAACTGATCATCTAATGCTTAAAGCATAATCTTTCTTGAAATAATAATATTCAATTTTGGGATAATAACTCATGCATCAACCTTATGTCAAATCATCATAAAGTTCATGCTTGATAATGTAATTAATGACAATTCATCTCAAAATCTGAAATTTACTGCAATAGGCATGTAAATGTGAAAATAGTCATGCAATTCAACTTCTAAAATACTTGAAATCTCATAATCTTGCAATTACCAATAACGGGTATGAACCCCAATTTGAAACTCATGTATAAACATTTAAAATCATATAAATTTGAAATAAAAACTTGGTTTTGGGCACAAGGATGAAAGAGGATCCTTGTTCATAAACCCCACATATCTTAATTGATGATTGGATAGAGAAACTTGAACTTTGGATTCCTATTTGAGCTTTTGAAGATGAACACTTGATTATCTTGATTTGAGAATCCTAAATTTTGGGTTTTCTTGGAGAAACAATGGAGGAAATTTAATTTCTTAGAGCTTAAGTTTTGAGCTCTAGGATTTTCTTTTGAGAGAGAATGGATGAAAATAAGCATAAAGTGCATAGAATAGGGTTAATTTCTTATTTATGATGAATTGGGGGCTTGGGAAATTGACCAAAGTGCCCCTTTTTAAAATTTACTTAGGCCTGGAAAAAGAGAATTTTCCCGATTTTGCATGCCACCTTGATGCGTCACTATCGCGGTGGCTCACTGAAAATTAACAATTGGGAAATTGGACAGCAACGCGATGCGGGCTTATCACGGAGGTCCACTGGAATTGGACAATTTCCACTTTGGCATCCATCACGATGTGGTGACTGTCGAAATGCCACACTGCTTTATTAAAATCTTCATAACTTCTCAACCGAGTATCGGATTTAGGCGAAATTGGTATCGATGGAAAGCTAATTCAATTTTCTACATAATGGAGGGTATAAAACTGAAAAATTCCATATGTAATAACAATTATTCATTTTTAGCTAACCTTTGACATTCTAGGAGCTAAATTGATCTAGAAAAAAGTACGGGGTATTACATTTACCCATTTACCACACCTTACCATACACCCTATTTTTGTTGATAATTTTTCCACAAAAATAATAACAAATTCTCAATAAATCCATAATAAATTTTATCTCATCCTAGCTACCTTACCCCACATACCCCAACCCTCGCATACCCCCTACCCCTACCCCCTCTCATGTGATCTTTTACTTTCTTCTTTCCCTAACAGAATGGATGCACACCATACACGGATATAGCCATACTCACACACAATAATATGGGGGATGGTGAATCACTACACAGATACACATACTCAATAGAATAGAGACACACACACTCTTCTATTTTTTATTCCATACACACACTGAATAACAAATACACACACAGAATACATGGGATCCTTTATTTCAACACAATTGAGGCATCAAAGAAACTTTATAGACACATATGAACACACCTTAGAATACATACACAGCTCTCCCAGATTCTCTCTATTTTTTTTCTATATCATACGCACTCTCACAGATTGGATAGACAAAAGCACACACGTACAATTCTCTAGACACACTCACTCATCTATCAATATACACACATGGAAATGGAACAACAAAAAAAAACGAGGAGAAAAATGGTAATTAAGGGAGAAAACACAGTGAGAGAAAAGTAAAATGAAGTTGATAGGAGAAACAGAAGAGGATAGAAAAGGGGGAACCTCACCATTTTCCACTCACAAGATACTCACACAAATACACACTGTCACTCTTATATAAAGAAAAGGGGGTTGCCTGATGATGAGATAAATACACATACCTACTGTCACTACACATAGACTCTCATATACACACACTCACCACCGATACCCACAATATATAGTAACTCACAATCCTCACTGGAAAATGTATGCACACACACAAAGTTAGGAAAGATTGATAAAAAATAGAGGGAGTTTGAGAGAGGCGGGGCAAGGGAGATAGTGAAATCGTGAGAGAGGAAGAGAGAAAAAATAGGGACATAGAAGGGTGAGAAAAATAGTGAGAAATTGGCATGAGTAAAGGAGAACCAGAGAGAAATAGTCGCTTCCAATAGTTTATTCCGAAACACAATACCATCGTCAAAAAAATCTGACTCGTTCTTTGATTTTCGTCGCCGTCTGAGTTCGTTGAAACTCTGACACCGTGAAATAGTAACTCCGGCTAGAGTCAGTTCCAAAAACCTCCAGGAAAATAAAAATCCGACCTAAATTTTAACCCATCGTCGGAAAAACCATCAGGTTTGAGTAAATGAGGTTCAAGGTCAAAATTTATGATTTGGGGTTCGTATTGAGGTTGTTTTGATGGTTTTAAATCTGTTTGGGTTGTACTTCTTGATACCGAGTCAATTTTGGTCGTTATTGAGGTTTATCTTAAGGTTTATAGGTGCGGACTCTCTTTATTCGAGTAACATTGAGTTTGAAAGCTTCAATTAAGATCCAATTCTATTTTTTCCCTCTTTTTATTTAATTATTGATGATATTCGATGCATCAGATTAAATATCATGTGTTGATTGATCTTGATAAAGTGAACTCAAATTGATTTTGTTTCATTGATTGAATTGATTTGAAATGATTATTAACTTTCTTGAATGCGATAGTATCATGATTAGGCCATCAAATGGTTGTATCATGATTAACTTTTAGGATTCGATCTTATTTTTGAGTTGTATCATCTTAGTTTGACACTATAGGTGTATACATATTTTATTTTTGTTATTATTAGTGTTATTATTTTATCATTGTTGGATGCGTATGTGCTACGTGTTTACAGTCTTCTCTTATGTGTTATCGCTTTATATCTAGTATCATATGCATTACCCCGAGTCATTCTTTTGCAATAAGTCCCGGAGTACATGTCGTGTACACGAACTCTAGTTGAGTCACCCTTATTTTAGGAGGGGAATCCGTCGGATGTATGGAGTAGGTGGAAAGCAATCGCAACCACAATCGACCATATGCTCCCTCGAACAGCCTTGTTAGTGGATCCCAACCTAGGTCAGACTTTAGGTCATGCTTATCTGCATCATATTAAAACTTAGCAGGACCCACTTGATCCTTTGTAGGAGACTTACCCCTAAAGCATCCTTACATGCTAATTGTTGCATTTTTTAGGATAATAGGGTTATTTGACAGATTGATTTGGGGAAATAGTGTGTTTATGCTAGGACGAGTTCAAACAAAAAGGAAAAAGAAGAAAAGTGAGTCAAAAAAAGTTTCTTAGTTTTTTAGAGTTCTTTATGGATTTTATTTTTTTTCACAATTCAAAAAGATTTTTTACTTTTTGCACTCATTTTCTCAAAATAAAAACATCAAAAAAAATATTCTTTTGTTCTCTTTAGCAAGCATTTCATTATTCGAAAATTCAAAAAAGACATTTTTCAATAGGAGCTTTTTATAAAAAAAAAAAAAATCAAAAAATGATGGTATAAGGTTTGTACATTTTATATAATGAAAATACCTAAAAAAAAATTCTTTCATAGTTGTTGGTGTCATTTTTATGTGAAGTATCAAATTGAAAACTCAAAAAAAAAAGATTTTATTAATGTTTTTCATTGTCTGTCTTTGTCGTGTCTCTCAATTCGTGATTCAGTCTGTCTGTTATTGTTAATTGTTCAATCTAGACGAACTACGCACACCTGATTCTCCTCTTTCGGGAGTAAGATATGTAGGCAGCCCTTCTAGGGTTCGGTGATCTTATTTAAAAAATTCAAAAATATTTTCTTCACTTTTTATTTAGAGTAGATATTTCATATACATCTTAAAGGAAAACCCAAAATTTCATTTTCGTATGAAATTAAAAATCGAAAACCCAAAATTTTTTTTTGGTAATCATAAGTTTCATTTTGTATAGGGATTTAAACTTGAAAAATGCAAAAAAGATTTTCGTTAATTCTTTTGACACTTAGTTACTTCCTTTTCTTCTAATGTTTTAAAAAAAGAATTTTATTGGACCTTTTGTGGCCAAACTTCATGAACTATGCACACCTAATTCTTCCCTCTTGGGGGTGAGATACGTAGGCGCCCTTCTTGGGTTCGGTGATCTTTTTTTTTTTTAAAAAAAGAAAAATATTTAGAGAAAGTGTTGAACTCTAATGCATTTGTTATCTCTTGTTCAATTAGTTTAAGGTGGTTGGTTTGTGGCATTCTGGCTGGGCCTCCATATTATACCAAATCCAAGGAAAGGTTAGTTCTGTCCAACAAGAATATAGAGTGTGACATCATGGATCAAACAAGGAGTCAAGAAAATGATAGTTTAAAGCAAGAGATTGGGAGACTAAGGCAACAAATGATGAAAATGTATCGAGCTTGGGCCAGTGGGCTTCCTCCTCCTCCATTCCCCATTATTGACCTTGTAAATACCTTGAGTTTTCCATCACAATTGCAAAGTCAGTTTCCTACTATTGTTGATGCACCACAGCATGCTTCAGAATCCATTCCACGTCAAATGCATCCTAATACTTCCACCACTCTTTATTTAGATCTTCAGTATAAGCCTACCACATTCACATCACCACATACCATCTGTGTTTTTATTGCCCAACCTTCTACTAAGGCCCCCACTTTGGCTATCAACCCAATAATTGTGCTTCCCCAATCTTCTAACGAGTCTCTGTTCAATACTCTTGATGATCACTGTTATACTTTTGAGCCTACAGTTAAGTTAATTGGACTACCAAAATTTATTACCAAGAAGCCTAGCATGCCAGAAGAAATAAAAAAATGGTTGGGAAAGTGAAGAATGTAAAAATGGATATGAACAGTTCCCTGAGACTTGCGAATTATGAAGATGTTACATATAAGGAATATGGAATGTATTAAAATGTTAATCCTCCAAGCCTTGAGATATCAAAATTTGAGGAGCATGATGGACATAAGGAATCAGTGAAACATTTGGGGGGATATTGCAATCAATTAAGAAAACCTGGAGGGAAGAAGAAGAAGGAAGATGCATCTACAATTATAGTTGGACAACGGGCATGGTCAAGAAGACCACGTCGTCATTACCCTCTAGCTCAATCCCAAGTTGATACCCAAGCTCTACATAATGACTCCCAAAATCCATTATACTCCGTTCCCCCACTTCTATATCTAGTATGTAACACACAACCATATGTTCAACCCCCATCTTACCCACAATGACTCATACTAACTCCTCAGAGTCATCTTTCAATTCCACAATTATATTAAAGCACTTCTAGGCTCAATGTTCCATCCAAGTCAAATAATGAAAAGAGGCAGAATCCTAGGGATAGTTGAACGCCAATTGGAGAATCATATGCCAGTATGTTCCAGAGATTAGTACAATGGGTCATGATCAATTCTCTTCTTGGGTATTCTCTTGACTCGTATTCAAGGAATTTTGATCCTAATGTACGATGTGCATATCATTATGATGTTCAGGTTCACAGTATTAAATATTGACATGCTTTTAAAAGAGAAATAGAAAAGATGATTCAAGATAAATTGATTGTGGTGCAGAACATTGGCAGCGATGAAAGCTTTAGTCGTGATAAAAACTCTAGTCACGATGATGTGCAAATTAGTGGCTAAGATGTCGAGCTCAACAATTGAAAAGTCACTCCTCTCCTTACCAGGAAGAATTGTTGGTAGTTTGTTTTGTTTTTCTTTCCATTTTCTGAATTATTTCAGGGTTGGAGTTCGGAATATATCTTGTTTTATTTCTTTGTCGTCTTTGCTTAAACCCTTTTATTTTTTCTTTCATTGAAATGTGGTGTCCTTTGTCGTTTTATCTTCTTTTAAGTTGTTTGTTTTTCTTTGTTACACGATACATTTTAGGTTGATTCTATTGTTATGACACGCCTGCAGAATTTTTAGTCAGATCTTAAAATCCAGTTTAATCATTAAACATTGAATCAGAGGGCTAAAGTTAGAAAAAGAGCGTCTTAGAAATAGGTAGAGTGTTAAGACATTTGGTGACCATGTTGAAGCCTCTTTTCAAAATTAAGGCAATTATTTTGAGAATCGCAAGAATAACTTGGTCATCAATTAAAAAACATAGTTTAATTAGGTCAAATAGTGGATGCGTGATCATATAACAAGAGAAATAGGAAGATAATCAGCTCCATAAAAGCATGAGTCATTCGATGTGAGGGATGTACAATAAAGGTGAAGTTGTATGCTGGACAAACGCAGAAGAAATAGTGACGCACAGGCTCAGTTAAAGTTAGTGATGTAAAAAATATCACAAATGATGTTCATCTTTCACTGTCATATTGCATGATATGTACTTACATTTTCAAGAATTTGTATGATAAAGACATTTCATTCTGCTATCCAAACATTGTGTCATCCTTTGTTTACCCCGTTTGATCTTTAGTCCTATTTTCTTTCATACCCCTCTTTTGGAATCAAGATAGAACACCAAAGCTCAAAACAAAAGTGTCAAGTAAAAGAATAGAGTTAGAAAAACTTCAAAAAAAAAGAAAAAATATGTCAAAAAGGAAGAAAAAAGATGAGTGTTAAGAAAAATAGAGTCAGAAAAATTCCAAAGAGAAAATATTCAATAAAAAGAAAAAAAGAAATCAGAATCAAGCAAAAGAACAAGTTGCCAGAACTACGTGTGACTTGATTCTCCTCTCTCGGGGGTGAGATACATAGGCGTACCTACTCTGGGTTCGGTCCAACCAAATAAACAATTTAAAATTACCCAGTCGAAATTAACTGGGGCATGAATTAATCTTCGTTATTTGAGTCGATTCCAAAAGTTGTAAGTCCTACCCCACTTCAGGTGTCATTTGAGCCTCCTGGCATTCTTTCTTTCTAACCCTATCCAAAAGCCACGTTACAACCAAATAAAGACCTTCAGATCAATCTCTAAGAATGTTAAGGTTGAACATGCGATGGATATATGACAATCTTTTGGCAGTATATTGTCTACATCATCATGGGGAAATGAGAGAAATAAAAATGAGAGAGCCTTATTTGTGAAAACCCTCACGGGCAGCGTAAAGCAATATTGAGTTGAGAGAAATAAAAATGAGAGTCTTATTGGTGAAAACCCTCATGGGCATCGTAAGGCGACAGTGAGTTGAAAGAAATAAAATAAGAGTCTTATTGGTGAAAACCCTCACAGGCATCATAAGACAAGGGTGAGTTGAGAGAAATAAAAATAAGAGAATCTTATCGATGAAAACCCTCACGGGTATCGTAAGGTGATGGTGAGTTTGAGAGGAATAAAAATGAGAGAGGCTTGTTGGAAAAAACCCTTTGATGTATCGTTAATTGGATGAGGTATATGAGTCCAATGGATTTGAAGAGGCGATTTAGTTGCAAGGGCATTAACTTAACAACAATTGGTGCAGTTTGGGGAAAAGATCAGCTGGCTTAATCCAAAATGCGTGTCATAATCATTGGAGTTGGTTTCCGTATTCAGATAAGTTTTTCTTTTTGTCATTTTGAAAGAGGGACATTGTCTTTTTATTTCTTTTACATATTCATATTTTTGTCTTTTTATGTCATTTATCAAAATAAAAAATCAATCACCATTATTTCTTTACGTCTTTGAGTCAAGTCACTGTCAAAACAAGTGACAAAGGATCTAAAAACTTGTTACTAACTTCTTCAATTGCACACAGGAAGAAAAAAGGCCAACACATGAAAGGAACGTGATTGTGAGTCGAAATAAGACAAGCAGGAAGTTTTGTCAAATATCAAGTTTGGGGAATCGAGGAAATACCAAGGTTCAAAAGGTGCATCTCAGAGGCATGGTAAAATAGAAATTCGGCATTTGAATCAAAGTCACTTCCCGTAATCTGGGTTTGGGTCAATGATGTGACAAAATAGGGGCTAATGTTAGCAATCTGAAACAAAGATGAAAGGAACGAGCGCTGGAGCGGATGCCTGGAAAGCCAAGTGTTGCAGGCCACCACTAAGTTTTTAACTGACAAATTTTGAAACAGGGGCAAAATTCACTTCACTTAACTCAACTACTTTTGGAAAAGTAGATCCGAGAATTTACTTTATGTTCAGGACCCTCCTGGAAAATAGAAATTTACTTTATGTTCAGGACCCTCCGAGAAAATGAGAATTTGTTTTACGTTCAGGACCCTCCTGGAAAATGGGAATTTTCTTTATGTTCAGGACCCTCCTGGAAAATGTGAATTTACTTTCTGTTCAAGACCCTCCTGGAAAATGAAAATTTACTTTCTGTTCAAGACCCTCTTGGAAAATGCAAATTTACTTTATGTTCAGGACCCTTCTGAAAAATAGAAATTTGCTTTATGTTCAAGACCCTCCTAGAAAATGGGAATTTTTTTTATGTTCAGGACCCTCCTGGAAAATGGGAATTTGTTTTATGTTCAGGGTCCTCCGGGATAATGGGAATTTACTTTATGTTCAGGACCCTCCTGGAAAATGGGAATTTACTTTATGATTCAGGACCCTCTTGGAAAATGGGAATTTACTTTATGATTCTGGACCCTACTGGAAAATGGAAATTACTGTATGCTCAACACCCTCCTGGAAAATGGGAATTTACTTTATATGCTGTAAACACGTAATTTGATCCCTCACCAAATCATTTTTACCCCCTCTTACCACGTACCTTCACCCGTGTGATAATTTCCCCACTAGAAGACAAAATAACAAACCCCTAACAAACCCAATCCCTAATATTTCTTTTGATAACAAAGTTAACCACTCCCTTTAATAAAATTTGGGCAGCTCACACTCCTACCCTGCCCCCCACCCACATGACCCCCTACCTATTTTTTTACACGATTTTTGCCATTACCTCACACACAGATCTCTCTTAGAACACAATAATTATATATACACACACACCTCATATACAGAGAACACACAACAATACTCAATTTATACAGTACCCCTCATTCACCTCACTGGATACAGAACATGGCATCACACGCACTCTCTTATATACATGATACTCATTTATTGAAGCGAGGAAAACCGGTGAGTGAGGATTGATGGGGAAGAGTGAAAAAAAAGAGATAGATTTTAAGAGGGGGAGAGATCGGAGACGAGAAAAAGAGACAGAGTTAAGAAAAAATAGTGACAAAAGAGAGAGAGGGCGGGAACAGGTTGTTCCGGGGAGTTCTCATCGAAAAACAGCGGTATGGCTATCCGTTTTCTCTAATATTTGTCGTTGTTGAGCTCGTCGGAGCTCTGACGAAGAAAAATAGTACCCCCAGCTCTAATCCGATCAAACTCGACCAATTTCAGTCCGATTTCAGTGAAGTCCGCCGAAAGATGGTTGAAACAGTGATGGGGTGTGCAAATTTGGTACAAATTTAGCTTTATTTGGTGGTTTTCAGTTTGGGTCGACGAAAAACATAATAGGAGGGTTATATCGAATTGGATTTTGTTCGTTCGTTGAGATTCGGTTCGAGATTCCGATCACGGTTTTTGTTAAAGGATAAATTTTGATTGAAAGCGACGTTAAGGTCCATTTCTCATCCCATTCACATTTTAATTTTATTGTTTAATGCTATGTGTGACGAATTCAAATTGTGTGAAGTTTATTTCATGTTTTTTTTTTTATTTTTTCAATCATCAACATTGGCTGTTGATATTGATTGATCGAAGGCGTGAATTAAATAATTAAAAGATTTGGGTTCATTTGAGCTGGGGATCAAAAGTTGATAAAAGTGGCTATTATTGTATTTTGATTTTCTATTAGTGATTTATTTTGGAATAATCGTTAATTTTCTCGAATTTGATAATATCATGATAGGCTAAAATGATAGGCGAATGACAGGTTGGGTAGGCAAATTTAGGGATTATGGTTTGGTTGAATTTTTGAATGTGGGTGTGAGTGATTCTTTCTACTTTATCGCAAAAGTTGAAAGTGTATTCATTTAGCTGGGGAATACCCTGAGGTCATTTATACTTATTCACCGGGGAATGCTCCGAAGTATCATGTACGCAAAAGAGGCTCGTGATCAAGGCCCGAGGCATCGTGTAAAGCATCAGAGCATAGTTTAGAATTAGACTAGAATAGAGTAGGTTTACATTTTCGCATTTTTTTTGGTTTGTAATAATTGGACTGGACATTAACCTTTTGTTTGGAATTTTGTTTCTTTGGTTTGTTGTTGTTATGTGTTTTGTGGTTTATTCACTTCATAGTGTTAAATTAGCTGATATACTCCAAGAGCGACCGTGGTCGAACCACGGGATCGAGGGGTGCCTAACACCTTCCTCTCGGTCAACAGAATTCCTTAGCCGGAATCTCTGTTCGCAAACCAGTTTTAAAGAGTCAACAATTATTTTGAAAAAGGCTTTTCAAAGGTGATTTGACACACCAAATTCATGCCAAGTGGCGACTCTGAGTTTAAATTCAAATAATCCTTTTCGAAATAAATTTTTATTTTTCGTCACTTAATAATAAAAACCCTTTCAAACTTAAATTTATCTTTTTGGTTACAAAAGAGGTGTGATAGCTTTGGCGAATCTGCTGGGGACTTTTAGAATTCGAGCTTATTTTTTGAGTTGTATTGGCTTAGTTTGACATTATGGGTGTATAGACATTGTTTGTGTTATTGTTTTATTGTTGTTGCGTTCTTATGTGCTACGTGTTTACAGTTTTCTATTATGTGTTACCGTTATATCTAGCATCATGTGCATAACCCAAGTCATTTTTACGCAACAAGTCTGTAGTACACGTGTGTACATGAACTCAGTTGAGTCATCCTTATTTTAGGAGGGGGAGGCGTTGGGTGTATAGAGTAGGTGGAAAGCCATCGCAACCACTATCAACCATACGCTCTCCCGAACAGCCTTGTTAGTGAAATCCAGCCAAGGTCAGCCTTTAGGTCATGCTTATCTACATAATATTGAGACCTAGCGGGACCCACTTGGTACTTTATAAGAGACTCACCCATAAATTATCCTTACGTGTTAATTATTGCATCTTTAAGGGAAATAGGTTCGTTTGATGGACTGATTTGAGGAAAAACCATGTACTAGAATTAAAGAAAGTGTGTAGGCAAGGAGTAATCGAAAAAAAAAAAGAAAAATCTAGTGTGTAGGCAAGGAAAAGTTGAAAAAAGAAGAAAAAGAAAAGGGGGGTCGAAAAAAAGGAGTTTCATAGTTTTTTAGAATTCTTTACGGATTTTGTTCTTCGCAATTCAAAAATTCAAAAAGATTTTTACCTATTGCATTCATTTCTCAAAAACAAAAACATCAAAAAGATTTTGCCTTTGTTTCCTTTAGCAAGTATTTATAATTCAAAAATTTTAAAATAATTTTTTTAATAGGAGATTTTTATAAAAGAAAAATTCAAAAAAATGGTAAAAGTTTTGTACATTTCATATAACGAAAATACCAAAAAGAGATTTTTCTTTCATAATTATTGGTGTTAGTTTTATGTGAAGTGTCAAATTAAAAACTCAAAAAAGATTTTATTGACGTTTTTCATTGTCTGTCTTTGGTCGTGTCTCTTAAGTCAGGTTTAGATTGTTATTTAATCCGTAATTGTCCAATCTGGATGAACTACGCACACCCGATTCTCCTTTCTCGGGAGTGAGATACGTAGGCAGCCCTTCTAGGGTTCGGTGATCTTATTTAAAAAATCTAAAAAAAAATTCTTCACTCTTCATTTAGAGTTGGAGTTTCGTATACATATTTAAAAGAAAATTACAAAAAGATTTTCCTTTAATAGTTTCAAGTTTCATTTTCATATGAAATTCCAAATCGAAAACCCAAAAAGATTTTTCTTTGGTAATCATTGGTTTCATTTTGTATAGAAATCTGAAAAATTCAAAAAGATTTTCACTCTTCATTTAGAGTAGATGTTTCATATGCATCTTTAAAAGAAAACTACAAAAAGATTTTCCTTTAATAGGTTCAAGTTTTATTTTCGTATGAAACTCCTAATCGAAAACCCAAAAGGATTTTCTTTGGTAATCATAGGTTTCATTTTGTATAGGGATGCTAAAATTGAAAAATTAAAAAAAAAGATTTTCGTCAATTCTTTTGACAATTTGTTATTTTCTTTTCTTCTTAAAGTTTCAAGAAAAAAAAAGAAAAAGAAGGAGAGTCTGATTGGTCATTTTTTGGCCAAATTTCACAAACTATGCACACCTGATTCTCCTCTATCGAGAGTGAGATACGTAGGCGCCCTTCTCAAGTTCGATGATCCTTTAAAAAAAAAGGTTTTGAGAAAGTGTTAAACTCTAATGCATTTGTTATCTCTTGTTCAGTTAGTTTAAGGTGGTTGGTTTGTGGCATTGTAGCTGGTTGTTCATATCATACCAAATACAAGGGAGGGTTATCTTTGTTCAACAAGGATATAGAGAGTGACATCATGGATCAAACAAAGAGTCAGGAAAATGAGAGTTTAAAACAAGAGATTAAGAGACTAAGGCAACAAATAACAGATATGCACCGAGCTTGGGCTGGTGGGTTTCTCCCTTCTCCATTTACCATTATTGATCCTACAAATACCTTGAGTTTTCTACCAAAACCACAAAGTCAGTTTCCTACTGTTGTTGATGCACCACAACATGACTCAGGATTCATTCCAAGCCAAATGCATCCCAATACTTCCACCACTCTTTCTCTATCTCCCCAGCATAAGCCTACTACATTCACAACACCACATGTCGTCTGTGATTTTGGTGCTCAATCCTCTACTGAGGCTTCCACATTTGCTAACCGCCCAATGGTTGTGCTTTTCCATGTTGCTAGTGGACCCATGTTCAATACTCTTGGTGATCACTACTATACTCCTGAGCCTACTTTTAAGTTAACTGGGTTACCATAATTTCTTAACAAGAAGCTTATTGTGTCAGAAGAGCCAGAGAAAATGGTCGGAATAATGAAGAGTGCAAAAAATGCTATGAAAAGTTCCCTAGAACTTGCGGGTAAAGATGATGTTTCATATAAAGACGGGGGCATGTCTTCAAATGTCAACCTTCCGCCAAGTTTTAAGATATCAAAATTTGAGGAACATGATGGACATGAAGATTCTGTGAAATATTTGGGAGGATGTCGCAATTAATTAAGAGAAACTGGAGGGAAGAAGAATGAGGAAGATGCAACTGTTGTTGTAGTTGGACAACAGGCACGTCCAAGAAGGCCACGTCGTCCTTACCTTCAGTCTCAAGCCAAGGTTCATACCCTATCTCTCTATAAGCACTCCCAAAATCTATTATACTCTATTTCCCCACCTCCATATCTAGTATATTATGCACAACCATATGTTAAACTCCCTTCTTACTCACAATGGAACGCACCAACTCCACGGAGTTGATGATAGACGAATTTACACGCCTATAGCACTATATTTTGCCCATATTTTAGCCTAGTTTTGAGAACAAATTATATATTTCATGCACTTTTAGTCCTTTTTCCTGTAAGTGAGCTAACGAACATGATTAGCAAAGTTTCAGGTATAAATGATGCATAATTCAGCATTTCATGGATAACTTGACGCCAAATAAAGCTTCACGAAAGGAGAAAAGCCAATCTTGGACGCCAAGAACTAAAGATGGCGCATGGAAATTCTGTCCCGGGCTAAAATAACATTTCTGAAGACTTTGGGGACTAGCAGTAATTTATTAGGATTAGGATAATGATACATTAACCTAGTACAATTGGGTTAAGTATTTCATTAGCTTAGTAGGATTTGGTTAAGCATTTCATTAGCTTAGTAGGAATAGGATATGGGTATTATAAATACCCTATCTTGCTAGAGATTTTGAGACATCTTCTTACATTCAATTCTATTCTATTCTACTTCTAAGACATTCTAGTTCTAAACAATCATTCTTCCATTAATTCTATTTTTCTTCTTCTATTCATCTATTCTTAAATTCTACAACAAGAGAAACGTTACTTTGCTAAGGGATTCACGCCTAACGCCTACCACACCATTTCAAACGTGAAATCTTTATTGTGGTATAACAACAATGTCAATTGTGATTTCCTTCGCACTCATGGGTAACTAAACTTCTCTGTTGGGGTTATGGAAGCCGAATGAGATACTATCTATTGCTGTGAGTTTGTGAGTTCGTGACACGTATGTTGCTTATATCATTATTCTCTTCATCTTAATCTAAATTCTTTGTGGTTGCAAACGCAAGAGTACGCCAGTATAACATTTAACTTGTTCGAAAGAAAGGTTATCTGTCTGGAAAAGAGATAATGTCAAGGTAGTAGGGTCCCATCCCCTATTAAAAAGTTAGTGCCGTAACTGGATTAACCTCTTGGAGAATTCGTACCGTTAGACACGCTTTAAGCTCGAAAGAGTTAAAGTGAAATAATCCTCGAATAGGTCGAAAGACGCCTGGATTTACCATCGAATACAATTCTCTATAAGCACATGCATGTCTGAATTCAACACACTCATAGTCAATAGAGACGTATAACTCAGAAGGTGGACATAACCCCAACTCCTCAATTCTCATTGTTTCACAACCTACTAAACATTCTTTCTTTTTACTTTGCTATTTTCAGTTTTTTCTTTAATAATTTGGTTACACATTACAAACTCCCCTTCTTACGAGACTTGCACTAAAAGTCTAGTAATCGTTGCTTACTTGTTGACCAAGCTATTCCCTGTGGGATCGATACCCAACCCAGGTTGGGTTTTATATTTGCTAACGATCGCTTTACACTCCTACGAGAGCTGTAGTTTGAGCGTTATCAAAAATTGGCGCCGTTGCCGGGGAATACAAGTGTCAATTAAGTTCGTAATAATTACTAGACTCTTTGGTCAAAGATTCTCGTACTTTTACTTTTACTTTTTATTTTTGTTTACTGCAGGTTTTTATTCAGTGCATGCCCCATACCCGAAGTTCTGGTCAACCGTTATTACCTATCAATCCTGAACCACAACGTATTCGCAGAATGGAGGCACAACACGCAATTGAAAGGATGGCTGCTCAACAGGAACAGGTGAGACTAGCTGCGCTAGCTGCCGTTCAAGTGCATCAACAGAATATTGATAACCCTGGGCGAGCAACAAATCCTGACGATGAAGATCTAGGTGATGACGAGCTACTAAACCCTAGGCATGCCGCTGAGATCGCAACACCTGCCAATAGAAGAGATTGTCAAGCTAGGTTTAGGCCTGAACGCCAAGCTATGCAGCCAGCTTTCGACGATGATGATGATGATCTTGATGGAGCCGGAGCCACAGGAGCCATTATTCTTCCACCATTGGCACCCGGAGCCAAGTTCAACATCACGAGCACCATGATTCAGTTATTGCAACTCAAGGGATTATTTGGTGGACTAGCAGGCGATGATCCGAATATGCATCTCATCAACTTTATTTCTACATGCAAGTCGTTTGACAATCCTGGAGTTGGTCAAAATGCAATTCAGTTACGCTTATTTCCATTGTCTCTGTCTGGGGAGGCAACTCTATGGTTGAATGGGCTGACTCCTGATTCTATTACAAATTAGAGGCAATTGAGAGACGCTTTCCTAGAAAGATTCTTTCCGCCATCCAAAAGAGCACAAATGAGAGATGAAATCAACAACTTTCGTCAGCTTCCAACTGAAGCCCTTCATGAAATATGGGAGAGGTTCAAGACGAAGCTAATGAGGTGCCCAAACCGTCACATGACTAATGTTCACCTAATGGAGATACTTTACAGAGCCTTGAATTCAATAACTAAACCAGTTGTGGATAATGCGGCTGGAGGATCATTTATGGATCTCACCTTTGGTCAGGCAAGCAATATGCTAGATCGTATGACGAAGCAAAGTAGAGCTTGGCATACCAGGGATTCTGAGGTAGCAAGCCCTACTTTATCTATAGGCATGACTGCAGACCAAAGGAGAAGAGAAGAAGAACGTGATCAAGATATGGCGCACATGAAGACACAAGTGGATCTTCTTACAAAGCATCTATTATCAGGGAAGACCGAAAAAGTCAAAGCCATTGCGTCAAAAGGAAGAGACGAATCTGATTCAGAAGAATAAGCCAACTACTTAAACAATCAGGGGGGTTTCCGCGGTAATACCCAAGGAAACCAAGGTCGGAACTATTATGATAAATATGGAAACAAGGACCAAGGTAGTTGGAAGAACAAGAATGACAAAAGTGGTTTGTATATTCCCCCTGGAAGACGTGACGCCACCACATCTAGTTCTGGAAGTATGGAAGACATGATGGCTAAACTACTAAAAGGAGTGGAAGCAACGAGCACAGGAGTAACGAAGGTAATAAATGATTTGTCCTCTATGAAGAAATTAGTTGATTCTCATTCCACTTCAATCAAGCAAATAGAGCAGCAATTGAGCCAACTTTCAGCAGCACTCAATCAAAGAAAGGCTGGTACTCTACCTAGCGATACTGTGCAAAACCCAAGGAATGATGGGTCATGCATGGACATCACTACCCGAAGTGGTAAGGTACTGGAAACCTCAGAAAAAGGCAAGAAATTGGTTGATGAAGAAGCAAAAATTGATGATAAGGCGAAAGGGGAAGATGCCGCAGCAGCTGATCCTAACGTCCTTAACATCACTCCTCACGACGCGCAGCCTGGAAAAGCTGAAAAACGGAAGCAAGAGGAGAAGAAAGCCGTGGAGAGAAAAATTCCATACCCACCTCCACCTTTTCCTCAAATATTGAAGAAGGTGGCAGATGATACGAAGTTCAGCAAATTCATGACTATGTTAAAGCAGCTGACCATTAATGTTCCATTGGTGGAAGCACTTGAACAAATGCCTGGGTATGCAAAATTTATGAAGGATCTTTTGACAAAGAAGCGGGCAGCAAGTTATGAGTTGAAAGATGATGTCCATCACTGCAGCGCAATCGCTACCCGATCAATAGTTCAGAAGAAGGCTAACCTCAGAGCTTTCACTATTCCTTGCACCGTTGGATCTTTGAATTTTGCCAAAGCATTATGTGATTTAGGAGCCAACATCAATTTGATGCCATTATCTATCTATAAAAAGTTGGGGTTGGGTGATCCTACTCCAACCAATATGAAGCTCGTCATGGCGGATAGGTCGGTAAAACGACCTGTTGGTATCCTATGTGATGTCTTGGTTAAGGTTTCTTCATTCATCTTTCCAGCAGACTTTGTTATTTTGGATTGTGAAGCGGACTCAGAGGTTCCCATAATCTTGGGACGCCCTTTCCTTGCTACATGAAGTGTGCTCATTGATTTGAGAGCTAATGAGCTTTCATTCCGAATAAATGACGAAGTGGTTCGCTTTGATGTTTGCAAATAAATGAATCAACCCAAAGATCCGAGTGTATTTTCGGTGGCTGATGTTTTCTTTGATGATCCGAAAGAATTACTTAAAGAAGAGCAAATTATTGCTGACCCTTTGGCGGTTGTGCTCATGAATGGAGAGAGTAAGGATGCTGAAAATTGCAAAGAAGCTATTTGTGCTATATCAGGATTAGGGACATATCGCTATGCTCCCAAGAAACTGGACCTTGATCTCAAAAATTGACCCACACCACCAGCTAAGCCATCTATTGAAGAGCCACCCACGTTAGAATTGAAGGAGCTGCCAAGTCATTTAAAGTATGCATTCTTAGGAAGCGGAAGCACACTTCCAGTCATTGTGGCAGCAGATTTGGGTGAGCAACAAGTTGCAGCTCTTATTGCTATTCTACGGAAGTATATTAGAGCCATTGGATGGACCATTGTGGATATTATTGGTATTCCACCTGGGATTTGTACTCACAAGATTCAGCTTGAAGAAAATTGCAAACCAACCATTGAGCATCAAAGACGTCTAAACCCACCTATGCAAAAAGTGGTGAAGAAAGAAATTATCAAGTGGTTAGACGCAGGGGTTGTGTATCCAATCTCTGATAGTACATGGGTAAGCCCGATACAATGTGTTCCCAAGAAAGGAGGCATGACGGTGGTCGCGAATGAGAAAAATGAACTTATTCCACTCAGACCCGTCACTGGATGGAGAGTATGCATGGACTACCGGAAGCTGAATTCTTGAACGCTCAAAGATCACTTTCCAATGCCATTTATGGACCAAATGCTAGATCGATTAGCGGGGAAAGGATGGTTTTGTTTCTTAGACGGTTATTCAGGCTATAATCAGATTTGTATTGCTCCCGAATACCAAGAGAAGACAACGTTTACATGGCCATATGGTACGTTTGCCTTCAAGCGTATGCCATTCGGGCTATGTAACGCACCAGCCACCTTTCAACGTTGTATGATGTCCATTTTTTCTGATATGGTTGAAGACACTTTGGAGGTATTCATGGACGATTTTTTAGTTGTTGGTGAGACTTTTGAAGTGTGCTTGACAAACCTATGTATGGCGTTGCAAAGATGTGTAGAATTCAACCTAGTGCTGAATTGGGAAAAGTGCCACTTCATGGTAAAAAAATGTATTGTTCTTGGGCACAAAATCTCCGAAAGAGGAATGGAGGTTGATCAAGCAAAAATTGAAGTCATTGAGAAGCTACCGCCTCCAATTTCGGTGAAGGGTGTTCGTAGTTTTCTCGGCCATGCAGGTTTCTATCGTCGGTTCATCAAAGAATTCTCCAAAATTGCTAGTCCATTGTGCAAACTCTTGGAGAAAGATGCGAAGTTTGACTTCAATGACGATTGCTTGAAGTCATTCGAATGCCTCAAAGGAAAACTCATTAAAGCCCCTATCATGGTAGCACCAGATTGGTCTCTCCCGTTCGAAGTCATGTGTGATGCTAGTGGTGTAGCTGTTGGTACTGTACTTGGTCAGAGAAAGGAGAAGCTGCTTCATCCTATCTACTATGCGAGTAAGGTCCTAAATGAAGCCCAAAGTAACTACGCTGTTACTGAACAAGAGCTCCTAGCGGTTGTGTATGCGTTTGAGAAGTTTCGTGCCTACCTATTGGGTACTAAGGTGATCGTTCATACAGACCATGCAACTCTTAGGTATCTAATGACAAAGAAGGATGCAAAACCAAGACTAATTCGATGGGTATTGCTGCTGCAAGAATTTGATTTCGAAGTTAAAGATAGAAGAGGTTGCGAGAACCAAGTGGCCGACCATCTCTCTAGACTCGAGAACGAGCATGTGGCGCAACCTGAAATCGAGATTGATGATGTATTCCCTGATGAGGAGATCTTAGCCACGATAATAGAAGAGTTACCATGGTATGCCGACTTTGCAAACTTTGTGGTGAGTAATGTGATACCTGCAAATTTATCTTACCATCAAAAGACGAAGTTTATGCATGATGTACAACACTACTTTTGGGATGAGCCATATTTGTTTCGACGATGCGCGGATGGTGTTATCCGACAATGTATACCCCATGAAGAGGTGCCAAATATATTGGAAGCATGCCACACTTCCCAAGTTGGGGGACATCACGCAGGTAATAGGACGGCAAGAAAAGTATTGCAAAGTGGATATTATTGACCTTCCATATTTAGAGATGCTCATGAATTTGTTAGAAGATGCGACCAATGCCAGCGACAAGGTGCTATTTCGAAACACCATGAGATGTCCATGTCAAAAACTCTCGAGGTAGAACTCTTTGATGTATGGGGAATTGATTTCATGGGTCCATTCGTGAATTCATTTGGAATGAAGTACATCTTAGTTGCTGTGGATTATGTATCGAAATGGGTTGAAGCTGTAGCATTGGCCGACAATGAGGGAAAGCGTGTTGTAGCGTTCTTGAAGAGGAATATCTTCTCTCGCTTTGGAGTACCACGTACTATCATAAGCGATGGAGGATCTCACTTTTGCAACAAGCTATTCAAGTCCGTGTTGGAAAAATATAGTGTCAAGCAACATAAGGTAGCCACGCCTTATCACCCACAAACTAGTGGACAGGTAGAGGTTTCCAATCGAGAGATCAAGCAAATCCTTGCGAAGACGGTAAATGCTAATAGGAAGGATTGGTCTCGGAAGCTGGACGATGCACTATGGGCGTACAGGACTGCATTCAAAACGCCAATTGGCATGTCCCCTTATCAACTAGGTTATGGGAAGGCTTTTCACTTACCCATTGAGCTCGAGCACAAGGCATTGTGGGCGCTGAAGCGATTGAATTTGAATTGGGATGATGCAATGAAGCTGAGGATGGAGCAACTGAACGAGATGGATGAATTCCGTCTACAGGCTTATGAAAGATCAGACCTATACAAAGAGCGGATTAAAAGGATCATGATCAGCGGATTGTTCATCGAAACTTTCAAAAGGATGATATGGTACTTCTCTTCAACTCCAGATTGAAGCTCTTCCCAGGTAAGTTAAAGTCCAAGTGGTCTGGTCCATACAAAGTTATCCAAGTCTACTCGTCTAGAGTAGTTGAATTGGAAGATAATAATAGTGTTATCTTCAAAGTGAATGGCCAACGTATGAAACCTTATATTGGTCCTCTTGATTCAATAAACTTCATGGCCATCACTTATCTCGATGAAGTCTAAGTACTCGAGGTAACTATGTAGAGCCACGACAATAAATAAGGCGCTAGATGGAAGGCAACCCATCGTTTATCGTTTATCGTTTATCGTTTATCGTTTTACATTTTTTTTGTACGTGTTTTGTTTTTGATAAATAAAAAAAAAATCCAAAAATAAGAGTCGAGGCGCTTGATGGGAGGCAACCCATCGTACTAATTGTTTTCATTGGTTTGAGAAAATGTAGGTGCAAGAGGTATAAAACGAGGAGATTGATTTTAAATGACGATTTGGACGTATTGCATGGTAAAGGTGGTGAGTTAGGAATGAAGATGCATAAGGCTATGGATTGAGCATTGCTCATGACAAAATAGGCATCGAGCAAGGCTAGGCCTAGGTAAAACTAGGCCACGAACAAGGCAAAGCCTATACTATAGCCCAAGGTCTCGGAATCTAGTGTGCTATAGCATAGACGCCGTCCATGCTCAAGTATGCCATAGCATAGGCGCCGCCTATGCTAAAGCATTTGGTCTCTGAATCTCATATGCCATGCTAAAGGCGCCGCCTATGGTCACTAAAGGCATTGAACTAGGCGCCGCCTATGCTAGCAAATGCTTTGCATTAGGCGCCACCTATGGTCACCATAGGCAAAGCTAAAGGCGCCGCCTATGGTCACTTTTTGTCTCCAAAACCGATTTTAAATGGGTCAAAACCCGACCCATTCTTTTCCTATATAAAAGAGACTTAGTCTTGAAACACAAACACATTGAAAACTTGACCTAGGCGCCGCACATACTCTCCAAATCATCTCAAAACTTTTCTTTTTGCTCTCCCACTTCACAAGAACATCTCCAAAGGCTTCAATCACGTAAGTACTCTTTTGTTCTTCATCTATTTTTCGTAAGTGCTACGTTGCTATGTCTATTATGAATTGCTACATCTTGAAGAAATATTGGTGATGTTAATGTGTTTGAATTGTTGATACAAAACCAAGTGAGTGAACATGTACGTTAGGATACTCTTAACTTGTTTCCGACTTGAATATTGATTTTGATACAAGTGTTATACTACTTACGGAATTGCTATAGTCATGAACATTGCATAATCTTGTCACTAGAATGCTTACATGTTAGAATGTCCCGTTCATCGGAATAAGACTTATAGTTGCCTACCGACATAGGAGGTTGTGATTATTGATAGAAACAATACCATGATGTAATCCCTATGTAGCAGTCTTGATATATCTAACATGAAAATATTGCAAAGGTTTCAAGAAGTGATACATCTCTGATTTTCTTGTTGGAATATATCTCCTACAACGTATGACGATGAAGTCTGAGTAATAGACCACTTTTACTTCACTAATTCGTATCAACAAACTAAGTGTGGGGTGGTACCCCTACTGCTTATGTATAGATTGTATCCATTGATATTGTGCTAACGTGAACTCTATTTCAAGTCTCAGGTACAATGGCACCCAAAGCGATACAAGGCAAGGAGAAGGCTACCACTTCCTAAAAGGGCAAGAAAAGAGGCCGCAAGGAGCAAGGAGAATCATCATCAATGAAATTACCACGCCATATGTTTGGAACAAAATGGGTTCTTGAGGAGGAAGCCAAGGAATGGTATAGGAACAACAAGGAAAGAAAATATGTTCATGTCGACTTGATAAACAAGGAAAGCCTAGCGAAGAAGGAGCCGCGCATGTTGGCGAAGATCATGGCATTAAATCTGGATTTCATCTTCCGCGACATGGGAGAATGTAATCTTGATTTGACAAGAGAATTTTATGCCAACTGGTCGCCGAAAACCACAGGCAGTGAAGTCAAGATTCGGGGCCAAGTTTTACAACTCAATGCAGATTTCTTCAACTCCTTTCTTGGCTTGCCTTCAGTCGATCCAACACCATTCAAAGAGCTGTACAGTAGACCTCCATATAGAGAAATTCGGCACACACTTTGTGGAAGTAGATCCATGGCAAGCTGGAGTAGACACAAGGACACTGGTCGACACAACACTTTCCCATATGCTTCTTTGAATAGGGAAGCAAGGATATGGTTGCGCATGGTCAACTCTTGCCTCATTCCAGGGACGCAATACACAAAAATAACAAAAGATAGAGTGTGCTTGGTATACGCATTGATGACGAATGTCCCTATCAATATTGGGGTAATCATCCGATCTACAATGCGAAAGGCTAGGCTACACAAGCGGTCCTATTTCAGCTTCGGCAATCTGTTGACTGCAATCTTGAGGAAGAAAGACATCGAAGAGGAACCAGCTGATCATAAACTCCCACACAATCCGAAGAAGGTTGACCTCACAAAGGTCAAAGATGCTGAATCAACACATGGCATCAACCTTACTACGACAGAGAGACATGCTCGGGATGAGAGTTTCTCCCGCCATATGTACGGCATGATGAGGTTTACAATGATGAGCGGAGGTCGTGTTCCAACAGCTGCAGAGCTCCAACAGCTGGACTATGACTACCCAATGAATGAGTATACGAAGGCCATGTGTGGAGTAGGGGTATACTTTGAGGAACCTCTTGATGACGATGTGCCAACCGATGATGATCGCAGAATGCCAAACTCCGACATGGAGGAGAACTCTGATGGCGACGACTCTAATGATGATTCTGACGAAGGGGGTATGACCCCCGACATTGAGGAGGAGTCCGACTGACCAGGTTCTTCTTATTTATTTTCCACTGAGGACAGTGTGTCCCGTCTAAGTGTGGGGTACTGGTATTTGCATGCTATACTTCTCCATCCACATTTGCATTTATTTATGTTTGTTTGTAGTTAATTGTTTTTTTATCTTAGCTTCGCATGAAATTATTCTAATAGGCAGCATGAGATTATGACAAGAGTTTGTGCTAAAATCATGAATATTGAGACATTTAGGCTCTAATTGTGACTCACTATGTGATATTATTTGGTTTAATTCCTTCATATGTTGGGTCAAGAGTCTATACTACTCCCAATAAAGTCGACCATGTGCCTTGTGTGTGTGAGATAATAGTATATTTTGTGCTTGTGGCTAATGCTAGAACTTGCCTGGTATGTATGTAAAGCGAAAATAAAGAGTGCAAGTCTAGGAGATGATTTAGGCATTTCTTTGGCAACCTATGATTATTTACCTTCTTTTTACCTACCCATGGACATCATCCTAGTTAAACCCTTTTGAGCCTTTAGCTTATTTTCTTTGACAAACCTCGTATGTAAGCCTAATCCATTTTTTTCAAAACCATAATTTGATCCAAATTCCTAAGTGCTTTAAAGTGAAAAAGTCATGTGACAAAATAAGAGGAAATTGGGTGAGTATGATGTTTTAGAATGCATTGGTGCTTGAAATTGCTATGAAAAAAAAGTGCTATCATAAGAGGTATGTTATGAAAACAAAAAAGAAGAAAAAACTGAAAAGTTAGTCATGTTTAAAATCGAAAAACAAAAGAGGAGAAAAAGGGTGGTAGAATAAATGAAAGAAAGGTTGTTAGAAAGAAAAGTGTTAATGACACAATGTGATGTATTAAAACGCTTAGGAACATAGTCACTATTTCTAGCCAAAATAGCCCTACCCATCCCTTAGCCTACATTACAACCATCAAAAGACCTATTTGATTCTAAGCTTAGCATTCTGACATTTAGTGGAGAATTACACTAAGGGCAAGCCTATGGTCATCAGTTACTACATATGAATTCTTTGTGAGAGTGAGAGCAAGGATATTTTGATACCCATGTTTGAAAAATATGCTATACTTGTGAGTGATTATGGGTAATATATTGTGAGACACACATGGTTGATGAGTTTTGGGTAGTCGTGTATGATTCTTTGTGCCTTAACCTTTGAATATGAGTTGACCACCATCACGAGTCTATGCTAGAGGTTAAACAGTTTCTACTAATGATCGAAAAACTACTTTTTGTTGATAATTGTTGTGCTTGTTTTGACGAATATTTTGTGTTGTTGCTGTGAAACCCTAAGTTGATGTTTAGAGGGACATGATATTTTGTTCGAGGACGAACAAAGCTTCAAGTATGGGGTGTTGATGATAGGCGAATTTACACGCCTATAGCACTAGATTTTGCCCATATGTTAGCCTAGTTTTGAGAACAAATTATATATTTCATTCACTTTTAGTCTTTTTTCCTGTAAGTGAGCTAACGAACATGATTAGCAAAGTTTCAGGTATAAATGATGTAGAATTCAGCATTTCATGGATAACTTGACGCCAAAGAAAGATTCACGAAAGGAGAAAAGCCAATCTTGGACGCCAAGGACTAAAGATGGCGCATGGAAATTCTGTCCCGGGCTAAAACAACATTTCTGAAGACTTTGGGGACTAGCAATAATTTATTAGGATTAGGATAATGATACATTAACCTAGTACAATTGGGTTAAGTATTTAATTAGCTTATTAGGATTAGGATAATGATACATTAACCTAGTACAATTGGGTTAAGTATTTCATTAGCTTAGTAGGATTTGGTTAAGCATTTCATTAGCTTAGTAGGAATAGGATATGGGTATTATAAATACCCTATCTTGCTAGAGATTTTGAGACATCTTCTTACATTCAATTCTATTCTATTCTACTTCTAAGACATTCTAGTTCTAAACAATCATTCTTCCATTAATTCTATTTTTCTTCTTCTATTCATCTATTCTTAAATTCTACAACAAGAGAAACGTTACTTTGCTAAGGGATTCACGCCTAACACCTACCACACCATTACAAACGTGAAATCTTTATTGTGGTATAACAACAATGTCAATTGTGATTTCCTTCGCACTCATGGGTAACTAAACTTCTCTGTTGGGGTTATGGAAGCCGAATGAGATACTATCTATTGCTGTGAGTTTGTGAGTTCGTGACACGTATGTTGCTTATATCATTATTCTCTTCATCTTAATCTAAATTCTTTGTGGTTGCAAACGCAAGAGTACGCCAGTATAACATTTAACTTGTTCGAAAGAAAGGTTATCTGTCTGGAAAAGAGATAATGTCAAGGTAGTAGGGTCCCATCCCCTATTAAAAAGTTAGTGCCGTAACTGGATTAACCTCTTGGAGAATTCGTACCGTTAGACACGCTTTAAGCTCGAAAGAGTTAAAGTGAAATAATCCTCGAATAGGTCGAAAGACGCCTGGATTTACCATCGAATACAATTCTCTATAAGCACATGCATGTCTGAATTCAACACACTCATAGTCAATAGAGACGTATAACTCAGAAGGTGGACATAACCCCAACTCCTCAATTCTCATTGTTTCACAACCTACTAAACATTCTTTCTTTTTACTTTGCTATTTTCAGTTTTTTCTTTAATAATTTGGTTACACATTATAAACCCCCCTTCTTACGAGACTTGCACTAAAAGTCTAGTAATCGTTGTTTACTTGTTGACCAAGCTATTCCTTGTGGGATCGATACCCAACCCAGGTTGGGTTCTATATTTGCTAACGACCACTTTACACTCCTACGAGAGCTGTAGTTTGAGCGTTATCAGGAGTCATCCTCCAACTCCACAAATATATAAAAGCCCTTCTAGGCCCGATGCTTGATACTAGTCAAACAATGAGAAGAGACATCACCCTAAGGATAGTTTTCGCCAATTGGAGAATCATATGCTAGTCTATTCTAGAGAATACTACTATAGGGAATGATCACTTCTCTCCTTGGGTATACTCCTGATCCATATTCAAGAAATTTTGATCCTCATGTATGATGTGCATATCATTATGATGTTCATGGTCATAGTATTGAAGATTGTCGTACTTTGAAAAGAGAAATAAAAAAGATGATTCAAGATAAATTGATTGTGGTGCAGAACATTGACAGTGGTGAAAGCTCTAGTCATGGTGATATGCAACTCAATGACTAAGATGTCAAGCTCAGTAATTGGGAAGTGACTTCTCTCCTTACCAGGAAGGATTGTTGGTAGTTTGTTTTGTTTTTCTTTTTGTTTTCTGAATTATCTCAAGGTTGTAGTTCAAAATCTATCTTGTTTTGTTTCTTTGTCGTTCATGATTAAACCCTTCTGTTTTTTAGTTCAACTAAATAAAGTATCCTTTTCTCTTTGTGTTTTAAATATGTGTTGTTTGTTTGTTTTCTTTACACAATACATTTTATGTTGATTTTAGTGATATGACATGCTAGTGGAATTTTCAGCCAAATCTTAAAATCCAGTTTAATCATGAAACATTGAGTCAGAGGATTAAAGTAAGAAAAATAGATAGAGTGTTGAGGCATTTGGTGATCAAGTTGAAGCCTTCTTTAAAAATCAAGGCAATTATTTTGACAATCATATGAATAACTTGGTCATCAATTGAAAGACATATCTTAGATAGGTCAAATAGTGAATGTGTGATCCTATGTCAAAAGGAACAGAAAGAAAATCAGCTCCACGAAATCATGAGTCCTTCAATATGAGGAATATAGAACAAAAGTGGAGTGGTAGGTTGAACAAAATGCAAGAGTAGTGATGCAAAAATTCAGTTAAAGTTAGTGCTGTAAAAATGTCACGAATGATCTCTATCTTTCACTTTCACATTGCATGATATGTACTTACATTTTTAAGGATTAATATGACGAAGGCATTTCATTCTGCTATCCAAACATTGTGTCATCCTTTGTGAACCCCGCTTGAGCTTTAGTTCTATTTTCTTTCATATCCCTCTTTTGGAATCAAGATAAGAGTCATCAAAGTTCAAAATAAAAGTGTCGAGCAAAAGAATAGAGTCAAAAAAATGTGTCAAAATGAAAGAAAAAGAAGAGTGTCAAGAAAAATAAGGCCAGAAAAAGTTTCAAAGAGAAAAAAAGAGTCAAGAAGAAAAGGAGAAGAGAAGAAATCAGAATCAAGCAAAAGAGCAAGTTGCCGAAACTACGTGTGGCCTAATTCTCCTCTCTTGGGAGTGAGATACATAGGCTGCCTTACTCGGGGCTTGATCCAACTAAATAAATAATTTAGATTCACCCAGCCAAAAGAAATAGGGGCATGAGTTAATCCTCATTGTTTGAGTCGATTCCACAAGTTGTAAGTCCTACCCTACTTCAAGTGTCGTTTGGGCCTCATGTGATCCTTTCATTATAACCTTATCCAAAATCCAAGTTACAACCAAAGAAAAACCTTCAGATCAATCTTTGAGAATGTTAAGGCTAAGCATGCAATAGATATGATGAGGCATTTGGGGTACTACTTGTCTTCCTCAACATAAAGAATCAAGAGAGAGATAAAAATGAGAGAGTCTTATCGGTGAAAACCTTTACGGGCACTGTAAGATGATGGTAAGTTGAGAGAAATAAAAATGAGAGCGTCTTACTGGTGAAAACCCTCACGGGCACCATAAGATGATGGTACGCTAAGAGAAACAAACATGAGAGTCTCATTGGTAAAAATTCTCACAGACACTCAAATTGAAAAAAGTGAAAATAAGGGAGTCTCATTACCTTAGGGTAATGATGAGCTGAGAGAAAGAAAATGAGAGAGGTTTGTTGGCGAAAACCATTTAAGGTGTCACTAGCCGAATGAGGTATATAAGTGGAATTGACCTATGGAGGCAACTCAATTTCAGGGTCATTAACTCAAGAACAATTGATGGAAAGTTTGAACGAAAAGATCAGGCAGCTTAATCCCAAATGCATGGCATAATCATTAGAATTGTTTCTTATTTTTAGATAAATCTTTTCTTTTCTTTATTTTTATAAAGGGACAAACAATGTCTTTTCTTTCTTTTCTTTATTTTTATTTTTGTCCTTTTGAGTCTGTCATTCGAATAAAAAATCATTTTTCTCATGTCTTTGAGTCAAGTCATGTCAAAACAAGTGAGAATGGATCTCAAAACTTGTTACCAACTTCTTCAATTGTACAAAGCAAGACAAACGGTCGGCACTTGAAAGAAACAAGATTGTAAGTTAGAACAAGGCATGCAGAAGGTTGTTGTCAACAGAAAAATTTAGGGGATTCAGGGAAATATAAAGGTTTAAAGGGGATTATCTGAGAAACATAGCAAAATAGAGATACTGTGTTTGTTTCAGAGTCACTCTTAATATTCTGAGTTTGGATCAATGGTGCAAAAAAACAATGACAAATGTTAATGATTGGAAACAAGATTCAAATATGACAAGTGCAAGATAAATCGCCTTAAAAGCCAAAGCCGCAAGCCAACCACCCTGTTTTAAACTCACAAGTTTTCTTTGTATGAAATAGAAATAGTTGCTACCTTTTAATCAAAGGCTTTAAAGCGCAAATATCCAGAGGTGCAATTCCTCATTTCTGTAAATGCAAGAGCAGTGTTGTTGTACAGGTTTGATAATCACAATTATAGTGAAACTCATCATCTTGTACACCTAAGAGACACACTCTCTAATTTGGGTCTTTTACGTCTCATGGCTAGGAGGTGAACTTCCTAATTTGACCTTTAATCCTAAAATATGGACTTTTAGTAAGAATCTTTCACTTTCACTCTTAAGAGAGAGACTTGTTGGTCTAAGTCATTCAACTTTACCCTCAAAAGGTGCATTTGTTGATCAAAATATTGATTCATTTTTGCATTGTTGCAAATAGTTGTGATTGAGTTTGACACCCACAAAAGGTTTTGATGATAAATTGAGGCAAAATGAAAATTTAATTCTTGTTATTTAGAACTTCATTTTAGGATCCTCCTAAAAAATAAGACTTTATTTTTCTAGAAGATGAAGCTTTCTTTATCATAATCTTTGTGTGGGATAATTTTTGTTCTAATTTTGATTTCGATTTCAAGAGCCTGCCTAAAGAACAGGGTGATGAAATTGCAAGTCAGGATCCCGCCTGAAGAACAGGGTGATGAAATTAAAAGTCAGGAGCCTGCCTGAAGAATAGGGTGATGAAATAAAAAGCCAGGAGCCCACTTGAAGAACAGGGTGATGAAATGGTAAGTCAGGAGACCGCCTGAAGAACAGGGTGATGAAATTTTAAGTCAGGAGCCTTCCTGAAGAATAGGGTGATGAAATTGAAAGTCAGGAGCCTGCCTGAAAAATAGGGAAATGAAATTGTAAGTCAGAAGCCTGCCAGAAGAACAGGGTGATAAAAATTAAAAGTCAAGAGCCCGCCTGAAGAATAGGGTGATAAAATTGAAGGTCAGAAGCTCGCCTGAAGAACAGGGTGATGAAATGGCAAGTCAGGAGCCTTCCTGAAGAACAGGGTGATAAAATGGCAAGTCAGGATCCCGCCTGAAGAATAAGGTGATGAAATTGCAAGTCAGAAGACTGCCTAATGAACAAGGTGATGAAATTGAAAGTTAAGAGCCCGCTTGAAGAATAGGGTGATGAAATTATAAGTCAGGAGCCTGCCTGAAGATCGGAATGATGAAAATTGAAAGTCAGGAGCCCGCCTGAAGAACAGGATGATAAATTTGAAGGTCAGGAGCCCGCCTGAAGAATAGGGTGATGAAATTGCAAGTCAAGAGCTCGCCTGAAGAACAGGGTGATGAAATTTCTAGTCAAGAGCCCGCCTAAAGAATAGGATGATGAAATTGCAAGTCAGGAGTCCACCTGAAGAACAGGGTGATGAAAATTGAAAGTCAGAAGCCTGCTTGAAGAATAAGGTGATGAAATTATAAGTTAGGAGTCCGCCTGAAAAATAGGGTAATAACATTCTAAGTCAGGAGCCCGCCTAAAGAACAGGGTGATGAAATAGCAAGTCAGGAGCCCGCCTGAAGAATATGGTGATGAAATGGAAAGTCAGGAACCCGCCTGAAAAACAGGGTGATAAAATAACAAGTTAAGAGCCCTCCTGAAGAATAGGGTGATAAAATGGCAAGTCAGGATCCCGTCTAAAGAACAGGGTGATAAAATGGCAAGTTAGGAGCCCGTCTAAAGAACAGGGTGATAAAATGGAAAGTCAGGAGCCCGCCTGAAGAACAAGGTGATGAAATGGCAAGTCAGGAGCCCGCCTGAAGAACAGGGTGATGAAATTAAAAAACAGGAGCCCTCCTGAAGAGCAGGGTGATGAAATTGCAAGTGAGGAGCCCGCCTGAAGAACAGGGTGAAGAAATTAAAAGTCAAGCAACAAGGTTAAGAGATTGAAAGTCAAGAAACAAGGTGATGCAATTAAAAGTAAATAAAGTGAGGAAATTACAAGTCGGGAGCCCGCCCGAATAATAGGGTGATGAAATTTAAAATCAAAAGATTAAAAATAGCAAGTCAGGAGCCCGCCTGGAGAACAGGGTAATGAAATTGAAAGTCAAGCAACAAGGTGAAAAATTGTAAGTCAGGAGCCCGCCTGATGAATATGGCAAAGATTTTCAAATTCAGGATCAAGTTTCATAAGTACCACCGACAGAACATGGTCAATTTTTGAGTTCATCTCCAACATCAGATTTTGTATGGAGAAAGAATCTATTCTCAAGTTCAACCCAAAGAAGATCAGATCTTTTGTCAATTTTGAAAGCATCAGAAACTCAAGTCAAGAGTCTAAAAGAAGCTTCATAATAGGACTTTTGTAATTTCAGTTAACTTTTTAACTTGTAATTTTATTTTTGATGTAGTGACAGAGCCGCGGATCGAAACCTCGACGGGACCTCACTCAACTCTCCAACTCGGTATAGTCCTTTCTTTTCAATTCTTTGAACCACCTATAACTTTAATCCCACACAACTTGGGATAGATAGGATGCTTAAAATCAAGACTCGATTTCCCTTCTTCCTTCTGTTTCCTTTTTTTGAATAATAGTTGGGACAAAATTTTGTCTCGTTGTCTACTTTTTTATCTGAAAACACTTTGTGTTTACACCCAAAAAAGGGCATGATGTAGATATGTAATTTTGTCCCTCCCCAAATTATTTTTACCATTTTTTACCCCGTTTTACCACGTACCTTCACCCATGTGATAATTTCCCCACTAGAAGACGAAATAACAAACCCAACCCCAATATTTCTTTTGACAACAAAGTTAACCACTCCCTTCAATAAAATTTGGACACCTCATACTCCTACCCTACCCCCTACCCACGTGACCCCATCTACCTTTTTTACACGGTTTTTGTCATTACCTTACACACATATCTCTCTCAGAACACAATAATTATATACATACACACCTCATATACAGAGAACACAGAACAACACTCAATTTACACGATACCCCTCATTCACCTCACCGGATATAGAACATAATTTCAAACACACACGACATTACACGCACTCTCTCATATACATGATACTCACATATTAAAGAGGGAAAACCGACGAGTGAGGATTGATGGGGAAAAGTGGAAAAAATAGAGGAAAGATCAGGTTTGAGAGGAGGAGAGATCGAAGATGAGAAAAAAGAGAGAATTGAGAAAAAAGAGAGAAAAGAGAGAGAGAGGGGGAGGGAATAGGCTGTTCCGGTGAGTTCTCGCTAAAAAACAGTGGCACGGCTGTCCGTTTTCTCTAATATTCATCGTTTTTGAGCTCGTCGGAGCTTCGGTGAAGCAAAATAGTACCCCCATCACTAATCCAATCAAACTCAACCAATTTCAGTCCGATTTTGGTGAAGTCCACCAGAAGATGGTTGAAACAGTGACTAGGTATGCAAATTTGGTACAAATTTAGCTTTACTTGGTAGTTTTCAGTTTGGGTCGAAAAAACATAATAGAAGGGTTATATCGAGTTGAATTTTATTTGTGCGTTGAGGTTCGATCTGAGATTCTGATCACGGTCTTAGTTGGAAGGAGAAATTTTAATTGAAAGCGACGTTAAGATCCATTTCTCATCCCATTCACATTTTAATTTTATTGTTTAATGCTATGTGTGACGAATTCAAATTATGTGAAGTTTGTTTCATGTGTTTTTTTAATTTTTGGATAATAAATATTGGTTGTTGATATCGATTGATCGAAGGTATGAATTGACTAATTAAAAGATTTGGGTTCATTTGAGGTAGGGATCAAAAATTAATAAAAGTGGCTATTATTGTGTTTTGATTTTCTATTAGTGATTTATTTTGGAATAATCATTAATTTTCTCGAATTTGATAATATCATGATAGGCAGAAATGATAGGCAAATGGTAGGTTGGGTAGAAAAATTTAGGGATTATGGTTTGGTTGAATTTTTGAATGTGGGTGTGAATGATTCTTTCTACTTTATCGCAAAAATTGAAAGTGTATTCATTTAGCCGAGGAATGCCCCGAGGTCATTTGTACTTATTCATTGGGGAATGCCCCAAAGTATCATGTATGCAAAGGAGGCTCGTGATCAAGGCCCAATGCATTGGGTAAAGCATTGGAGCGTAGTTTAGGATTAGCCTAGAGGTTTATATTTCCGCATTTTTTTGGTTTGTAATAATTGGACTGGACATTAACCTTTTTTTTTGGATTTTTGTTTGTTTGTTGGTGTTATGTGTTTTGTGGTTTATTCACTTCATAGTAGCTGATATACTCCAAGAGCGATCGTGGTCGAATCATGGGATCGAGGAGTGCCTAACACCTTTCCCTCAGTCAACAGAATTCCTTAGCCGGAATCTCTGTTCGCAAACCAATTTTAAAGAGTCAACAATTATTTTGAAAGGATTTTCAAAGGTAACTTGGCACACCAGATTTATGCCAAGTGGCGACTCTGAGTTTAAATGTAAATAATCCTTTTCGAAACAAATTTTTATTTTTTTGTCACTTACTAATAAAAACCCTATTAAACTTAAATTTATATTTTTGGTTAAAAAGAGGCTGTGACATAAGCAGGACCCTCCTGGAAAATGGAAATTTAAATTATGTTCAGGATCCTCCTGGAAATTGGAAATTTACTTTATGTCAGAACCCTTCTGAAAAATGGGAATTTACTTTATGATTCAGGACCCTATTGAAAAATGATAATTTACTTTATGTTCAGGCCCCTACTGAAAAGTGGGAATTTACTTTATGATTCAGGACCCTCCTGGAACATGAGAATTTACTTTATGTTCAGGACCCTTCTGGAAAATGGGAATTTACTTTATGTTCAGGACCCTCCTAGAAAATGGGAATTTACTTTATGTTCAGGATCCTTCTGGAAAATGGGAATTTACTTTACGTTCAGGGTTCTCCTACAAAATGAGACTTTTTTTCAGAAAAATGAAATCTTTCTTTATCATAATCTTTGTTTGGGATAATTTTCGTTCTAGTTTTGATTTTGATTTCCGGAGCCCACCTAGAGAACAGGGTGATAAAATTGAAAGTCAGGAGCCCACTTGAAGAGCAGGGTGATGAAATTGAAAGTCAGGAGGCGCCTGAAGAACAGGGTGATTAAATTGAAAGTCAGGAGCCCGCCTGAAGAACAGGGTGATGAAATTGAATGACAGGAGCCCGCCTGAAGAACAGAATGATGAAATTAAAAGTCAAGAGCTCGCTTGAAGAATAGGGTGATGAAATTAAAAATCAGGAGCCTGCCTAAAGAATGGGGTGATGAAATTGAAAGTCAGGAGCCCGCCTGAAGAAAAGGGTGATGAAATTGCAAGTCGGGAGCTCACCCAGAGAACAGAGTGAGGACATTGCAATTCGAAAGCTCGCCTGGAGAACAGGGTGAAGAAATTGAAAGTCAAGCAATAAGATTAAGAAATTGTATGCCAGGAACCGCCTGGAGAATAGGGTGAAGAATTTTAAATTCAGGTTCAAGTTCAGAAATACCACCTCCAGAACATTGTCAATTTGTGAGTTCATCTCCAATATCAAATTTTGTATGGAGAAAGAATCTATTCTTAAGTTTGACCAAAAGAAGATCAGATCTTTTGTCAATTTTGAAAGAATCAGAAACTCAAGTCAAGAGTCCAGAGAAGCTGCATAGATAGGACTTTTGTAATTTTTGTTATCTTTTAACTTGTAATTTTTATTTTTGATGTAATAACAGAGCCGCGGACCGAAACCTCGATAGGCCTCACTCGATTCTCCAACTCGGTATGGCCTTTTTCCTTGTCAACCTTGGAACTACATGTGACTTTGCTCCCACACAACGTGGGATAGGTAGAATGCCTAAAATCAAGATATGATTGCCATTCTTCCTTCAGTTTCTTTATTTTGATTAATGGTTGGGTCAAAATTCTGTCTCGTTGTCTACTTCTTTGTCTGTAATCATTTTGTGTTTTCATCCAAAGAGGAGCATAATGTAGACACCTAATTTTGTCTCTCTCGAAAGCCAAATTTACCCATTTACCCCACCTTACCATACACCCTCTTTTATTTGATAATTTTTCTACAAAAATGATAAAAAAATAAGAACCAACTCTCAACAAATCCATAACAAATTTTATCTCATCCTAACCACCTTACCCCACATTCCTCCAACCCTCACATACCCCCTACCCTCTCTCACGTGATCTTTCCCTTTTTCCTTTTCCCTAACAAAATGGACGCATACCATACATGAATATATTCATACTCACACATAATAATATGGGGGCTGGAGAATTACTACACAGATACACATACTCAATGGAATAGAGACACACGCACACTCTTCCATTTTGTATTCCGTACACACTGAATAACAGATACACACACAGAATACACGCGATCCTCTATTTTAACGCAATTGAGGCATCACAGAAACTTTATACACACATATGAACATACCTTAGTATAAACACACAACTTTCCCAGATTTTCTCTATTTTTTTCTATATTACACACTCTCACAGGGTGGATAGACGGATGCACACACACATAATTCTCTACACACACACACTCATATATCAATATACACATACTGGAATGGAACAACAAAAAAAACAGGGAGAAAATGGTAATTGAGGGAGAAAACATAGTGAGAGAAAAGTAAAATGGAGTTGATCGGAGAAACAGAAGAGGATAGAAAAGAAGGAACCTCACCATTTTCCACTCACAAGATACTCACACTAATACACACCGTCACTCTAAGTTAAATAAAATGGGGTTGTTTGATGATGAGATAAATACACACACACACCGTCACTACGCATAAACTCTCACAGACACACAAACTCACCATCGATACCCAAAATATGTAGTAACTCACAACCCGCACTGGAAAATGGACACACACACACAATGAGGAAAGATCAATAAAAAATAGAGAGAGTTTAAGAGAGACAGGGCGAGGAAGACAGTGAAATTGTGAGAGAGGAAGAGAGAAAAAATAGAGAGAGGGGAGGGTGAGAAAAACATTGATAAATTGGCGTGGGTAAAGGAGAACCGAAAAGAAATAATCGGCTCCAACATTTCACGCCAAAACACGATACTGTCGTCGAAAAAATTTGACTCGTTCTTCAATTTCCATCTCCCTTTAAGCTCGCCGAAGCTCCGACGTCGCAAAACAGTAACTCCATCTTGAGTCAGTTCCAAAAACCACCAAGAAAATAAAAATCCAGCCTATAATTTTACCCCATCGTTGGATAGACCATCGGGTTTGAGTAAAATGGGGTTTAGGGTTGAAATTTGTGATTTGGGATTCGTATTAAGCTTGATTTACTAGTTTCAAATCTATTCAGGTTGTACTTCTCGATACCGAGTCGAGTTTGGTCGTTATTGAGGTTTGGCTCGAGGTTTTGAGGTACAAACTCTCTTTATTCGAGTAACATTGAGTTTGAAAGCTTCAAATTAAGGTCCAATTCTATTCTTTCCCTCTTTTTATTTCATTGTTGATGATATCCGATGCATCATATTAAATATCATATGTTGATTGATCTGATAAAGTGAACTTAGATTAATTTTATTTCATTGATTGAATTGATTTGAAATGATTATTAACTTTTTCGAATGTGGTAGTATCATAATTAGGCCGTCAAATGGATAGGCAAACGATAGGGGTAGTCAAATTTAGAGATTATGAATTATTGAGATATTGTTGAATGGTTTTGGTCCTCTCTTTGAAAAGATATATTCATTTAGCCGAGGAATGCCCGAGGTCATTTATATTTATTCATTGGGGAATGTCCCGAAGTATCTTATGCCCGGAGGACGTTTGTGATGAAGGCTCGAGGCGTCGGGTAGAGTATAGTTTAGGGTTAGTATAGGTTAGTGTAGGTTTATTTTAGTATTTTTATTTTGGACTATAATAATTAGATTGGACACTATTTTCAGATTTGTTTTGTGTGGTTTATTTGTTTGTTCGTTTTTGTGTATTTTTGTGGTTTATTTACTTCATAGTGTCAAACTAGTCGTATAGTTCACGGAGTGATCGTGGTCGATCCACGGGACCGAGGGGTGCCTAACACCTTTCCCTCGGTCAATAGAATTTCTTAATCGGAATCTCTGTTCGTGGACCAGTTTTGAAAAGTAAAAAATTAATTGAAAAAGGATCTCCAAAGGTGACTTGGCACACTAGATTTATGCCAAGTGGCGATTCTGAATTTTGATTGTTAAAAGTCTTTTTCAGAACAAATTGTTTTCTTTTGTCACTTATTAAGAAAACTCTTTTCAAACATAAAATCAATCTTTTTGGTAAAAGAGGGGTGTGACAGCTCTCTTGTTAAAAGTCCTTTTCAGAATAAATTATTTTCTTTTGTCACTCAATAATAAAACCCTTTTCAAACATAAAATCAATCTTTTTGGTAAAAAAAAAAAAGGGGTGTGACAAGTGCATAATATGAAACACTCTTATACTCCTTTGGTATTCGTCTCATTCAGTGGCGGATTCATGATTTTCATTAAGGGGGTTCTTAAAGTAAAAATACAGTGCATAGATTTTGAACTTGGAAGCTCTAGGTGAATTTGAACTCTCTA
Source organism: Capsicum pubescens (assembly GCA_030864215.1). Taxonomy (NCBI): domain Eukaryota; kingdom Viridiplantae; phylum Streptophyta; class Magnoliopsida; order Solanales; family Solanaceae; genus Capsicum; species Capsicum pubescens. The sequence goes on from CM061549.1 coordinate 59,354,738, forward strand.
AACCACTAAGCCAACATCTAATATTGTGCTCATGAGATTCAAAATCTACATATATCAAATATACATACGATATGAGAAGATAAAAGAAAATAATTCACCAATTTAAATATATGAATTGTAGTAGGAAATTATCAATCTGTGACATGGATGGAGAGTTAAAATTGAAGAGTCCACACAACGTAAATTCTCATTTAGTAATCAGTGGAAAAAAAGGAAAGGAAAAAACTCAATCAACATTTTCTTTTTCCTATAACTCATAAATTAGCCAAAGCAATGCAACTGCATTAAGAGGAAGAAAACTCAATAGATCATTATTCTCAATGATAGTATATATTTAATTTTAGAAAAATCAAGTAGAAGAAGATACATGAAGTGCAAGTTAGAAGAATTAACTAATTATCTAGTTATTCAAACATGACACCATAATCGGATAGTTACTACTGAGAATGTCATTGTACCCAAAAAAATATACGCAAAATTTGAAAAAATAGACTAATATGCACATACAAAAAAAATTAAAGGGAATTAACCACCAAAGAACTGGGAATAAAGAAAGATGTTGAGGTTCACAACAAATCAGTACAAAGTATTGCACAATGAACCTTGTATTTTGACCTGCCTCTATGAAATTTATTATCTAGGTTTTTCATCCTCCTTGATTTTCTCTTCTAGATAATCAACCTTAAAGCACTTCGCTTCTTTGTCAGAATCCTTTTGGATGGACTTATAGTTTGTGATTTATAACGTGGAATTTCTAACTTGCCTTTTTGGCTATTTTGACTTTAAAATAAGTGCTTAAAAGTTTTCTTTCTTAAGTTCCTGAAAGTTATTTTGAATTAAAAACACTTAAAATAAGTTAATTCTAACAGGCTGTTAGAATCCTTTCATTTGTTGGGCTATATGTTTTATTTTCTCTAGAAAATTCGCTTCCTTGTCCCAGTTATGTCACAAAGCTTCTATTATTGGGGTCTTCTTCTGTTGCAAGAACAAGTACTTGACAAATAAAATAATGAAGAGGATTAAACTAAAATTGAGAATTTTTTAAAGAACATTACTTCCCAACATTTTGAGCTCCCAAATAATCTTGCTTCAGATAAATTGATCATATAAAATTATAGAAATAAATTGTGACCGATATAAAGAAAAGAGAAAAATTATAATGAAAAGTGTGAAATTAATAGCGAGCTAACCAAGGGAAGTGCCCGTACTGTATATTTCTTTCTGAAGGATTTTTTTATGGCAGTTACCTAATGACCGAAAATATTCACGTCGACCATGAATTGAAGAGATTTAAGCAAAAAAATGAAAGAAAAATCATTCCTGCAATTGAAACACCCGACATAAAAGATGAAGAGAATTGAATTTTATGGAACATCGCAGTGAAAGTTAAGCTAAAATTGAAATGCATAATACATAAATATGACCCTAAACTTGACACCAAATTATAACTTTGACCTTAAACTTTGATAGTGCACAAATAGGACCTTTAACTATTCAAAACCTGAACAAATATGACCTCCGATTTTGCAACCCCATGCGTGAGTTTCATTCGCGCCTACGTGGAAAACTCATCCAATCACACGGTGCCACGTCGTTAAAAGGGCTGACTTGGAGGGAGGTCATATTTGTGCAGTTTTGAATAGTTAAAGGTCATATTTGTGCACTGTCAAAGTTTTGCTTTTTGTGTTAAAACGGCATCATTTTTATTATTATTATTATTATTATTATTATTAAAAAAATCACTAGCAGGGATCGAACCCGCGCAGTAGGCTGAAGAAAGAGCCCAAGAAGAGAAAATAATACCACTGGGCTATCTAAGTGCCTTATTTCATGTGGTTCAACATTAATATACGTACATAAATATAGATTTTCTACCTTATAGATACAACGTAATTTTTTTACCGAGGGGGTACGGGTGAACCCCATGGTAACCACGTAGGTCCGCCCCCTCATTAATTTAATAATGTTTTGATAACGTTAATTTAATACTAACATTTTAATAACGTTAATTTGATAACGTTAATTTAATATACTACTACTACTATCCTTAATAATGTTAATTTAATAACGTTTTATTAAAACTATAATTTTTTTTATTATTAGTATAGTTTCATCTTTAATTTAATATTTAAATAAATTATATTTAGATATATTATATAACATAAATTCGTCCTTTGCTTTATAATATATATACATACCCGTGCGATTTTTTCATATGAGGCCGACCCACCTAATTAATAAATCTTCAATATTGTTCTTTTTCCTCAATGACAAAAGAAATTAGATCCCATTTTCATCTTTGAGCCGAAAATAATGAAAAAATAATAGTGAAAAGTCATTTAAAGGTTATATTTGTGTAGTGTGGAATAGTTAAATGTCATATTTGTGCACTGTCAAAGTTTAAGGTCAAAGTTATAATTTGGTGTCAAGCTTAGGGTCAAATTTATGTATTATTCCCTTAGATTTTAAGTTGGACGCACCCAGTTTTGCGTGTTGAACACGCGTTTTGCCACGTAGGATCGGAGGTCATATTTGTGCAGTTTTGAATAGTTAAAGATCCTACTTGTGCACTGTCAAAGTTTAAGGTTAAAGTTATAATTTGGTGTCAAGTTTAGGGTCATATTTATGTATTATGCCAAATTGAAATAAAAGATTGATTTGAAATTGAAAGGACTTAGAACAATCCTTAATTGAGAAATGATTTAGTAGAAATGAAGAAAAGAAGGAGTGGTGTTTCTCATTCTTGAAACTTAACAGATGAATGAATTGATGAATTGATCCTTCCAGAATGATAAGGATGAGATGACACGTGGACTGAGCTATGTGAAATTGTATTTTTAGCTTTGGTCGTCCTTCTAGTTGCTTTTCTATATAGTAGAAAAAATAAAATTATCAAAATAATAATAATTTATTGAAAGAATTCTTAATTATATATTCATGTAGGGTAAAGCATCTCGTACCCCCCTTAACTATCACCAAATTTACTACGACACACTCCAACTTCACGGGGTCCCTATTACCCCCTGATCTAAATTTTAGCATATTTTTGTCAACCTTTTTAGCTGACGTGACGCCTTTTATCAACTTTTTTAATGACGTGACACCTTTACTATGGGCATCATTTTATGTAATAAAGGTGTCACATCTGTACAAAAAAAAATGATCAAAATACGCTAAAATTGCGTTTGGGGTGGAGGATAATGGGATTCCTGTGCAGTTGGTGTGTATCATAGCAACTTTGATCATAATTCGATCGGGGAGGGGGGGGTATTGGATGCTCATCTCATTTATGTATAATGTAACATTGAATTTGCAGTGAATCAGAAAAAGTATCAAACTAAGTTTGATCATAAATGAAGAAGTATACACCTACATATACGAAATGACCATATGTTTTTTATTTTTTTTTTATATTATTTTCAAGTAGTGTATTAAAGAGGGAGGTCTTTTCATATACAATTGAGAGTATTTTAACATTTTATTAAAAAAAAAAGATAACTTGGAACAAAATTTATAATCTTTTTGATTGAATAATTTTCAACTAAATGCAACAAGTGAACTTTAAAACTTGTTAAAATGATATTAATTTGAAATAGTATAATCAACATTAAATTGTAGATTATCTTAAAAAATTTCTTTTGGGTTATATGGTTAAGGTGAGAAGTGAAAAGTAGTGCATTTTAATGAAGAAAGAAAAGATTGAATGGAAAATGAGGTCCACAAAAAGAGATAAATTTTGGATGGTGAATTTATATTGTGAAATTACTATAATACCCTTGATCGCCCTCCAACTCACTCCTCTATATAAACTAGATAATGAAGGCCCGTTTACGGACCCAATATTATTATCTTAAATATATTTAGAGATATTTAATTAATTTTTTTAAAAAAGTGGTCATTAATATTTTCAAATAACTACGATCGAAAATGATAATAAATATCACCCGTTATAATTATAAAAAGACCCTAACAAAAATTAGCATGATATATACTGCAGTAATTTTAACTAATGATAAAATAATAATAATAAATAAATATATATCTCCATAAATTATACGTATTGTAAATCTTTGTAATGACAGAGAGAGTATGTGTTTTTTTTTACCTAATATGTCATATCAGTGAAAGTAAATGAAATATTGTGTAAAAGTGAAATTTTACTTGTAATGAAAAAAGAAAAAAGAAAATGAAAAAGAATTTCACTTATTTTCAGGTAAGTTTTATAATATGACTCTTTCATTGCGAAGAAACATATGAATAAATTTAATAATAATAATAATAATATATATATATATATATATATATATATATATATATATAATATACCCTTATATATAAGTCAATAAGCCTACGACCAACATTTCATCACATAGTAGTACAACCAGCATTCTGAAGTGTACAAAAGAAGCCTTTAGTATTTTTTTGCTCCATGTGGCGCAATTTTATGGGCTAACATTGCTTTATATCCATGTGTAAAGAATGGAAATCACCTTTTGCTCAAAAGGTTTAACAGGAAATAAATTCTCTCAATTGAAGCAACCAAGTAGAGTATAACATCTCTATCTTCTCTTTCAAGCTTAAAATTTTAGGATTTTATACTTGCATGTTCCTAATTTGATTTGATTTACTCATGGATGTATTAGAGAGAAAGAACTGCATGCACAAAAAGAAAAGAAGAGTTACGGAGCAGAGGAGAGAGGCGAAGTAGAAATCCAAACGAGTAATCGTTGGTATGGAGTTTAGAAATCTTTAATTTACTTTAAATAACACATTATGTAGTATCGTAATGAAGGTAGTTACCTCAATACATAACATTTATTCAGGTGCAAAATATTTCTTGAGTAGTATCATATTTGAAATTATGCAATTTGAACTTAAGGTCAGATTCTTATTGAATGTGTATTTGAAAATATAATTTTTATTCACTTCTTCGAAAAGGAAGTTTAGGGTTACAAAACCCAAGAAGAAGTGAGTGGGGGTACAATTCACATTTTTATTCGCGTGAGCCATGATCTTCAAGGAGGTTTCTAGGTCTGTCTTTTCTTATGTTTTTCAAACAAGTTGCATGGGCTGCATTGGCTTGATCAAATTTCATTTGCTAAGTACTTTACCTAACTGCTCCAGTGTTGTGTCCATTCTCTTATAATTGCTTAAGAGAACAAAACTTCTAATTGAATAGTTGTAGATTGCTAGATTTTTTCTATCCAACCATTCACCCTCTCTTTCTATGAGTCCCTTCATTTTATAGCTGATTCAAAACAATGTGTTGGTGAATGGGAAGGTTGTAAGTTATTTCTTCTTATGTTGTCTCTAAATTGAAACAAACTATTAACTATACATGATAATATTTTGGAAGATCTTTCTGTTATCAGCGCGGGAACACTGGAAAATATATTTTCAAGTCAATACCACTCATTCCCCCTATAGTTCAACCTTGAAAAAAGGCTAAGACATCTCTTGGCGTGATCCATTTGATGAGAAAAACGTCAGTTCTACGTAGACATTTCTTTTACAGTTTGGCAAGAGGTTCACTTTATTCATTTTTAGTTCTTCTGCATATAAATATGACTACCAAATTTGATTTGTAAGAGTAGTGAGCTGATTCGAATTCATCGTTTGCTTTGTTACGAACATTTGAGGAAGCTATTGTTGAACTGGACACTTTAGTGAGGAATCCTACCAAGATAGCAACCTTATCGTGCAGTTGCTAAGGGACAGTCTCGCTCGCTGGACTTCTGATATGCAGGTACTTCATTTTGTTAGTTAGCAAAATTCATTGAATTATATTGCATAGTATGTGATAGATATATTTTCCCTTTGGGCGGGTTGTGGACGAGGAGTGACCAAACCTCGACATTGTGGTTCGTAGCCACGTGCTCTAATCCTCTGAACTATAAGCCCCACCATATTTCCACTGAATCTGTTTCGGAAATGGTACCCATGGAGCTACCAAGTTTCCTAATGTAGCTAATAAGTGTCTTGAAAAATGTGGCTCCTCATCTTATATTACCAAAGAGGAAAAGAGACAGATAGTGGGGAATTGTCATTCATCAAATTCAAATTTTATGATTAATTTTCCCAATAAATTATTAAATTTCTTTCTTAGTTACATCTTATTCCCAATCCTTGACTGTTGAGTATTTGGTATAAGCAAATTATAATTTTGTGATTACATTTAGTGAGTTTTGCCAACAAATTCTTTCTGCATTACACTTTTTTATTAACCCTTCCCTGCTGGGTATTATTTTTCCTTCTTTTTTTAATGATAAATTTGTGGGTTTCATACTAGATTTGATGATTTCATTTACCGAGTATTGCGTTTCTCCATTTGTGAGGAAATAAATTGAGATGACACATTGATTAAGAAAAATACTAATTAATAATATACCTAATTTATCATAATATCTCTATTAAATGATGTTTACATTTTAATTTGAAGAAAAAGTGATTAATGCAAAGGTTAAAACATGAAAAAAAAATTTATCTCTTCTTGATTAATAAAAAAAGACAAGTAAAATGACAAATCAAATTAAAAAAATTGGGACGGATAATTTGAGATGGAGGGAGTATTTAATTTTCATTCTGTCTATTGTATTCTCAACAAACATGTCGACGATTGGACGTAAGAAATAATTTTGAATCCAGTAGCAATAGCAAAACATATTGGTTATCTGTTGGGTTTGTGATACGGGCTGATTTGTGTTGTTCCAAACAGATTAATCAATCTGATGCAACAAATAATCAGTCTGATGGAACAAATAATCAGTCTGATGCAACAGATATAGCTTCTATTGCAACAGATTACTCATCTGATGCACCAGATGAGTGATTTGTTTAAATTGTGGGCACTTATGTTGGATTCATCATCGGCTTGTATCCATTGTTGAAAAAAACAACAGTAATTTTGTAACTCAGATGACAAATTCGACTAAAAATCATATTTTGACTTATCAAGATCTCCTATGAAGTAATGTCAAAATGAAAAGTGGTGATAATCGAAATAAAATTTGACATAAGAAATTGATAAAATAGCAGTAGTAGTGGTAACAACAACAACAATGGTTGACAAGAAGAAGATGAAGATGATATTGAAGTAGAAGATGAAGAATAAAGCAACAACAGGAACAATGAACAACAATAGTCGTGAAGAGAGAGAAAACAACAACGGATGAGAAGAGAGAGAAACACACTTTTTTCCCTTCATTTTCTGTTATATTAACTAACATTTGGATCAAAGTGTAAATTTAAAAACATGTGGGTTATTTTCAAACTTCTCCAATTTTCTTAATCCATAATAAAGTAATTGTCACCTACACCTAGTAATTAAGACTTGTGTCACCAACACCTCATTTTAAAACTTTTTTGTCACCTATAGCCCAAAGCCCCATATCAAAATACACCATAAGTATTAGTTATTTCCTTTTATTTTGAGTTTAATAGCTAAATTATTTGATCAATGTGCGAACATTTTTACTTGAATTATTAATTCGTATATTAAAATATATTTCAGCTATTAGTTATTTTATTTTATTATATGAGTGATAGTGACATGTCAGATAAAAAAAGTGAATAATTGTCAAAGAAATAATTTATAATTGAAGTGTATTTTAATAAATTAAGGCAAAATGACATTTTGGACCCCTGTATTATGTCGTTTTTATAAGTTGGACACTTCTACTTACATGTTTGTCATCTGGACCCTTGAACCTATCAAAAAGCAACATTTTGCACCCTTTGGTCGCTGACCTTGACTATGTGGCATTGAAATGGTGACTAGGACAAAGAGAGTGTAGTCACTCGCCTGAAGGTGCGAGTGGGGGTCAATTTTTATCCAATTTTATATTAAAATAGTTAAAAATAAAATAAAAATAATATTAAATTTTTTAAAAAAATAAAAAAGGATCCTTTTTTTTTCCTTCATCTTTTTAAATTTTAAAATATTTTTAAAAATTTAAAAATAATTTAAAAATATTTTTAAAAATTTAAAAATAATTGAAAAATATTTTTTAAAATTTACAAAAATAATTTTAAAATATTTTTAAAAATTTAAAAATAATTTTAAAATATTTTTAAAAATTTAAAAAAAAATTGAAAAGGTCCCTTTTTTTCCTCCATCTTTTTTAATTTAAAAATATTTTTAAAATTTTAAAAATAATTTTAAATAAAATAAAAAAGAGTCCTTTTTTCCCTCCATCTTTTTCAATTTAAAAAATATTTTTAAAATTTTAAAAATAATTTAAAAATATTTTTAAAAATTTAAAAATATTTTTAAAATTTAAAAATGTAAAAATCATTTTTAAAATCTTTTTAAAAATTTACAAAAAAAAAAAAAAATTCCCTCCCCACCCCAGCCCGTCCCCGTCCCCACCCCCCACACCCTACCCAGCCCCATCCCACCCCAGCCTTCCCACCCCCAGCCCCTCCCCCCACCCCTCCCAACCCCATCCCCATCCCCTTCCAGCCCCCCCACCCCACCCCAACACTTTTCCAGCCCCCTTCCCCCACACACATTCACTTTTTATTTTTTATTTTAATTTTTCCTCTCAATTCAATTCTTTTTTTTAATTAAAAATTAAATTTGAAATCTTTTTATTTTTTTTGGGATTAAAATTTAAATTTAAATTGAAAGTGAGTGATAGTGAATATTGAAAAATTTTAGTGAATTTCGCTTGAAAAAAATTAAACTTTTTGTGAATTTGTTAAAAATATTCAAATATAAAAATAAAAAATTATTATGTTTGTATATATGAATTTATAGTTAAAAATTTAAATTAGTTGGAGAAGAATTTTAATTATTTGGAATGAATTTGATGTTTAATTTGTGAGCAAAACTAAAAACATGATTATTCAAATTGTTCTACAATTTATAAATTTTTCTTATTTAATTAAATTAATTTTAATACTTAATTTGTTATGTAGCATTTTAAAAATGACTTGGAATTTAATGTAATACTTTTTTTATTTTTTTTATTCTTTTTACTTTTTATTTTTTTTAAATGACGTGGCAGACGTGGCTGCTGACGTCAGGGGTGGACCCATTTGTAATTTTGGGGTGCTCCGGCACCCACTAAATTCGACGTAATTATATAAGAAACACAGAATAAATAGTATAATTTATTAAAAAACACACAGAGAACAAACATATGGTTGGGTGCAATGGCTTGAGGATGTGACTCTCATGTCCAATTTTTCAGATTCGAATCCCTACAGCTACATACTATTTTTTATAAATTTTTTTGAGCACCCACAACTTTGAATTCTTGGGTTCGCCACTGGCTGACGTGACAGCTGACGTGGGGGAGAGTGTATTACACTCAACAAAAAATGGTTTAAAATGTTGTTTTTTAGTAGGTTCAGGAGTCCAGATGACAAACATGTAAGTAAAAGTATCCAACTTACAAAACCAACATAGTACAGGAGTGCAGAAGGTCATTTTGTCATAAATTAATGATACTTCAGATAGAAGAAAAAAAATAAAAATTTTAGATATATATATTTTTCTTTTATGTATTTTTCATCATTAACTCTAATAAAATAAGAATAGTGAAATTGACTCAAATTGCCTCAAGTATAGTCGGTCTACTGTAAGCATGCATCTAAGAGATTCCGTAATCTTGAAACAACAAAATTCAAACTCAAAACTTTCAGAAAAAGAAAAAAGAGGGGAAGAAGATTAAATCCAGTAAAGATATAACAATCAGTGAAAGGAACTTACAAATTCATGAAAAGAATATGATGACGCTGCTCTTCTGCGATCTCTCCTCTCCCAACTTCCCTTCTCCCTCCCAAAATATTTTTATAGTTGCTCATTATTTAATTTCAAGTTTTTATTTATTCTTTAGATTATTTTTTATTTATTTATTTGAAGAGTATAAGGTTTAAAAATATGTTCTCCGTTTTATTTTAGTTGATTTCTTTTTATTTAATATAGTATTTAAAAAATTATAAATAAAATAATTAATTTTATTAATTTATCATTATTCATAATGATAAATATCAAGATCATTTATAAAAAAATTATGCTCACATTAGTGAGATAGTGAGATAGTATAGGGCATATAAATAGTTTTATCTTATTTTGATAAGTACACAAATAATTTAAGATGTGTTATAAAATAATAAAGAAGAAGAAGAAGAAAAGTAGAGAGAATAGAGAGAGATTCTTATTTCTTCTCTTGAGGGATGATTTACAATGAAGGAAACCTTTCTATTTATAGGGGGAATTTGCCCTAGTTTCACACTAAAAGACAAATACATCAAATCCTGATAGACATCAAATAGATCTTGAAAGACATTTCACTATAATTGATATATATCATAACACTTTCCCTTGAATGTTTAACAATACGCATATAGGTTGCCTCATTAAAAATATTACAAGGAAAATCCAGTGGGACAAAACCTCGTAAGGAAAAAAGAGTACAACGCGTATTACACTACTAGAAAAACAGGAAAAACCAACCGACCAAAACCGACCACTAGTGGTCGGTATTACCCAAAAACCGACCACAAAACCGACCAAACAATGAGGTCGGAAAACCTGTGGTAGCTTTTTTAAATCCGACCACAAGTGGTCGGTATTTTAAAAAAAAAATATATATTTTGAAATTTATTATTATTTCATTAAAATATGAAAAATAATTTTTGGAAAAAATATACCGACCACAAGTGATCGGTATATTAATGAATTAATTAATTAATTTAATAATATACCGACCACAAGTGGTCGGTTTTGTAATAAATAAATTAATTAATTCATTAATATACCGACCACTTGGGGTCGGTTATTTCAAAAGAAAAATTGAAGTAACCGACCACTTGTGGTCGGATTTTTCAAAAGAAATTTTTTAAAACCGACCACTTGTGGTCGGTATCTATGTGAATTTAAAAAAAAAAAAATCAGACCCAATTACAGCATGCAACAACGCAACATTACAGTATCAAATCAAATACATACAGTAGCAATAACAAAAAAAATCAAATATAAAGACTTTGAAAAGAGAACAATACATACAAAGTGTCCAAGAAAACTGAGTATCAAAATATAACAACAGTTTCAATCATCAAAATGTCTAAATTCAAAGTTCAACACACATAAAAAAAACTAATCCTCATCATCTGATACGTCTTCGTCATCCATATTATCATCCGTGAAGAAATCATCCAGGGGGCTTAGACCCTTTGCAACCCGAGCTGCATCAACAGGTAATGGAGGAATAACCCCCATAGTCTGAATAAAAGTGCTCAACTGCAGCTGTAACTTCTTGAATCGTGATGATGTTGCCTTAGCCCTCTTCTTCTCTCTCTCTTGTTGTGCAATAAGTTGTTGAGTGAGTTGAGAAACTATAGTTTGTAATCTTTCAATTCTCTCACTATCAACTGAAGAGCTCGGGTATGCAGGGCCGGACGAACACCTAACATTATCGCTAAAATAGTCGTTGTGGTATCCGGCCAAATGGCCTCTATTTGCAGGACCCACAACTTTTGTCCATAACTCCACCTCAACATGTTTGGGAATGGGGTCACCCTGACTTTCAACTGGCTGACTACTACGATACGCACCAACAAGGCGCATATATTCGTCCTATATTCAAAGTAAAGTTAACACTAAAAGTAAAAAAATATTAAAGTAGTTATAACTGAATAATATCAACTTTGACAAAAAAAATCATAAATTCAGAATTTATTTCTTATATGTTCAGCTTTTGCACGAGCTTCAACCCAGACAGCTTCATCAGTCGGGTTCTTTTTTTTCTTCACATGAGTCTCAACGTATATCACATCATGTGGTATTTTCTTACCCTGTTCTTTTTCCTGCATATGAAAAAATTATCAATGTTCAAATAATAATAAAAATTTAATAGAAACAAACAATTAAAACTGTAAAGTTACGTACCATTTTTTGAATAACAGCAAGAGTACTTCTGGCACCCGCAGTATGCAGGGAGCCACCCTTGGATGATGCCCGGGCTTTCTTTCCCTTTTCACTCAACAATTTGAATTCATCGCTATTCCAATATATAAGATACCGATTCCATGCGGGTTCAGGCATGCACGTAGGTTTAATCATGTTTTGTCGGGCATAATCCAAGAGATCTTTAAATCTGACTCTACATCTTTGCATAAAGTTCTTCTTTATAAGAAATGTATTTTCATCATCCCACCAGTAAAATTTCTACAACAAAAATATAATAGTCAATGTTTTGTTCTACCAAAGTGTCAATAAGTAGTCAATAAGTTAAATTCGTACCTTAAATTCATCAAACATTCTATTCCTGTCAAGTTCTGGTACCTTTTGCCAGCTTGTCCAGAAGTCGTTGAAGTGCCGACCAATGCATATTCGAGCCCTATGTCCAATTCTAGCATTCGGGTTAAACCTACAACACAAGATCAAACAGTAATTTCATAGAGCATAATAATATAGTAATGAAAAAATGTGTAACGTTATTATATGTAGAAATCTTACCCTTTTGCAACTGGAACAAGATAAATCCTCCCAGAATCATCTAAGTCTCCTGGCTGCCTAGTAACTGATGGTGGATGCACTGGCGTGGCCGGATCTGAAGAATCAGATGGAGTGCCTCCCAGCTGAAGCTCCGATAACCCAATAGATCCAGCAGAATCACAGTGCGTAGCTGCGTTACTGCTGCAGGAGGTTATCGATGATGGTCGATGCCTGGAGAGGCCAGCGACAGTTCGAAAGTACTCTACTGGCGATGGCATAGTCATAGGAGCCAGATGAGTAGGTGAAGACCTAGGTAGTGGCCCCACATGCGTATGAGTAGGTATGGAATCCTCGGACGACCTAGAATATGAGGGTCGTGCTGGCGTGTCAGCTAACCGACCCTCAGATATATGAATACTGGTCGGCCGGATATAAGACAAAATTTGTCTTTTCTTTTTTGGTTTCGTCGTATCAACTTTTCCCTTACCTTTGTCATCTCTGTCTGACATCTAAATTAAGTTAAATTAACAAGTAGTTAGTTCATACAATATGAACATATATATATATATAAGAAAACATTCTAAGTATCTAATTCGAAGTTACTATATAAATCATGGAAAAGTGGAAACAATAAACTTAGAAAGTATATTACATATCAATCTTACACAAGAAACATAAAGTTATATATATAGTACAAAGCATAAAAACATCAATACATAATAAAGACAACCTATACAACTAATCCTCCTCTTCTGAAGACTCTCCACTAAATCATTCACCCTCTTCGGAGGTTTCCTCATCTCCTACCCACCCAGTCGCTTCTTCCGCAATATTAACTTCTTTTAATATATTTTTTGGGTGACTCAAATCGTCCATTAATTCAACGTCCACTAGCTGGTGATCAATCTGCATTTTATTTTGATACGCAGTCTCCAACACATTCTCAACTTTCACCCGTCCTATAGGCTTTGTTTTGATTACAGCCCACCAATCAGACTTGTCATTGCACAACGGATAATAAGCATAATACAATTGCTTAGTATTTTGCGCTAGCACAAATGGATCGTAAATAGGATACGACCTATTGTGCTTCACTTCAATGATGTTATGCTCTTTATGTACTCTTGTGCGTGTTGTGCTTGGATCAAACCACTTACATAGAAAGAGGATAATTTTTTTTATTGGGTAACCAGCATACTCCAGTTCTAAGATCTCGTGTATGATGCCAAAGTAATCAACATCATCATCACCCTTAAACCAAACACCACTATTATTTGTTTTCCTTGTTCTGGAGTGTTGTGCAGTGGAAAGATTAAACCCATTCACTTTGTATTGCGACATTGCAATAGTTTCAACTGGACCCAAAGAAATATCTCTCAAAATCTGATTGTATGCGGCTGCATTTGGTGAATGGTGTACCTAAAAATATTATATATATATATATATATATATATATATATTAGTTGAGGAATGTGTAAATGTTTAAACTTTGTTGAAATAATAAAACACTTACGAACCTCATTTTTAAACCATGTTGCAAATGATGCATACACTTGATTTTCGTGGAATTGAGTCTTAAATGAACTGAACATCAAACATGGGAAACACAATTAGTTTCTTTAATGGAATGAGTAAACAAATAAGATATGTTAAAATTTTAATCTCCTTACTTCAGAAATGGCTCAATTTTCGGGCAATTAAGCAAGACATACAAAGTTGCTGCTTTGCGCTCTGTGGCAGTGAGCCGGCGAGGTATGGTCTTTTTAGCCTTACAACTATATTGATTGAAAATTGATATTGGTTGTAAATGAGGCTCATTCACATCGTCCTGGTGACGATTCAGACGGTTTTTTGAACAAGCAACTTCATCACGAAAGTAGTATGAACAAAATTGAGAAGTTTCTCTGGCAAGATATGCCTCAACTACAGAGCCTTCCACCCTATGTTTGTTTTTGGACCCCCTTTTCAATTTTTCAATTGCCCTGTACAGTCGTAAGGTTAGACGTTTACTATATATAAAAAAGATATCTATGAATTTAAATATGTTGCAACTGCTTACCGTTCGAATGGATACATCCACCTAGTTTGAACTGGACCGCCTAGCCGAGCTTCGTGCACAAGGTGAATGGGAAGATGTTCCATCACATCAAAGAACGCTGGCGGGAAAATCTTCTCCAGCTTGTTGGTGATAACGACAATATTACTTTTCATTCGCACCAGATTTTCTTCTTTTAATGTGCTGGCACATAAGTCTTTGAAGAACAAACTAATCTCTGCTATTGGTTTTCATATGTTTTCAGGTAAAGCAATAAAAACAATTGGAAGTAATTGTTCAATGAAAATATGACAATTATCGTTTTTCATTCCATGCAAGATTCCTTGTGTCATATCAACCCTTTTCCCCAAATTTAAGGCATATCCATCGGGCATCTTCAAACTTTGAACCCACTTACATATTTATCGCTTTTGGTCCAACTTGAATGTAAAACAAGTCTTGGACTTTAGAACATTGCCGTTGGGCCCCTGCTGTAAGTGTAATTGTCTGCGGTTGCAATACTCTGGTAAGTCAAGTCTGGCCTTAGGATTATCCTTTGTTTTATCGGTGACATCCATAATTGTGTTGAACAAGTTGTCAAAGTAGTTCTTCTCAGTATGCATAGCATCAACATTATGTCTAAGTAAATTATCTGGCCAATATTCTAACTCCCACAATATACTTTGCTTAGTCCAGTTATGCGAAACGCCATATCCATCAAGCCTGTACAATCGTTCCTCGCTAGCTTTGGGCAAATCCTGAACTATTTCCCAGATGTCATGACCAGAAAGCCTAGGAGGTGGACCATCATGTTCCCTTCTATTCCTCCGAAATGCATTCTTGATTCTCCTAAATTCATGATCAGGTGGCAGGAAACAACGATGACAATCAAACCAAGAATTTTCCTGTCATGTCTCAATGTGAAAGATTTTGTTTTGTCCATGCAGTATGGACAAGCCAGCTTTCCAGCTATCATCCACCCAAACAACATTCCATAAGCAGGAAAATCATTAACAGTCCACATTAGATATGCACGCAGATTAAAATTTTGTTTAAGAGAGATGTCCCAAGTTTGAACCCCCTCATGCCATAAAATTTGAAGTTCATCGATCAAAGGTTGCAAATAGACATCTATTCCATTTTTTGGATTACGCGGGCCAGGAATAACACAATTCAAAAATATATAGGGACTAGTCATCAACAATTCAGGAGGAAGATTATAAGGAGTGATAAATACAGGCCAACATGAATATGGTGCACCACCAACTGAAAAAGGAGAGAAATCATCCGCACATAATCCCAATCGAATGTTTTGTGGCTCAACTGCAAAATCTGGATAAGTTGCATCAAAATGCTTCCAAGCCTCTCCATCAGATGGATGGCACATAACACCACTGGGCCTTCTATTTTCACTGTGTCATCTTATATGAGGAGCTGAGCTATTTGAAGCATACAACCTCTTCAACCTTGGTATAAGAGGTAAATAATGCATCGCCTTAACAATAATTTTATTTCCAGTAGAACCACGTTTATATCTAGAGTGCTGACAAAGCTTACGGAACTCCAGGTTAGCATCCCCCTTAAAGTATAACATGCAGCCATTTTCAAAACAATCAATTCTAACCGAGGACAGACCTAACTTTGACACCAATTTTTTTGCCTTATAGAAAGAATCAGGAACCTCAAAATCGGGGTCAACTAACTCTTTAATAAAATCTATAATTGAGTCCATTCCTCCTTCCGCAATATTTCAGTCAGATTTAATACTTAATAATCTAACAGCAACAGACAAACGAGAGTGCAAACACCCGTAAAAAAAGGATGACTAGCAGTAAGCAATTCATTATAGATATTCCCCGCTTCACTATTAGGAACATGTTCAACATTTTCCCTTAAGTCAGCCCCCTGTTGCATCTCAAAAGCATCATGCAACATTTCTGTCATCCTTATATCTTGATATTCATTATGCCTTTCAGACCTACTACTTTCTCCAACAATAAAGTTATTTTACGCTACACCACCATGAATACCATGCACTCTTAAAAAGTTCTCGTGAAACCCCTTTCTATAAAGATGTTCCTTTACATCTTCTTCACCAATAAGATTTATACCATCACATCTAACACAAGGACAACGAATAACCCGAAAACGTGTCCAAACTTCAAGTGTCTTAGCATGATCAACAAATCTTTTCACACCTTCAACGAATTCCTCCGTAATACCCATTCTATTATCATTGTTCTGGCGATATATCCAGCTATAATCAGGATCCATCTACGCATTCAATCAAATTCAACTAATTAGTTCCTACACTTAACCATTTTCAACCAACTAAGTCACCGAACAAAACACATTCAAAACAAATAATTCCCCTTAAAAGTCCCTACACTTAACCATTTTCAAGTGACTAAGTCACCGAACAAACCACATTCAAAATAAATAATTCCCCTTTAAAGTCCCTACACTTAACCATTTTCAACCAACTAACTCACCGAACAAACCACATTCAAAATAAATAATTCCCCTTTAAAGTCCCTACACTTTCAAGTTACTAAGTGACCTAACAAATCACATTCAAAACAACAAAATACCCTTTAAAGTCCCTACACTTAACCATGTTCAACTAACTAAGTCACCGAACAAAACACATTCAAAACAAATAATTCCCCTTTAAAGTCCCTACACTTAACCATTTTCAAGTGACTAAGTCACCGAACAAACCACATTCAAAACAAACAATTCCCCTTTAAAGTCCCTACACTTAACCATTTTCAACCAACTAACTCACCGAAAAAACCACATTCAAAATAAATAATTCCCCTTTAAAGTCCCTACACTTAACCATTTTCAAGTTACTAAGTGACCTAACAAATCGCGTTCAAAACAACAAAATACCCTTTAAAGTCCCTACATTTAACCATGTTCAACCAACTAAGTCACCGAACAAAACACATTCAAAACAAATAATTCCCCTTTAAAGTCCCTACACTTAACCATTTTCAAGTGACTAAGTCACCGAACAAACCACATTCAAAACAAATAATTCCCCTTTAATGTCCCTACACTTAACCATTTTCAACCAAGTAACTCACCGAACAAACCACATTCAAAATAAATAATTCCCCTTTAAAGTCCCTACACTTAACCATTTTCAAGTGACTAAGTGACCTAACAAATCGCATTCAAAACAACAAAATACCCTTTAAAGTCTCTACACTTAATCATGTTCAACCAACTAAGTCACCGAACAAAACACATTCAAAACAAATAATTCCCCTTTAAAGTCCCTACACTTAACCATTTTCAAGTGACTAAGTCACCGAACAAATCACATTCAAAACAAATAATTCCCCTTTAAAGTCCCTACACTTAACCATTTTCAACCAACTAAGTCACCGAACAAAACACATTCAAAACAACTAATTCCCCTTTAAAGTCCCTACACTTAACCATTTTCAACCAACTAAGTCACCGAACAAAACACATTCAAAAGAAGTAATTCCCCTTTAAAGTCCCTACACTTAACCATTTTCAACCAACTAACTCACCGAACAAACCACATTCAAAACAAATAATTCCCCTTTAAAGTCCCTACACTTAACCATTTTCAAGTTACTAAGTGACCTAACAAATCGCATTCAAAACAACAAAATACCCTTTAAAGTCCCTACACTTAACCATGTTCAACCAACTAAGTCACCGAACAAAACACATTCAAAATAAATAATTCCCCTTTAAAGTTCCTACACTTAACCATTTTCAAGTGACTAAGTCACCGAACAAACCACATTCAAAACAAATAATTTCCCTTTAAAGTCCCTACACTTAACCATTTTCAACCAACTAAGTCACCGAACAAACCACATTCAAAATAAGTAATTACCCTTTAAAGTCCCTACACTTTACCATGTTTAAGTGAGTAAGTGACCGAACAAACCACATTCAAAATAAGAAATGATATAAGATCATGTTGACAGTACAAGAAACAAGCAAAAACAAAATGTCAAGAACAATTCTAGTGAATCGCACAAGGCCACACACAGCTTCACTAGACTTCAATATGAGCAATAAAAGGAAGATAACAACAATAGTGAATCGCACAAGGCCCCACACGGCTTCACTATGTCATCTTACCTTTGATATTTTCCTTAATGTCTTGATATTTCAAAATGACAGCTTCAATCTGCTTCTTGATTCTCTCACGGGAAGCTGCACTATCGAAAATAATGATCTTAGCAAATTAAAAGACAGACTACTGCAATTTTCTCCAAAATACTCATCTACTCTATGCTACATTCATGTTTAAGTATTGGAAATAGGAGAGAGTTAATGCAGTATTTTGTTTTATAGCATATATAATGACATATGAATACCTAATAATACTGTTTCTAATAGTAGTAGCCTTTTTTTTTCCTAAACATATTTTAAGCATTTTAATGTAATTTTCAGTATTGTTTTCAAATCCCTATAAATAGTTATAGTGCCCTGTATCCCGTATCTTGAAGGTGTACAATTTATCTGAAGTGAAAATGTCAGTGGTGAAGGGTGGTTGTTCATGTCCAATAGATATAACTATGTGAAAGTGACACATTATTTTACCCAAAAACAAAACGACAGAAAAGTGATAGGCTATATACATAAGAACTAAGAAATTCCATTGGTGACTGTAAACATATATTTAAGCCTCAAATAACTCTTAACTTAGCTATTAAGAACACCATCTAGTATATAACTAACGTTCTTCACACTAAGTAATACAAGGGCACTATCTAAGAAAATATGACACTTAACAATCTTTTTCACAATCACAAAGGGAGGTCTAGATTATCAATCCTTAACAACCTAATACTTTCATTAATGACCTATGATTCACAATGAAACGTCAACAACAACTAAGAACAGTAAACTATATTGGTTCAAGTTTGGGATTCTACCACAAGTTATTTGATTTACTCGGTTCGAAATCACTTCTAGAAAAAATAACATAATCATACACCATAACTTACCATGTTTATACGAACTAAGATTAATAACCCTAATCAACCTTACTATCCAATAAGAACATTTTGAGCACTTACCCGAATTAAAGTGATGGAGAAGATCCCGTTTGAGAAAAGCGTGACAAACTTTGAGAGAAAAAAAATGATTTTAACCTATTTTTTTGCGATTTTGAGCTGTTTTTTCGCGATTTTGAGCTGTTCTTTGCGATTATGAGCCCTATACCCGTTTTTCCTTTTCTTTATTTGGGGATTGGGTGGGTCGGGTCGGTTTAAAATTGGTTTTAATTTTTTAAAAAAATAACAGAAAAACCGACCACCTGTGGTCAGTATGTGGTCGGTTTTACTAAGTTTTTGATAAATTATACTTTAATAAACTACAATTAATAAATTTAATTTAATTTAATTTTTAATAGATTATTTTTTTAATAAATTGTATAATATTTATAACAGATAAATTATATAATATATATATATATATATAACGTGTTAATCAGATAAATTATCGTCGTCTTACGTTATTACAACTTCAACAATATACGTCTGTTTACATTATATTGAAACAAAATAGTATATCTATTTCATCACTACACGAGATATACGTATATATAAATTTATTCAATTGGCTATCAATATTCAAATACGTACTATATACATCACATACCCAATTTTACTACCCCATAATAATATACTACGTATTTCACAGAAACTCAGTTGAATTATCGATTGGTTTATCTTATGTCATTAACATACGTTCACTATATAATATGTTTTTATATACTATATATATATACCGATACATACACACACACATATATACATATTATCGACTACCCCATTGTATTTCACATATACTCAAATAAATAATTGGTTGATTATTTATCTTATGTCATTAATATACCTTCGTTTTATAATATGTATATATTATATATATACATATACATATATACAGACACATATACACACTATCAACTATATAAATTTCAAAATACATACTATATACATCACATGCGTATACAAGTATATTATCCAATAATATAATGCGATGTGTTTCTTATACATACTTACATTAGTGTTCGATTAATTATATTTGATTAACTTAATATATTAGGTTTCTTATACATACTTACATTAGTAACATATTATATATATCTATATATACACATATTCATTATACAAAGGTTATGCATGTTTAACGTCATTTAACGTATATATGAAAGAAAATATTTATTTTATATATTGAAACATAAATAAAATATAAAGACTATGTTTAAAATAATTTTTTTATTTTATTTGATATATTTTTAAGTGTAATTTTTTCAAAAAATTGTGGAATGATTGATTTTTATTATTATTACTGATTATCTACTACGTGTAATTTCAAAAAGTTATATATATATATATTACATTATATATATAATTATTTTTTATGAAACAAATAATATATATATTTGATTACATATATATAATTATTTTGATTACATATAAATATTATGTTTAAAAGTATTTTTTTTCTTTTTAGTTTCAAAACCGACCAAAAGTGGATGGTTTTTTATTTCTAAAAAAAAAAGAAAAATATTTTGAAAACCGACCACAAGTGGTCGCTTTATAGAAATATTTTTTTTATTATTTTATAAAACCGACCACTTGTGATCGATTTTATTAATTTTTTAACATTTTAATTTTTAAATTATATAAAAATTATTGGATTATTTATTTTGATATTTTCTAATAAAACAGCGACCACATGTGGTCACTTTTTAATAAAAATTTAAAAAAAAATAATTAAAAAACCGATCACAAGTGGTTGGTTTTTTCTGACCACTTTATTGTGGTCGATTTTGGGTGGTCGGTAGTTGTTGTTTTTCTAGTAGTGTTAACTCCCCCTAATAAGAACATCCTTGAATCTTTGCATTCCGATCTTGTGCACCATCTTCTTGAAATTTGCAGTTGGAAGAGACTCGGTGAATAAATCAGCCACATTATCACTTGAACGAATCTATTGTACGTCAATATCACCATTCTTTTGGAGCTCATGTGTATAGAAGAGCTTTGGTGAAATGTTCTTCGTTCTATCTCCTTTTATGAATCCACATTTCAGTTGTGCTATGCATGCTGCATCATCTTCATATAAAATTGTGGGTATTTTGACACATTTCAAGCCACATTTTTCTCGAATAAGATGTATTATGAACCTCAACCACACACACTCTCGACTTGCTTTATGCATAGCTATAATCTCAGCGTGATTCGATGAAGTGGCTACGATAGACTTCTTTGTTGATCTCCAAGATATGACAGTACTCTCACATATGAATACGTAGCCTATTTAAGATTGAGCTTTATGCGGGTCAGATAAGTACCCAGAATCAGCATAATCAACAAGATCAGAACTGCAATCTTTAGAATAAAATAAGCCCATATCGATAGTCCCATTTAGATACCGTAATATGTGTTTGATCTCATTCCAATGTCTCCTAGTAGGAGCAAAACTATACCTTTCTAGCAAATTTACTGAAAAGGAAATATCAGGCCTTATAGTATTTGCAAGATACATTAGTGCACCAATTGCACTAAGATATGGCATTTCAGGACCAATGAGTTCCTCATTCTTTTCTTGAGGTCAGAATGGATCCTTATTCACATCAAGTGATCGAACAATCATCGGAGTACTTAATGGATGTGCTCCATCCATATAAAATCATTTCAACACCTTTCTGTGTAGGCAGATTGATGGACAAAGATACCGTTTGTCAAATGCTCAATTTGCAAATCAAGGTATAACTTTGTCTTTTCGAGATCTTTCATCTCAAATTCTTTTTTTGGGTAATCAATTTCCTTTTGAAGCTCTATTGGCTCTCCAATAAGGTTTATGTCATCGACATAGACAACAAGTATAACAAACTCCGGCGTTGTTTTCTTTATGAAAACACATGGGCAAATTTCATCATTCGTATGACCTTCTTTAAATAAATATTCACTAAGACGGTTATACCACATGCGTCCAGATTGCTTCAAACCATACAATGATCTTTGCAATCTAATGGAATACATTTTCCGAGGCTTTGAACTATATGCTTTCGGCATTTTAAATCCTTCAAAAATTTTCATGTATATCTTATTATCAAGTGATCCATATAGATAGGTTGTTACCACAACCATCAAATGCATTTCAAGTCTCTCATGGATAGTGAAACTAATAAGATAATGCAATGTTATTGTATCCATAACTGGTGAATATGTCTCATCATAATCGACACCAGGCCATTGTGAAAATCCTTGTGCAACAAGGCGTGCTTTATACCTTTGTATTTCATTTTTCTCATTTCTTTTTCGCACAAAGACCCATTTATAGCCAACAGGCTTAACACCATTAGGTGTTTGAGTTATAGGTCCAAAAACTTTACGTTTGGCAAGTGAATTCATTTCATATTGAATTGCTTCTTGCCATTTTGGCCAGTCATTTCTTTATCGACATTCTGTGACAGATCGAGGTTCAAGATCCTCTCTATCTTGCATGATTTTTGTTGCAACATTGTATGCAAAGACATGATCCACTATTAATTCAGATCGATTCAAATTAGTTTCAACATCACTTGAATTTCTGGATAGTTTCTCATTTTCTTGTGTCTCAGGCTCATTGATTCCTTCAGGAATATCAACATTGCTCAAATCTTGAGCTTCCATATGAGGATCTTTCATAGTGTCATCTTGACCATTTCTTTTTCTTTTTCTAGGACTTCGATCCTTAGAACCTAATGGTCTGCCACGCTTCAAGCGTGCTTTAGATTCATTAGCTATGACACTAGTGGATGGTCCTTTAGAGACATCAATTCGAATTGGGACATTCTCTGCAGGAATATGTGCTTTGGTGATCCTTTTCAAATCAGTAAATGCACCCGACATTTGATTTGTAATTTTCTGCAGATGAATAATCTTTTGTACTTCTTGCTCACAAATAGAAGCACGTGGATCAAGATGAGATAGTGATGGATTTTTCTACAAAATTTCTCTTTAGATGTCACTATCTTATCCCCCTAATTTTGAAAGAACTATCTCATCAAACCGACAATCTGTAAATCGAGCAGTGAACATATCTCCCGTTAATGGTTCAAGATAGCGAATAATGGAGGGTGATTCCAACCCAACATAAATTCCTAATCTTCTTTGGAGGCCCATCTTGGTGCGGTTTGGTGGTGCTATAGGCACATATACACCGCACCCAAAAATTCTCAAATGAGATATATTAGGCTCTTGACCCAAAACCAATTGCAACAGAGAAAATTTATGATAATTTGTCGGTCTAAGACAAATAAGTGTTGCAGCATGCAAAATTGCATGACCCCAAACAGAAGTGGGCAACTTAGTTTCATAAGCAATGGTCTTGCTATCAACTGCAGACGTTTAATTAATGACTCAGGAATGCCATTTTGAGTGTGAATATGGGGTACAGGATGTTCCACTCTTATTACAATCGATAAGCAATAGTCATTAAATGTTTGTGATGAAAATTCTGCAGCATTATCAAGGTGAATAGACTTAATTTAATTATCGGAAAACTGTACCCATAATCGTATTATTTGTACCAATAATTTTGCAAATGCCAAGTTGCGAGATGACAATAGGCACACATGAGACCATCTAGATGAAACATCTATTAGGACCATAAAGTATCTAAATGACTCACTAGGTGGGTGAATGGGTCCACAAATATCCCCATGTATGCGTTCCAAGAACGCGGGGGACTCAATCCCAACTTTTGTTGGCGATGGCCTCACAATCAGCTTGCCTTGATAACAAGCATTGCATGAAAATTCACCATTCGAAAGAACCTTCAAGTTCTTTAATGGTTGCCCATTTGAATTTTCTATGATTCGTTTCATCATTATTGATCCTGAATGTCCCAGACGATTATACCAAAGTACGAAAGTATTGGAATCGGTAAACTTCCGATTTACTATAGAATGTGCCTCAATTGCATAAATTTTTGTCCAATACAGGCTAGAAGATAAAGCAGGAAACTTTTCAATAACACATGTCTGCCCAGAGACATTCTTGGTGATACCAAGCTATTCAAGATTCATCTCATCAATTGTCTTGATATGATAACCATTTTTACGGATATCTTTAAAAATCATCAAGTTTCTTTGAGATTTAGGAGAAAATATGACATTATTTATGATGAGTTTAGTTCCCTTGGACAAGATTATAATCGCTTTTCCGAAGCCTTCAATCAAATTAGCACTACCAGAAATTGTAGTGACATTAATCTTGCTCATGTTTAGATGAGAGAAATATTTCTCGTCTTTGAATATCGTATATGTAGTGCCAGAATCAATCAAACATATATCTTCACAATTTGACAGCTTACTTTGAAAATTATCCATATCTTCAAATAAAATGACATACGCCAAATAAGATATATATTAAATTTTTATACAAAGTGAAAGCTTATATTATAAAAAATTGTTAATCCAACATTACTAAGCAATTAAAAAAAATATGTCCAAAAACTATTGAAACAATATAATATTTGATAAGGAATCTAATACGTAATATATTATTTATAATTAATAGTACGGAACAGTATCATGCAATACATACAATAATAATATAATATTGTTATATTATATTTTGTCCAGTACGTTAATATGCAAATATAATATTATTAAATTATATTTTCTGAACACATATGGATAAGTATTGACTATCTGTGAATATTATATTAAAATATTAACATGCAAAACTAATATTAATATTAACATGCAAAATATTAATATGCAATAATGAACACAACAGAAGTTCGTGCAAGTTGCACGTATCGTCGTCATCTTTTTTATTTTTTTATTTTTATTTAATAATGACGAAATTAAAATTCCATTCACTTCAATAATAAATTATAATAATATAATTGAACTAATCAATACAAATTAAAAATCAATACTCATGCAAACAACTACTTTTACATGATTTTTATTCTCTAACTCTTATCAACAATAAAAAAAAATTAAAAGCATTCATTCTTCCATGTTTACGGAACCATCACCAATCAAGTGATCAATCTTTCCTTCAGAGTGCTCGTAAAAGTCTACTACATCCAAGCATGTGATTTCAGAGAGAAAATTAGCCTCAAGATTTCTCTCTTTCTTCTTTAGTGATGCTTGGTGTCCTTTTCCACCACATCAAAAATAAGTAATTGTTTCACGTTTCTCATCTTTTTTTTTGTTAGATGAATGATTAACACCCGGAACAAGGTTTCTTTCTTAGTCATCACGACCACGACCACATCCACGACCAGGGCCGCGACCTTTTCCACGCCTAGCATGGTGAGCATGCACATCATTCACCTCAGGGGATGGTGCAGATCCAGTTGGTCGGTTCTCGTGATTTTTCATCAACAAATCATTATTTTGTTCATCCACGAGAAGATGAGAACTCAGTTCAGTATACTTCTTGAAACCTTTTTCTCGATATTGTTGCTTAAATAGCATATTCAAGGCATGAAAAGTGGAGAGTGTCTTTTCCATCATATCGTCATCATTGACCGTCTCTCCACATAATTTCAATTGAGAAGAAATTCTGAATATCGCAGAATTGTATTCATGAACAGAATTATAATCTTGAAATCTTAGATGCATCCACTCATATCGTGCTTTCGGAAGGATGACCATCTTTAAGTGGTCAAACCTTTCTTTTAGGCTATTCCACAATACGAGTGGATCCTTAGTAGTAAGGTACTCAATTTTTAGAATTTTGTCAAGATGATAACGCAAGAAAATCATAGTCTTAGCACGATTTTGACTAGATGCTGTATTTTCATTCTTTATGGCGTCTCCTAGACCCATAGCATCTAGGTGGATTTCAGCATCCAACACCCATGAAATATAGTTTTTGCCCAAACTTTGAAAGTCAACGAACTCACACTTCGTAAGATTGTTAGCCATAAAAATAATAATAATAATACCTTAACCTTCAAATTTGAGACGGTAGAGTCTCGTGCTGATAACGTGTTATAAAATAATAAAGAACAAGAAGAAGAGTAGAGAGAATAGAGAGAGAGTGATTCTTATTTCTTCTTTTGAGAGAGATGATTTACAATGAAGGAAACCCTTCTATTTATAGGGAGAATTTGCCCCTAATTTCACACTAAAAGACAAATACATCAAATCCTATAGACATCAAATAAGTTTTGACAGATCTTGATAGACATTCACTATAATTGATATATATCATAACAAGATAATGATTAAAAATGGAATTAAAATAAAATATCTTTTAAAAAAAAATCGTGTCTTATACTCCCCCCATATTTAAAAAAAAAAGACCTACTTTAACTTGACGCAAAGTTAAAGAAAATAAAAAAAAATTTTAAATCTTATGGGCTTAAATTAAAGTTGTGTCAAATGTATCAAAATATTTTTTAATTTTGTGGTCCTAAACATGCTATGTGGAAAGTTAAAATTAAAGTATTGTAAAAAAAAAAAAAAAGAGGTCATTTTTTTTAAGAGGATTAAAAAGAAAAGTAGCTCACTTTTTTTTTTAAAACGAAGGGAGTATTTTTGGGGGATAGACTTAATAAATACTTTCTCCGTTTAAAAAAGAATGACCTACTTTCTTTTTTAGTCCGTTTAAAAAAGAATGATCCTTTTCTTTTTTGATAATACTTTAATTTCAACTTTCCACATGGCATGTTTAGGACCACAAGATTAAAGGGCATTTTGGTACATTTGACACAACTTTAATTTAAGGACACAAGATTCAAAAATCTTTTTTATTTTCTTAAATTTTGTGTCAAGTCAAAGTAAGACATTCTTTTTTAAACGGAGGGAATACAACAATATTAGCGTCTCGAGCATTACTAGGCTTCATAATGCATTACTAGGCTTCACAATAATACTACTTGTAGGGTTTATAATAGTACTACAGTTGCCAAGGGTTGCTAATTTAATAGAAGTTGTTAGAGAAAGAGAGTGCGGAATCAAAATATGTAGTCACTTTTTAAAAAGTGACCAATTTATGTCCTATAGTTGGGAGGATACCAATCTAGGCTTTATGCACTTTTTAAGTGGTGGTATGTATTGCGTACACTTATCCTCTCTAATCCCATTTGGTGGGAATATACTGATATGTTGTTGTTGTTGCACTTTTTAAGTGCACAATTCATTTTTTAATAAATTGTGCCCTAAAAAAGTGAACAATCTATTTTTTTTCAGATTGTGCATCTTTTATAGTGCACAATCCATTTCTTTTTTAAATTGTGCACTGAAAAAATTGTGCATCAAAGCTCCAAATAAATTGCACTCCTAGTTGTATTTCACCAAAATACTTCCAAATATGTTTAGCAATCTCACTCACTCACTATGAGCGTATATGATGAATATAATCACATTTAGGATTTGCACAGCAAAAAGAATTTGGAAACAACACAGATCTATTACAATTACATGCAATGAAACACTAGAAAAGAAAGAGAACAGTTACAATCCTTCTATTTACATTCACAAAAACAATACGTATAAAGTGGAAAAAAGATGATTTCCACTCCATCTTATTTCATTAATAGTTATTAGTAGGAAACACACATTTCACTAGCACTCATTTGGACTAAAGAGATGCCCTTTTAACCACCCTCACCTTCAAACCATTTGTCATTCGAATCACAACAGTAGCAGTAGGCGAAATTGTTTTGTGCTTCCACTATTTGAATATGGTAATTGTATATTGTGGTTAAAGAGCCTATAGTCCTTAAAACTAATTTTATAAATAAGAATGGAGTTCCCCAACGTCCAAATACACCACAATTTATAGTCAAAAGCATAGATGTTCAGTCCCTTAGATGTTCATTAAAAGCTGTGGACAAAAAATTATTCTAAATACAGTGTAGTCCGTTAGATGTTCATTAAAAGTTGCGATCATTTTCGTAATACATTACAGGTCTGTAGAGCTCATCAATGTTACTCCACACATTCCCATTCATTTAAAACCCAAAATTAACTTCATAAAAAAAGATGCGAAAACGATAACAAAAACATACTCAGTATAGTCCCACAAATTCAGTTTAAATATATAAAATCCTGAAATAGACCTGTAACGATGCACAGGTTCGGAAGTCGTGTGGATGCCCCAATAAATTGAACAATATTTTTGTGCCGAATTTTCCTAAAACATATTTAAAAAAAATCAAGATACCAATCAATGTTGCTTTCCACACTCCCTCACTGTATTTTCCAATCACATCCCTGTAAATATATAGCAGTAGGATTTTTTGTTTCAAAAGTTTTAGCCGCACAAACACATGATGTTTAAGATCATAAAGTTTTTTCAGACTCTATTGTAGCGGGTCATATTATACCAAACAAATTAAAACGGGGCGAGTATTATATATTAGAACTTACCTATATTTTGCTGGCTTTTCAGGCCAAGAACTAAATAGTAATGCGATTGTCATGGTAGCGGTAGAAATTTTTACCTACCAATCATCAACAATGTTTAAATTGAAGTCCCATTACTATGTTCCACAACTCCTTATTCGTATCGACGCCCGCGGCCTAAGCCATGTGCATCATCGTCTCCATCTCTGTTGTCCCTCCTCGTTATAGCAGCAACCGGATCAACACAATTTTTACCTGCCAACCATCAACAATGTTTAAATTTATGAATTGTTTAACGGAACAATTTATAAAAAAAATAGATTGTGCACTTAAAAAATGCATTTTTTTAGTGCATAATCTATAAAAAAAAAATAAAAAAAATTGTGCACTTAAAAGTGCCCATAAATAGATAATATCAAGCTAATTATATTAAAAAATTTACGAATTGTTTAACCAATTTATGCCTCTAAAAACACCATCTGTATTAAGTTTAAAGTAACCCTATTGGGGGGAATTAATGCCATGACAGCCCATGTGCTGAAAGCATTTGTGGAACAGTAAAATTAATTCCTTATATTGTGATTGAACTATTGATAATATCTCATAAAAATCATTTTTATTTTTTTTATGACAAAAATATCACTGAACTATTATTTTATCTCTCAAATTGTTATTCTAATATTTTAAGCTACTAAACTCACTTAATTAAGTTTAAATTTAATGACAATTCATTAGATTATATTATAACACCTCAAGTACATAACAAAAAATGGGTCAAATATAAAAAGCAATAAAATCCACCAAAATGAAATATACCTTTTAAATAAACAAAAAATAGACATATTGAGATGTTGAAATTTAAAACAAAATACTTGAAATTTTATAGGACCATTTAAAAGAAAAGAATAGCCTCTCCATTTCATATTATTTATAGACTTTTCTCTTTACATGTTTCACTTATGAAATCGGAATTTGAAGTTTATGAATTCTAAATTTTTTATTAATATGTATACATTTAATAAATTTTTAAAACAGATATAAAAATTATTTTGCTTTTTTCACTTACTTAAGAACAAGGAGAGTATTAACTAATCTTTTCGTTCCATATATTTTAAGTTACTTATCAATTTATAGGACTAAAATTAAACTATTATTATCCTTATATTAATTCATTTGAAAGTATAAATATAATAAAATTTCGGAAAAAAATCTTATATTGTTAATATTAGTATTTATGAAGACGCTAAGAAGATTAGTGTTTGTATTCAACCAAATGATCCATAAGCTAAAAGGGTAGAAGACTTCTCAGTGAATATATGCCGGAGTTATATATCGGGACATCGTCTGATTCGTCTCTTATATTGATTGTTCAGGTTATTAAAATTACTTTCTTATTTTATAAAATCAAGATGAAATTAATTATTATTAACTCATTTTATTCTTAATTAGGTTTAATATTTCTAAAATAAGATTAGTTAAATTATATTTTATATAAAATGTAATTTATTTTAGGAAGATAAGATTAGAATGATAAAAATTTATTTAACAACGTGTAAGGAATATGAATAAAAATATGATATAATTAATATAAAATAGAGAGAATAATTTTAAAAATATACGTGTATATAGAAATTATTAAAATGTAATGTAGCAAGAAGATTATGAGTTCAAGTTATGAAAATAGTTTTTATAGAAATATAAGGTGAAACTTTATAAAATAAGCTTTTACAGTCTGATCCTACTCATATATATATATATATATATATATATATATATATATATATATATATATATATATTAATAAACCTATTATTTCAATTATACAAACTCTTAATTTTTCCTAACAACATTTAATTCAAACTTGAAGATTCTTGTAAATTAAAACACATCATGTAGGATTTTTGGTTGCAACTAAGATTCAATTTTTTTTCATGTTAGTTACTACTATTTCTATTTTATGAGTATTTTCTTATAGGTTAAATCGAAAATCGAACCGTTAAGGACTAAAAACCGATAAACCAAAAACTGATGAAAAATATCTTATTGGTTTAGCATATTTAAAAACCAAAAACCGATAAACAAAACCGATAATATGTAAAATCGAACCGAACCGACCGATGCACACTCCTATGTACATCTATGTCAATTTCTCATGAAATACCACGCAAACATATCGATGATATAGGCATGTTGATGATACAAAGCCTCAAGCACCACAAGTGTTGCTTATTATATAAGACTTAAGAGAATATGGAAAACAACAATACCACAAGAATATGGAAAACTGCTATTGCTCCCAATGTTATCCATCAAATCGCACTACTACGAGTCTCCTACTACAAATTCTAATAAACGCCACAACAATACCACAAGACATGAATTTAGGAACGTAAATCGTAAGATTAGGATTACTTATTATATATTTATACTAAATATATATATATATAATTTTGCTTTTTCGGTTTAACCGTTTTTTTTTTTTGAAAAATTGAAAACCAAACCGTTTAACCAAATTTTTAAAATTTAAAATCGGAATCAATCCAAAAAATAAAATAAAAAAATGAAATTAAAATTAAATTTTAATTTGATTTTTTAATTTTTTCGATTTGAACCAAAATATATCCAGCCCTATTGATGGCCACTAATAAAAGCAAAACACATAGGACTTACCATATGGTAAAGCTACGACTACAAGTTTATCATCCAAGTAAAAGTAAAATGATAAGAAGTGAGTAATTTTGTTGAACTATAAGCCATAATATATAAATGTCCTTTAATTTCAATTTATTTGATATCATGTATTTTAGTTTAGGGTGTTTGTAAGTAAGTATTAAAATAATTATAAAATTAAATAAATAAACATTAAGTGATAAATTATATGAGATGGAGACATTTTATATATTAATTTATGTATCATTGTTATATAAAATATATTATTTATATTATCTTATATTAATTTAAAGTTTATTTATACATTGTTAAGAAAAAAATCTACTTATACATTCATAAGTTGAATAGCATAAATATCAAGTAAAATCAAATTAAAAGAAGAAAAAATAAGCTAAAAGAGACACTGAAGAGTTGAATGAATTAAAAGAGATATATATCTAGTCAAAATCAATAAAGTAAATTTGAAACTTAATTATAATTTGTAAAATATTTAAAATAGTATTATCTATAATCTATATCTATATCTATATCAATATCTATATCTATAATCTATATCTATAATCTATATCTATAATCTATAATATATTAAAAGTGTGAAGACCTGTTAGAGTACGCATCCTAGTAATTGCCTATCTGTGGAACAAGTAAGTAAATGTGGTTCACAGAAGTAAACTGAACACAGTGTTTTTACGTGAAAAACACCCGGCTCAAGAAAGGTGAAAAAACCACGACCTGTACCTCTACACGATTTTAACCCAACTTCACTAAAATACTTGAGCCTTAACAATCAACAAAATTACAAGACTTCTTGTAACCTAGGAATTAAAACTTCTAACTCTTATCACTACAAAAACACTAATCTTCCCAAGATAAGTGTTCCTAAATCTTCGAGTTCCCAAACTCGAAGACAACAACTCCTAACTCAGTTTATAGATTATTGAGACTAGAATCAATGACTCATTACAATACAAAAACCTAACTGCTACATATTTTATGACCTGCTAAGTAAGAGACTAGGTCCTTCTTCAAGTATGTGAACTGATATGCTGATTGTTGATTAACTTTTCAGTGCGTACATGAGTACCGACTTTGAGTCACGTTTGTTGTATTTAAGCCAACCTCTGATAGAGTCCTTTTTTATGTTCAATTCTTTCTCCAGTAGAACTCTATCAGTTAACTCTTTTTCCTTTTGCTGTCGCCTCACCTCTCCTAGATTTTATAGAACTCTTTTACTTCAAATCCTTTTCTTACTGAACTCCTTGATCCACTTAACTTCTTCAAGACTTCTTGTCTGATCTGACTCAGCTTCTGATGTAATCAATGTTATCTATGCTTGTCTTAAACGCAGAATCACATCATCCAAACTCCTGTGCTAGCTAGACTATTTCACCTTGAATGGACCAGCTTCTTCAACACGTTTCATTCACATGTATATCATCAAAACTCTTCATGCCTTAACAAATTCCCCCTTTTTGATGATGACAAACATAGTAGCTTCAACATTACAGAATCCTGACATACTCAAGAAGGAATTAAATAACAAAATCACAGTAGAATGAAACAGGTTAGTCCAATTGTGTTATAAGCATTGTATAATCTGTTCTTCCCCCTTTTGACATCATTGAAAAGCTGAGCCATCAAGTGAAAATTGTTTAATAATTCATAGTCACTGGGGCTATCACTAAAACAAGCAAGACACAGAGCAAGAGATAACTATGCATTGAATTAACTAGAAGTAGATCAAGTGAAGAAAAAGAGGTTCATTTCATGCACAAAAAAACAGATACAATTATTGTTACCCAGTAAAACAAAAAGAAAAACAAGTTAAACAAAAGGACAACATAGTAAATAGGCCTAAGGGACGAAGAAGGATTTTAATTGGAGGAGGTGCAGGGGATAAGGGAGGTCAACTTCCTAATGATATCAGCATTTTCAGCTCGTTCCTTATCCAAGATTGCTATGAGAGATGCAATATTAGCTTCAAGAACCCTCTTTTCATCTTCATGAACAGCCTGGGCAGCCACCAATGCAACCTGTGCACCCTCCAACTCACCCTGTTTTTCCTCTAAGGCATTTCACAACTTCTGCATAGGGTTGTCAGTATGTCTCATGGCAGTAGGTAACCTAGCATGGTTCAGTTTCCCAATCACATCCTTAGTCGTCTGCAAGGACCATACCTTGACAGGGACATAAAAATCATCGAAAAAAGAGGCAATCCAGAACTGGTAGGGCAGAGCATGACCATTTGTATATTTGATAAGTACCCTTTGCATATGCTTAATGATGAGTAGAGGAAGGTCTATTGGAATCTCAGAATCCAATAGTTCCATCAAGGTAAGATCAAGAAAACTTACAACTGTGCGCCTTTCCTGTCTAGGCAAAATTATTTTGTGAACCACATCAAAATAAGACTGATAGAAAGGGGACATCTCATTTTTCATGACCCTACAATGAGAGAAAAGAAGAGGATTCCTAGAGAATTTTCTACAGATTTCAAGAGCTGATGGAAGATTATCAAGAGGCGGCCAAGATCCCTTCATATAATGACTCCATCCTCCAGTAGGAACACTGAGAATTCTTCCCAGATCAGGAGAATAAAGATTGATGGTTTTCCCATGAACAATGGTTGAGATCATTTACACAATTGCAACACCATTGGTATAAAACTCAAACACCTTAGTTTTACCAAACCTTCTCTGATGATCACCTTGAAGAAATAAGTATGACCATCCCTGAGCTGTCAGTTTTGAAATTAACGTATCCATATCAGGACCCCCAAAACCAGTGACAACTCTTCTTCTAGCCATCTTTCATTTCTGAAAGTGCAGAACATGGTCCAACTGAGAAGCTTTATCAGCAACAGTATCAACAGGAATATCATCATCAGAATCAATGGAAGTAGGAGAAACAGGAGGAGTATCAGGAAGATAGTTTGAATCTGAGTCAGATGGGTCAGAAGAACCAGGTTTGGAAACTTGTTTCTTGGAATGTGAAGTAGATTTTGGAGAAACTTTAGAGGAGGTTGATCCTTGACCAGTAGAGACTTTGACAGTAGAAGCTTTGACATTGAATTTTGAGGATGAGGAGGGTGTGGGAGAGGAAGAGGAGGTCTGTTTATGAGGGAAAGAGGGATTTGAGGGTTTAGCTAAAATATTATTGCGTTTTCTTTTAGAGAGAAGGAGAATATCAGGAGAGGGCTCACGTGGGGGGGGGGGGGGGGGAGAAGCAGTAGACACTACTCATTTCGTTTTACTTGCCCTAAGTGCCTCTTCCAAAGAAGTATCTTCTTGTTGTTTTCTTTCCCGAGTATGTGGAGTTCGAAGTGAATGGATGACGGGAGAAAGTTGTACCTGAGTATCGACATCAACATCAATGGTGACAGAAAATAGTTTTCATTTTAGAGTCGATTGTGACCGTCTAGGGATAAGATTAGTAATGGGAATGTCATCGCGATTAAGGATCTGAAGAGGAACCACAGGTAGTGGTAAGGGTTTTGAAAAAAAATAAGGGTTTGAAAAGGGAGTGAGAGAAGGGTTGTGGTATAGTTTTAAACAATGGAAAATCAGATAACTTGAGAGGGATTTGGGGTTGGATAAGTGAAGGTAAAGTAATGTTTAGGTGAAGAATAATTTGGGTTGAAGAATTTGTTTCAGATTTTGTAGAGGAAGGAGAGGATGAGGAAGACGCCATAGCTTGTTGGATTTTCAGAGGTTGAAAAAAAGAATTGGAGATGGAAGAGAAAACAAAATGTGTATTTAAGAAGAATGAGAAGGAAGTTGAAACGTGAGGGGACTGTGATATGAAGAAACGTGCTGATGTAGAAGTTTTGTACTGATGGGAAAGGTCTGTCAGCCTTTCGAAGAAGAGGACTGTTGGGTTTTGGCGGTTTTAATCATGACAGAGTGAACCATGTAGATAACCTGTTTCTCTTAATGCTATTATGGAAAACAATAATCATACCTTGTGTTCTGATTAGTCCATGAACACTCTTGCCTTAATGATCCAGTCTATCTGCAAAAACAACACATAATTATACCACTTTGATTTAAAATATTGGAATTAGGATACACAACTAAATGAGTAAGACTTAATTAATCAACACTCTCTAAGGCATAACATGTTCTAGTCAATCACTGAGGGAGATTTATACAATTTTAATCATCCCCAATGCTAACCTATTTTTTTCAAAGTGTTCTCTACTCAAGGCCTTAGTAAATATGTCAGCAGTTTGTTCCTCAGTTGAAAAAAACATAATTGATATATTTCCTTTTTCAATATTGTCTCTAAGGAAGTGATGACGAATATCAATATGCTTAGCTCCCTTGTGTTGGACAGGGTTTTTGTCTATGTTTATAGCATTGTGTTATTATAAAAAATGGGAACACAGCCTATATCTACCCCAAAATCCAAGAGTTTTTGTTTGATCCACAACAACTGAGCACACCATGACCCAGCAACAATGTATTCAGCCTCAGCAGTAGACAAAGCTACTGAATTTTGCTTCTTTGTGGATCAGGTAATCAAACATGATCCCAAGAAGCGTGCCATAACTGTAGTACTTTTCCTGTCCACCAGATATCCTGCATAATCAGCATCACAGTATCCTACCAAATCAAAGTTACTACATTTGGGATACCACAAGCCAAGATCACTGGTTCCTTTTAAGTATCTGAAGATTCTTTTTACAAACTTTAAATGTGATTCTTTTGGCTTAGCTTGAAAACTGGCACATAGCCCTACACTGAACACAATGTCAGGGCTGCTTGCTGTGAGGTACAATAATGACCCTATCATACCTCGATACATCTTTTGCTCTACATCAGAACCTATTTCATCTAAGTCCAGCTTTGTAGCAGTAGCAATAGGAGTACTTATCTCTTTTGCCTCTTCCATGGAGAATTTCTTGAGAAGCTATTTGACATACTTCTGTTGGTGAATCATTGTTCATGAAGTTGACTGCTTTATTTGCAAGCCCAAAAAGTAATTTAGCTCTCCCATCATACTCATCTCAAATTCACAACTCATGAGTTTGGCAAACTCATGAGTCATAAGCATATTTGTTGAACCAAAAATAATATCATCCACATACACCTGCACGACTAACAAATCTTTCCCATTAGTTTTCAAGAAAAGGGTATTATCAATTTTACCTATGGTATGTCCATGTTCCAATAGAAATTTTTAAAGTCTTTCATACCAAGCTCTTGGAGCTTGTTTCAACCCATACAAAGCTTTGTCCAGCTTGTAAACATAATCTGGAAACTCCTTGCTTTCAAATCCTGGGGGTTGCTTAACATACATTTCTTCCTTGAGTATGCCATTCAGGAATACACTCTTCACATCTATCTGATACAGAATAAAATCCATGTAAGAATCCAAGGCAACAAGTAGTCTTATAGCTTCAAGTCTGGCTATAAGAGCAAAAGTCTCATCAAAGTGGATTTCTTCTTCTTGATTGTATCCTTGATCCACCAGTCTTGCCTTGTTTCTTGTGACTGTTCCATGCTCATCAACTTTATTTTTGTACACCCACTTAGTCCCAACTACTGATCTATCTTTTGGAAGATGAACTAAGTGTCATACTTTGCTTCTCTCAAACTGGTTCAATTCATCCTACATAGTTATGATCCAATAAACATCAAGCAATGCCTTAGTTACTTTCTTTGGCTCTATCTCTGACAGGAATGCCTTGAATGCACACATACTTCTCAGTCCAGATCTTGTGGTGATACCAGAATTGAGATCAGTAAGTATATTCTCAATAGGGTGTGAGCCTTGATATTTGTATCCTTTTGGGATCAAGCCAAGTGAGCTGCTAGGATCACTGCTAATATTCTGATGTAAGTCAGTTGATGGCTCAGTTCCCCCTATCACTGTGCCTTTAGATTGAGTTCCCCCTGTGAAAATGCCTCTAGATTTGACTGTTTCAGTTGATGGAACATATTGTGAAACCTATTCCTCAGTATCGCTTCCTTCCTGCAGGTTAGTCTTATCACAGAATTTATCAAAAATCACATGCATGCTTTCTTCAACACAGTTAGATCTGTTATTTAAAACCCTATAGGTCTTACTATAAAGTGAATAACCTAAGAAGATTCCCTCATCACTTTTGGCATCAAATTTTCCAAGATTATTCTTACCATTATTGTGTATGAAACATTTGCAGCCAAAGGTTCTAAAGTGAGAAATGTTAGGCTTTCTACCTTTTAGTAACTCATAGGGAGTCTTTTCTAACATTGGTCTGATCATGCACCTGTTTATAATATATGTTGCAGTACTCATTGCCTCAGCCCATAGGTTTTTGGTAACATTTGTTGCAAGCATCATTGTTCTAGCCATATCTTCCAAGGTTCTATTTTTCCTTTCCACCACTCTATTTTGTTGTGGTGTTCTAGGAGCTGAGAAGTTATGGTCTATTCCTTTTGATGAACAAAAATTTAAGAATTTTGCATTCTCAAATTCTGTCCCATGGTCAGTCCTTATGGAAACTAATGAAGTGCTCAATTTCTTTTCCATTTTCTTGATGAAAATTTCAAAGACATCAAAGGCATCTTCTTTAGAGGCTAGAAACAAGGTCCAGGTGAACCTGAAATAATCATCAATAATTACAAAAACATACCTTTTTCCACCTCTGCTTTATTGTCTCATTGGTCCACACAAGTCCATATGGACCAGTTCAAGACACTTGGTAGTACTAACATGGTTCTTTGACTTAAATGAAGATCTTACCTGCTTCCCCCTTACACATGCACTACATAACTTTTTTTTCTTAAACTTTGTTTTAGGTAATCCCAATACCATGTCTTTGGATGAAAGTATGTTCAGTCGTTTTAGACTTGCATGTCCAAGTCTTCTGTGCCAAAGGAGGGGATCAGTTTCTATTGCACTTAGACAAGTCAACTTAGGTCCTGGTATTACCGTTAAGTCTGCTTTGTATACATTTCTGTATCTCTTTGCAATAAGCACAATTTCTTTGGTGTCCATCCTTTTGACTTTAACCCCTGCAACAGTAAAAAAATTACTTTATTACCTTTGTCACACAATTGTGAGATGCTGAGCAGGTTATGTTTTAATCCTTGCACAAGATACATATCCTCCATAGCTTTTGAATTAGATGTGCCAATTTTCCCAACTCCAGTAATGATTCCCTTTTTTCCATTTCCAAAAGAAACCCCTCCTCCATCTATTTTGGAGAGTGAAAGGAACTTTTTCTTGTCGCCAGTCATATGTCTTGAGCATGCACTATCTAAGTACCAGTGCTTTTTGTTTCCCTTCACCATCTTCTGCAAAATAAATCAAACGTTAGATTTAGGAACCCAGGCAAGCTTGGCCCCTGTTTTGTTGGTAAAAAGATGAATTAAATTCCTTCTAGTCCATGTAGGAAACACGTAACTGGACCTGTTTCTCTGACCAATTTTAGTGCTTGTATTTTTGGTCAGAGAAAAGTTTATTGCCAGATTCTAACTTCTAACTCTGCTTTTGGCAGCCACAGGACATTCAGTACTAGGATGCCCAAGATTGCCACAGATATAACATAGATCTTGTAGATTATCAGCCTTTTCAAAAAAAACCTAAACCTTCTTTTTCATTATGATTTCTTCCATTCAACTGATGAACAATTCTTGAAGAATTTGTCCATCTATTAGCTCTTTCTAGATCCAACTTTAACTTAACAACTTCTTGACTTAGCTTGTTCATCTTTTCAATCAAATCACGACATTCCAGTTTGTACTTAGTTAACTCAAGTTCAGCCTTTTCTTGTTCTTTACTCATGACCTTTTTTCCATTTTCAGTGAGAGTCAATTTAAGAACTTCAGACTTAAGATCATTATTTGAAGACTCAAGCAATGTGACTTAGTTCTTGAGAGTGGAATTTTCTTTTTCAACAGAATGTTTGCAAACTTTCAGGTCAATGAAATCAAATTTTAGGCTTGCAAGGTTGTTGAACAATTCATCCCTATAGAAGTTAATTCTTGGAGATTGTCAATTGAATCACTCATCAAGGAAACAAGTCTAGTTTTAGAAAACATATGCAGTTTTTCTTTGAGTTCAAGTAAACTTACCTCAGAAACATCATCTTCTTCATCAATGTCTGAATCTCCAAAAGCCATAAATGTTGGCTCATCAATTTCATCATCATCAGAGTCAGATCCCTATGAAGCTATCATGGCATGTTCTTATTTTTCCTTTCTCTTGGCCCTTTATTTTTGTTCCTTTTCAACCCTTTCCTTTCTCCACTCTATTTCCCAGAGAGGACATTCTCTTATCTGATGATTAGTCTTTCCACACTTGTAGCATCCGTTTGGATTATCATTTGAACGTTTCTTGGTACCTGTTCCCTTCTTCTTCCTGAAGAACTTGCTGAAACTTTTGGTTATGAAGGCAACTTGCTCCTTATCAAGTTTAAATTTATCATCACTATCGTAATCTTTTAAAGCTAAGATATTCTCAGGGGCTGCTTGTTCTTTGATTCCATCAATTTCCATTTCATAAGTCCTTAAGTTCCCTACAAGTTCATCCAGGGTCAATCCTTCAAGTTCTTTATTTGCCTCCCTAATTGCAGTCACCTTAACATTCCATTTTGATTTAGGTACCACCCTCAGTACCTTTTCAACTTGTTCTTCCTCAGATATAATTTTCCCTAACGAAGTTAACTCATTTGTTAGGGTGGTAAGCCTTGTCATCATCTTATTAAGTATTTCGTTTTCCTTCATTTTGAATGCCTCATATTCAATAAACAGGAGAGCAATCCTGAATTTTCTTACTTGGGAAGTACCTTCATGAGCATTTACCAGTGCATCCCAAATTTGTTTAGCAGTAGTACAGGTGGATACCCTGTTATACTTAGCCGGTCCTAGACCACAAACCAAGATGTTTTTGGCCTTTGCATTTTTCTTCAAAGCCAACAGGTTATCAGGAGTAAATTCACTCCTTACTTTCTTGACTTGTTCTCCGTCAATAGTCTTCATTGGAATAGTGGGACCATCAGTAATCCTGTCCCATAATTCATAGTCTTCACCTTAAATGAACATCTCCATCCTTGCTTTACACCAGATAAAGTGAGAACCATCAAAGAGTGGAGGTCTAGTGGTTGACTGACCTTCACTGTGACCAGTATGAGGTGCGGAATTTATCATGTTGATCCTTTTCTTAGGTGCTAGCCTTATTTAAGACAACCTCGCTCTGATACCACTTGTTAGAGTACACGTCATAGTAATTGCCTATCTGTGGAACAAGTAAACGTGGTTCACAGAAGTAAACTGAACACAGTGTTTTTACGTGGAAAACACCTGGTTCAAGAAAGGTGAAAAACCCCGACCTATACCTCTACAGAATTTTAACCCAACTTCACTAAAATACTTGAGCCTCAACTATTAACAAAATTACAAGACTTCTTGTAACCTAGGAATTAAAACTTCTAACTCCTATCACTATAAAAACACTAATCCTCCCAAGATAAGTGTTCCCAAATCTTCGAGTTCCCAAACT
Organism: Capsicum pubescens; assembly: GCA_030864215.1. NCBI lineage: Eukaryota > Viridiplantae > Streptophyta > Magnoliopsida > Solanales > Solanaceae > Capsicum > Capsicum pubescens. Next base: position 59,395,745 of record CM061549.1, read on the forward strand.
TGAAGACAACAACTCCTAACTCAGTTTATAGATTACTGAGACTAGAATCAATGACTCATTACAATACAAAAACCTAACTGCTACACAATTTACGACCTGCTAAGTAAGAGACTAGGTTCTTCTTCAAGTATGTGAACTGATATGCTAATTGTTGATTAACTTTTCAGTGCGTGCATGAGTACCGACTTTGAGTCACGTTTGTTGTATTTAAGCCAACCTTTGATAGAGTCCTTTTTTATGTTCAATTCTTTCTCCAGTAGAACTTTATCAGTTAACTCTTTTTCTTTTTGCTGTCGCCTCACCTCTCCTAGATTTTATAGAACTCTTTTACTTCAAATCCTTTTCTTACTGAACTCCTTGATCCACTTAACTTCTTCAAGACTTCTTGTCTGATCTAACTCAGCTTCTGATGTAATCAATGTTATCTATGCTTGTCTTGAACGCAAAATCACATCATCCAAACTCCTGTGCTAGTTAGACTATTTCACCTTGAATGGACCAGCTTCTTCAACACGTTTCATTCACATGTCTATCATTAAAACTCCTCATGCCTTAACAAGACCCTTAGAATAGTGATTCAAACTTTTTACCCTTCATTAAAATACTCCGCTTTAGATAAAATTGTCTTTTCACTATTTTTGTAAATTTATTATTTAATTAATTTCATAATATCTTACTCCTAAACTATATGGAATCAAGCTAAAATATGTGGTAAGACTTTTAATTAAATTAGGAGTGTGCTAATATATACATATGGTAAAAATTAACTAAAAACGTGTAAAAAGTATTGTGTTTTCAGAATTAAGTCTTCAATTTGTTGGTGCCTTTGTACCTGTTCACTGTTTGGTCGCTTGATTTCAAGCGTTTTCCTCATTATTCTAGGTTTTCCAAGTAATTTATTTTGGTTGGATTGTTATTATATTACTTAGTATTTGTTTTGATCGTTTCAACGTGAAATTCTTGTTTATAACATAATCTTTTTTGTGGGTTTTTGCTCAGCTAAAACTTAATAATCGCAATGGGTTCATAACAACTATTTGTGTTTTTTTAGTTGAATTTTTTAATTGAAAAGTTGAATCAAAATGAGCATTGATGTTGCCGATAGATATTGCTTTTATGCTCACGTTTAAGGTGGAATGGTTGGAGATTTAGCCTCCATTTGTCCTAAGTTCATACAAGTGTGTGGCTGTAACTGTTTAAATTTTATCCTACTTCAGTTGCTACTTCAGTTGCTACATGAAATTCTGAATTGTGTTTGTATCTTGACTGATCATGAATTATGCAGTCGAATTTTTTAGCTATTGTTGCACAAGCTTCACTTTTTGAAAATCTTAATTGTCATTTATTTTCTTAGACAATTTTTTAAGTTTGTCGATTCATGTTGAGTTCCAACATCTTATGTATGTAAGCCATTTCCTATGTTTAGTTCCTTTCAAGCATAATTGTATACTTGTGTATTTGCACTCACAAGCCTTGAATATTTAATTTGTGTTTGGCTTTTACCTTGAATTTCGGCTATTCAGCGTCATTAAGCATAATTGCATTTGTTTGTTATTTATTACTGTGAAATTTCCTGTACTCTGCTGCATGTAATTAAGATTACGGAGCTTTTTTCCTAGTTCTTTCAATGATATTCAATGTGCATTTATTGTGAACTTGTTCCTCAAACTTTTGCCTAGATTCTTTTGAAGAATCTTTTGGATTTCAGACAGGATGTTTGCTAAAGGATGGTGCTCCTTTGCCAGACGAGATAAGCATTGCTCCATTGTCAGATTTCTTCAGCATTACTCCATAGTTGGACTTGGTCAGCTCCGATAAAAGGTAAGTATTCATCTCTTCTATTCTTGATGTTTACGAGTTGAAAGTTCCATGTAACAAGCTCCAACAAGTCTAATGATGTCAATTTCAGGGGGGTTTTACGCGCTTAAAGAAAAGAACAAAGTTGATCCTGAGAACAAAGATGGCAGTGATACAGAGGATGATGAAGACAACGATAGAAATGCTGAGGATCAGGATGACGGTGATGATGCAAACAATAAAGATTTCTCTGGTGAAGAAGGGGGAGATGCCGACGCCGACGCCGACGATAAAGGTCTCGAGGAGGATCCTGCGGCTAATGGCAATGAAGGGAGTGATGACGATAACTATGATGATGAGGATGACGAAGATGACTATGAGGAAGAGAAAAGGGGAGAAGATGAGAATGAAGAGGAGGATCAACCACCTGCTAAGAAGAGAAAGTTAAGTGTTGTCTTAGATGTTTATATTGTGTTTTTCTATCATGGTTGAGGAGAGTATGTAGTGGAAAGAGGGAGGTTTAGCTTTTTTATCTGACAATGTAGGAAATTAACCATCCTTGTTCAAAACAAATGTACTGCTTTAATTATGTGGATTATTATTTATGCTACATGTTCTATTTAATTGCTCTATATATTTGGTAAATTATTTATCAATTTGTCGGAAATAACCTCTCCAGCTTTCAAAAGTTAGGGGTAACGTCTGTGTAAATTCTATCCTCCTCATGCTGATTTGTGGGATTACACTAAGTATGTTGTTGTTGATGAAGTATCTATTAATTGCCTTAAATTTGAAAAGCTATCATACAAGAAAGGTAAATTTTACATTATCTCTACCTGATAGAGTACAAGATAAATTCTTAAGCCTTAGTATGCTTCATCACTTAAGCAAGTTAGAGATTATTGTCTCCTTTCTTATCTTTAGAAAAGGAAAAATAAGAGAGGGATCACACCTCGGGCAAAGTAAAAAATGCCTTCACCCAATCCTTTTGACAAGAAAAAATGGGCAAGCTTTACCCTTGAACTATCCAAACAGAGATGCTTTTTAGCAAAGAAAGTAACAACGAAAAAATTAGCCTATTTTAAGCAGTTCAATAATATTTTTGATCCTTTTCTTTCTTTTTATTTTAATTCTACTATTGTTGCTACACTAACCCTTATGATTGAGAAGTATTAAATAAAAGCTTAAAATAAACTGAACTTAATCAACTCCACAATTTTTTAATCCTTCTTTTTTTTTTTAAGACTGTTTGATATATACCAGTTAAGCTGAGGGTCTATAGAAAATAACCCTTTTTATCTTTACAAGCTAGAGATGAGGTTTGTGTACATTCTATCTTCCCCAGATCTCACATGTGGAATTACACAGGAATATTGATCTTGTTGTTGTATGTATTATAAACTATTGCATTGACATTTAGGTAGCATATTAAATTGCATTTGAGGATTCAAACTAAAATCCGATAACCAAACATAATAAAAGAATGATGAAAAGAAAACTCTCTCCGCAAGCTCAATGTTTGCCTCCCTCCCCCCCCCCCCCCCCCAAACCAACCCAAAAAAAAAGTTTTTAAAATGGCCAATCAATTTAACATTTTATGCAGATGCAGTATTTTTTAAATATTGTAAGGGGAGAGATAGAAGAGGATACATTCTTGATATTGAATATGCTTAGAAAAATAAGTTTTTTTTTTACTTGTTTTTCAAAAAATATTTTGCTTCATACCGAACACACCCTAAGTTACAACTTGTGTATGTCATTCCACAAGCTTTGTGATGATTTTGGCAATGGCATTCATGATAAATTTGTTGTGTCTGCATTTTGATAGATCAAACACTTACCAGTACATTCAATCTACCTATTGTTGGTAAGTAGAATTTAGCACTAAACTAAATGTGAAGTTAACTTATGTACTTATTATCAATCAAGTATTTTTATTGGGAATTGAGGTACTTGTATAATATGTGTTACCAAGACTCGAAGGTAAGATCAACAAAATAATTGTTAGACCAGTTATGTTGTAATCGACAAGAGCTCACACATTTAAAATATCAAAGTATAGCTAAAATGAGGATACTACGATGTATGTGTGGTCATACTAGGAGAGATGAAGTTAGGAACGAGGATATCCCAGAGGAAGTGAGAGTGGCTCCTTCAATGATCGAGGTGAGAGGCGAAATTGAGGTGGTTCAGACATGTGAATAAAAGGCGTTTAGATGCCCGATCTACCTACCAAACGTTGTATAACTTATACATAGTTTAAGTTATACATGTATAATCATCTAAAATGCCTTCAAGTTTGATAAAAATGTGATTCTGAGACTAAAAATAATTCTCAGTAAAAAAAAACAAAGTACTTTTAGAATTAGAAAGTAAGTACAATGACATAATACTATTTAGAGTGTCAAAACTTTGGTAATCATTCGTTTGGACCATCTCAGCTTATAGAAAAAGACTAAATAGCATAAATTTAAACCAAAAATATATTTTTGGCTATATCTAATTTTCCTCCCTAGTTGTTTGTGTGATGGTGATTTATCATGCTCCTTTTTAATTAACTATACCTTTTCTCTTCAAATTTTGATGTCATATTTTAAATTTTTTGTACTTAATATAATAACGTATAAATAATAATTTATTATTATATATATTTATTCTTAATTAACGTTTGATACATGTGCAACGCACGTATTCTAAACTAGTAATATTAAAAATTATTTTCTCTTGAAATTGTTCCCTTCTTTCTCTTTTTTCTTTTTTTTTTTTCATCTGCTTTTTTCTTTCTTTTTTCCCCTCCTCCCTTGTTTATCTTCTTCCTCCTTTTTATGTTTATCATTTTTTTATGTTTTTTTTCTCCGCTTTATTTTCTTGTCATTTTTTCCTTCTGAATTTTTTTCTCTTTATCTTCATCTAGAATTTTTACCTTTTTATCTATATATTGTCATCTTCTTCTACTTCTTCATTTAGATATGATTGTAAAAAATTTCAAAGAACATTCGATAAAAATAATTACAATTGTGAAAAAACAATCGAGAATTGTTTAAGCAATCAAAATATATTATTAAATAAATTAAAAATATTATTTAAATAATTAAAATTATTTAAACATCTGCTAATTGTTTAAAATTACTGCCGATGTGTAGGAAAAGAAATAGTTTGGAGGGATATTGTTAAACATTCGAGAGTTGTTTAAACAAACGAAAGATGTTGTTTAAGCAATTGAAAATTATTTAAACATCTTCTAGATGTTTGGAGGGGATTAAGGGCTCGAGAGGAAGAAGGTAGATGGGATTGAGGGGGTGAAGGAGCGAGAAGAGAAAAAATAGCTAGAGGTTTGTGTAAATGAAAAAAATTATGGGTACTTAAAAAATATGTGTCACTATGAGTAGTTTAAAAATGTCTCTTCTACTACACTAGTAAATTGATCCACACTTCGAACAATTGTAAAAGAGTTCACATCAGTAAGTTATGAAATTACTTTTTATTTTTGACGTTTAAATAATCAAAAAATAAATTATTGCAACTATAAAAATACTTTTAAATTAACGTAAATTAAATATTTTAAAATAAAAATGTATAATTCTTAATTCCAAATTTTTTGTAAAACTTAATTATTAAAACAAAGGCAACAAATTCAAATCATAATAAAATTTTATAAAAATATAAAATATCATAACGACACTACACTATTCAAACTTTTCCTCTAATATTCATCATTTAGAAATATTAATTTCATGAAATAATTAGTTTTAGGTGAAATTATTTTTTTCATTTTTGTATCTTCTTTTGTGTGTGTGTGTGTGCGCGTGTGTGTACACACACACACACACACACGCACACACACACACACATATATATATATATATATATATATATATATATATATTCTTATTTTACTGCCTTCTTATATATTTTTCTTGGGATATTATTTCTAAAAGATCGTGGTCATAATTAGAGCCATCAATATGGGTCAGGCCCGTTGGGTCGGTCCGGTTCGGCCCATAAATTGTTAGAATTGGGCTATAATTTTTGTAGCTCATTTAAGAACAGGGCTTTTTAGCCCGACCCGTATAAGCCCATTGGCCCGTGGGGCTTAAGCAATATAGGCTGGGCTGGCCCGTGAGTCAAACAAAAAATAATTAATAAATAGAATATAGTACTAAGAATAAAAAAAAAGAATTCGAACTCAAAGTTTATTTGAACCATCATAGATATTTAAATATTAAATATGTTTATAAAATATTTAAATTATAAAATCTAATTTTTTTAAGAAATTAAATATGTTTGATGAAGATGATGTGGCGATGTTGAACACGTCATAAGTGTCATGTGAGTTTTTCTTGAGGAGTTTATTTTCACTTTTAATGGACTAAATATTGTCATTTCTTTGTGTTTTATTGTGATCAATTAAAACAAAATTAGGTTAATATTTCTATTTAGCTAGTTATATTATTACTCATTAACAATTTCGTTTTTTTTACAACATCTCTATTTGGTTCGAATTTGGTATCAAAAGTTATTTAATTTCATAGATTATTAATTTTTATTTTTTTTTATAAATTTGAGACTTGATTAACAAGTAGTAACTTTATGTAATATTATGTTATAAATATTTATGTAATTAGCAATTTAAAATTTAAACTAAAATTATAAAAATAATATATTTTAAAAAGTGGATTGGCCCGTGAAGGCCCGCAGCCCACAGTGTGATGGGTTGGACTTGCTATTTTCTGAACCGTCGTGTTGATGGGTCAGCCCGGCCTGACCCGTCAAACTCCAAAGCCCGTGTGGGCTAGCCCAGATGGGCTGAGCCAGTCCGTATTTACAGCTCTAGTCATAATTCACAAAGGACTAAGGATGATAGATTCGGAATTAGAAATTCTGTAAAATTTATTTTCTTTCCTTTCTTATTTTTCTCTTTTCTCCCATTCCCTTTTTCTTTTTTCATTTTAAATATTATTCATATTTTTCATTCTCCTCAAAATCAATCTTTATCTTCTTAATAACCTCTTTAGATTACCACCTACTATTTTTTACTTCAGCTTCTATTTATATTCTCTTAAATTCTTTATAGTTAAGAGTCAAAGAATTAATAAGAAATACATTAGTCAAATCACGCTTCTAATTAATTATTCATTAAAAGTTATGCAAAATCTATACATGTCAACTTTTGAGATAGAGAAAGTATATAATAAGAGAACATCGATATTTTAGTTTAAACATTTGCACTTATAAAATGTCTCTATCACATAAAGTATGTAACTATTATGCATAATGGATGATATGATAAATATCATTAAATGTCGTAACTTTTTACATTTTAATAGTTATTTGCAATAAAATTTACCTTTTAAATACCAATAATTATTATTATTGATACTTACCTTTTTTAATAATCACTATCATTTAACAAAAAAAGACGTAAGATAATACATGAAAGTAAAAAAAAAATTAGGGGAAGACATTCTATGCAATAATTTTAATTCCAATATAAGGAATGATTTCAAACATCTAAAGATGGAATAATTGAGGTAAATGATTTTCCTAATTTAAGAATACAAGAATAAAAAATAAATTGAAAAGTAATAAAAAAAATTTATGAATAAATACTTATTAATAGAACATAAATCTAGACCACATGAATGTAAATGATGAATACAAGCTGCAATTTACTCATTTTTTTTTTCTATTTTGGCTCATTTTCATTATTTCATTTGTCTTAATTTTTTATCAAAAATTTATAAAATTTTCATTTTTTTCTCTAAATTATATGCAAAATTTTCTCCTCTTCCATAGACAACTTATAAATCCCTAGAAAAAGAGAAGAAGAAGAGAATAGTATTCTCATAAATATTGTTGTTAAACAAAAAATGCTAAATACACCATCTTATCCAATCGAACTCATCATCTCTAACTATTTCATCAAACTTTTTATCATGAATCTCTTTTTCATCCTCATGTTCATATTTGCATTGACATGATAAATTCGTTAGGTGAACTCCCAAAAAAAAATAGAGACTCTCTTCTCTTGCATAGCATTCCGTGTTCTATATTCTTTTAAATCCTAATAAGATTGTGTAACTGAAATCAAATACTTTTGACTTTAATTTATATAGGTTAGAGGTGAGCGCTTTTTTTTTGTTTAATTGCTGCAATTAATTTTTATGTTACAATGATCAAATTAATGATTTTTTTATGGCAAAGAAGTTGAAGGGCTGAAATGATAATGATGACATTCAATGCCTATTTTTATGATTTTCCTTCGTAAATAAAGAATCTCAAGAATTGTAACAATAATGATAAGTAAATATTAAAAGATAAATGTCCTTCATAAATTAATTTTTTAATTAAAAAGGTGAGATAAGATTTCAAAAAAAAAACATAAAAGATATATAGGCATTACCGCGTACTAATTCTCCATTTAATTAAATAATTTATAGTCTTTTCTTTAATATTATCTTCAAATTACAAAAGAGAAAATCTGAAAAATAATGAAAAAGCTCAAAAAAAATAGAAAAAAGATAAATACTTTTTTTTATCATTGAGGCATGCCACATCAACAGTATTCAATCTTTTACTTTTTAATGTTTGTATTTATTTGGTATCAGAGCCCTAAGATTAGTGAAAGTAAGATTTCTCTGTGTTTATGAATATATTATTTAAACCTACGAGGGTATATAAGAGAATACCTAGACCTTATGAAAAAAAAAATAATAGACGAAGAATATTACTGATATCTCAAAAAATTAAAAGAACTATATTCAAATTTATACAATTCCTGTTGTTCTTAATTTTAAAAAAATTTCCACACAGAGGATACACCCTCCTATATAATAATTTTTACATTTTACTCTTCTATTTTTACTTGGATACCAATGACATATATAGCATTGATTACTATCTAATCAACTATCTTTTTCAAATTCGTGTTCATAGCCCTGCATAATATTAACCAAATCATGATTGTTCAACTCTCTTAAATCTAATCTTTCCAATCCTATTTCATTTATTAATTCTTCTCTTTTGGAGTCTGAAGAGTCTTGTTTAAGTTCTTCAGTTGCGTCTATGCTTATTATAGAATATATGCTTTCATTATCTGACATATATTCGTCTATATTTAATAGAGTTTCTTCAAAATCCTCTATTAATTGAGCATTCCTCTCCTTCTAAATTTTATATCATAAGTCGTAGTGATTTCACTAAGATCAAGATCAAAGTACTTTCTCCTATTTAACACTTTTTTTTAATTTAATATCCTGTTTATTTCATTCTCTTCAACTTTTGTATTTAACAATTTCTTCTTTAATCTCACCTTGGACCAACACCAAAGTCCTGTTTGATAATTTAATCTTGTAGGACATCTTAATTCCCTAGAAATCTACAGATTAATCAATCGTCATTGCTAAAAATTGAGAGATTAACCATATACTAGGGGTAGAGAGATAAAGCAACAATATTAACATTACAAACACATATATATTTACATATCAGGAAGAAAATATATAGATCTTAATAACTACTTAAGTGACTTAAGATGAAGAGAGGTTTCACTTTCGGGAGTTCCCCTGAAAGTTGATAGCTAAACGATAGAAAATTAGAAACTTCACACACTTATACACTTTTTTTTAAGAAATATGAATAGAAAATATGAAGATTTTATTCTTCAGATATCTTATATGCTCACACTCTAATTTTTTTTTCGCTCTTTCCCCTCCTCTTGTTGCTTGGGGGGTATTTATAGGTCTTGACAAACTTCAAAATTGGATTTCAAATTGCTTGAAGAATCTTTCTAGCCTGTCGGGTACACCTGTGGGCACCATCGTCACATAGCTATATTTAAAGCTTTTTCTTTTTTGACACCTATTTCTTATCATCCACCCTTAATTACGTCACTACTTATGTTATTTTTCTTGTCTTTTTTTATCTTTGGTTATTGCTTATGTAGAGTTTGTATCAGGTGTCTAGATTGTGTAATGCTATTGAATCAAAGCTCATTCCTGAATCATCATCTTCATTCGATTCTTGAGCAAACTGCTTCATTGCATGATCATAATCTTTATCCTCAAAATATAATATTCTGGATCTTGGCTTTGATTTTGGATTTTCTAAGATCAGTTCTTTCGTTTTTTATTTCAATTTTTTTAACTGTGTCTGCTATCATTTGTTGCATCTTTTTATTATTTTTCTTTTTTCTTAGATAAAACCTTCTCTTTATCCTTTCTTGTTTTGATGTGTTTTCTTCGTTCGTTTGAAAAATAGCTGACAAAATTCTTATATTTTTTGACAAAGTGACAGTCATTAACGAATTTGACAAGTCTTTATCAGTCACCATTTGAACTGGACTAGTTGCATCTCTATTTGATACAGTAGATCTTTCTGCATTCGTTGGGGAATGCACACCCTTCTTATCTATTTTTGATAGAGATGGAGAACTCTTTTGGACAATCTGAGAGGTCTGAATTTTGTCTCACTAATCTGTTGAGATAGTTCGAAATGAAGAAATTTTATCTTATCTTGCAAGATTCTTATATGTTCTAGAATTTTCTCTTTCTCTTGTATGAGGCTCTCTTTTTCTTGTCTAAAGTTTTCATTTTCTTGGTTTAATCTTTTGAAGGCTTCGATCATGATTGAACAATGATCGCAGAAAATTATTTTGTCTGTGTCTTTCTATTTATTGTATTGAATAATTTTCCTTGTATTTGATCTGAGGGCTGGAGTAATATAGTAATTAGGTCCTAAATTTCCTCTAGCATAATTTAATGCCTCGGTAAGATCATTGAAATCTTTAAAAAGAGGTGTAAAATGGTATTTTATTGCATCTACTACTTCTATTCATATCTGAACTACTTCTTGAACTTGTCCCTTTAGGACAACATAAAATTTAAATCTTTTGTCTTAATTTTTGTTTGTAAAATAATAGCTTAGAGCGTTTAATATAGAAATGAAATAGCTATTGTCTCGAGGAGTCTTATTATAGGATATCCATAAATTGTCTATTAGACACTTCTATTGTTTATCTATTCGTATATCAACCTTTAGTCTGAAACTTATATTAGATAGTGGATAACATATTAAGCTTTGCTTACCAAATCATATTCTCTCAAGTCTCTGATGCTCAAGCATTGTCTGTGGTCTAAATTGTATATTACTCAGTAAAGTTTGTAGATACACGTCTTTAGTATAGTTGTCTTGAGAAGATGAAGCCTTAGCCTTGCCTTTTCCTTTTCCTACATTCATGCTGAATAAAAATTGTTAGTTTTTTTTTTTGTATAATAAGTCTATTAAGCTGGTCTGCCATGTTATTATCTTTTCCTTTTATGTATTCTAATATAATATTATAAATTGAGGTGACATCTAAAAATTTAATCATCTTCTTTTACTACTATTCTTTTCATTTATTCTCTGATATAATTTTGCTATTGCTTCACAATCTGTTCGTACTAATATTTTTGATTTATTTAATATATACAGTCTAAAATTATTTAACCCATAAATTACCACTAATATTTCTGCATTTATACTACTCATATTTTCTTTTTCTTTATATTTACTGCTTTGATAAGCACAAATTCTTTCTTCCTTTTTGTCACTATATTTGTTAGTTCTTATTTTTAATACGGTTCCCAATCCCTCTAAGCTTTCATCTATTTCAACTATTATATAGTTCGTTTCGAGTGGCATAGCCAGGTCTGAAATTTTCTTTACCATATTTTTGAGTCTCTGTACTAATTTTATATCTTTTTTATTAAAATTTTTGTCCTGTAGATTCTGTTTTTGAATATAACGGGTCAGCTATCTTTCTCAAATCTTTAATAAAGTTTCTTGCATAATTTAGTAATTCTAGAAATCTTTGTAAATCTTTTATTTTTTCTAGCTTATCTGGCATCTCTAAAAAAATTTTTTGCTATATGAGGCTGTAGTTTTAATCTTTCATCTCCAATAACTACTCCAAAAAAATTAATATTATTTTTACATAACTCCATCTTCTTTTTACTAATTCTAATTCCATTATCTACAAACAGGTTAAACACTCTTTGCAAATGTCTTAGATGTGTTGACACCCAATTTTGACCTCCCGATGCTCTCTTAGGCTGTTATTTTTTGTCCAAATTATTTAACTTTTAATATCAATATTTTGGCACACTATTTTGCATCAAAAAAAATTTTGACGTGTCACATTCATAATTTAAGAAATGCACAAATTAATTTATTATTTTTAGTATCATTTTTTATAATTTTTAACTCAAATACGATATTTTACAGAATTTTATTAATATTTATTAAATTATTTTTTTCACGTAATTGAGCACACTCACATTTTGCAGATACATTGCCTATTATTATGTTGTTGTTGTTGTTGTTGTTGTTGTTGTTGTTGTTGTTGTTGTTTTTGATAATTTTATGTAAAATTAATCTCTACATGTTTACTTTATGTTGATATCGATGTCTTATTTAACGACCTAATTTAAATTGATTCTTCAAATTTATTTAAATTCTAGCCTTTTTCATCCAATTTATAACAATCTTAGTCTGATTTTACCCAACTTATTATAATTCTAGCCACATTTAACTTAATTTTAAAATTCCAATTATTTTTCTTATCCTTTTAATCTCAACCATGGATCAATATAATCCAACGGCTGAGATCACACACCCATTTTCTTTCCTTAAAAATAAAAAACACCAACCCTAATCCTCATTTAACTGAAACAGCCGCCTCCCCCATATTCTCTCTCTTCCCTTCAAACTCTCTCTCCTCTTCGGCGGTGCAACGACCAGCGCTGCCGCCGACCCCCTTATCCCTCCACCGTCCTTCTCCACCGGCGTCTCCGACCACCACTCTTCCATCAAGACGCCGTTTATCCGTGCACCAGCCAGCCGCAACAACCACCCAATGACCGGCCTCAAACGTCTACCCCCGCCGCCAGCCGACGAAACGGTGAACCACGTTTACCGCCACCAACTTCTTCTCCTTCGAGCAGTGCCGCCAGATCTCTTCCTTTGCTTCCTTCATTTCACCGCCGCTGGAAGGAGTCCAAGATGTCGCCACCACTGCCTCTGAGAGGCACCAAAACCAGTGCTGCAACCCCCATGGCTGGCGAACCAGCCATTATTGCCTTCATTGCCGCAGTTTTAGCCGGCCGAACCAACCAGAGAAAGCTCAACTTCTCCATCGCCGATCAAGCAGCCACGATTTTATTCTATTTTGCCTCATCGGAGGTTATGACTGGTGAGGTATCGATTGATAACCTCTCCGATAATGGTTGATTTTTAGAAATCATCACAGGTTCTGCCTTATCTATTTTTTGCTATTGTTAATCTTATATCTTGCTTTCATATTTGAAATGAACTAAACTTGATTGATGTTCTTAATTTTGATGTCGACTTTTTGTGATTCTCAAATAGTTGGTGACTCTTAATTTTATCCTCGAACTTTAAATAGGTTGTTGATTTTTTTTCAATTCGTAAATCACTATTCTTGCTTACGAATTGTATTTTTTTTTTCATTTTGCATAACATTGATAGAAATTTGTTTCATAACTTGCATAAATTTCTCCTCTTATAACTATACAATTAGTGTTTGTGACAAAAACGTTTGATTTCATTTTGTTTATTCTTGACTGAATATTATGATACTGATTTGCTTCTATAATTTTTTTATTTATGGTAATTTTTTATCTGTTTATTCTAATTGTGAGTGATTTATTGATTTAAAAGAAAACATCCCATTTGATCAATAACTAATTTTTTGTTGCCTTAATTAAGATAGATGATATCCCTTAATTATGATGAATCTAATTGTGCATTTTAATTGTATATGGAAAATATCATTTTCTCTCATTTTTTATGGCTTGATTAATATTTTAATTGTCCTACTCTTTGATTTAAATATATTTGAATATATCCCTTTGTTGCTTCTTAATCCTCTGCCTATATAAACACATCATTCTCCTCTCTTTGAGGACAACTTCTACTCCTCTCTACTCTAGAATACACAAAAAGAAAACATCAGATTCCCACTTCTCTTTTACACTTTCGATCACATACATTCTCTAAAAAAAACAAAAAAACAAAAAAAAAATATTTTACCCGTGGCTTGTTGCTCTCTTTATTGTTTGATTTTACTTTTCGTATCACTTAACCGGTTAGTTTTCTTATTTAATTTTCCCGCATTTCTAAAGCTCTCTTTGAATGATGGCATGTTATTCCATTGGTGACTGTTTGAATTATTTTGTTTTTTCGTCTCTCGTGATTGGTATCCTGTTTTATTCAATCAATGTAAGAATTCATGCATCATACAACTTGTTTGTGTTTGTGTACTTTGTGATGTTCGAGCAGGTACTTTGGTCGAGTTGTGCTAGAATGTTGCCACCTTCAGGAATATCTCGCATCAGTATACTTTTATTTCTCTTTTAGTATGATTTAAATTTGTACTAATGTATTGTATAAACATCTGTGTAATAATAATAAATTATGGGGACTGCTTGGGAGTGGGGGTTTAAACAATAAAATAGGTTCGTAGTAGCCTAGACCAGTACCCTAACTCACCTTAATTCGTTAGATGGCGACTCTTCACACTCTCCCTTCAAAACAATTCCAAAAAGAGTGGTCACGTCGACTTCTGCTTTCCGCAAGAAAAATGGGATGCGATAGAATGGCGACTCTGTTGGGGACCTTAGTTTCTAACCATTACGAATTTGTGCTTTACGTGGGATTCTCTCTATTTTTTTGATAATATTTGGCATCCTGATTTATTTTCTATATGTTCTTCTTTTATCGTTTACTTACATCATGATTTATTAGTTCTTTCCCCATTTTCCTTTTTATGTGTTTTTATATGTCTCCATGTCTGTTCCTTTTCTCTTTTTATTGTTTGTGTTTTATCATGTTCATCTATATGTATATTGTTTAGCATGTTATATTTCGCTATGTGCTCTGAGTTACTGCTTTATATAACTGGCATTCCCCTCATACTTTCCTCCACTTGAAACCTTTTTTATTTATTTTTACGAATGATTGCATGGGTACACGAACGTTCTTTCCTAAAACACCCTTCGGGAAATGTCTTGTGGATCGGTCGATCAGCAGTGCATCGACAGTCACAAGCTTTCCCACTCTTGAGTTGTCCACTTGAGGGTACCATTTCATAAACCCACTCTTGTCCATTAGATCTTGGATAAATATTTTTTTTATTAAGAAATATGTGTCTCATTCAACGTAGGATTCCTTGACATCCTTGACGCATTGAATGCTAGTCTCATTCAAAGTCCAAAGAGGTTCACGACCTCAAAGGGACTCACAATTACTTGCTATGTGTTGCATTTCTATGTATGTATTGACATGTGCCTATCTTGTTGTTAGTCACTCCTTACATTTAGTGTTCCTTACTTTAAAGCTCTTTACCCTTAAAATTCTTATCATGTTAGGACCCTATAATACACTTTTTGGGCCTATTCAATACTTCACTTTATCTTTATACTCCTAACTCATCTTTTAGTATATTAATCATCCTTAGGTTCAACTCTTACTAGGATAAGGCGATTCTAGTCCCGTCTACAATCTCTTAGTGCAACTTGTCATTTAAGACATCCCTTTCCTAATGCTTATAACGTTTACATATTATTATCCTACCACAATTCTTGTCGTATTCTAGCTTTCACAATCTCTAAGTTACATAGAGCTCTCATAACTTCTATTCACCCTGGATGAACATAACTCATTATTTTCGATTGAGTAGAATATTCATCCTAGACTCCCGTACGTACCCTTTGTTTCTAACCGTAAATCCTTTCTTCTATGGTTGACTAAAGTTGAACATCAAAAATGGCCAGTCAAGCAATGCTCATCGATCTTGTCAATAGCGACGATGAGCATGAGAATTTGGGGTTTCCTCATAACAGAGTTATTTTGAGCTTCATAAGGATGGAAAGAAGAATCGAGGAAACTAGGGCAATAATGACTGATCTTTGAGATTCAGTTGATATGCCACTAGAATTTCTAGTACCCTTATCTGATACAGACGTCAACACTCTCATCTACACTACGGAGTCCCCTATATTGACAACTTCACCTATGTCTGATTGTGATACGCACTTGTATCCAAGTCTGTATTTATTCGCACTGCAAAAGGCACTTAGTGGGATAACAAATATGAGTAAGGAGAAGGAGACGGAAGGACAAATTTCTAACCATGAGTCGGGATTATCTCAACAACCCAAAATGAATAAGTCATCCAAATCAATAGAAGGAGACAGAGAGAGAATTAAGGGTTTGAAGTTTCCATTGTATGATGGGTTAGGAAACCCTCATTCCCATTTAAAGGTGTACCTTAACAAACTAGCAGTTGTAGGACAAAGTGATGGTCTAAAAAAGAAACTCTTTGTTTGTTCACTTACTGGTCCTACATTATTGTTGTATGCAGAGAAGGACACCACTAAGTGGGCCTCTTGGGACAATTTAGCAAATGACTTTCTTAGGAGGTTTGACAATAAACTAAAAAGGAAGCTCACAATCGAAACTAATTTAGTTGAGTCACAGTTCAGAGACAAGGGAAAGACGATCGTCAATGAGACATCAAAACCTCCAAAGCCTTAAGTAAGCATACCCCAACCTCAACTGATATGGTAACCATCTCCAGAAATCATCCCAACATCCAATCATGTCCAAGCCTATTATCCCCAATCCTTCATGAAACCTCCTCCACAGACGATTTGGTACCCACCTTTATTTGTTGCTCCAACGTCAAACTACTTTTCAATGTCTTATTAAAATCCACCGAAAAACCAAAAATTCAACCAATCCACCAAACCTCAACATAAGTTTCAGAAAGATCCACCAAAATAATATACTCCTCTAAATGAACACATAGAATAATTGTATGAATAACTCAAGAAGGCGGGCTACCTCACGCCCATTGCTGTCGTACCTTGTGATCCTAAGTCTCGACGGTATCATCCTGATCAAATTTTCTCCTATCACTCTGGGATGAGAGGACATCCTACTAAGGCGTGCTTTTCTTTGAAGAACTTGATCCAAAAGTTGATTGACACCAAAGTGCTAAACGTGATGGGGTCAACTTCTGATGTTGATTGATTTCTCAAGCTTGATTGGCACTTGTTAATATTGGTGAAGAAGATCATATTGATTCTCCGCTCCAGACTCTCCTACATTTGAAATTCCTTTAAGTTTTCACAATTTGCAGTTACCTTTTTAAGTTTTCCTTGCTTATGTAATGTTAACTACGGTCGACCTGATTCCCCAATATGAGGGATACGTAGGCGCTCATTTAATGAGTTCGGTCTCATCATAGTAAAACTTTCTTTTCCCCTACTTTATCATTTTTCAGTACGGAGTTGGATGAATCAATAATGTGGCGTATGTATCAACAAATCTAATTCTCAATAAAAGTCGATCCTGTTCATTTTCTATCTTTCTTATCTTCTTTGCAATTGCAATTGCTAATTCGACATCATGTCCTATTACTATCTTGTTTCGTGCGTTAGGAGCTCAAATCCTTACGCCTAGATCACTTATTAAGTCATAGTCTTCATCCTAGAATGCTTTTTGTTTTATATTTATTATATTTTGAACCTATGTGTTATGTGGTAATTTTTGTTTAACTTGTTTATTTTATTTAAAGATTGTCTAGCATTTGAACATCGATCTCAATTAAATTTGCAATATGACAAATAAGCTCAATATTAAAAAAAGACTCCATCCCTCCTTCTTCTCGTCCAAGATAAAACATTGTGCCTTCTTATCCTCGCCTTACATACATACCCTCTCAACAATTTCCTTCTGCCCATGAGAGAGTTGATTTTGATGCACGTCGTCAAAGGCTTCATGACCAAGAGAAAATATTGGACGAGAAACTACATTCGAAAGGAATTTACGACTTGAGGTATGAGAAACTATGTCTACATCTGAAAGTGGATTTACTTCCAGGATACAAAGTTCCAAAGTTCAACATGTTCGACGGGCGCGGAGATCCAATCACACATCTGACAGACTATTGTGGAAGACTAGTTGGCATGGGACATAATGAGGCTCTTCTGATGAGATTATTTGTTCAAAGCCTATCAGGAATGACGCTCACCTGGTTCACCCAACAAGACTTCGACAAATGGCCTAATTGGGAAGCATTGGCTCAAGATTTTGTAAGGCAATATAAATTTAACACCAACACCAGTCCACTAATATGGGATTTGCTTGAGATAAAAAAAATGGACCATGAGTCTTTTGAGGAATATGCAATACGGTGACAATTAGAAGCTTCTAAGATACATCCTTCCATACCTGAAAAAGAGTTGGTCCAAATTTTTCTCAAATCACTAGATGGAATCTACTTTTAGAAAATGTTCTTCCTAATCGGCCACAGTTTCGAGAGTCTAGTTTCGATTGGAAAGAAATTAGAACATGAAATTCGAGTGGGGAGAATTATTGATGTTTCTGCAAAGTTAGCCATGTTTCAAACATCAAAGAGTCCATCCGAGGTAGGAGAATAGGATTTATCACCCTCCATATCTCGGACACAAGGCTACCCGAATAATTAAGGGATTTATGCTAATTTTTATTCTCATGGGATACATATTGAACCTTATGACTCACAAGATTCTCAATACAAGGTTTTTCAAATCCAACCCTACTCTATCCAGTAAAGTACTCAAAATGAGGCTTCTCGAGTGCAACCTAACTTTCAATAAGGGTCTTATCCACTACACAATGCTTTACATCAATCGGAGAGAGTGAGGTCTCGAGCTTTTACTCCCTTGACTGAGCCCTTGGCGAACGTATTTGAAAGGTTAAGGGCCCAAGGTATCCTGGAACCGAAGAAAGTATGGATCCCTGCACATCCACCCCCTAATTTTGATCCATCTAAAAACTATGCTCATCACTCGAATATTCAAGGTCATGATACTGAGAAATACTCGGCGCTAAGGTACAAGATTCAGAATCTGATTGAAACGAAAAGGATAAAAGTGCAACGAGACCTAATAAGCAATGATCTTTTCACTACAGGTGAAATCTTTGTTCGAGGTGATCCGACAAAAGTATTTTTAAGACTTTCACGAAAAAAGTGTAAAGCACACCAAATGAGTTGACGTGCAAATATTTCTTATTTTTCACCATTCTCCTTTGATATGTCTGACGACCAATAATATTTTCCTGTTTTCTCTACTTTTTTGTACTCATGAACTACGTTTGACCTGACTTCCATATAGATACGTAGGCAACCCCTTTGGGTCCGGTCTTAATATAATAAAACATTTCTTTTTTCCTTTCTTTCAAATTCTTACACATCCAAAATGTCAAGCTAATAGGCCAAACTCTTGAGCATATAAAGGTTGAGGTTACGACGTTCAAATGTGGAACAACCATTTCTCTTGGACTAATGTTTTCTTTGAGTGGTATAGGAATATAAGACTCCAAAGACAAAATTAGGGCAGAATTTTTGAGGTTTTAAGAAAACCTCAAAAATTTCACAAGTAAACAATATATCAATTCACAATGATGTGCGAAAGGAGCCTCTCATTCTAAACTGGGGCAGAAATTTTAGAGAATTTCTCAAAATTTTCACCATGATGAAGTACAAGTCCCAACAGTCCATGAAGCAAAAACAATGACTAAGGAGTCAAATCAAGCAAGGTACAAATCAATATTTTCTTTCGACTGACGATTTTTCTTTGAGTGCAGACAACAGGTACTAAATGCAACATCGATGTTGTGATGTCATCAAAGAGGCAAGGATTACATCCCTAATAAGGGAAATGAGCTAAGTTGTTCTATCTTTTAACTTTGACGATATTTAATTTGATATTATATTATTCAACAATATTGGGTTCCTGTAGAACCTCAATAATATTGGGTTCCTGTAAAACTTTATTCAACAATATTGGGTTTTTGTAGAACCTTAGTCACAATATTGGGTTCCTGTAGAACCTTATCAAATAATCTTGGATTACTGTAAAACCTTATTCAACAATCTTGGGTTCCTATAGAACCTTATCAAACAATTTTGGGTTCCTGTAGAACCTTAATCAATAATCTTGGGTTTCTGTTGAACCTTATTCAACAATATTGGGTTCCTGTAGAACCTTAATCATAATATTAGGTTCATGTAGAACCTTATCAAATAATCTTAGGTTCCTGTAGAACCTTATTCAACAATATTGGATTCCTGTAGAACCTTAATAACAATATTGAGTTCCTGTAGAACCTTATCAAACAATCTTGTGTTCTTGTAGAACCTTAATTGAACAATGTTGGGTTCATGTAGAACCTTATTCAACAATGTTGGGTTCCTGTAGAACCTTATCAAACAATCTTGGTTTCCTGTAGAACCTTAATTGAACAATCTTGGTTTCCTGTAGAACCTTATTCAACAATCTTGGATTCCTATAGAACCTTATCAAACAATCTTGGGTTCCTGTAGAACCTTAATCAATAATATTGGGTTCCTGTAGAACCTTATTCAATAATATTGGGTTCCTGTAGAACCTTCATGACCAATAATGGGTTCATGTAGAACCTTAATAATCAATAACGGGTTCCTCAAGAACCTTAATGGACAGTAATGGATTCCTATAGAAACTTAATAGACATTAATTTATTTTTGTAGACAATATTGGGTTCTTGAAACCTTACATTTTTCATGTGCTCATCGTATTCACATTTGATGATTCAAAACCTTTCCAATCTTGTCCATTCAAGCTATCATTATTCAAATCCTACCTCTTATTTTCACACTTCTTCTTACGTCACTATTCAATCCTATACACTTCCATCACAACCACCCGCGATATCATTGATAATGCCCCTACCTTTCTTTATCATTAACATTCTTTAGGATTATTGTTCATTCCTAAATCTAGAACTACAAACGGCATGATTCTCGTAAAACCAGAGATATATAGGCGACTTAAGACCAAAGTCTCGGTCACACTATGTTTAAAACACCTCCTGTTGCTTTAATTCCAATGATCTCTCCTCGGTCGGACAAAATTAGCTACTACGTCAACTTACGTTGCTTGGCAATTCTTTTATCATTCTCAAGCAACGAAGGGGCACCTGTTGACACCCAATTTTGACCTCCCGATGCTCTCTTAGGCTGCTATTTTTTGTCCAAATTATTTAACTTTTATTATAAATATTTTGACACATTATTATGTATCAAACAAATTTTTGACATGTCACATTCATAATTTAACTTTTGACGTGTCATATTGTCTGATTTTACTTTTCGTATCACTTAACCGGTTCGTTTTCTTATTTAACTTTCCCGCATTTCTAAAGCTCTCTTTGAATGATGGCATATTATTGCATTGGTGACTGTTTGGATTATTTTGTTTTGCTATCTCTCGTGATTGATATCCTGTTTTATTCAATCGATGTGAGAATTCGTGCATCGTACAACTTGTTTGTGTTTTTGTACTTTGTGATGGTCGAGCAGGTACTTTCGTTGAGTTGTGCTAGAATGTTGCCGCCTTCAGGAATATCTTGCCTTAGTTTACTTTTTATTTCTATTTTATTACAATTCAAATTTGTATTAATGTGTTGTATAAATATCTGTATAATAACAATAAATTATGGGGATTGCTTGGGAGTGGGGATTTATGTGCTTTACGCACCATGTAAATCACTTAGGCAAATATATTTAGGATTCGTTACTTGACTTGTTTGTCATTTAGGCAAATCTAATTTAGGATTTATTTTAATCAACCTAGAAATCATGTTTTAGTAGTTTAATTAATGTTTGAATATGATCATTTAATTTACAACATGTTTATTTACTTTTGGCATGTTTAACAAAGCTTTGACATATCACTAAGTTTTAGCGCTCTAAATTATATTTTTTAATTATTATATCTTAATTTTCAGCATCTTAAAAGAATATTTTTGGCACACAATCTAATTAATTTTCAGCATTCCTATTTGACTTTCCATATGTTTTGTTAATTTCAACACAGTGAAATAATTTTTAGCATCTACATACTAAAAACAAAAAATGACTTTTTATTTCTCTATTAAAATCATGGTGCGGTCCCTGACTTTCATAATTTAGACTGGACATGACATTTTACTCCTCTTTATACAAATACTATCTCCTAATCTATAGTTAGTGGGAAAGTAAAAGAAATTAAGAGGTCTAATTTTTATGTTTTAAACTAAGCCGTTGCGTTCCCAAATGTACCACTCACCAACGTTTTTAAAAACATGAAGATTATGTGTATCTATCTATACATATGTAAATATTTTTGTGTTTATATTTCAAACCTCAAATTTTCACTTATCTCAAAAATTATATTATTATTATTTTTACTTAAGATCGACCTCCAATAAAAAATATTTCTAAGGTAAAAGAGCTCGATTAGTAATATCGTGACATATTTCCTATAAAAGCGACAAACATTTTCCTCAAACAACTTTATTCAAAGGATAGTTTATGTTTCTTAATTTAATATAAAACATTTTGTTATAAATTATTTTTCCTTCTTTCTCCTTACTTGTCTTATTATATGTTTTATTGATTTTTATTACTTAGATAATTAATAATTAAAAATGACAAAATACATGTGTCTGCTTATTAATTACTTTATCACTTAGTTAACATTCAAGTTAATAAAACATGAGGCCTTATTTGATCACATAGAATCCCCATGTAAAATACGAATTCAGCTAGGAACCACCTTTGTGGACCTCGAAAGATGCCTAACACCTTCCTTTCGAGGTAATTTGAACCCTTACCCGAATCTCTAGTGAACTAAGACAAAACAACAAAATAGGTTCGTAGTAGCCTAGACCTGTGCCCTAACGCACCTTAATTCGTTAGGTGGCGACTCTTCACACTCTCCCTTCAAAACAATCCCAAAAAGAGTGGTGACGTCGAATCCCGCTTTCCGCGAGGAAAATGGGGCGCGACAAGATGTTCTCTCATATTATTGCTAAAAACTAAAATGTCATCTACATAGACTAATATAAAATTATTATATCTCTCAAATATGTTGTTCATTTTTCTTTGAAATATTAGGGGCGTTGTTTTTAACCCGAATGGCATAACTAACCATTCAAAGTGACCTTCAGGACCAGTAAAAGTCGTTCATTCTATAATGATAAGAGACTAACAACAAACACATGAAAACCAACCAACAACACCAGACAAGCCGAAACACAAGATGAAACCAACTAGGGCAGCAACTCCACAAAACTGAGAATAAGAAACAAGAAACAAAACACACAATGCAATAAAGTAAAGGGATAAATAAGATGACATAAGAAGTTACAAAGAATGAAGAACCAAATCGTGTATCAAACGATAAGACCCTTAAACTCGCAATGACAAATACCAATCTTCTTACGGTGACCGCTAAGGTAATCAACTCCGCTTTACAACCACCGTTTCTAAGCAAGGTTCAATAATGACTTTTTCAAGCCCTATACTAAACTACTTGGCTTTTCCAAGCCCTAAACTAAGATACACTCTCAAAGAGAGAAGACTTTCAATGTTCTTCAAATATCCATCATAAACTAAAGAGCAAATGACCTAATAGAAGACTATTTATAGGCTATTAAAAATTAAAGGTAAAATGACTGCAACACCCTTATTGAGAAGGGCTGCCATGGGGTGTTTAGAATCAACATGTGTAATCACTAAAATGCCCTTAATGAGTTCCAACACTACAAAGGCGCCTTCTTCAAGATCCAATATGGGTTTCAACTTGTAGTCTCGGGTATGCATCAATGCAAGCCCCCAAGCAACCTTCCACATGCGGGATTGTTTTATGGTGTACTCCAAACGGGTCCTCCCCGCATGCTCTTGTGTCCTCGAGGTGATCAAATCTTGAGTATTTAAGTGTTGGCCTCCAAGGATATCATCAAAAGCTATGTTGGCCGTTTGGCTCGTATCACCCTCCCTTTCTTGAAAAGGATTCGACCTCGAATCCAAACCTTGCCAAACCAAAGAAAGGACAAACGAATATAAAATCCTCATGGCATGAGGGTTAGGGTTAGCACAACAAATCATCTCAACATGCTAAGGTTGCACATATTTGCAATATAACCAAGGATTCTTTGAATTAAATATTAAAAAATTATTAAAATATGCACAAGGTATTTGGTTATTAAAATCACCAAGAGATAAGGAAATTACAAAGGTCCTAATGTCATCAAATAATCCACAAGGTAGAACTACCTCTTATGAGACATAAGACACAATTGTTTCTTTATCTCTTCAAGAGAACAGACCAAGGGTGATGCTTCAATTGATTCTAAAGTCCACAAGATCCAAATAGCATTATCACTCACACAAGTGAACAAATCAACAAATTTCCTACCTCGACATAAAACAAATCAAGATTAGCATGGATATCATCATAAGCAAAAAGGTAGTAAAGAAAGGAATCAAGTGTAAAGGCATATACGGCCGAAGAAAAAGCATTTAAGCACATACACATTATTCCTTTCAAACACATAGACAACTTAGCATGTAAAAGTTGGGATTCACTCAACTTAAGCACAAGTATGTCAAGCAAGGATGCACATTTAGAAGCATTACCCCAAGGAGTCAATGACACATTTGCCCTCAAGTTTTCAAGAATGACTACACTTTTCATACCCTTAAGAGTACTCTATCTTTCAAAAAGATATTTCTATCTTTAGGAGGAATGTTGTCACACCATAGTGGGTTGGCATATAAGCTATAGCCTTCAAGACAAGCTATGCCGTCAACATCATTCTCACCACTAGGTTCATTAGGAGTGATTATACCATCTTCAAACAAGACATTATACCTAAAGAGAGAAGGATATATCCCGTGGATAGATTTGGAACAAGCAAACATTAGAATCTATACCATAAGACAAGCTCACGGGTTTATGCCTATTCCTTGGACCAACATTTTCAAATTCTTCACTCACTTAAGATTCATTAATCACATCACACATAACCTCAAGGGGTGGGCAATTTTTACACACAAGTTGATCAATACAATTTTCACAAGATGATGTACTTTCATTCAACACAATGGCTTCAACACTAGGTGGACACAAATCGATCTTACAAGAAGAGTCAATTCAGTTATCAATAAGATCAACTAGTGTATCCACACTCACAACATGTACATTTTCATCAAGAGGCAAAAAATCAATAGACTCACAATTAGGTAAGCTACTACTCACACTCAATGGGCTACTAGCCTCACAATCAACATTCACATGCACATAAGTGTAAAAGTTAACTATTTTACCTTGAAGTTCCTGAGTAGATTCTTCTTTGTTGTGGTGTAAAGGTTCCCCAGAATCTTCGGCAGCAACTAAGATTTTTCTCATCAAATCCTCAACGGGAATATTACCTATAGGCACTTGTGCTCCTCTGCTTTCCATGTTGATACCTACACAAATTTCCTTAGAAATAAAAGGAAAAATAAAGTTAGTTGGGTTTGGTGGCAATCCCCTCACTTCAATCCTCACAACCTCTCATTTTTCCACTCTCAGATTGCCACCTTGCACACCCTTACTCCTCTTAATCTTATGTTTCTCATAATTATTCATCTTGGAGTAAGTAATCATGGCTTTTGGGGACTTGGGCAGCATGGACGTAATAAGATGATTTCCCCATCGGTCGCTTACAACATTAGGCCAATTTTACATATTTGGAACTTTATGTTGTGCAAGCCAATTGCACCCAAGCTTACATGGTAGGTTGAGGGAAAAATATTGCACCACACCTCCTCATGGTACTCAAATTAGGAGAATACAACCTTCACCCTCTCGGTAACCTTAAACCCGTCTAAGCAATATGGAACAAGTAAAGGTTCTCAAAACATCTCCAAATAATCAATCATGGATGGAACGATGTAGTTTCTATAGTACCTATGATCTAGCACAATGAGGTATCCTTGTACCCCACAAATGATCACCTCTCCGGAGTGAACACTCCTTCTTGGATCAACATTGTAAGGCACATAAGTACCCTTCAGCTTTGAAGATGCATACCCTCTTCTTCTCATGGAACAACCGCCACTATATCTAGTATAACCATTCATACCACTTCGACCTTGGTAAGAAGTACTACAGGGTGAAGAGTATGAATCTTCACACTCCACAAGTGCACTCTCACCATAGTTCTCATAAGCTTTATGAAAGAAGAGGTTATACCTTACACCCATTCTAGGTTCGGCTTGGGTATTGGAAGACTCCCCACACGTCCCAACTTCCTCATAAAAACCATCACAAGGCTCATCAATATTTCCATTTTCACCATAAGCATTAGGCACTACATTCACCTCACTTTCTTCCTTAAAACCATAACTCTCAAATTTGTCCATGCCGTGACCATGGCTATACTCATAGACCCATAATTTCTATCATCATTGTAGCCATAAAATCCCTTACTACAACAATAGTCTCCCATGTCGTAGTCACAATAATCTGCGGTTATCGAAGACATGTTTCCCCTTATATCACTTTTGGACCTACAAAATAAACAAAAAAGATTAGTGGTATAATCTCCTCAGCAACACTCCTAGGCACTCACCTTTGTTATCCTCACAATTGGAACAACGAATATTGAAAGTTGTTTATACTTCAGTAGTCAATAAGATGTCAATCCTACTTAGCGGCCGGAATATATTCTTGTTTGATCGACTCAAGACACAAAATAGAAAATTCTACTTACGAACTTGAAAACGAAAAAGTTACGATGAATTAAAAATGAGAAAAGCACACAAATAATAAAGACACGATCAAAATGGATTAAAAAACTAATTTACAATCTAGTAGGTGATTACTAGTTTGTCAATTAGTACTTAGAATCAATAAATGAAACTAAAGGAACAAGAGAAAGAAACTAAGAAATCTGAAATTTGAGCCTAAGGGTCATTTTTTGGGAAGTGATTACGTGGCGGCCTTAGATTGGGCGTTGGAATTGTTGAAATTAAAAAAAAAATTGTCTTCAATTTGTATTGATCAATACTCAATTGGAAGAGTGGAAATCAACTTTGGGAGAAAAAAACAAAAGACTTGGAGCCTTTTTTCAAATTCAAAAAGGAGTTTGACTTCTTTGCATTTTTTGGCAAAACACCTTTTTGAAAACCTTTTGGCTCTTTCCTCTTTTGTAAAACTTGAAAAGTGCTCTTACTCACTTTTGTTAAGACAACACTTTTGAAAGCCCTTTGTCCCTTTTCTTCTTTGGTATGTCTTGGACTTAGGTCTTTCAAGACAAACAAATACCACTCTTTCTTTTTTCACTCTCTTAGATCAAACACCACATCTTGAATGTTCTTGTTCAACAATTTGTGAAGAACATGAAGAACACCAAGAACATTCAAAAATGGTACCTAACCTAAATGAACTCCGAATTGAATGATTCTTGTTTCTTTTTGCTCACGTTGATCTTTCAAACAACAACAACACGTTTTAAAGCCAAATCCTCAACAAATTTCGAGATCACCTTTTGAAGATTCTTCAACCTTCAAGTCCAACAATGGTGAAGAACTCAAACAAACCCAGATTAAGCTCAAATCTTAGATCTAGACCCTATTAGTGTTAGGGAACAATGAGCTAACAATAGAAACAAGAAAAGACACAAAAAACACAAGAAATCTAAGCCTCAAGTTTTGGCCTAGGTACAAAAAAATGGGACAAAATTTTCTTTTTGAGATTTTTGATTTTTCAACACCTTTTTTTTTATTTTCAAGTTAACAAGCCCAAGATTGATCTCGTACGAACGAAATTAATCTGTGCTCTGATACCAAATGATAAGGGTCTAAAAATAAACACACGAAAATCAACCAACAACACAAGACAAGCCGAAACACAAGATGAAACCAACTAGGGCAGCAACTCCACAAAACTGAGAATAAGAAACAAGAAACAAAACACACAATGCAATAAAGTAAAGGGATAGATAAGATGACATAAGAAGTTACGAAGAATGAAAAACCAAACTATGTATCAAATGATAAGAACATTAAACTCGCAACGAAAAACACCAATCTTCTTACGGTGACCGAAGATACTAACAACAAACAAACGAAAACCAACCAGCAACACAAGACAAGCCGAAATACAAGATGAAACCAACTAGGGCAACAACTCCACAAAATCGAGAATAAAAAACAAGAAACAAAACACACCGTGCAATAAAGTAAAGGGATAGATAAGATGACATAAGAAGTTACGAAGAATGAAAAACCAAATCGTGTATCAAACTATAAGGCCCTTAAACTCGCAACGACAAACACCAATCTTCTTACGGTGATCGCTAAGGGAATAAACTCTGTCTTACAACTACCGTTTCTAAGCAAGGTTCAATAATGGCTTTTCCAAGCCCTACACTAAACTACTTAGCTTTTCTGAGCCCTACACTAAGATAAACTCTCAAAGAGAAAAGACTTTCAATGTTCTTCAAATATCCATCATAAACTAAAGAGCTAATGACCTAATAGAAGACTATTTATAGGCTATTACAAATGAAAGGTAAAATGAATACAACACCCTTATTGAGAGGGGATACCATGAGGTGTTTGGAATCAATATATGTAATCACTAAAATCCCCTTAATGAGTTCCAACACTCCAAAGGCGCCCTTTTCAAGCTCCAAAGCCGTGGGTTTAACACTTAGTCTCGGGTATGCATCAAAAGCAAGCCCCCAAGCAACCTTCCCACATGCGGGATTGTTTTATGGTGTGCTCTAAACAAGGCCTCCATGCATGCTCTTATGTCCTCGAGATAACCAAAGCTTGAGTCTTTAAGTGTTGTCCTCCAAGGATGTCATCAAAAGCTATGTTAGCCGTCTGGCTTGTATCATCCTCCCCTTCTTGAAAATGATTCGACCTTTTCAAGTCTTTTATAGTTCTGTTTTATCCAACAACTTATATCTGTCCATCTTTGTATTGTCATTAAGTCTTTTATAGTTGACTACCATGTTGACACCTAATTTTTGCCCTCCAGGGCTAAGTTTAATTTTGAGTTTTTTTTATTTTAAATAAAATTGCAACATTTATTTTATTTAAATAAGAGACTTTTCATAATATTTTCTTGGTAATTTTGTCACTTTATGTAACGATTATATAATTTCGTATTTACGAGATTGTATAACTTTGTTACTTAAAAAAATATTTCATGAATCATTGAATTCTAATCAAGGTCTATCTTGAAAATTTATTTCAATGGGCAAAGTCTTGATTTAAATATAATTTATTCTTAAAAAGTAATTTATTTGGAAAATATTTGTTTGGTCTTACTGAACCAAGAAGCTTAAGGCTAAATTAGTTGTTAATTTATTTCAAATTTAGATTCAATTCGGCCAATTTATTTAGTTTAGCCTTAATTAAAATCAACTTGATCACAATTACAATGCAATTGATCAATTGTTTTTCAATATGGTTAAGATTTAAATAAAATTGACTAAGTATTAATTTATGGGCTATTTAATAAATGCCCAAAAATCTTCCTAAATTTAATTGGGATTATTTTTGAAATAACCCCAAAACTAGCTAACCTAGCAACCTCTTTTCGCCTTTCATTATTGGGCCACCAGCCCAAAAATAACTAGCAACCCATTTTTTTCAAGACCCCCACCAACCCACCTCAACTGACCCGGTCTATAACTCTTTAAACTTTTCTCCTAACAACTTCAGCGTAAAACAAAAGCCAACAACTTCTTCAAACGATATCAACGATTACAACCCGGCGACCCGACTCTCGCAAACCGACCCGTTTGACAACCCAACAGCAATATCATCGAACAACAACCCAAACAACAACGTTATTAATAACTATAACAACCCGTATTAGCAACAACAATAACAACCATAATTTCAATGCAACAACAGTAAAGCAAGTCAACAGCGACAACTATTAATTTGGATTTTTCTCAAAACCGTTTGATTTCATATGAATGTGGACGGTCACGATTAATTTGTGTTTGAATTTTAAATTTTTTATCCTCAATTTCTTATTTCTCCCCCCTCCCAAATCAGTTCAAAACCTACTATAAATACCCATTGAAGAACAAAAGAGAGAGGAGTGATTTTTGGGGAAAAAATTGAGATTTCGGGAGGCACGTGCTTCTAATCCAACGTAACCAAAAATTCTAAATGAAACAGACCCTAAAACTCGATTCCAACGAAAAATTAAACTCCGAAGAGTCAAAATTTAAACTCCGATTGTGGAAGTCCGCCGTCAAGCGGCCTGCTGTCCTAAGTTCGTTGCTTCTGAAAAAGTAAACACATTCTTCTCTTTTTAAATATTTTTCTTAACTATTCTTCCTCATTATTTTCTTCGTATAATAATTTTCTTGATGGATGGATGGCTGGATGGCTGGGTGGCTGGGTGGCTGGGTGGCTGGGTGGGTGGGTGGGTAGGTGGGTAGGTAGATATTTATTCTAACTCTTATTTCATTTTTAATAAATTTTTAGTTAAAAATAATTAACTAAATGAATTTAATTTTAAGATATTTTATTTTATTTTTATTCTAATTTTTAAAAATAATACAAAAATTAAAAAATATTTGTGTTTTTAAATTTTAAATAAATAAACTAGTAGTTCTAGTACTATCTTAATTATATTTATTTTCGGCTATTTATAAACTTTTATATTATTGTTTTAAATATAAAAACTAATTAGTTATTATTATTATATTATTATTATTATTTTATTTATTTATTATTATTATTATTACTTTCTATATAAAAAAAAATTCAAAATTTAAAAATTCCTATCGTATCAGATGTTAACTGTTCCCCAAAGTCTCTATAGACTCCTTCAACCCCCGGAAAAAAAGGTTCCCCGAAGTCCCTCTACTTAAAGGACTCCTCAACAGGGACGTACTATTCTTCCTACTTTGACTATCAGACACTGTATTATACACTGTAAAAAAAAAAAAGACGAGAAAAAACAGAGAACAACAAAAACATCAGATAACGAAGAAGAAAAAAAGAAGAGAAAGAGTGGAGATTGGAGTTCTGTTGAAATTTTCGGTGAAATTTCATACGAAAACAGCAACCCCAGTCTCAAAACCCACCGAAATCGGCTAAATCTCGCCAGATTTAGCCACCTAAGTCTTGAAATTTCATCGGAAAAACATATCCACGCCGGCGCTTTTGCCCCCTCCCCACAGCCGTCGATGACCCGCCGGAAACCCCCTCCCCCCCAAAACTGGCGGAAAAAACACCCCCAGACCAGAAATCCACCCTTTGCCGTCGCCGACAGCCACTGGACGGTGAAGCTTCTCTGGCCTCCACCTCTTCTTTTCTCTTTCTCCTCTCCTTTCCCATTGGCGACCACCACATCGCCGGAAAAAATTCCCACCGAAGCCTTTCTAAAAACAATTGTATTAGCAGTACTTGTTTGAGTTGCTATTATGCTTATCAACATTGAATTATTCACTACTTACTCTAATTTATAAAAATAAAACCAAAAGGTTACGTTTTGGGTATTCAAGAATTCTTTTTTTTTTTTAGATTTTGAGGATAATGATGTGGATTCTTGATTTGTTGTGATGGTTTTTGGTATTTCAAGAATTGGATTGTTAGAAAGCGGTGGATATATAAGAGTTGGGCTTTTCATATTTTAATTTGTCTGATAATGTGTGATTAGAGGTTGTATTAAATTTAAAGAGAATAAAATTTGGGGATTATATCAAAATTAGAAATAATGTAGTTTGTTTTGGGTATTATTATTATTATTATTATTATTATTATTATTATTATTATTATTATTATTATTATTATTATTATTATTACTATTATTATCAATAATAATAATAATAATAATAAATATAGATAATTATTTTTGTTAAATTAATTAATCACTTAATTAAATTTTGCTGAAGGTTAAGTAGTATTTTCAAGTAGGCACGTCTTTTAACGCTAGACAAATTTTAACATGTTTAAATTTTTTGTCTCGATTAAGAATGCGGCGTACGCATTTTTTTGAGACATTTAGAAAATTTAAGGATACAGTAATGTACCTTGACAAATATTTTTCTAAACTTAATTTTCACAAGTTTAATACAAGAGATTTAAATAGTTTTAATATATTATAAATGAGCAATTTAGGCCTTTAAACATAATTTATCAAAAATAGTTTAAGTCAAGATAAGTCAATAAAAGCGACTGTGCCAGAACCACGGGACTCGAGGGGTGCCTCACACCTTCTCCTCGATCAACAAAATTTCTTACCCGATCTTCTGTTTTTGCAGACCAGCAAAGAATCATTTTCTTTTGATTATAGATTCAATAAGGCGACTTGAAATATCATAACTCAATTTCAAGTGGCGACTCTAAAAAAGATAAAATAATTCCTATTCAATATCGTCACTTTAATTGGAAAAACCTTTCGACTTCGACCCTCGAGCGAAAAAGGGGTGTGACAAAGATAAAATGACAAATATTATGTTGGAGATACTATTTTGAATTCTAACACAAGTATTGAATTAATAAGTAAAAAGTTAAGTTTAAAATTTGAATTTAAAATGAATATATAAAATTTTGAATTGATGAAAAGATAATGATCATATCCAAAACTGAAATTGAAAAACTTTTTCAGTATGTAAATTTTATTTATCTATTTAGTAACCTTTTAAACCTTTCAATTTTAAATTTAAAAGATATAATAAAAATATTATTGAAAAAATAAGCTTTGAAATATAAAGAGATAATTTTATTAATTTATTAAAACTAAAGATAATGTCTCTCTAAATAAGAAACATAAATATGTGGTATAGTTATTTAGAACTCATTTAAAGCTCCATTAAGCTTATTCTACCAGATATTGTAATATCATACAATCTCTTATTTTAAAATTTTGAAATTGCAGTTTTTTTGTATCCAAATCAATATGTAAACTAGCCATATAAATTGGGATGCATTCCGTTCTGACTCCCTCTCTTTATTACCAACAAATAGCTTCTTCTCCTCCTCCTTTTATTTTTTATTTTATAGTTTAGTTTATTTTATTTTTTAATGCCCACGAATGTAATTTAGAGGTTCAAAGATATCTTATTGATTAGTTTAATGAAATCAAATATTTATCTTCTTAATTGTTGTTGTGTTGATTAATTTTCTCGCAGGTGATACAAACGGAATGACATGAAGTACATTGAAAAATATTATTAGTATGTGATAGCAACAGTGAATAACCTTTTTATATGCTTCAAATTATTAGTTAGTAATTAAAGTTGCATTATATTATACGTAGAAAAGTAAGAGTAATTGCGCAAATATGTTGATTCATTAAGAAATTGCATAAAAAATTATTAATTATTATATGAATTTGATTATTTTGTCCAGGAAAGCAGCAAGTTCAATTGGTCAAATTGCATAATTTGGAGTTTTTAAATGGAGGTACGACATCAATTAAAGCAAGATGGTCAATGAAATGTTGCAATTGAAATTGCCTAATAAAATTTGTTATGTGAAATCTGGTGAAATTTAGTGAATCCAAAAAAGTGAGAAACACACCATGTATTTGGAACATATCATGAAAATTTACGCTAAACGTTCAATATATTTTTTTTTTTTGTTGTTGTTGTTATGTTATTGTTATAGCATTATATTTATCTTTTGTTATAGATATAACTACGGAATTTGAAGTTTCTACATACGATTATATATGATTTATACAAATATCTCATACACATTAAATGAATAGTTGGACGTTTTTGTTTTAAATAATATGATTTAACACGTTCAAAGTATTATTAAGAAACAATATAAATGAGTAAAGATATAATGGTGAGTATTGTGATGGGGGGAGGGAGGGTAGAGAATTGTAGTGATCAGGACGGGGTGGGTGTCACGACCCAAAAACGAGGGTCATGATGGCACTTGTCGCGATGTACCTTGACAAGTAAGCCTATCACCCAAACTGATACAAAAAGAGGAAAAGACAGAAATATCTCAAGGTAAGGCTTCTAGAACGAAGCCGAACCATATAAGTAATCATAACAATGTAGAACTAATCCAAAATATCAATCATGCCCAAAACTAGGTGTCAATAGGGTAAGAACTACTAATAGAATTCAGGAGTCAAATACATCAAAAAAATAACCACAAAGGAATAA
Organism: Capsicum pubescens; assembly: GCA_030864215.1. NCBI lineage: Eukaryota > Viridiplantae > Streptophyta > Magnoliopsida > Solanales > Solanaceae > Capsicum > Capsicum pubescens. Next base: position 59,429,606 of record CM061549.1, read on the forward strand.
TATAAGTCTCCGAATACTAATAAAGACATAACTACTATAGGAAGATAGAGGTGAACTTCAGACGCATGAATGTCCAATCGCTACCTTGGAAGCTCCAACAATCGCACAAGTCAAGCAAGCTGAGGTGCACTTGAGCTAGGACCTGCACCGAAAGGGCTCAGTAGGCATGAGTACGGTCCACTTGTACTCAGTAGGTATCATAGGCCGACCAAGCAAACTAGTAAATAAAGCATACAAAATACACAATTAGGGCACGTCACCTGCAATAAAAAAATATCCCACACCGCTTGTACTAACAGTTCTAATGTATATCACATATATTACAACAACACACGAAGATATAGAACACAAGTATACATTATGTCATATATAAATAGAACAAGTGAGAACATATAGATACAAGATCATCAAATACAAGTAAAGAAAGGTAAGACAAATACATAGATGACAAGTCAATATGGCAATACAACACAACATAAACACAATAAAGTAAGCGAAATGTATATGATAATGATGATGATGATGATACACGAGGTCATCGCACACCCTCTAGGATCGTCGCACAATTCTCGTATACACCTACGGAGCTAAAACTTCCCGACATAGGACCCATGGGGGGTTCGTCAACCCGTATACAATCCACATATCTCATATCTCTTTTCTAGTACATTCCTCGGAAAGGGTTTTATAAGGTGTTACAATATCTTCTTCCCGGCACATCCCTCGGGAAGGGTTTTAAAAAGGTGTTGCCAGTGTTTCTCAGATGTTGCCACGGTGGTACCAATGTTTCATGAATGAGTGTGATATGAGGATGTCATGCTCACAATCAATCACAATGAGTATTTTAACAAACAACCACAAAATATATTTTCACAACCATGTGAGCCAATATCCGCTCATTATTTCAGTTTTATCCATGAATTTTCACATGTCTCATATGTCAAATAAAGTATGAATATAATCACAATACACCAATGGTACCATATTAAGCATCTTAACAACACAATACAATTATTCAAGTATTCAAGGTTTTTAATATCATATAGGACCCCACACGGTCACATATTTCACATAATAACTCAATTTCGACAATTATATCACATATATGCCCCCACACGGGCACAACACAAAAATAGCCATTTTTCTTGATTAGTTCCCACCCTTAACATATATTTTGTAACATCATTTAATACCCAGCCCATTTTGAAAGAGTTAAGTCATAACATACCTCCAAAGCCGAAACTGGTCCGCTACACTTCAAACCCACGATCTTAATTTCCACGAACAATTTCAAACTTCTCTAAAAATATCAAATATAAAATTTACGCGTCAAAATAAAACCAACAACACTCATATTGACTACTTTTGGTTCGGGATCAAAATGGACCCCCGGAACGAATTTTTGAAAAAGAAGGGCAAAATTGAAACTTTACTTCAAAAACATGTTCCCCATATTATTAGAAATCTACAGCTGAAAACCCACATCAAGTCGAGTCAAAAATGAGGTTCAAATCGAAGAAAAAATATTTTTGAGCTTTACCGAATAAAATCTTTAAAATTCGGGTTAAAATCAAGAATCAAAGTTTTTTTGAAGGTTAAATTAATGAAAAACTAGTAATTATAAGATAAAAACATTATTCAAGTGAAAATAGGGTTTAAAATCAAGCCCTAAGATTTTTGGGTTTTGAGAAATTAATTAAGAAATTACTAAGAAAAAGGTGAACTCTTACCTTAAGTCCATAATAAAACCAAGAAATAGCTTCACTTTTAAGCTCTCATACTATTTTTTGGTTTAACTCTCAAGAGGCAAGATGAAAAATGAACAAAAAAGAGTAAAAAGCTGTTATAAATAGCAGAAAAATCTGCACCATTGCAGATTTTTTTTTTCAAGTCCAAACGGACTACGACAGGATGCCCAGGATTCATCTGGAGTCCAATATAAATATGAAACCATACTAAATTCGACGTTCCGGACGCGGTGGAGAAGTTGGATTTTTGAAAAAACATCGCTTTCAATAAGTTGACCCCCGAAATTCAAAATCATAATTTTTCAAACCGAGGGTCGAAATGAGATTTAAAAGACGTAAAATCACACCAAACATGCTAACACCCTAAAATCAACATTATGGATCTGTTGGGAAAGTCGGATTTTCCATTCAAGGTTGTTTCGATCAAATGTGGGTCCCACACCTATATTTCTAATTTTCCAACTTTCCAACCAATAGGTCAAAATGAGCTCGGGTGCGCCGAGACCCGAACCAAAGGTCTACCTAGCCTAAAATCGATATTCCGGAGTTGCTGGCGTATCCCGTTTAGCCATCCATCACCCGGATCAAAAGATAGCCCCATAAGTCATCAAAAACCACAATATTGCATAAATGATACCAGAATGTATTAGAAAACATGACAATCACTCTCACACCCTAGAAATACCATAATGCAACTACGAAGAGGGGTAAAATAGTCAAATCACATAAAATCACAAATTTCACATATTTCATCAAATTTTTAGGTCGTTACATCATCCACCACTAAAAATCTAGTTTGTCCTCGAACTAGGACAAAAGAAATATTTAAATCAACAAAGAGCTGGGGATAAGAACTATGCATATAAGACTCAACCTTCCAAGTAGCCTCATCTATAGGTCAATGTCGTTACTGGACCATAACCACAGGGATTACTCTAGAGCGCAACCGCCTAACATCCCTAGCCATAATGGAAACTGGCTCCTTAACAAAGTACAACCGCTCATCTAACTGAACCGACTCCCAACGAATGATATGAGACTCATTAGGAATGTAACGGAGAAGCATAAAAACACAAAAAAACTGGATGAACAACTGATAGATCAGGGGGAAACGAAAACTCATAAGCCACATCACCAACAGTCCAAAGAATCTCAAATGGACCAATATACCTGGGGCTAAGCTTGCCTCTCGTCCCAGACCTCATCACACCCTTCATGGATGAGACTCAAAGAAAAACATGATCACTAACACCAAATCTCAAGGCATGAACTCTACAATCAGCATAGCACTTCTGCCAACTCTGAGCTACTCGAAGTCTATCCTGAATGATCCTGACTCTGACCAAAGACTCACGAAGCAAGTCTATACCTCGAAGTCTCACCTCTGAAACATTAAACCAACCCACTGGGAAGCAACAACGGTTACCATAAAATACCTCAAAAGGAGCCATATCAATACTGAAACGGCAGCTATTATTATATATAAACTTTGCTAACCAAAATCCATCACGCATATGTGGAGTATCCTCCAAAACCTGGATAGTTCGCTCTGACTGTCCATCAGTCTGGGATGAAATTCTATGCTAAGATAGACCCGAGTACCAATCTCATCTTGAAAAGTCTTCCAAAAGTGAGTTGTGAACGCAGAACCTCGATCTAAAATAATGAACACTGATGCACCATGCAGACGCACAATCTCACAAATAAAGATATGGGCTAACCTATCAGTACTGAATGAGACCCAAATCAGAATAAAATAAGTTGACTTGGTCAATCGATCCACGATGACCCAAGCACTATCAGAACCATGAGATGTACGAGGCAAACCAGTCAGAAAATCCATGGTGATTTATTCCCACTTCCACTTGAGAATGGGTAACCTCTGAAGCAATCCACCAGGTCTCATATGATCGGCCTCCACCTACTGACAACATAGGCAACGAGCCACAAAATATGCCATATCTCGGCTCATACCTCCCCACCAGTAGTGTTACCTCAAATCATGATACATCTTTTTTGTCACACCTAGATGGATAGAATATCTGGAATAATGGGCCTCCTATAAGATCAACCTAATCCAGCCACCTAATCTCGGCACACAAACTCGACCCCCAATCCTCAAAACTCCATCTGAATCAAGTGAGGCTTCCTTAGCCTTACCACTTAACATCTTACCTCAAAGTAACCTCAATCCAACATCATCAAATTGATGAGCTCAAATCTGCTCCATCAAAGAAAATCTAGCCTCCGCAAATTGTAAAACACGCCCAGGTATCAAAATATCAAGCCTAACCATCTGGTTAGCTAAAGACTGAACCTCTAAGGCCAATAGCCTCTCCTGGATCAAAATTTTCCCCAAGCTACCCATGCTAGTCGACTTTTGGCTTAAGGCATCCGCAACCATATTAGCTTTTCTCGAAAGTTAAAGAATAGTCAAGTCATAATCCTTAAGCAACTCAAGCCAATGATGTTGCCTCATATTAAGATCTCGCTGAGTGAAGAAGTACTGAAGGCTATGATAATCTGAGAAGATCTCACAGTGGACTCCATATAAGTAGTGCCTCCACAACTTCAAGGCAAACTCAACTACGCACAACTCCAAATCATGGGTAGGCTAATTCCCGTCATAAGGCTTTAACTGACGAGACGCATAAGCAATCACCTTACCCTCCTGCATCAACACCACATCTAACCCAACACCATAAGCATCACAAAAGACAATAAAACCCATGCCCTCCTTGGGCAAAGTCAAGATAGGAGCTGAAGTCAACAAATCATTGAGCTTTTGAAAGCTCACCTCACAAGCATCGGACCACTGAAAGGAAATCTTCTTCTGGGTCAACTTAGTCAATGGAGCTACAATGGATGAAAAACCCTCAACAAAATGCTGATAATAACCTGTCAAGCCAACAAAACTTTGAATCTCGATAGGTAAAGTAGGTCTAACCCAATCACGAACCGTTGCAACCTTGGCTGGATCAACCATAATACCTTCCTTAGCCACCACATGACCCAAGAAAGAAATAGACTCCAACCAAAACTCACACTTAGAGAACTTAACATACAACTTATCATCCCTCAATCTTTGAAGCGCAATCCGCAAATGCTCCTCATGCTCAACCTCACTCTTAGAATACACTAAGATATCATCTATAAATAGAATAATAAAGAAGTCAAGATATGATCAAAACACTCGGTTCATCAACTCCATGAACGCGGCAGGGGCATTAGTCAACCCGAAGGACATGGCCAAGAACTCATAATGACTATATCGAGTTTGAAAAGTTATCTTCCGAATATTCGAAGCTCTAATCCTCAACTGGTGATAACCGGACCTCAAATCAATCATCAATAATAAAATTAATATCTCGATCCAAAGGCATACCAGGCAAGTCCGTAAAGAACACATCCATAAAATCGCGGACAACTCGAACATAATCCAAGGAAGGAGGCAAAAAAACACTGGTATCAAGAATATGGGCCAAGTAAGATAAACATCCCCACCCAACCAATTTATGAGCCTGAACATAAGATATAATCCTCTTAGGACCCGAATGAAGTGTACCCTTCCAAGCTATTCTTGGCACACCCGGCAAAGCTAAAGTCACAGTCTTAGCAAAATAATCTAAGACAACATGATAAGGAGTCAACCAATCCATACCCAAAATAATCATCAAAATCAACCATATCTAACACAAGTAAGTCTACCAAAGTCTCATGCCAAAAAATGTCACAACACAATATCGGTACACTCGATCCACCACTAAAGAATCATCTACTGGGGTAGATACACGAATAGGCATAGCAAGAGACTCACTAACAAAATAAAAACCTAAAGTAAAATATACCGACACATAGGAGAAAATCGATCTAGGAGCAAATAATATAGATGCGGGGTTGAAACAAATGGGGACGATACCTATGCTCACAACATCAGAAGCCTCTACCTCAGGTCTGGATGGTATAGCATAATACTGACCACGACCACCAACTACCTGGGTGGCCCCACGACTACCACCACGGGTTCCACCTTCTTTACCTCTCGCACTTCTGGTAGAACCTCTACCTCTCACAACTGAAATAAGAGTAGCCTGAATCACCCAACGGGGACAGTCCCTAGCCACATGGCCAATCTCATCACATATGTAGCAACCTCTATGACCAGCCGCAATGAGAGATGGTACAATTAGGCCTGAACAACCACCCTAAACTGCTGAAGTAGAAGATCCACCAGCTGAACTCTATAAAGTCACTTGTACTGTCCTACAATGGTATCTACAGGACCTCTAAAATCTCTGTCTCGAGAGGTCTGACTCCTGAACTCACATAAAACGTTGAGCCTTCTTGGCGCCTCCTTGAGATGTACTAAGAATACCCTCTGTCATCTTAGCATGATCCACAGTACTCTGAAAAGTTTAAAAAAAAAACACTACCATCTGAGACGTAGCCAACTAAAGAAAAACATCCAAACCCTCCATAAACTTCTGAATCTTCTCAGTCTTGGAGGAAATGCTATCATAAGAATATCTGAACATGGCATGGAAGTGTTCCTTGTACTCAACAACTTCCATGAAGCCCTGCATCAAATGATCAAACTCGTCCCATATACGATCTATCAAATTGAAAGGCATATATCTCTCTAGTAAAGCCTTGGCGAACTGATCCCAAGTTATCTCAGGAGAATCATGGGGTCTACAACTGACAAGACACCTCCACTAATATCTCTCCATATCTCTCAATAGATAAGATGTAGTATAAGCCACACTATCCGCGTAGAAAGAGTAAAACATAACTCAGAACACAAGATATGACAGAACTTTGCACGATATGGAATAAAATGAGAGAAGTTTCCTAAAGACGTCTTATAGCCTCTCGAAGATAGGTACGGACGTCTATGTACCAATTCACGAGACTCTATTAGACATCCCATTCTTACACCATTGAGACTAATGAAACCTGGCTTCTCTGATACCATTTATCATGACCCAAAAACGAGGATCATGAAGGCACTTGTCGCGGTGTACCTTGACAAGTAAGCCTATCACCCAAACTGATACAAAGAGAGGAAAAGACAGAAATATCCCAAGGTAAGGCATTCAGCACGAAGCCGAACCATATAAGTAATCAAAATAATGCAGAACTTATCCAAAATATCAATCATGCCCAAAACTAGGTGTCAATAGGGTAAGAACTACTAATATAATTTAGGAGTCAAATACATCAAAAAAATAACCACAAAGGAATAATATATGTTTCCAAATACTAATAAATACATAACTATTATAGAAAGATAACGGTGAACTTCAGACGCATGAATGTCCAACCGCTACCTTGGAAGCTCTAATAATTGTCCTAGTCAAGCAAGCTGAGGCGCACTTAAGCTAGGACCTACACCGAAAGAGGGTAGTAGGCATGAGTACGGTCCACTTGTACTCAGTAGGTATCATAGGCCGACCAAGCAAAGTAGTAAATAAAGCATACAAAATACACAATTAGGGCACGTCACCTGCAATCAGAAAATATCCCACAGTGGTAGCCCACACCGCTTGCACTAACAGTTCTAATGTATATCGCATATATTACAATAACACATGAAGATATAGAACACTAGTATACATTATGTCATATATAAATAGAACAAGAGAGAACATGTAGATACAAGATCATCAAATAAAAGTAAAAGAAGGTAAGACAAATACATAGATACAAGTCAATATGGCAATACAATACAACATAAACACAATAAAGAAAGTGCAATGTATATGATGATGATGCACAAGGTCATCACACAACCTTTGGGATCGTCGCACAATCCTCGTATACACCTATAAAGCTAAAGCTTCTTTACATAGGACCCATAGGGGGTCGTTAACCCATATAAAATCCACATATCCCATATATCCTTTCCAGCACATCCCTTGAAAAGGTTTTTATAAGGTGTTACAATATCTCCTTTCCAGCACATACCTCGGGGAGGGTTTTAAAAAGATGTTGCCACGGTGGTACCAATATTTCATGAATGAGTATGATATTATGATGTCATCCTCACAACCAATCACAATAAATATTTTAACAACCAACCACAATGATATATTTTCACAACTATGTGAGCCAATATCCACTTATTATTTCAGTTTCATCCACGAATTTTCACATGTCTCATATGTCAAATAAAGTATGAATATAATCACAATATACCAATGGTACCATATTAAGCATCTTAACAACACAATATAATTATTCACATGTAGTCGAGGCTATTAATATCACATAGGACCCCACACGGTCACATATATCACCTAATAACTCAATTTTGATAATTACATCAAACATATGCCCCCATAAGGGCACAACACATAAATAGTCATTTTTCATGATTAATTCCCACCCTTAATATGTATTTTGTATCATCATTTACTATCCAACCCAGTCTGAAAGAGTTAAGCCATATCCTACCTCCAAAGCCGAAACTGGTCTGTTACACTTCTAACCTACGGCCTTAATTTCCATGAATGATTCCAAACTCCTCTAAAAATATCAAATATAAAATCTACGCGTCAAAATAAAACCAACAACACTCATATTGAGTACTTTGGTTTGGGGTCAAAATGGACTCTCGAAACGAGTTTTCAAAAAAGAAGGGTAAAATTAGAACTTTACTTCAAAAACATGTTCTCCTTATTTTTAGGAATCTATAGATGAAAACCCACACCAATTCGAGTAAAAAACGAGGTTCAAAACAAAGATAAACCATTTTTGAGCTTTACCGGGTAAAATCTTTGAAATCTGGGTTAAAATCAAGAATCGAAGTTGTTTTGAAGGTTAAATTAATGAAAAATTAATAATTATAAGATAAAAAACATTATTCAAGTGAAAATGGGTGAAAATGGGGTTTAAAATCAAGCCCTAAGATTTTTCAGATTTTGAGAAATTAATTAAGAAATTACTAAGATTTGGGTGAATTCTTACCTTAAATCCGTAATAAAACCAAGAAATAGGTGTTAATCTATCTTCTCAAGCTCCCACAAGCTTCATTTTTAAGCTCTCATACTATTTTTGGGGTTTAACTCTCAAGAGGCAAGATGAAAAATGAGCAAAATAGGCCAAAAAGGGTAAAAAGATGCTATAAATAGCAGAAAAATCTGTACCACTGCAGACTTTTTTGCAAGTCCAAAAGGACTTCGATGGGATGCCCGGGATTCGTTCAGAGTTCGATATGTTATTTTTTGGGTACAAAAAATCTGTAGTTTCGCAACACTACTTCAACACAAGTTCAAGAATAAATCACGAACACTTATAAAGTTGTCCAACACCTTCAACACAAGATCAAAATGATCTCTCAAAGAAGTGTGTTTTTAGTTTCTTAAAGAAAAATAGATGAAGCAGAAAAAAGTCAAGTCCTCCGAATTCATGTAGTGTCCTTAAGAAAATAATTCCCCTCAAATACCCGAAGTTGCGGAATTTTCCTCCCAGGATAGAATGGCTTCACAACCAGAATGTAGAGGTACATCAAACTTTCTGGTTTTCTTTGAACTCACTCAACGGGAGATGATCTCACAGAGTTTTTAAAAGCAATAGAATATTTTTTTTATGCAGAAATTTTTCATAATAAACCTGTGGAAAAAATGCAGGTTTATATAGCCATAAAGTGTCCCTTTTAAAAGGTGGCAATGGTTTATCCATAAAGGTGTATCCTTTGGAAGAGTCATGTCTGTTCATTCGAAACATTGTGTCTTTTTTCTGAACAGACATAACTAACTGAATAATCACTCCTTTTCCAAAACAATATGTCTTTTCCTCAAAGGTTGTGTCCCTCCATTTTCCATTCACACCAATTGAACCCAACAATCCCCCACGTGAATAGGGAATGACTATTCTTTGTAAAACTTTACGAACAAGTATGTGATCATCAAGCAAAGACTGATTGTATCTGGATAAGTGGGTTTTCCTTTGAACTTTCCATAGTGAACATATATCGGATGCACTCGGTAAATAGGTAGATTTGATATCATTGAACCATGGAGATTTAATGTACACCTAGACAATATATGTCACACAACCAGCCTTTTACCATTTATGGTTCTCATGGTTTTGTTCGTTTCAGCCATAAACACGTCCCGATTTCATGAGAGCTTAGAGAATAGGCATTTACTAACATTCTCCTTGAAGCAGCTTCAACTTTGCCCTTACATAGGTGATTTCTAAACATTCAATCATGTAGATTAAATTATTTGGTCAAATCTGCCAAATTTAGATAATCACTAAAAGACTTCACACCATAAGTCTTATCCTTATTTACTAAACATTGTCTGCATCATGAGAATGGGTTGGGTATATTGACAATGTTGAACCTGTCAGACACAACTTTGTTTGATCTCCTTGAACCTAGCTCTTGGGATCTCTAGTCTGCTAGGTAGAGTTACCACCATGCTGACTTGTCCTAGGCCGTAAACCCATTTTCTTGGATTTTCTATCAACTCCTTCTCTAGGCAGGACTTTTGTAAGTAGACCTGACACATTATCCTTTGACTTTACATAGTCAATAGTGATAATTCTACTAGAGAGAAGTGCTCTAACAGTAGTATGTCTCCGTCTTATGTGACGAGATTTACCGTTGTACATCATGCTTCCTTCCCTACCTATTGTCGCTTGGCTATCGCAGTGTATACATACTGGTGCCACTGGTTTGGGCCATTAAGGAATATCTTCCAAGAAATTCCGGAGCCATTTTGCTTCTTCACCAGCTTTATCTAGTGCGATAAACTCAGATTCCATTGTAAAGCGAGCAATACATGTCTGTTTGGATAATTTCCAAAAGACCGCTCCTCCACCGATATTAAATACATATCCACTCATGGATTTTACTTTGTTCGATCCGATGATCTAATTTGCATCACTATATCCTTCAAGTACCGCGGAATATTTATTATAATGCAAAGCATAGTCTTGAGTGTATTTAAGATACCCCAACACTCTTTTCATTGCCATCCAATGAGTTTTACTGGGATTACTCGTGTACCGACTCAATTTACTAATAGAACATGCTATGTTTGGTCGTGCACAATTTATGATATATATTAAACATCCTAACACTCTTGCATACTCCAACTATGAGTCACTTTCACCTTCATTCTTTTGAAGTGCAAAGCTTACGTCCAATGTAGTCTTGGCAATACCAAATTCCAAATACTTGAATTTGTCAAGATCACATCCGCAAATCCAAGGTCTTTTATATCGAACTTGCTCGCGAGCATTCGTTTCGTTCCATTTATGTCAGAAATATCTCTACTGATGATCAACATATCATCCAAATATAAACAAACAATTACTTGGTGATTTGGAGTGTCTTTAATATAAACACATTTATCACATTCATTAATCTTGAACCCGTTTGCAAACATGGTTTGGTCAAACTTCGCATGCCATTATTTAGGTGCTTATTTTAGTCCATAAAATGACTTAACAAGTTTACAAACCTTGTTTTCTTTTCCTGGAACCACAAAACCCTCAAGCTGTTCCATGTAAAGTTCTTCCTCTAATTCTCCATTTAGGAATATTGTTTTCACATCCATTTGATGGATTTCAAGATCATATACTGTCGCTAACATCCTAATTGATGTTATCCTCGTTACTGGTGAGTATGTATCAAAGTAATCAAGGCTTTCCTTTTGTTTAAAGTCTTTTACAATAAGTCTTGCCTTGTACTTGTCAATAGTACCATCAACTTTTATTTTCCTTCTGAAGATCCATTTAGAACCTAAAGGTTTATTTCCTGGAGATAGATCAACTAATTCCCACGTATGGTTGCTTAAAATTGAATCAATCTCACTATTGACTGTCTCACTATTAAGAGATCTTCCTTAAATGTTTGAGGCTTATTTTCTAAGAGAAACGTTACAAAATCTAATCCAAACGAAGTTGACGTTCTTTGATGTGTACTACGTCTTTGATTTGTATCATTATGTACATCCTCACTTGGTTCATTTTGAGGTCGTTTAGACCCATCACTAGATTGTTCATGTCTAATTTTGTATGGATAAATGTGTTTAAAGAATTCAGCATTATCTGATTCAGTTACCGTATTTTCATTAATATCCGAATGTTTGAATTTATGAACCAAAAATCGACATGCTTTACTACTTTTAGCATATCCTATGAACACGCAGTCCACCGTCTTAGGTCTTATCCTTACTCTTTTAGGCATAGGAACTAGGACCTTCGCTAGACACCCCCACACTTTGAAATATTTTAAGTTGGGTTTCCTTCCTTTCCATTTTTCATATGGAATTGATTGTGTCTTACTATGGGGAACTCTATTTAGTATTCGGTTAGCCGTAAGGATAGCTTCCCCTCATAAGTTTTACGGTAAACCTGAACTTATTAGTAAGGCATTCATTATTTCCTTAAAGGTTCAGTTTTTCCTTTCCGCAATTCCATTAGATTGAGGTAAATATGGGGTTGTAGTTTGATGGATAATTCCATTCTCTACACATATTTGTGCAAAGGGAGATTTATATTCTCCGCCCCTATCACTTCTTATCATTTTGATCTTTTTCTCTAACTGATTTTCAACTTCAGTTTTATATTTTCTAAACGCATCTGTTGTTTCATCCTTACTATTTAGCAAATAGACATAACAATATCTAGTGCAATCGTCAATAAAAGTTATAAAATACTTTTTTTCCACCACGTGATGGTGTTGACTTCATATCATAAATGTCGGTATGGATTAATTCTAAGGGATTGAAATTTATTTCAACGGACTTATACGGATGCTTAGCATACTTTGATTCCACACAGGTTTGACATTTTGATTTATTGCACTCAAAGTTTGGCAAAACTTCTAAGTTAATTAGTTTTCGTAATGTTTTGTAATTAACATGGCCTAATCGTTCATGTCACAAATCATAAGACTCAAGCAAGTAAGAAGAAGCAGAACTTTTATTGATTTCAATATTCAATACATTCATTTTGAATAGGCCCTCTGTGAGGTAGCCTTTTCCTACATACATTTCTCCTATACTAAGTACTATTTTTACGAAAACAAATACACATTTGAATCCATTCTTGTCTAAAAGTGATACAGAAATCAAGTTCTTTCTTAACTCCGGTATATACAGGACATTATTGAGTGTCAATACTTTGCCTGAAGTCATTTTCAAGCATACTTTTCCTGTTTCTTCTACTTTTGCAGTAGCGAAGTTAGTCATGTATATCTTCTCTTCCCCTTGAGCCGGAGCAAAATCAGCAAATAACTCCTTATTAACACAAACATGGCGGGTGGCACCGAATTCCATCCACTATTTGCAAGGATTTCCCACCAAGTTGCATTTGGACAGCATAGCACATAGATCATCGATTTCTTTCTTGGACTCAGCAACATTTGCTTGGTCCTTCTTCTTCTCTTTCTTTGGGGCACGACAATCTGTGGACTTGTGGACAATCTTTTCATAGTGTGCAATCCATAGCCTTATTATCTTCTTTAATGCGCAATCTTACGATTAGATCTTCAACAGACATCTCCTTACATTTGTAATTCAAATAGTTCTTGAAGTCCTTCCACATGGGTGGTAGCTTCTCTATTATTGCTGCTACTTGAAATACTTCATTCATGATCAAACGTACAATAAAGTTTACGTGAATACTAAGAATATTTTTAAACTGTTCAACAAAGGTATTTGTCAAAAACATACCTTCCGCAAGGAGATCATGGATGATCACTTGCAGTTCATGCACTTGGGAGACAACAGACTTGTTGTCTATCATTCTATATTCCAAGAATCTTGCAGCGAAGAACTTTTTAGTTCCTGCATCCTCTGTCTTGTACTTCCATTCTAGCACTCCCCACAATTTTTTTACTGTCTTTGTTACACTATACATATTACAGAGATCATCTTGGAGACCACTCAAGATGTAGTTCCTGCAAAGGAAATCGGAGTATTTTCAAGCCTCCACAATCACAAATCGCTCTTGTTCAGAGGTTCCCTCAAGCACCTTTGGAGCTTCCTCAACTGTGAACCTTTGAAGACAAAGAGTTGTAAGGTAGAAAAATATTTTCTGCTGTCACCTTTTGAAGTCAACACCCGCAAACTTTTTGGGTTTCTCCGCTGGTGCCATCGCCGGTGGAGCATTCGTACGACTCGTTATGGCAACACTAGTTGCTGCCACAGTCGTTGTAACATCATGCACGTGACTATCCGTAGTTATTTTTCTGTCACAACAAGACTGTAACTTTAGTATATCAAAATACTATTAATAAAGTTGCAGTAACTTTAAACACCTCTTATTTCTAGTTTAACGATGAAGTTTCTATGACTTCCTATCATCAACCGAGTGATCTTTAATTTGTGATGAAGATTTTATGTCTCCAAATCACTAGTTAAGTTCAAACGAAGTAGAAATCTAAAATCTTTAATCTCCAGAAACCAAGCAATACAGATCCCAAAGAAAAAACTTTAGTGAAAAGAAAATTTCACCAAACAAGAAAGAAAAAAAAAATTCCAAAATTATTTCCTTAAGATTGTTGTTTTTCGGGTACACAAAATCTGTATTTTTGCAACACTACTTCAACATAAGTTCAAGAATAAATCAAGAACATTTATGAAGTTGTCCAACACCTTCAACACAAGATCAAAATGATCTTTCAAAGAAGTGTGTTTTCAGTTTCTTAAAGAAAAATAGATGAAGCAAAAAAAAGCCAAGTCCTCTGAATTCACGGAGTATCCTTAAGAAAATAATTTCCCTCAAGTACCCGAGGTTGCGGAATTTTCCTCTAGGATAAAATTGTTCACAACCAGAATGTAGCGGTACCTCAAACTTTCTGGTTTTTTTGGAACTCACTCAACGGGAGATGATCACATAGAGTTTTTAGAAGCAAGAGCATATTTTTCTTATGCGGAAATTTTTTCATACTAAACCTGTGGAAAAAATTCAGGTTTATAAAGCCATAAAGTGCCCCTTCCGAAAGGTGGCAATGGCTCATCCGAAAAGGTGCATCCTTTGGAAGAGTCATGTCTGTTCATTCAAAATATTATGTCTTTTTTCTGAACAAACACAACTATCCGAACAGTCACTCCTTTTCCAAAATAATATGTCTTTTTCTCAAAGGTTGTGTCCCTCAATTTTTCATTCACACCAATTGAACCCAACACGATATATGCAAATGAACTATTCAACCATACTAAATTCGACGTTTTGGATGTATTGGCGAAATTAAATTTTTGAAAAAACATCATTTTCAATAAGTTGAGCCCCGAAATGCGAAATCATAATTTTCCAAATCGAGGATCGAAATGAGATTTAAAAGCCGTAAAATCACACCAAAATATGCTAACACCTTAAAATCGATATTCCAGATCTGCTGGCGAAGTCAGATTTTTCATCCGAGGTTATTTAAATCAAATGTGGGTCCCACACCCATATTTTTAATTTTTCAACTTTCTAACCAATAGGTCGAAATGAGCTCGGGTGCATCGAGACCCGTACTAAAGGTCTACCTAGCCTAAAATTGATATATCGGAGTTGTTGGCGCAGTCCGTTCATCCATCCGTCAGACAGATCAAAAGATATCCCCATAAGTCTAAAATAAGGCTCTTGAAGCCATCAAAAACCACAATATCGCATAAATGATATCAGAATGCATCGAAAAATATGTCAATCACTCTCACACTCCAAAAATACCATAATGCAACTACGAAGAGGGGTAAAACAGTCAAATCACAAATTTCACAAATTTCACATATTTCATCAAATTTTTAGGTCGTTATAGTGGGATGGGTGGGAGCTGGGCTAGGTGGGTGGAGGTGTGCGGAGTGGTAGATGTAGGTGACGTTTGGGGGTGGGGATAGAAAAACAAAATCTTAAAAGAAGTAGAAATTTTAAATTTTGGGGGGTCAGGATAGGGGTGGGAATAAGGAAAATTTTTTAAAAAGGATTTCAAAGCTAATAGAAAAAAATCAGGAAGAAGGGGTGGGGAAGGTGTTGGTTAGGGATTGGGGGTGGATGGTGGGCATTAGGGGTGGGTGGTGTAAGGGAAAAAAGTTTTTATAAAAATAAAGTAAAATTTAATATTTTTGTTGGGGGGGGGGGGATTGGGGGATTGGGTGAGAAAACAATTTAACAAAAATTTAAAAAGTTAAAAAATAAAATAAAATTTGAGGGTGGGGTGGTAGAGTAGAGATGAAGGATGAATGTGACATTTGGTGGGTGGGTGATTTTGAGAGTAGCATAAAAGCTTTTAATTGAGTTAATATAGAAAATATAATAATAAGTATAAATAAAATACTTAAAGATATTAATGATGAAATCAAACAATGAAAAAATTTATAATAATAGAACAAAGTGTAAAATTTAAAAGAAAAATAATAAATTGTATGTGCTTGATTAGCATTTGAATTGAAGTTGTGAAATCTAAAATTTGAAATTAGAAGTTTTGTAATTGACAAAGTTAAGTACTTTAGTGTTTGAAATGAAATTGAAATATAACATTTTACCAACATGGGTTGTGGTGCAGTGGATGGGGCTGCTCCATCCTTAACTAGAGGTCAAGGGTTCGACCCTGGGTATGGAGAAAACTCTATTGGGAGCGTTGCCACCTTAATGGACTCTGCAACGCGCGATTCGAATTAGTCGGGGCTCCAATACGGGCACCGAACACCGGATGGGAAACCAAAACAAAAAAAGCAATATAACATTTTTGTAACAAAAAATAAATAGTGCAGTTAGTGGATGAACTTGAATTAATAGATTTAAAAAGAATGAAATGGAAGGTAAGGGATTAATTACAAGTCTTAATTGATTAAAAATATAAAGTTAAGATTCCAACAATATAATTAATAATTATTTAATATTTAATATTATATTTTTTTAAAAATTAGTCAATGGAATATAAAGAAAATATCTTTTTATATCAAAACATCAACAACAATTGTAATTGTGATTAGTTATTAAGTATCAATTGTATTTTCAACTATTAATGATTATTTTAAATATTTCATTGACCTTGAAATATGTTAACTTTTTACGATAAAAAATGATTAATTTTGTGCAAAGAATTTACTATTTTTAATGAATAATCTTAAAAACAAAAAAGGCTACGCGCATCGCGCGGGTACCTATACTAGTTATAATTAATTAAGGGTGATATATTAAAGTTATGATTGAAGCAGTAAAGCAATCATGTCTTGAATAACTTATAATAGCTAACTAGAAGTGATATAACAAAGTTACTATAAAAATATTTGTGGAAAATATTTAAGTTGGGCCTATATAAGACATTAAATTAATTTAAAACATCAAGAGTTAATTTATTATTTTACGCCTATTTTACTCTTTTTATTAAATATTATTAATTTTTAAATAATTAGATGACTTATAATAATTAAGTAGGGGTGATATAATAAAATCACGATTGAAGCAGTTAAAGCAGGAATATCATAAATGTCTATTTTATTTTTTATTAAATATTACTAATTTAATAATATGTAAATAACTTATAATAATTAATTAAGTTATATATTAATTATTATATCACTCCTAATTAATTATTATACTTCATTTAAGTATTAAAAAATTAATATTAAAAAATTATTATAAAGTCATCTAAGTATTAAAAATTAATAATATTTAATATTGAATTAACTTGACATCTTATGTGAGACCCACATAATTTCTTTCTCCACATGTATTTTTTATAGTAATTTTGCTATATCATTTTTAATTAGTTATTATAAGTCATTCAAGAGATGTCTGCTTGACTGCTTCAATCATAATTTTGTTATATCACCCCTAATTAATTATTATGGTCATCTATGCACTGTGTCGCTTAAATTGGAATAGAAGAAATAGTATTATAAATCATAATAATTAAAAAAAAAAATTATTTAAAAAGTATAATTTGCTATCAATGCCACAAAATTTTGGACAAGGGGAGTAACATATATTATTTGAAAATCACATAAAAAGTATTATAAGTTACAATAGTTAACAACCCCCACATCACCATTTCCATCAGATGGACCCCTCCACCCAGGCACGTTTACAAGCTTAATACAGACGGATCCTGCCTAGGAAACCCAGGTAAGGGGGATTGGGGGAGTAGTGAGGAATGATTCGGGTAATTGGGTGGTAGGCTTCATGCAGAGCTTCCACCAAGCCTCCAATAATCTCATGGAGCTCATGTCCCTTAGACAAGGCCTCTTACTTGTTATGGAGCACAACTTGTGCCCTGTCGAGATTTGTGTTAACTCAGAAGAGGTCATTAATTGGCTAGCAAAGGCCAACTTATTCTATAACCCAATTATTGATAATTGCAGGTTTTTGATAAGAAGATTGGGTAGACCCCTCATTCACCATAGCTACAGGGAGCAAAACAATATAGCTGATACCATGGCGAAGGCTAGAGCAACGATGAAATTTTTTTACAACTGTAAAGTTTTTGTAAGCCCACCCCTTTTTGTAGTACATGATGTATGGGTAGATTTAGAAGGAAAGTACTACTCACGAAATGTTTCTTCTTACCAAAACTGTGCAAAGCTTTGCACAACTATTTTTGTAATGGAGCCAGATTGAGCTCTTGAACCACTAATTTCAGCTTATGTTTTATGAATGCTTTCTTATCTACCAAAAAAAACTTAAAAAAATAAGTAAAATACTATAAGTCACAATAATTAACAATTAAAACTTTTAAGTCAATCTGCATGTTTTGGCACAACTTAATTGGTCTTTTCCCTTGCCTTCATTTTTTCATCCACTTTAATTTGTTTCTCTTAATCTGTTATATATTTCAAAAGATATGAAAATTTTTCTATAAATCACAGTAATTAATAACTTAAAAAATTTAAAAGATATAAAATATTTAGCTAACTCTCGAAATTATATCAGTGTCACTTAAATTGAAATAGAAGAAAAAGTACTATAATCACAATAATTAAAAACTTAAATTATTTTTAAAATATAATTGACTATCAATGCCACAAAAATTTGGACAAGGAAAGTAACACATATTATTTGAAAATTATATAAAAAGTATTATAAATTACAATATTTAATAGTGTAAAATATCTGAAAAAATAATTTGTTATATATTCTAAAGAAATAAGTGAAAAATACCATAGATAATAATAATTAACAATTTTAAAAATTTAAAAGAAATGAAATATTTGATTGACTCTCGAAATTATATCAGTGCCACTTAAATTGGAATAGTTAAGAATTCAATTGACTATCAATGCTACAAAAGTTTGGACAAGGAGAGTGACACGCATTATTTGAAAATTACATAAAAAGTATTATAAATTACAATAGTTAACAACTTAAAATATCTGAAAAAATTAATCCATTATATATTTTTAAAAAAATACCTAAAAAATACTATAAATCACAATAATTAACAACTTAAAATTTTTTAAAGATATAAAATATTTGATTGAACTGTCAAAATTACATCAGTTCCACTTAAATTGGAATAGCAAAAAAGTATTATAAATCTCAATAATTTAAAACCTAAGTTATTTTACAAATATGATTGGCTATCAATGCCACAAAGAAACATGTATTATTTAAAAATACATAAAATTATTATAAATTACGACAGTTAACAACTTACAATATCTAAAATATATTAAAAATATAATTGATTATCTAAATTTTATTTATGCCACTTTAATTTAGACAAAAAAATACATATATTGCGCGGGCCCTCAACATCTAGTCTTAATAGAAACTAGGGTTAAGTTCCTAATTTATGGGTTAGATTGGTCAGTATAATATTGAGTGAGATATAATAATTAAATTAGGAGAAAATTTTAAGTGGAATTAATATATATCTCCTTATAAGTGTTACGTAGGCACCACGCGAAATTGTTGAAAAATGTGAATATGAAGCGAAAGAAAATATACCGGATCAATTTGCATGTAATATAAACAACACATAATCATGGATTTTAATCAAGCATAAAATTGATACTTATCTCTTAAAGCATGACCACGGTCACGAATCATAACTTCAAACACAAGCAAGAACCGTCCACGTAATCATCTTCCAAATCCATGATCTTCTGCTATATGATCCAAATATTATCGAAATTCGCGTTGGCGAATTTCTCATAGAAGAACGTAGGAGAACTCTTGTTCTCCTTGATGAAATTAGACCACCTTATATAGACACAAGTTTCGGGATTTTAAATTCTTTCTCAAACTTGTTGGGTCTTTTTTTTCCATCAAAAATAAATTTTATTTAAAATGTAATTATGCGGTAACAGTAGGGACCACAAATTTAATTAGTAAGACTTTCAATTATGGTATTAATTTGCAAAATGGATGAATTAACCTGACATAATAAATTACAGATTATTCGACTAAAAATTCATGGTTGTACCTTTCGTTAGAATTTCAAAATCATTCTTTAAATCTTATTTAGCTCCACAGTTAAGATTAGTGACACTGATCAATCAAATCAATTTTTTGACTATCTAATTCATTGATTAATTTAATCATGTATTCATACATTTATCGTATTTCATGTGACAAATATAAAATTCACATGCTGGATTTTCACATGAAAACTTATAAGTAATCATAAAAGGGTATCTTTAATCTCGAGGTCGAGACATAGATTCTATCAACTAATCATTATTTCACAAATGTCATTTGTCATCATCCTACCTATCAAAAAATTTTAACCCATGAAAGAGTTTCACCCTTTGATAGATCAAGACAAAAAAAAACATATTGATCATAATAATTATATCAAGATTAAGAATATAAGTATATTTAATAACGTAGAGAAGTTGTTTATAAATATTCAGAATATAAACCATCATCTCTACTTGGCCCGTTCAATACACACTAAGTGTACTAACACAAGAAATTGAAATACGACATTCTCATAATCAAGATTAGATTATTTTTAATCTTGTGCTACAATTATCAAGATGTTTTCTCAACTTCATCTTTGATTGTGAACATAATATTTGTATTTTATAAGAATCGATGATTTGATCTTTTGTGTATATATAAGCTATACTCTATACACAAATTCATCTGTTATGTAAGTAAATGGCCACACAGCCGAATATATGATTCTATAACTCTTTATTAAAATTAAATAAATAATTTTTCTATGATAAATACTATATCCAACCACATGGTTAATAGTATATATCTCAATAATTTTCTACTTAGACGTTTAATCATAATAATTGTTAGAATATACCATATTTAACTGTAAGGGTGTATACCCCAAAAAATATGACACTTAATAGCTCAAGAACAAATATAAATTTTAAATCAAAGGTTAGAAACAAATATAATAAAAATATAACTAATAGTAAATATACCTTAAAAAAATGTAACCAAGAGCAAATATACCTTTTTGAGTGTACAAGAACAAATATGACTTTGTTCACCTATTAGTAATCAAAGTACCAAGAATTGCAAAGAGATCAAAGGCATAAATTTGACAAAGTATTAATAATCAAAATACAAAGAATTCCAAAGAGGTCAAAGGCCAAAATTTTACATAGTATTAAGTGAAAATTATCTTAATTATACTCTTTTTTGGTGAAACTTAAATATACTTATTAGATGTTTATTGCAAGTTATAACAACACTTTTCAATAATTATTGGATTAAAGAAATAATTGCAAGTTATAACAACTTTTTTAAAAAATAATTTTTTTAAAAATAATAAAAAATTACCTTTTATAATTAATATTCACATTATCTCCTTATTTGTAGTCTTTAATATTTACCTCTCTTCATTAAATTTTTTTATAATTATGGCAAGTGTTATTGTTGGTATCAATAACTATCTCTTTTTTTAAAAAAAAAAATATTTTGTTAATTAAGTTACAAGATTTGTTCTTAAATTAAGGAGCAAATTATGATATCTATTTTTTACAATGATACACGCTATTTGACTTTTTAAAACTTTATTATTAAGTTACTGTTTCCATACTTACATGATTTTTCATTGTCAATTTACTGATAAAAGATTTCTCAAACATTAATTTACTCTCTTTATCATAAATTAATTTTTTTTCTCTTCTTTTTTTACTGGATGATATATGTCTTGCGTATGAAGTTAGGTTTCTCGTCATATATTCCTTCTTTGGGATTCAACGTTGCTTTAATTTGAATGAGTATATAAATTGAACTTATTCATTATATTTTTTTTCTTAGAATTTTCAGGTATGAAACCTGTATATAGTCAATATGAAATATTAATATTTCGCTCAAAGTTTATAAAATAACTTTTTACATATTATATGTATATGTAATGAGTATAATGATTGCAGAAGTTGGTATAAAAATCGAGTTTCACCAAATACTATATGTTATTATTTAATTTAATGTATGAAATAAATATACAAACTTGTATTTTTTGAATTATGATATTCTAATTAGATGATATCAATTTACATACTCATTCCATTACTACATTAAGTAGATAAATTATCTACAAAATTCTCAATAACACGTGTTGTCAAAGACCCAATCTTTGAAACAATATATTACCCGATGCCTAAAATATCATACTACATATTAAATTAATTCACTTCTACAATCGTCTGATAACAACAGATACTACTTTCATAAAATGTGAAACAACTAATCACGTCATGAAGTATCGTTTTTAAATACCCTTTTCATAAATACGAAACAACTAATCACATTATATGAGACATCTATTTATATACCTTTTTCATACAATATTAATTTATATACCTCTTGAATACAATACAATAAAATCAATGTGTATCTTAGTGGTAAAACAAAAACAACTAACCATATCATGTTTAATGGTTGAATTGGTAGATCTTCTACATTTGAATGGTTATTGCTTTGGCCCGAATTGATTATTTGAATAAGATTCTTTATCGCCCGAATTCCTTTAGTTGAATGTAAACTGTTTTCATCAACAATGAATTCGACACCACACTATTACATCCATAATCACATCCCTCAACGTTATACACAATGGATACTTGATGAAGAAATTTCTATTCACCTTTTCTTGATTCAAATATACCTGCACACAAATATGCAATCACATTGGTCAGGTCATTATGTTGTGTTTTTGAATAATAAATAATTTATTTGAAATTTGCATATGCACTTTTTAAATCAATACAAAAACAAATAAAATACAATCAAATCAACATAATTTTATGTATGAAATTGGAAGAATTTGAATATTGAAAAGGATTGAAATTACATGTGACATTCCAGCTTCCTCCATGTTGTATCGTGATTGAATGTAAATTATCACCACCCATATTATGAGAATATCATTATGTCTTTTTCATTTTTTTCATTTTGAATAACTTCAGCTTCAATTAAAATACTTAAGTCAGTATTATATTAGAATTTCTCGCCGTAAATATCAAAATTATTTGAGAGATTATGATTGAATACATAAAAAATACTCGTGATATCCCATCTACCTTCATGTTGTATCATGATTGAGGGTAAATTATTACCCTTCATGTTTTACACAACCAATCCGTTGTTTTTAATTTTTTTTTCCTTTGAATAACCGCAATTTCAATTAAAATACTTTAGTCAGTATTTTAATCAAATTCAACGCCTTAAATACCACTATTAATTGAGAGATTTCGTATTTCAATTAGTATATTTTGTTGATTTGTTGAAGAAAATTATTGTTGGAGAAGAAGAATATTTTTGAAGAAGAAGCCATTAAACAATCTAATATTTTATATTTAAGTTTTTTTCCCCAAGTATTAATAACCAAAATACAAAGAATTCCAAAGAGATCAAAGGCCCAAATTTGACAAAGTAAAAAAAAAAAAAAAACTTGTTTCAAAAAAGTCGGATCTAAAAGAAGTGAAAATACTATCTAAAGAATTCTTGATGTACAGTCAAACCTCTTTTAGTAACAACGTCTGTTCCAAAACTTCATAATTGTTATAAAGAGATGTTATATATATATATATATATATATATATATATATATATACACACACACACTTGATTTTTCAGATTTCGTTCAGCTAGTATAAACAAAAATATGCCAATTTAGAAAGTTTATGAATATATATGGCAAGATTAATATTTCTTTCCTCGTAAAGTTATGAAATAACCGATTTGCACTGTTTAAATACAATTATTTTTTAAAATTAGATATTCGTATGAAATTTACTGTGTGCATGACATGAGTGATGATGACCATAAATATTTGATATATTATTTTATTTATAATATATTTCTTACAGAATATTATTACATAATATTTGAGCGTGCTGATATAGAGAAGTAATTTTACAAAGAATGTACCATTTATAACAAATGTCATTATTGTTATAGGTAGAATATCACTATAGAAAAGTAAAATACAATATAAAAATTAAGAGAAAAGACATTTTTTCCCCCCGGAACTTGTCCTCCAAACTCACTTTAGCACTTAAACTTAACTTCTGTTTATTTACCCTCCTTAACATCTTTAAAGTGTATTATTTTCACCCCTTAAGCTGACGTGAAATTAAAAATAAAAAAAATAAAAAAAAAAAGGCGCATTATTTTATTTTAAAACTGATATGGCCCCACTTTTTAATATATATATATATATATATATATATATATATATATTAATAATTTTTTTTTATAAAAAACCACTTTTTTCATCTTCTTAATACCCCCACACCCATTTCTTCACCTTCTTCATACCCCATTCCCATTTCTCCATCTCCTTCTAACCCCCACCCACCAAATCCGTCACCCCCACTCCACCACGCCCTAATTTCTCATCTTTCAACTACCATACCCGCCACCTCCACCCCACCCCCATCGTTTAAGGTGAAAAAGAGAAAAAAAGAAAACGATAGGTGAGGTGAATGAAATTTAATAGTGGGTGAATTTGAGAGGATAAGTTCAGATACGTGTAAAATGTGTTGTTGATGATAAAATATTGAATTAGAATTTTTATTCTTTTGACTTTGATGACTTTGAGCTATTAAGAAGATAAAGTGCTGAATTGGATTTTTGATTCTTGAAAGTTTAATGGCTTTGAGATATTAAAAAGATGAACAAATTGATACTTTACAGTTTTTTTATGGATGCATGATTTATTGATAAAATGCTTAATTGCGTTTTTGATTCTTGAAACTTTGATGGTTTTGAGCTATAAGGAAGATGAAAAATTGGTACTTTTCAGTTTTTTTTTTTTTTTTTGGATGCATGAGTTGCTGATGATAAAATGCTGGAATGAATATCTGATTCTTGTGACTTTGAGCTATTAAGAAGATGAAAGTTTGATGGCTTTGAGTAGTTAAAAAGATGAAGAAATGATTTTTTTTCTAACGCGGGTCAGCTTTGCTTAGTGTTGTGTGATTGACACTGTTAGTTGTTCTTTGCCTTCAATTGTATGTATGGGTTCAATGATGAATTTGGTTTTCTGATTCTTGTGGATTTTGTGGCTTTGAATAATCTGTTGAACGAGCACGTGAATTATGTTGTTTGATTGGCAAATTTAATTAATTCTTATCTGAATTGGGGTTTTTTTTTTTGCTTAATAAACAACAACAATGGCTAGTGGTAATATGCTTTAAGTTTGAAAAAGATAGAAAATGGAGGAGAGGGGAGAGGTGGGGTGGTTTGAAGAAGATAGAAAAAGAGGGGGGACTACGTTGCAGTGTAGGGGGCGGGGCGGGTGGAGAGTGTAAAGAAGAAAGAAAATGGGGGTGGGGGGTGCCTCTTTTATTTTCTGAAAAAATATTTATACAAATAATGTGTGGGGGATTAATTTTTTTTTTTAGAAAAATCAAACTTCTTACGTGGCAATGACGTGGCATTGATGTGTAGGCGAGTGTAACACACTCTCCGTTGTGAGAGTGGTATTCAGTTTTGAGGGGTGAAAATAATACACTTTAAAGATGTTATGGGGATAAATAAACAGAAGTTAAGTTTAAGTGCTAAAGTGAGTTTGGAGAACAAGTTCAGGGGGGAAAAGATGTCTTTTCTCAAAAATTAATTTCAAAATAAATTAAATCATTATAATAAAATATCATTATAGCAAAGTAATGTTATAAAAAAATATGATCGTATCTGAAAAGATTCTCCGACAATTTTCATTTTGTTTCATATTGTTATGATCGAAAACATACATTTTAAACATGGAAAAAAAATCTAAATATACAAGATTAAATTGTTAATTGCAAGTTATAGCAAAACTTTTTAGTTTGCAACTTATAGAAACTTTTATTTAAAAAATAAAAAAAGATATTTTCGTTTTTAAAAAAATCAGATAAAAATCAATACAAAAAAGAAAAATACAGATTTAATATAACCAAAAATCAATATTCCTTCATTAAAAATAGATAACAGTTAATAATTGATACCAATCACACCCTAAATCTCTCTTTAACCCTTTTTTTTTCTTCTGTTTTTTAAACATACTCCTTTTTTTTCATCTTCATCAACATTTTTTTTTTGAATATATTATTCAATCAAAATCTTTCAAAAATAACATATATTTTCTAGTGTATGTGGTGCTTTATTTATTTAATAATATAACACATATTTGTATAGAAATTTACTGGCCTATACTTGAAGTTTGTATACTTTGAGGTTGCAATCAAATTTAGGAGCCTATTTTCTCTACGGGAGCTTGTATACCTTTTGAATACAATACAATACAATTAATGTATTGTATTCAAGAGGAATATAAATTAGTATTGTATGAAAAGGGTATATAAATAGATGTCCCATATAATGTGATTAGTTGTTTCATATTGTATGAAAAAAGTATTTTAAAAAAGATACTTCATGACATGATTAGTTGTTTCACATTTTATAAAAATGATATTTCAATTGATATCAGGCAGTTTTCAAAGATTTAGTCTTTGACAACATGTGTTATTGAGAGTTTTATCGATAATTTATCCATTTTATGTAGTAATGGAATGAGGATGTAAATTGATATCACCTAAGTAGAATTTCATAATTCAAAAAATACAACTTTGTATGTTTATTTCATACACTAAAATAAATAATAACATATAGTATTTGGTGAAACTCGATTTCTATACCAACTTCTGCAATTATTATACTCATTCCATATAAATATAACATGTAAGAAATTATTTTATAAACCTTGAGCGAAATATTTATATTTCATATTGATTTTATATGGTTTTATACATGAAAATTTTAAGAAAAACACTGAGTAATATGTTCAATTTATATACTCATTCAAATTGAGGCAACTTTGAATCCCAAAGAAGAAATATATAACGGAAAACTCAACTTCATACACAAGACATATATCATTCAGTAAAAAAAAGAGAAAAAAATTAATTTATAATAAAGAGAGCAAATTAATGGTTGAGAAATCTTTTATCAGTAAAGTGATAATAAAAAATCGTGTAAGATTGGATTAGTAATTTAATTAATAAAGTTAAAAAATCAAATATCGTGTATCAATGTAAAAAAATATATTTATCATATTTTGCTCTTTAATTTAAAAATAGATTTTATAACTTAATTAATAAAATAGAAAAAAGAGACAGCATAATGAAGAGAGATAAATATTAAAGGCTATGAATAAGGAGATAGTGTGAATATTAATTATTAAAAATACATTTTTATATTATTTTAAAAAATAATTTCTTTTAAAGTTGATGTAAATTATAATTATTTTTTAAATTTAATAATTATTGAAAAGTGTTGCTAAAATTTGCAATAAACAATCTCACAAGTATATTTAAGATAATTTTCTCTTTAAACATGTAGTGAAATAGTCTGTAAATGGAATATGGGCCCAAAAGCAAATTGATAAGGGTAGGCATAAATATCAAAAAATCAAAATATCGAATCGAACCAAATTATTTCGGTTTTTGGGTATTTCAGTTCGATTTTGGTCTATTTTCTTATAAATACGTAGGTTGATGAAATTCGGTTTTCGATTTAAACAGAAATTTTCGATATACTTTTTTTATTTTTATATATATATATATATATATATATATATATTGTATATTTATTATTTAATGTTTATAATATCTAAGTCCGTTATCTATTTAGGCTTGGGAAAAGGACACTCTATAGCACTTTTTAAAACAAATAGCCCAAGTTTAAAAACTTTTCAAAAAGTGGCCAGTCGGATATACTATTTCCACTTTATAGTCATTTCCTAATTAATTTGGGTCATTTTGGCGTACGTAGTCCATATACAATACTGATACAGTCTATATACAATACCGATACAGTATTCAACTTGGGTAATTCGGCTCTTTTAAAAATATTTAAGTTTATTTTTGCTATAAATTTTTTAATTGATCAAATATTCTGTTTTTTTATTATTTAGAAATAATAATTAAATTATATAAAAATGATATAATTGTTAGATAGAATATGTACCTATATAGAATATATGTATAGAAATTGTATAGTTCTATCAAATATGTATAAAATATGTATAAAAAATATATAAAAAGTGTATGAAAATTATATAATTATTGTATAAAACGTGTACAAAAATGTACAGTTATTGTATAAATTGTGTATCAAAACTGTATAATTTTCGTATAAAACATTTATATGTATAAGATTTGTATAGAAACTGTATAGAAGGTGTGTAGAAACGGTATAGAACAAGTTAGTAAATTGAAATGGCTAAAAAGTGAAGTTTCAATTTCATGGTCATTTTCATAGAAATAGTTTAA
This sequence comes from Capsicum pubescens, assembly GCA_030864215.1. NCBI lineage: Eukaryota > Viridiplantae > Streptophyta > Magnoliopsida > Solanales > Solanaceae > Capsicum > Capsicum pubescens. The sequence goes on from CM061549.1 coordinate 59,458,035, forward strand.
TTTGAAGTGACGTTTCTGTCCTTTCCCCATTAGGCTTTAGCTACAACCCACTATTGCCTACAGCCCAAAGCCCCAAAATTCAAATACATTCAACAATCGAAATCAAAAGTTACTTTTTGCATTGATTTTTGCAACCGAAAGTTAATATATAGTCCTTCATCTAATTTTTGCATTAGAGGTGATTATTCTTATTTGTCACCTAGAAGACTTTGCAAGTTTATATTGATTTTTCTTTAACGTAAAAAAATAAATTAGTCCAATTTATAAATATAATTTAACCCATTAAACAGACCCAAAATTAAAAAACCGAATAGAACCGAACTAATTCGGTTCGATTTTTGGTTCACCTAATTTCTAACCGAAAACTAAAAAAAAATGAAATAAAAAAACTCAACCCGAACTGAAGTACCAATGCCCATCCCTGCGAATTGATGAGAAGAGAATGACTGACTAATTATAAACAAACAAGTGTTGTGGTTACTTTGGCTAAAGGAGAAACAAAAGAAAAGACCACGTCGACATGATCAATCACCTATAAAGCTCTACGTACATCCAGGAATCTTTTTTGGTTTTTAGTTTTTTTTATGTGTTTGTTACTCCCTCTATTTCCTTTTAATTACTTTCTTTTTATTTTTAGAATCAAATAATATAAAATTTAATAAATATTTTAGAATATAATTATTATTTAAATTGAAAAAATTATAACTTATAGTACTTTTTACATAATTTTTGAAAATTTAAATTTAAAACTTAATTAAATTGACTTATAAAAAATGAGAGAACTAAATAAAATAAAGAGAATATTTGTTTTGATTTATTAATTAATTTAAATTTGTATAAAAAGTTACATATATTTAAATTCGAAAATCTCTCATCAAAAACTGAGAAATACTTTCTCCTACTACTCAAGAATGGTGGTTAAAATTTAATATATTCTCATGATAATTTATTTAATTTCTGTACACTATATTAAAAAAGAAAATCATTCTTCTCTTAAGATGTCTTTGACCATGGTTCTAGTAATTTACCACTAAGGAATTGTTTAGTTGGGAATAAATTATCTTGAAATAATTAATTTCGAAATTAGCTATTTTGAGATTAATTATTTTATCATATATGTATGATAACTTATTCTATCATTAAAGCATAAATTGTGAGATATATAATTTCTTAGCTAACTAATAACTCTGTTTAAATATAAAATAAAATAATTTTATATTTTATTTTAAAATTATTATTACTTAACTTATACCTCACACCAAACGAGCCCTAACGGCCACCTATCGACTACGTCGACGAATTAATTTGGACCGCCACACACTGCTCTTTGCTCCAACGTCAAACATTGAGAATTGACTCTAATTGGCTAAATGGGGTGAATCTAAAAAATAGATCCAAATTGGGGTGACTTTCAAATTTTAGTCCTAAATAAAAAAACTTTCTTAAAATTGTCTTTACCTATTAACTAATATACTTTGGGACAAAATTGCTCTGATCAATGAAGTAAATTACATAAATGATCCTAATAATGGATAACAACTCTATATTTATATCTTTCAACTTTTATTTTTTTCTCTTTTTAATTTTACTTTGATTTTTTATTTTTCCTTTTCTCTTTTTATTTTAATTTTCTCAACCCTTACTTTTATCCCTTTTTCCTCTCAACTTTTTTATTTTACATTATTTTTATTTTTTATGTTTTTATTCTTTTTAGTTTTTCTCAACCCTTACTTTTTTTTCTTTATACCTTTCAACGTCTACTTTTATTAAAAAAAAAAGGTTTTTTTTTCTTTGATTTTTTTCTTTTTAAATTTTTCTCGATCTTTATTTTTATTTAATCTTTTTTTTTATCAACCTTTATTTTTTTCCTATTCTCTCTCAATTTCTACATTTTCATTGATTTTTGTTTTTTTTAATATTTGTCTTCTTTTTTCGCAATTTTTATTATTTTTGTTCTCGATTTCTTCCATTCAAGTTACATCTCATGAGCAAGAGTTGACACTATCACATTATAAAGGCAAGACTTACGACTTTCGAACAATAAGCTACGTTTCATGGGCAAGAGTCGACACTACCACATTGTATTTTAATTTATGAGATGATTTATAACTCTTACCTTAGAGGAAAGACTTAGCTCAGGGACATTCAAACAATAAATTATACCCCACAGGCAAAAGTTTACTCTACCACGTTATGTTTTCAGTTATGAGATGTTCTACAACTATTGTCTTAGAGGCGAGACTTAGCTCAAGGACTTTCAAATAGCAAGTTATGTTTCATGGGCAAGAGTCGACACTCGACACTACCATATTGTATTTTGATTTATAAGATGCTCTACAACTATTATCTTAGAGGCAAGACTTAGCTCATGGACTTTCAAACAACAAATTATGCTCCACAGGCATGAGTTGACTCTACCACGTTATGTTTTCATTTATGAGATGTTCTACAACTATTGCCTTAGAAGCAAGACTTAGTTCAAGGACTTCCAAACAACAAATTATGCCCCATGGGCAAGAGTCGACACTACCACATTGTATTTTGATTTATGAGATGTTCTATAACTATTGTCTTAGAGGCAAGACTTAGCTCAGGGACTTTCAAACAACAAATTATGCCCCACGGACAAGAGTTGACTCTACCACGTTATATTTTCATTTATGAGCTATTCTACAACTATTGCCTTAGAGGAAAGACTTAGCTTAAGGACTTTCAAACAACAAATTATGCCCCACGAGCAAGAGTTGACTCTACCACGTTATATTTTTATTTATGAGATGTTCTACAACTATTGCCTTAGAGGCAAGACTTAGTTCAAGGACTTTCAAACAATAAATTATGCCCCATGGGCAAGAGTTGACTCTATCACATTATGTTTTCATTTATGAGATGTTCTACAACTCTTGCCTTAGAGGCAAGACTTGACTCAAGGACTTTCAAACTATAAATTATGCCCCACGGGCAAGAGTTAACTCTACCACGTTATGTTTTCATTTATGAGATGTTCTACAACTATTGCCTTAGAGGCAAGACTTAGCTCAAGGACTTTCAAACTACAAATTATGTCACACGGGCAAGAGTTGACTTTACCTCATTATGTTTTCATTTATGAGATGTTCTACAACTATTGACTTAGAGGCAAGACTTAATTAGCTCAAGGACGTTCAAACTTCAAATTATGCCCCATGGGCAAGAGTTGACTCTACCACGTTATGTTTTCATTTATGAGATGTTCTACAACTATTGCCTTAGAGGCAAGACTTAGCTCAAGGACTTTCAAACTACAAATTATGCGCCACGGGTAAGAGTTGACACTACCACGTTATATTTTTATTTATGAGATGTTCTACAACTCTTGTCTTAGAGGCAAGACTTAATTAGTTCAAGGACTTTCAAACTATAAATTATGCCCCACGGGCAAGAGTTGAGTCTACCACATTATATTTTTATTTATGAGATGTTCTACAACTATTGTCTTAGAGACAAGACTTAGCTCAAGGACTTTCAAACTATAAATTATGCCCCACGGGCAAGAGTTAACACTACCATGTTATGTATTCATTTATGAGATGTTCTACAACTCTTGCCTTAGAGGCAAGACTTAGCTCAAAGACTTTCAAAGAACAAATTATGCTCCACGGGCAAGAGTTGACACTACCACGTTATGTCTTCATTTATGGAATGTTTTACAACTCTTGCCTTAGAGGCAAAACTTAGCTCAAGGACTTTCAAATAATAAACTATGCCCTACAGACAAGAGTTGACACTACCACATTATGCCTTTATTTATGAGATATTCTACAACTCTCACCTTAGAGAAATGACTTATCTCAAGAATTTTCAAAGAACTTCGTAACAACAATTCATGCCCTTAAATTTGCTTTGATATCAAAAAATGAAGATACCTTTGCGGATTATCCAATTTTTTTATTTATTAGCAAAATATAATAGAAGTTGAGAAAAAAAACGATCAAACAAAATAGAGAAATAAAAAAAAAAGATTGAGAAAAAAAGGAAAGGAAAAAATAAAGATCAAGAAAAAAGAAAAGAATTAAAAAAATTGAGAAAAATAAAATTGAGTGGAAAAATAAAAATAAAGTTTGAGAAAAATGAGAGAAAAAAAGAGAACTGGAAAAAAGAAAAAAACGATCAAAGAAAATAGAAAAAAAAAGAGTGAGAAAAAAAAGGCAAGAAAAAAATAAAGATTAAGAAAAAGAGAAGAATTAAAAAAATTGATAAAATAAAAAATGAGAGGAAAAAATAAAAATAAAGTTTGAGAAAAATGAGGAAAATAAAAAGAGAACTGATAAAAACAAAAAATAAACGTTAAAGATAAATGAATTAAAAAAAAAAGAAAAAAAAAGAAATAGATAATGCTTGAGAAAAAAAAAAAAAAATAATAATGGTCGAGACAAATGAATTAAAACTTGAAAATAAAATTAAAGAAAAAAATAAAAAGTGAAAATAATAAAAAAATAGAATAATAAAATTAAAGGAAAGAATAAAAAAGTAAAAATAATAAAAAATAGAATAATAAAATTAAAGGAAAAAATAAAAAGTAAAAATAATAAAAAATAAAATTTGAGAGATAAATAAGTATGAAAAGTTTAAAAATATATTTAAGGTGTAGAGGGGCAAAATGATACTTGTACTATACTTAAAAAGTAAGAAAAGTTATTTTTTAAAAATATTTTTTATTGGGATTAAATATCTAAAGTCATCCATATTTAAGCAGATATGTCACTAAGCATTAAGCCTACCCGCTGATTTTATTACGTTTTCATCTCAATTTACGTGATATAATTATTATTTTAAGTATTAAGTAAATTTTTTTTATCAAAATTTCCTTATACATATTTAAAATAATTTAAATTATTAATTACTATGAGTTATAATACTTTTTACATAATTTTTAAATATATAAAATTTCTTTTTTTAAAAAATAATAAAATTTAAATATACAAACACACGATCAAAATTTTAAACAATATTCTAAAAGGCAGTTTTGAAACTCGCCCGGAGGCAAGACACTAACAAAACGCCTCGAGGCATAAGGGTGAAGCTTTAGTCCTGTGAAGCTTATGTCTTAAGCGTCCGATTGTATGCATTAATCACGCATAATGCTTAAGGCTCGCCTAACAATCTTAGATAAATTATGGGTCAAATTTTCTAATTAACATTATTGACACTTATAATTTTATAGTAAATAAATGACGCTTAATAGTTCTTTTCATCTATATAAAAAGGAGGATTGAAAATAACTCAAATTGCAAGTCATTGTATTACATATTTACTATTTAAAAGCATCGCGAGGGTGAATATCATTTAACATTTAAAAAAAAAAAACTTAATTAGCCCGATTTTACTTCTTCACTTATCATTAGTTTTCTTATTATTTCCATAATCTCAAAATTATTATATTTTATCATTTATTTTACATCTCAAAGTAATGCTATTTAAAATGATAACTATCATAAAATATTAAATCCTCATTATAATCTAGGCAGTCATTCACTTCAAAACAAATAATAAGTAATTTATTGTATTTTTTTATCTCAAAATTATCATGAGGGTACTAATAAAGTTTATTATTTATTTTCTTTTAGGAATTTAATAAATTGCATAGTACGATAGTAATATATTTTACAAATATAATTCTTTTATTATTTGAAAGTACAGATGTTAGAGTTGATTTGCATATCATAGTAATTAGTATAACATTTCTTTATTTATACTTGTAAATCATATTAAAAATTTTATTTTATTATGAGTTTGTTTAATCATATTATAAATTGTATACAATTTTTGATTTATAATACTATTTTACTATATTATAAATTAAAAGTTAAAATTTTTATAACTTATGCTCAATCACCTCAAGGCTTATGCCCCACTCGGCACTAACTAAATTGCTCCATCTCACACCTCCATTTTTAAACACTGATTTTAAAAATTAAAAAAAACTATTGATAAATCATGCGTTATATCTTGAGTTCTAATTAAGTTCGGTATTAATGTTATGTTTGTCCGTTGGAACATGTCAATATTACTAGTCTTAGCATACACTTCAATGAGTTCAATTTTATAAAATTGCTTTGATGTCTATTTTTCGACGAGAATCAATTTGTGTTTGACTAATAAATTTAGAAACAGAACAACTATTAGTATTTGACTAACTATAAATATTTAACAAAGTCTTTAAAAGTGCTTTTAAATATATTTTTCTCAAAAATACTTTTAAAACAAAATTATCTTTTTTTAGTTCATGAAAATAGTTGAAGTTAAAACTCATTTTATTTGTTAGATTTATTTTAATCCAATCTCTCATCCTTTGATCTAAGGTATTTTTAAACATATACTTAATTTAATGCATTATGTAATCAGAGTGTCTTTCATGTCATTTAATCTAGGACCTTTATAATCAATTAATATTCTATTTAGATTTTTTTTATTATTTAAATTAATTTTTGATGTGTGCTTTAACATAGATTGCAAATACATGTAAATAATAAATATGATTAATTGAGTAACAACTCAACAATTTAAATTCAAATTAACAGAAAACTTTTCCTAACCTGCAAAAAGAAATTTTTTTCAAAAATTGGCCAATGCCCAATGAAGTTACCAAAATTCTGTCAAAATCACTATCAAATATATATTATATTACTATAAATGAAAAATCAAGTAATTTTACTTTTTCATGAATTTCAAAATTTAATTGAAATTAACTTTATCATTGTAGTATTTTAGTTGTAAAATAGTATTTTTAGAAGGAAAAAAATAAAAGGGACACCCCATCTATATCTATATCTATATCTATATCTATCTATCTATCTATATATATATATATATATATATATATAATTTCACACTAAAATATTGTATTAATTATTCCATAAATGGTCACAACAATTATGCACATAGTCACATCACTATATTTTCTAATTAAAAATCACAAAAACTTTCACCTATTCTATATTTTAACATTTCATTATTTTAATTTTATAAATACAAGCCCAATTAAAAAGTGATTGGTTCAATTAGACCATTTTTTTTCCTTTTGAAAGTGTAAGTTAACATATAGTGCTCGGCATAAAATACCAAAAATTGAATTATCCAACTGAATAAAAAAATTTGATAATTGATATTCGGTAATTCAGTATTGGGATTGAATTTGGTACAAGATATTAATACCGTTTTGTATTCGATAATATTATTAGTCATCCCAAAGAATCTCTTAAACCTTGGTAATATATTCGTAAAAAGCACAAAAAAGAATACTAAATAGGGTTCTATTAGATATACTCTTTGAAGTTTAAACGTAGTATGCACATCTTACTATGGTATTTACCTAACACCGTACCGAATCGAAGTCTAATTTGTCGATTATCAAATTATCGAATCGATGTTCTTAAAAATATGGTATGTGATATCTACTTTCAAATACCGATTACAGATTTACAGAATTCGAACTTTGAAAATACCGAATCGAATACCGAACGTCCACCTCTATTAACATTTATTGAAAAACGTTAAAATTTGTTTTAATTTCACTACCTCAAAAGTGATAATCTTGTTATTAATTCTTTTTGAAGCGAGTTAAAATTTGTTGTAATTTCACTACCTCAAAAGTGATAATCTTGTTCTTAATTCTTTTTGAAGCGAGTCAAGTCTATCATATTTTTTCGAAGCGAGTTGAGTATATCCTATTTTTTTCGAAGCGAGGCGAGTCTATCCTATTTTTTCGAAGCGAGTCGAGTATATCCTATTTTTTCGAAGCGAGTCGAGTGTATCATATTTTTCCGAAGCGAGTTGAGTATATCCTATTTTTTCGAAGCGAGTTGATTCTATTATATTTTTTCGAAGCGAGTCGAGTATATCCTATTTTTCGAAGCGAGTCGAGTCTAACATATTTTTTCAAAGTGAGTCGAGTCTATCATATTTTAATCGAGTTAAGTATTTATTAGTTTTTTTTTTTCTCAAAAACTACCTTGATGGTATGTGTTAGGTGGTGAACACAACAATTTACATCATCCAAAGTATTAAATTAAAAATTTAAAATAGTTTTAAAATGTAGAGTAAAAAGATTCAATTTATTGTCTTTGTGATTTTTGTGTTAGTAGGATAAATATTTTTTGATATTTATATTAGAAAAACATAATTATTTGACTTTAATGGGAAAAGGTAGGTCATAATTATATTTCTATTTCTGAAATTTTACCCAAGATGCAATTTTTATAGACAGTATATAAATGCAAACCATAAATACTAATTCCCAAAAAAAAAAAAAAAATTGTGAAAAAAAAAAAACACATGAAAATTCTTATCTTATGTTTATACGTTGCATTGTTATTATCTCAAATTTTCCCCTGAAATTTTTTGTCACATCAGATTATATGAATCTGTAAAATATTTAGTCAAATTATTTTCTACTATATAATAGACCATCTACTATGAACATATAACATTTCTCTTTATCTCTATTTATCGATCGAAAGGTTGGTAAAATTCGCTTCTCTTATATATCTCTTTTCTCTTCAGTCTACTTTAGTTGTTTCATATATAGTCAAACGAATTAACATTCGTTTTTTTTTTTGTGTGTGTGTTTTCTTTTGCTGTTCAGGAATTAGTAAAGGAAAATGACAGATTCTGAGGAAGAACATGTTGGAGAATCATCGAACTCGCAAAAAAAAACAAAAAGGAAAAGGCAATGTCATCGACACAATGTGGAACAAATTCAACAACTTGAAGCGTAAGATTAATTTATTTATCACAAAAAAAAATTGAACCTTTATATGCTCAAATTTTTTCTTTTTTTTTTCTTTTGGGTTTAAGAAATAATTGTTATTTTTTTTCCCTAAGAGACATGAATGATAAATTGAAAATAGATGTATAACAATTTATGTTTTCTTTATGTGTTCTTTGTGTGCGTTGATTTATATTAATTCTTGTTCATTTCATGTCTTTTTTTTTTTACTTTATAAGCTTGTTGGATTTAATAATAGATCTTTTCTTTTGATTTTATTATTCAATTTTTTTGATTGACTTGCTAGAATAGTTCAAAATTAGTTTATTTGGATGATTAATCTCCCATGTATATACATTTCTATACATGAATCAATTTGTCATTGATTATTCATTAATAACTTTAGCATAAGAGGATGGATTTCTTAAATTCTATTTTTTTTTCTCATTTTGAACCAAAAACAATAATCTCCTTATCATTTCATGAGAATTTTCTCATGATGTTCGATATACATTTTGGAATTTGACTAATTTAGATTTACGTCGAGAAAGTAGGACTGGTGTTGGAGAGTGCCACCATGGGGCTCGACTTATCCAGATTTGCATCTAAAAGTACCACTTTAGGGCATAACTAATCCAGATTTACGTTAAAAAGTTCCACTTTACGACTTGAGTAATCTAGATTTGCAACAGATGAAGGGGTACTTACCGCTCTTCAATCTGGCGGTAAAACATTCCCTACCAAAGATTATTTTAGTTCAAATATCTGAACTTCAGATTTCCGATTAATAATGAAGAAATATTTATCCAACCTGACATATCTTTGGTGGTATATAAAGTCTTCTTTTTTACTTCTTCATTTTTATAAAATAAAAATAAAAATTGGTTACTAATGTTTTTTTTTGTTTTTGTTTTTTTTGAAATGAAGATTTTTCAAGCAATGTCCACACCCAGATGAGAATCAGAGAAACCAATTGAGTAAGGAAGCAGGACTTGATCCTAAGCAAATCAAGTTTTGGTTTCAAAACAAAAGGACTCAAACAAAGGTAAATTTATTTAATTAATTAGTCTTTTTTCTATAAATTTTATAATTATTAATAGCTTATTATTTTTATTTACACGTAATGACGTATTAATAATTATTTATGAATGAAAAAAATCTTGAAATATTAAATAGACGGACTGAACTATGTTCGACTAGTTAAAATAATTTGAATAAATAAAGAATGGAAGGGATAGAATAGATTGTAAATATTTTCATGGACTAATTTTTTTAATCTAGGTAAAAATCCTTCAAATATACATTGGACATGAGAAAGAAAACGTAGTTAAAATTAGAGCGAGAATTTGAACTTTTAAATTAAAATAAAGGGAGAAAATAATTTTCATACAACTTTATAAATGAATTTTCACACATTTTTATTAGTCTCTTAATATTACTTTTGGTCCTTCAATTAATGCTAAAATTTTAATTTTAATCCTTATAATATATGGCTAAGCGGATTTTACCTTCAATCGATTAAAATATGAACTTTTAATCTCTTTACTTATGAATATTCACAAATTTTTCATAATTATTAATCGTTTTACTAATTTATTACCTATGTATTATATTAATATTGTATAGTCACCCATATATATTTATAGTTTCAAAATAGTTCATACAACATAATCTTACATAAAATGACTAAACACATTATACATATTTATACTAATTGAAAGTTAAATGTGCATCAAAATGCACCTATAGTGCTATTATCCCTTGAACTATTAGCTTTATTTTCAACATTTAATTATCTCATAATCTCCGATTTATTTATCTATATTATGTAATTAATTTTTATTATATATTTTTTTCATCAGACACAAACTGAGAGATCAGATAACAGTACTCTTCGAACAGAAAATGAAAGATTTCATTGTGAAAATATGGCAATGAAAGAGGCTTTGAAAAGTGTAACATGCCCAAGATGTGATGGTCCACCCATTGGTGAAGAAGAAAGGACACGTAATATAGAAATTTTGAAAATGGAAAATCAAAATCTGAAAGACGAGGTAAATCTTTTGTGTATTCTTTGTATATTTATATATTTTTAATTTATTTATTTTCCTTTAAAAAGATTATTTATATATAACATGACGCAGAAGCGAATTCATGATCTGAACTTGATGAATTAATTCAGACTTTGAGGTAGCACATATATAATTTTTTGTACTTTAAAATGGACTTTAAAATGAAGGTATAATATCTAACATTTTGTGAACTTTTAGTCCTTTTTTACATGTATATACGTTCTACCTGAAAGATATTCGGTTCAGATAAATCCAAAGGGATGCAATTCATGATAAGCGTCGAGTTCATCTAGTGCTATGTACTTTAAAATGGCCGAATTCATCTAGTTAAAATCTTGAATCCGTTTCTGCTTGATGCTTATGAGTTGCATCTTTTTGGGTTAGCAAATTATGTTTATTATAAATAATGTATTTATATATTTTTAATTTATTATTTTCCTTAAAATAATTATTTATATATAACATGTGAGGCAGAAGCGAATTTATAATTTGAACTTGATGGATCAAATTTGAGCTTTAAAGTAGGTTTTAGTACTTTTTTAATGTATATATGTTCTACCGAAGATATTCGGTTCAGATAAATTCGAAGGGATGCAATTCATGATGAGTGTCGAGTTTATCTAGTGCTATATACTTTAAAATGGCAGAATTCATCTAGTTAAAATCTTCAATCCGTTTCTGCTTAGATGCTTATGAGTTGCATCTTTTTGGGTTATTAAATTACGTTTATTATAAATAATGGCTTATTATGTCAAGTAATTTAACTTAATAATTGTTATGTTTTTATTTTATTGTTTTAATTTTTGCAGCATGAAAGAGTAGCAAATCTCATATCACGTGTTCATGGGAGGTCTTTTTTAACAAATCAAAATTTGGCACTACCAAATGCAACTCTTAGAAGTCCATCAAATTCATCTGATGAAAGTTTGTTGAGCCAAAATATATCTGGTTCTCCCATTGAATTTCCTTCTGCTCAAGAAAATATTAACAATAATATTCCAATGATGTCCCATATACCACAAGAAAATTATCAACTTCTTCATGATATTAGGGAGAAAGCTATTCTTACTGAGGTTATTAATGCTGCTATGGAAGAAATGATGCAACTTTTGCCAATGAATGAACCATTTTGGGTTACTACAAGTGATGGGAAGTGTTCTCTTCATCGCGATAATTATGAAAGAGTATTTTCACATCCATATCATCGACCTTATAGATCATCAACTGCTCGATTTGAATCATCAAAGGAATCTGGAGTTGTACCGATGCCTGCTATTGAGTTGATCCAGAACTTTGTTGATCCAGTAAGTTTCTTGAACACTTTAGTATTATAGTAGTTCAGTTCACAAATGATGTTATCCGCTTTGTACCTAGGGCGCTACATGAATTTAGAACGTGTTTCTAGGGTCTAAGGCTTGCTTCGCTGTATATATATATATATATATATATATATATATATACAACTCTCTCATGTGTTTAGTAAAGTAGAAAATTATGCATGCTAGCCACTTTTTGGATCGATTTTTAAAAAGTAGCCAATGTGTGAGAATTTGTTAGGGGTCATGATATTTTGAATTCTACAAATACATTGTTAGGGGTTCCAAAAATTGACTATTTTTTAACGACTTTTGAATCTATGGCTATTTTTTAATAGGTTGATACAATTTTATTTTTATATTTTTCTCCTATTTAAATGGAACGATGGACATGGACAATGAGTATTTATATAACCGATCCTAATTACCTGAAATTATTTTTGTTATTATTTAGTCATTAATCATATACTTAAAAATGATATGATTTTGTATATATATGCAGGTCAAATGGATGAACATGTTTCCTTCTATAGTCCAACAAGCTAGGGGTTATGAACTTCCTGATACTGAGCATTTGGGTGGTTCTATACAAATGGTAAAATATTAATTCATATTCTAATTTTATTTCCCTAGTAATTAAATAGATATTAAAATGGCAAAATTTTAGAAATAGCTAATATTTAGCCAATAATTAATGAGGCACCATAGCTGGAATTTGCCTAATTACTAGACGATAGTTTAGGAGCTAAATATATAAATTACTGATTGTATATATAAATATAAATTCGTTTTATTCGTTTGTACACAAATACAAACCTTTAGAGATTTGTGTACGAGCCAAAAAATTTGCTTTGTATACGAACACAAGCGTATATGAGCCCCAATTTGTAAATGATCCTCGAAATATACAAATACAAACGAAATATATATTTAACTATTTTAAACATTAGCTACGCCCGATAATTATGACTATCTATTTTCTAATCCGCATAAATTTTCCTTTCTTTTTTTGATTCTTGAAAACAGATGCAGGAGAAGTTGCATATTTTATCTCCACTTGTGGAAGTTAGAGATTTTTACTTCATACGTTGTTGTAGAAGACTTGATCAAACAACATGGATAATGGTTGATGTTTCACATGACATATTGAAAGAATTTCAAAATGGTGGACCTATCTATACTTGGAAATACCCATCTGGTTGTGTCATTCAAGACATGGGTAATGGCCAAAGTATGGTAAGAATCAGTTACTCACTATATATATATATCACTATTTATATAAAGGACCAGTTCGATGCACTAAGCTCTCGCTATGTGCGGAGTCTGGAAAGCCTTGTATACAACCTTATCGTGCATTCCTGCGAGAGATTGTTTGCATTATTACATATCTCGACTCGTGACACACACACATATATATGTGTGTGTGTGTATGTATATATATATGTAGCTTATTTTCCAAAGAGTAAGTTAGATAGGTAAAACTTTACTCCTATCATACCTATCTCATGATGCCTATTTTTCTTAGTATGGATTGAGTTAGATCCATTTTTATTTTCGATTTATTCGATTTTGCATCCTCATGTTATGTTGTTCACTCTCCAAATGTTCAGCCTTGCACGTGCATCGAGGCTGTTTAAGTGTCCCTATACTATGTTGTTCATGCTTCAGATGTTCAAATCTAAACAAGCAAGGGTGTTAAATTTAAGTGTCCCAACAAGCTATTAATTGTTTTCTTTTTTCGCTTTCTTGATTATTTTTTCTCTTGTAGGTTACATGGATTGAACATGTTCAAATAGATGACAAAAATCAGGTTCATCGTATCTTTAGAGACTTGGTGTATGGTCGTCAAACATTTGGTGCTAAAAGATGGATTGTTTCACTTCAAAGGATGTCTGAGAGATGTAATTTTGCAGTGGCTGCAACTAGTCCTACTAGCCATGATCTCAATATTGGAGGTTCGGTTTTATGTCCCTTGACTTGTTTTCTTATCAGTATTGTTATTATTACTCTTCTACTAAGGTTCAATTTTATGTCCCTTGTTTTGTTTCCTTATTAGTATTGTTATTATTCTTCTTCTACTAAGGTTCGGTTTTATGTCCCTTGTCTTATTTCCTTATCAGTATTGTTATTATTCTCCTTCTACTAAGGTTCGATTTTATGTTCCTTGTCTTGTTTCCTTATGAGTACTGTTATTATTATTCTCCTTCTACTATGGTTTGATTTTATGTCCCTTGTCTTGTTTCCTTATCAGTATTGTTATTATTATTATTCTACTAAGGTTCGGTTTTATGTCCCTTATCTTGTTTACTTATCGTCCTGAGCCGGGGGTCTATGGAAAATAACTTCTCTACTTCATCTGAGGTAGTGGTATGGCCTGCGTACACTTAACCCTCCCTAGACCCCACTTTGTGGAAATACACTCGGTATGTTGTCATTGTTGTTGTCATCATCTTGTTTCCTTATCAGTATTGTTAGTATTACCCGCCAACTATCTTATTCTTTGATTTTAGAATTACTTGTTGTCTCCTTGGCTCCGATTATCATATCATTTATTGCTGTCACGGTTCGATGATCTCTTCTGCATTATTTTCAGTATGACTTCTTCACTACTGTATTTGTTTTACATACTTGAGTGGAGGGTCAAGGTAGGAATAAAATAGCGCACACGCCTCCCTCTCGAAACCCCACCGGTGAGATTACACTGAATATGTTATATATTGTACGTCGTTGTAATAGTATTTATTATTCTTTTTTTTCCAGTGGTCACTGATCCTGAAGGGGTGAAAAATGTGATGCAAACATCACAAAGGATGGTGAAGAGATTTTTTGAAATTCTAAGTATGACAGACAAATTGGATTTCCCAACTTCATCAAAATTGAATAGTGGAGATAGGGTTTCCATTCGAACAAATGAAGAAATTACTCAGTCACCAAAAGGATGGGTTTTTACTGCTGCTACTTCTCTATGTATTCCTCTTTCATTCCAAACTGTTTTTGATTTCTTCAAAGATGACAAGACAAGGCATGAGGTATGTATCGAACCTCTTTATAACAACATTGTTTGTTCAGATGTTCTTTTAGTTGTTGCAGTGATATGTTGTTATAGAGAAGACGATAATATAATTTGAATGTTATAATGAAATATTCTTGTTATAGAGGGGTCTAACTGTATGTATATTTATTTTTTAACGCAATGAACCAAACGTCTGATAAAAAAATTAATTTTTGCTTTATCATCTATGAAACCTCTTTATAACAACGTTGTTTGTTCAGATATTTTTCTGGTGGTTAGTTTTTATAGAAAAATGTTGTTAAGGAAGACAATAATATAACATGGATGTTATAATGAAGTGTTGTTGTTATAGAGAGCTCTGACCGTATGTATATTCAATTTTTAATGCAATGAAACAAACGTATGATAAAAAGTCTGTATAACTTGTTTCATAACCAAACGACCCCTAAAAGTATCCTTATAGGTCGTTTAGATTTTTCTTGTGAAACTCACAAAAAAATGAACCAATATGAGAATCTGAATTCATAATTGTAGAACTAGAAATGAGTTCAGTGTGAAAAATCTTCGAAATTATTAAGTTAAAGTACTGAATTCAACTTTATTAGGGTTCTATGTTATGTTATCTACAGGTTTGGCCCTTGGCATTAATTGTACATAATTACCTTCTTTTTTTCAATTTTTTCTGGTTATATCGTCTTAAACAATTCTCATCTCATGAACTATTTTTTAACGATTAAATTATGAATTTGTTTATGGTTTGATTTTGCTTTTTTTTTTTCAGTGGGATCTTTTGACCAGTGGGAATAATGTGACTGAATTAACTCGAGTACCAACAGGAGCTTTTCCAGGAAATAGTATTACAATCATTCAGGTACTTGTCAGATTTATGTATTTATTTATTTATAGTTTACTATTTTCTGCTTAAATTATCAAGTAATAATGATATTTTTCAAGAATCAAATAAAATGACTTATGATCGAATTCTTCTTTTCTCATTATTGCGTTTAACTTATATATACTGACAATTTGAAAATCTTTTTTCGCATAATCATGTACTTTTGCTTATTATAGGCAGTTATAATTTGTTTTATTTTCTAGATTAACAATTCCAATTGCTTTTTTTTAAGGTGATCCAATAACTATCTGTAACTATCTTTTAAGCGATCCAAATATGTGAATTTTCTCGTTCACTAAAGTGTATAGAAGTTAAACTCCTCTTTGTTATATATATTCACTAACAATAATCATCGTTGATCTATTGCTAAATAGTCCGTAATTGTTAGATGCGATAAGCATCCAGATTTTTACTGTTTTGCGACAGAAATTTTCCGTTATTAATTTTATTCATTTTAGTGCTTACACTTATATTTCTGAAATTGTTGTAATTTATATATGCAGCCCTATGTGCCAACAGAGAGAAACATGTTAATGATTCAAGAGTCCAACATTGATGAAATGGGAGCATTTATAATATATGCACCTATAGATTTACCAACAGTCACTTCAGTTATCAATGGAGGTGATGCCACAAAAGTTTCCATTTTGCCCTCCGGTTAGTAGAACATCCCTCGTCGAAAATTACTTTCAATACATATATACTAATCTTGAACATCCTTAACGAAAGTTTTGGCTTTATCACTGCCTCAGGTATCACCATAAGTCCCGATGGTCAACTTGCATCGAACAGGAAAAATATTGGAAATGCACAAGATGGTTCAATTTTGACAGTGGCTTTTCAAATATTGATTTCTGGTGATAATTATCCGATGAATCAGCAGAAACATATGGATGCAGTGGCTTCTGTTCATGGCCTTTTGAGCTCCAAAGTTTTAAAAATCAAAGCAACATTGGGTTGCTCTGACTGAATATTATGGTGGTTTAGTTTCATGTTGTTTGTTTTTGGAGATTTTAAGACTTGGACAAATTATGGTTTTGAAGGATGATGTGTTTCCCTTATTTGTGACTTATGAAAATCTCAAGAGTTTGAGATATGTGTGATATTGCTATTATCTTTTTTATTGATAGACAATGTTTTGAGACTTCTCAATTGTTTGGTTCTTTGATTTTAGCCTGTTTGCTTTTTTCCTGGTCATTATTTTTGTCATTCGTCATGTTACAATATCGGGCTGATCAGGGTCTATTGGATGCAACGTCTCTACCTTAGAGGCAGTGATCGGTCTACGTAAATTCTACCGGCCTCTCCAGATTACACTGGGTATGTTGCTGTTGTCGTCATGTTACAACATCATCTTTCTGAAATTGCAAGACAATATAGTGGAGTAGTATATATATAGTATCCATGTGTGGATGAAATTATATATGTTGTGAACACGAATAGCTCAGAGGCTGGCCAAGATGTTCAGTCTGGGGCTAAACCACGAAGAGGCCCGAGAATTAGACAGGCCAACGATAGATTTGCCTGGGATCCCATATACCACAAGAAAATTATCAACTTCTTCATGATATTAGGGAGAAAGCTATTCTTACTGAGGTTATTAATGCTGCTATGGAAGAAATGATGCAACTTTTGCCAATGAATGAACCATTTTGGGTTACTACAAGTGATGGGAAGTGTTCTCTTCATCGCGATAATTATGAAAGAGTATTTTCACATCCATATCATCGACCTTATAGATAATCAACTGCTCGATTTGAATCATCAAAGGAATCTGGAGTTGTACCGATGCCTGCTATTGAGTTGATCCAGAGCTTTATTGATCCAGTAAGTTTCTTGAACGCTTTAGTATTATAATAGTTCAGTTCACAAATGATGTTATCCGCTTTGTACCTAGGGCGCTACATGAATTTAGAACGTGTTTCTAGGGTCTAAGGCTTGCTTTGCTGTATATATATATACAACTCTCTCATGTGTTTAGTGAAGTAGAAAATTATGCATACTACCCACTTTTTGGATCGATTTTTAAAAAGTAGCCAATGTGTGAGAATTTGTTAGGGGTCATGATATTTTGAATTCTACAAATACATTGTTAGGGGTTCCAAAAATTGACTATTTTTTAACGACTTTTGAATCTATGGCTATTTTTTAACAGGTTGATACAATTTTATTTTTATATTTTTCTCCTATTTAAATGGAACGATGGACATGGACAATGAGTATTGATATAGCCGATCCTAATTACCTGAAATTATTTTGTGGTGTAATTATTTTTGTTATTATTTAGTCATTAATCATATACTTAAAAATGATATGATTTTGTAGATATATGCAGGTCAAATGGATGGACATGTTTCCTTTTATTGTCCAACAAGCTAGGGGTTTTGAACTTCCTGATACTGAGCATTTGGGTGGTTTTATACAAATGGTAAAATATTAATTCATATTCTAATTTTATTTCCCTAGTAATTAAATAGATATTAAAATGGCAAAATTTTAGAAATAGCTAATATTTAGCCAATAATTAATGAGGCACCATAGCTGGAATTTGCCTAATTACAAGACGTAACGATAGTTTAGGAGCTAAATATATAAATTACATATCGTATATATAAATATAAATTCGTTTTATTCGTTTGTACACAAATACAAACCTTTAGAGATTTGTGTACGAGCCAAAAAATTCGCTTTGTATACGAACACAAGCGTATATGAGCCCCAATTTGTAAATGATCCTCGAAATGTACAAATACTAAAGAAATATATATTTAACTATTTTAAACATTAGCTACTCCCGATAATTATGACTTGCTATTTTCTAATCCGCATAAATTTTCCTTTTTTTTTTTTATTCTTGAAAACTGATGCAGGAGAAGTTGCATATTTTATCTCCACTAGTGGAAGTTAGAGATTTTCACTTCATATGTTGTTGTAGAAGACTTGATCAAACAACATGGATAATGGTTGATGTTTCACATGACCTATTGAAAGAATTTCAAAGTGGTGGACCTATCTATACTTGGAAATACCCTTCTGGTTGTGTCATTCAAGACATGGGTAATGGCCAAAGTATGGTAAGAATCATTTACTCACTATATATATATCACTATTTATATAAAGGACCAGTTCGATGCACTAAGATCTCGCGATGTGCGGAGTCTGGAAAGGCTTGTTGTATTTTCCCGGGAATCTATTGATTATATAAAGGACCAGTTCGATGCACTAAAATCTATTGATTATGATGATTTTCTTCGGGCTATGCGAGTCTTTCATACATCCTGCATATTTCTTATAAATATTTATGATGATGATGTTTATACAACTGCATACACCCCCATATACTCGGTTCCTTTCCATGGTACTGACCCACATTTTCGGATGTGGGATGCATTTTCTCAGAATGTAGGTTCAGGTGCTCAGTTCCAGGTTCGACAGTGATTCTTCGGGCACACTGTTCTACATCCTCTGTTGTGGTGAGTCCTCATGTTCCGAGGACGTGATGTCTGATGTTGGTTTCATGAAATTGTTTACATTTGATAACTGAGTATGAGTCAGTTGGGCCATGTCTCAATGGCTCGCTGGTTTTATTGATTTTCTTAGAGGCTTATCAGACTAGTATAGATGTTGGGAGTTGACTAATAAGTCGTATTTTGTTACCTTTCTGAAATTCTTTTATTCTTGGATGATGATTACTCTATTGATATTTGAGGGTTATTTATGGAAACCCCGTTGATTTGTGTTGAACTGAATGAAAATGGCTCAAAGGGTGAGCTTGGGGCTACTCGTAGCCTCAAGCACCGTGTGACGCTCCGGGAGCCATTTTTTGGGGCGTTACAAACTTGGTATCAGAGCCTAAGGTTTTAAGGTGTCTTAGGGAGTCTGACAAGCCGCATTAAGTAGAGTCTTGATCATCGGTGTGTAGCGTGCCACATCTATGAGCAAGAGGCTACAAGATATTTTAGGAAAAAGTGTGATTCTTTCTTTCAGAAATCTATCATGCTTAAAGTGTCTCTCTCTGCTATTGATTCGTGCTCTCCTCTTTCAGAAATATGCCTCCACGTTGAGTGAGAAGAAATAATGATGGTCAGCAACCTCAACCCGCTGACCCATTGATTGAAAACGTGTCTCATGCTGAATTTTGGGCAGCCTTTCAGGCGCTGGCCCAAGCTGTTACTGCAAATGTTCAGGCCAACCCGGCCCCGGCTCCACAACAGTAGAGAGGTGATTCAGCTGCTGCCAGGATCCGTGACTTCATGCGGATGAATCCGTCGGAATTCTATGGGTCCAAGTCTGATGAGGATCCATGGTTGTTTTTAGAGGAGGTGCGGAAGATTACTCAGGTGATGCATGTATCTGAGGAACATAGTGTAGAGTTGGTTGCGTATAGGTTAAAAGACCTTGCTTATGGCTGGGTTGTTGCTTGGAGAAAAGGTAGAGGTAAGGGAGCTGTCCCTACGACTTGGCAAGAGTTCCAGGATGTGTTCCTGGATAAGTTTTTCCCTTTGGAGATAAGGAAGGCGAAGGTGGAAGAGTTTATGAACCTGCGATAGGGCTCTATGACTGTTAGGGAGTACTGTCTAAAGTTCAATCAGTTGGCCAAGTATGATCCTGACTTAGTGGCTGATAATCAGGCTAGTATGAGTATGTTTGTGACTGGAGTGTCTAGTTATGTGGTTAAGGAGTGTAGGTCTGCTATGCTGAATAATGAGATAGATCTTTCTAGGCTGATGACTCATGCCCAACAGATTGAGGCAGACAAGATTAAGGAGAGAGATAGAATGAGAGGGAATAAGAGAGCTAGGTCCGAGCAGTACGGACAAGGTCAGACTAAATCGCAGGGAGGGAGTCGGCCTCAGTATTAGGATCGTTCGTCTATGCCAGCACCGTCATCTGCTAGTGCTTCCGTGCCTAGAGGTAGGCAGGAGCAAGGTAGCAGGTCATATACATCCAGGTCCCAGTACAGTGCTGGCAGTAAGCCAAATCATCCCCTGTGTCCTAAGTGTGGTAGGGCTCATTCGGGTGAGTGTTGGGGTGAGAAGAGTGGTTGTTTCCGGTGTGGTGACATGGGTCACAGAGTTAGAGATTGTCTACAGGATGGACAAGGGCGTCGTGACTATCGCCCTCAAACCCAGACTCAGACTGTTAGTGCTCCAGTTCCAGCGACTCGCCCAGCCCCAGCTCAGGGCGCCTCTTCTAGCAATACTGGCGGGCAGCGCCAGAATAGATTCTATGCTTTTCCATCCCGCCAGGAATAGGAGGACTCTCCCGATGTTGTTACTGGTATGCTTCGTATATTTCAGTTTGATGTGTATGCTTTGTTGGATCCTAGATCCAGTTTCTCATATGTTACACCTTTGATTGTTGTGAATTTTGAAATGAGTCCTAAGATTATTCCTGAGGCTATCCTATTTTCTACCCCAGTGGGTGATTCGATTGTTGCCCAGAAAGTGTATAAAAAGTGTACTGTTACCGTTCTTCATAGAGTCTTGTTGGCTGATCTTATTGAGTTAGACATGTTAGATTTTGATGTGATTCTGGGTATGGACTGGCTGTATTCTTCTTATGCCTCTATTGATTGTCGGACCCGAATGGTCAAGTTTCAGTTTCCGGGTGCATCCGTGTTTGAGTGGTCTGGGAATTCTGTGTCACCCAAGAGTCATTTTATCTCTTACCTCAAAGCTAGAAAACTTATTACCTCAAATCCTGATAGAGAGATAGAGTTCGGGATTGATCTTCTTCTCGATACTCAGCCCATTTCTATTCCTCTTTACCGTATGGCCCCTGCAGAACTTAAGGAGTTGAAAGAGCAACTCAAAGATCTACTAGATAAGGGTTTTATAAGGCCCATTGTTTCTTCTTGGGGTGCTCCTGTGTTGTTTGTCAGAAAGAAAGATGGCTCTTTGCGTATGTGCATTGATTACCACCAACTGAATAAAGTCACCGTAAAAAATAAGTACCCCCTTCCGAGAATAGATGATTTGTTTG
Source organism: Capsicum pubescens (assembly GCA_030864215.1). Classification (NCBI taxonomy): domain Eukaryota; kingdom Viridiplantae; phylum Streptophyta; class Magnoliopsida; order Solanales; family Solanaceae; genus Capsicum; species Capsicum pubescens. The sequence continues at coordinate 59,480,062 of CM061549.1, forward strand.
ACCAATTGTAAGGTGCAAGTTATTTCTAAAAGATAGACCTTCGTTCCGGCTATCATCAACTCAAAGTTAGGGAGTGTGACATCCCGAAAACCGCTTTCCGAACTCGTTATGGCCATTTTGAGTTTCTTGTTATGTCTTTCGGGTTAACTAATGCCTCAGTAGCTTTCATGGACCTCATGAATCGAGTGTTCAGACCATATCTGGATATGTTTGTCATAGTGTTCATCGATGATATACTAGTGTACTCCCGTAGTGAGGATGAACATTCTGATCATCTCCGAACTGTCTTGCAAACCCTTAGAGATCACAAGTTGTTTACCAAGTTCAGTAAGTGTGAGTTTTAGCTAAGGTCAGTTGTTTTTCTGGGTCATATTATTTCTTTCGAGGGTATTAGAGTTGATCCCCAAAAGACCGAAGCTGTTAGAAATTAGCCTAGACCTATTTCTCCAACTGATATCTGAAGTTTCTTGGGTTTAGCTGGCTATTACCACCGTTTTGTTGAGGGTTTCTCCTCTATAGCGTCTCCTATGACTCGGTTGACCCAAAAGAAAGTGAAGTTCTTGTGATTCGAATCTTGTGAGAAGAGTTTTCAGGAGTTGAAGACTCGACTCACTTCAGCCCCGATTTTGACTTTGCCTGATGGTGTTGATGGTTTTATGGTGTACTGTGATGCTTCGAGAGTTGGGTTGGGTTGCGTATTGATGCAGAAGGGTAAGGTGATAGCTTATGCTTCTAGACAGTTGAAACCCCATGAGAAAAATTACCCCACCCATGACCTTGAGTTGGCTGCTGTTGTGTTTGCTTTGAAAATCTGGAGACACTATTTGTATGGTGTCCATGTTGATGTTTTCACTGATCATAAGATTCTGCAGTATGTGTTTACCCAGAGAGAATTGAATCTTAGGCAGAGACGATGGTTAGAATTGTTAAAGGACTATGATATGAGTGTGCTGTACCATCCGAGCAAGGCCAATGTTGTGGCGGATGCCCTAAGCAGAGTGTCCATGGGTAGTGTTTCGCATGTGGTAGAAGGTAAGAAAGAGTTGGCTCGTGATGTAAATCATTTGGATAGATTGGGGGTTAGGTTATTTGACTCTGCTGAAGGTAGTATAGGGGTTCAGAGTAGTTCCGAATCCTCCTTGGTTTCGGAAGTGAAGGAAAAGAAATACTTAGATGCTAGTTTGGTCAGACTGAAGGAGTTAGTCAAGGACCAAAAAGTAGAGGTTTTCTCCCAAGGAGGAGATGGTGTGTTGAGATTGCAGGGTAGATTGTGTGTCCCGAATGTTGATGATCTGAGACAGAGGATTATGGCTGAAGTGCACAGGGCGCGATATTCTATTCATCCTGGTGCCACCAAGATGTACCGAGACTTGCGGGAAATCTATTGGTGGAGTGGCATGAAGAAAGATATAGCAGCGTTTGTAGCTAAGTGTGCAACATGCCAACAGGTTAAGGTTGAACACCAAAGACCTGGTGGTATGATGCAAGAGTTTAGTATTCCCACTTGGAAGTGGGAAGAAATAAATATGGACTTCGTGATTGGTTTACCTCCTTCCTGACGCCATCATGATTCCATTTGGGTTGTGGTTGATAGATTGACTAAGTCTGCTCATTTCTTGCCTGTTCATACTTCATATACTGCTGAGGATTACGCTAGATTGTATATCCGAGAGCTAGTCAGACTGCATGGAGTTCCCTTGTCTATCATTTTGGATCGGGGTACTCAGTTCACTTCGCAATTTTGGAAAGCTTTTCAGAAGGGTCTTGGTACCCAAGTGCTTTTGAGTTCTGCTTTTCATCCGCAGACCGATGGTCAAGCTGAGCGGACCATCTAGACCTTAGAGGATATGTTGAGAGCTTGTGCACTTGACTTTAAGGGAAGTTGGGATGATCACTTACCGTTGATAGAGTTTGCTTACAATAACAGTTTCCACTCTAGTATTGGCATGACTCCGTTTGAAGCCTTATATGAGAGAATGTGTAGATCACCCATAGGTTGGTTCGAGGTGGGTGAAGCGGCTGTAAGTGGTCTTGATTCGGTATTTGAGGCTATGGAAAAAGTTAAGTTGATTAGGGAAAGGTTGAAAACTGTGCAGAGTCGTCAGAAGTCATATGCGGATGTTAGAAGGAGAGACCTTGAGTTTGAAGTTGGTGACCTAGTGTATCTGAAAATTTCACCCATGAGGGGGGTGAAGAGATTCGGAAAGAAGGGGAAGCTTAGTCCCCGTTATGTTGGTCCTTACAAAATTCTTAGCCGTGTTGGTAAGGTAGCTTATGAGGTCGAGTTACCTTCCGAGTTGTCCTCTGTTCATCCAATATTCCATGTCTCCATGCTTAGAAAGCATATTAGCGATGCTGTGGTAGTGGATTCCTCTGTGAGTGCTGACATTCAAGAAAATCTTTCTTTTGATGAGATTCCTGTTGAGATTCTTGATTTCAGTGTCCGAAGACTAAGGAACAAAGAAGTTCCCTTGGTCAAGGTGTTGTGGCGAAACCAATCTGTTGAGGGTGCAACTTGGGAAGCTGGGGCGGATATGTGATCCAAGTACCCGCACCTATTTTCTGCGAACTCCGATCAAACCGAAGGTACCGTTCTTTCCTAAATCATGCACTTTTGATAAAAGTTGCTGCAGTTCATCTTTCATTTATTATGTGTTCAGCTGTAGTTATGTTGCATTCGGAGTGAGAAACGATGTGGTGATGAGTCTAACAAATGATTTCAGCTGTATGCTCTACTCCCTATCTAATCTTGGCATGTGCATCATTCGAGGACGAATGTTTCCAAGGGGGGGATGATGTAATACCCCGAAAATTTTTTTGTGCGTAAACGTGTTGAGTTCTATCTTCTAGAATGAATTATAAATTTTTCGTGCGGAATGTCTTAGATTATGACCCACCATTGCGTAGAGTATCGAATAATATTTCCAACGATATGTGGATCATCCAAAACGGACACCCGAGCGACGAGTTATGAACATTCCGATCGAACCGTGAATAGTAGTGAACAGTAAAATGTGCAGGAAAAAGTACTGTGGCCTGGCGTATTTTTGCTCCAACTTTAAACGATCATAACTCCTTGTACATAATGATCTGGGTGATCTACTGTATATCAACAGAAATCTCTGCGAGTCCTCTTTCCGATGAAATTGGTTTCATCCAATTTGTCTATCGGAGCAAAAGGTTATGGTCGATCTACTTCAGCCTATCAAAAGTGAATTTTTGGGTCAACTTGAAACGGTCATAACTCCTCGTACACAATGTTCTGGATGAGATACTATATATCAACGGAAAGATATGAGAGTCCTCTTTCTAATGAAATTGGTTTCATCCAATTTGGATATCGGAGTAAAACGTTATGGTTGATCTACTTCAGACTATCAAAACAGTCCACCAAAGAACAGATTCGAGAATTATTTGATTTTTAGGGGCATTTTGGTCATTCTCACTCACCCAAAATCCGTCCAAACCCTATATTAAAGCCTATTAGAAGCATTATATGTTATATTTCATCAAATTCCCTCAAAAAGAAAACCCTAAGCTCCTACATCCAACTTCAAGAACCTCTAAAGTTCACCATTAATTCTGCAAATTTATTCAAGATTTCAAGTTCCTAGTTCAAGAACTCCAAGAACCATCATTCAAAGGCACGATTAACATCTCAAAAATGAGTATCGATCTAAAGTTCATCATTCAAGGTATGCGGGGTTTTTCAACAAGAACTGTCTTTCGTTCTTATGCCCAAAAGTAATTTTCTTTACAAAGGCATGATTTTTATTTGATTTTTATGAATTTGAAGCATGAACCCATATCTTAAGATGATTATTATGAAATCTTGATGTTTATGATTTTGAAAGATGAATTTACATGTGTGGTGATATAAAACATGAATCTTGAACGATATTTATCATGATTTTGATATTTGGGTCGTGAATCCCCATTGGAAATTGTGTTTTTTTGAGAAAGTGCGTGTTATAAGCACGTTGATATTGAATATTTGAGATATTTTGAATGATTTGACCTTTTGGTCTTAATAGAGTTGTTTTGAACTTGAGTGTGAAAGAAATCTACAACGTGGTTGATTTTGATAGATGGGAAGCATGATGGCTCCCGATGTATATTTATATATTACTGAAATTGTTTTGTTGTGGATTGTCCTTGAAATGATCTGAGCTAAGTCTGGGAGAAATCTTTAGTACCGAGTGGGAGGTATAAAGCGATCTTACTTCCCTAGAACTACGTGCCCCCGTAGGAGTGAGCCTGAGGCTGATTTATATAGTGATCACTAGTTTGTGTGGATTTGATATCGATAGTCCTACTCCAATGGCAACGATAGGACGGCTCTCCCCATCGTGGGTTGTACGTTGGACTCCATGTAGCTCACATGGTTTATGTCGATTACAGGATCTCCCAGTGTGTGTGTTTCCTTGTGTCTATGGTGAATGGTGAAGTAATTTGAAAATTGAACTGTGAAAGTTATTATTTCGAAAGATTTAAATGATATTTACATTATGAGAATTGATATTCTTGATGAACTGAAAGTGATTGACAAATTATATGATGACTCACATGTGTTATTATACTTATTTCTTCCTCTCATGATTATGATGATTTTCTTCGGGCTATGTGAGTCTTTCATACATCCTGCATATTTTTTATAAATATTTATGATGATGATGTTTATACAACAGCATACACCCCCATATACTCGGTTCCTTTCCATGGTACTGACCCACATCTTCGGATGTGGGTTGCATTTTCTCAGAATGTAGGTTCAGGTGCTCAGTTTCAGGTTCGACAGTGATTCTTCGGGCACGCTGTTCTACATCCTCTGTTGTGGTGAGTCCTCATGTTCCGAGGACGTGATGTCTGATGTTGGTTTCACGGAATTGTTTACATTTGATAACTATGTATGAGTCAGTTGGGGAATGTCTCAATGGTTCGCTGGTTTTATTGATTTTCTTGGAGACTTGTCAGACTAGTATAGATGTTGGGAGTTAACTAATAAGTCGTATTTTGTTACCTTTCTGAAATTCTTTTATTCTTGGATGATGATTACTCTGTTGATATTTGAGGGTTATTTATGGAAACCCCGTTGATTTGTGTTGAACTGAATGAAAATGGCTCAAAGGGTTAGCTTGGGGCTACTCGTAGCCTCAAGCACCGTGTGACGCTCCGGGACCCATTTTTCGAGGCGTTACACTTGTATACAACCTTATCGTGCATTTCTGCAAGAGATTGTTAGCATTATTGCATATCTCGACTCGTGACACACACACATATATATGTGTGTGTGTATGTATATATATATGTAGCTTATTTTCCAAAGAGTAAGTTAGATAGGCAAAACTTTACTCCTATCATACCTCTCTCATGATGTCTATTTTTCTTAGTATGGATTGAGTTAGATCCATTTTTATTTTCGATTTATTCGATTTCGCATCCTCATGTTATGTTGTTCACACACCAAATGCTCAGCCTTGCATGTGCATCGAGGCTGTTTAAGTGTCCATATACTATGTTGTTCATGCTTCAGATGTTCAAATCTAAACAAGCAAGGGTGTTAAATTTAAGTTTCCTAACAAGCTATTAATTGTTTTCTTTTTTTGCTTTCTTGATTATTTTTTCTCTTGTAGGATACATGGATTAAACATGTTCGAATAGATGAAAAAAATCAGGTTTATCGTATCTTTAGAGGCTTGGTGCATGGTCGTCAAACATTTGGTGCTAAAAGATGGATTGTTGCACTTCAAAGGATGTCTGAGAGATGTAATTTTGCAGTGGCTGCAACTAGTCCTACTAGCCATGATATCAATATTGGAGGTTCGGTTTTATGTCCCTTGTCTTGTTTTCTTATTAGTATTGTTATTATTACTCTTCTACTAAGGTTCAATTTTATGTCCCTTGTCTTGTTTCCTTATAAGTATTGTTATTATTATTATTCTACTAAGGTTCGGTTTTATGTCCCTTGTCTTGTTTCCTTATCAGTATTGTTATTTTTCTCCTTCTACTAAGGTTCGATTTTATGTCCCTTGTCTTGTTTCCTTATGAGTACTGTTATTATTATTCTCCTTCTACTAAGGTTTGATTTTATGTCCCTTGTCTTGTTTCCTTATCAGTATTGTTATTATTATTATTATTCTACTAAGGTTCGGTTTTATTTCCCTTATCTTGTTTACTTATCGTCCTGAGCCGGGGGTCTATGGGAAACAACTTCTCTACTTCATCTGAGGTAGTGGTATGACCTGCGTACACTTAACCCTCCCTAGACCCCACTTTGTGGGAATACACTCGGTATGTTGTCATTGTATTTGTCATCACCTTGTTTCCTTACCAGTATTGTTAGTATTACCCGCCAACTATCTTATTCTTTGATTTTAGAATTACTTGTTGTCTCCTTGGCTCCGATTATCATAGCATTTATTGCTGTCACGGTTCGATGATCTCTTCTGCATTGTTTTCAGTATGACTTCTTCACTACTGTATTTGTTTTACATACTTGAGTGGAGGGTTAAGGTAGGAATAAGATAGCGCACATGCCACCCTCCCGAAACCCCACCGGTGAGATTACACTGAATATGTTATATATTGTACGTCGTTGTAATAGTACTTATTATTCTTTTTTTTCCAGTGGTCACTGATCCTGAAGGGGTGAAAAATGTGATGCAAACATCACAAAGTATGGTGAAGAGATTTTTTGAAATTCTAAGTATGACAGACAGATTGGATTTCCCAACTTCATCAAAATTGAATAGTGGAGATAGGGTTTCCATTCGAACAAATGAAGAAATTACTCAGTCACCAAAAGGATGGGTTGTTACTGCTGCTACTTCTCTATGTATTCCTCTTTCATTCCAAATTGTTTTTGATTTCTTCAAAGATGACAAGACAAGGCATGAGGTATGTATCGAACCTCTTTATAACAACGTTGTTTGTTCAGATGTTCTTTTAGTTATTGCAGTGATATGTTGTTATAGAGAAGACGATAATATAATTTGAATGTTATAATGAAATGTTCTTGTTATAGAGAGGTCTAACTATATGTATATCCATTTTTTAACGCAATGAACCAAACGTCCGATAAAAAAAATTTATTTTTGCATTATCATCTATGAAACCTCTTTATAACAACGTTGTTTGTTCAGATATTTTTCTGGTGGTTAGTTTTTATAGCAAAATGTTGTTAAGGAAGACAATAATATAACATGGATGTTATAATGAAATGTTGTTGTTATAGAGAGCTCTGATAGTATGTATATTCAATTTTTAATGCAATGAAACAAACGTATGATAAAAAGTCTGTATAACTTGTTTCTTAACCAAACGACCCCTAAAAGTATCCTTATAGGTCGTTTAGATTTTTCTTGTTAAACTCACTAAAAAATGAACCAATATGAGAATCTGAATTCATAATTGTAGAACTAGAATTGAGTTCAATGTGAAAAATCTTTGAAATTATTAATTTAAAGTACTGAATGCAACTTTATTAGGGTTCTATGTTATGTTATCTACAGGTTTGGCTCTTGGCATTAATTGTACATAATTATCTTCTTTTTTCCAATTTTTTCTGGTTATATCGTCTTAAACAATTCTCATCTCATGAACTATTTTTTAACGATTAAATTATGAATTTGTTTATAGTTTGATTTTACTTTTTTTTTTCAGTGGGATCTTTTGACCAGTGGGAATAATGTGACTAAATTAACTCGAGTACCAACAGGAGCTTTTCCAGGAAATAGTATTACAATCATTCAGGTACTTGTCAGATTTATTTATTTATAGTTTGCTATTTTCTCCTTAAATTATCAAGTAATAATGATATTTTTCAAGAATCAAATAAAATGACTTATGATTGGATTCTTCTTTTCTCATTATTGCGTTTAACTTATATATACTGACAATTTGAAAATCTTTTTTTGCATAATCATGAACTTTTGCCTATTATAGGCGGTTATAGTTTGTTTTATTTTCTAGATTAATAATTCCATTTGCTTTTTTTTTTTTTTTAAGGTGATCCAATAACTATCTGTAACTATCTTTTAAGCGATCCAACTATGTGAATTTTCTCGTACGCTAAAGTGTATAGAAGTTAAACTCCTCTTTGTTATATATATTCACTAACAATAATCATCGTTGATCTGTTGCTAAATAGTTCGTAATTGTTAGATTCGATAAGCATCCAGATTTTTACTGTTTAGCGACAAAAAATTTCCGTTATTAATTTTATTCATTTTAGTGCTTACACTTATATTTCTGAAATTGTTGTAATGTATATATGCAGCCCTATGTGCCAACAGAGAGAAACATGTTAATGATTCAAGAGTCCAACATTGATGAAATGGGAGCATTTATAATATATGCACCTATAGATTTACCAACAGTCACTTCAGTTATCAATGGAGGTGATGCCACAAAAGTTTCCATTTTGCCTTCCGGTTAGTAGAACATCCCTCGTTGAAAATTACTTCCAATACATATATACTAATCTTGAACATCCTTAACGAAATTCCTGGCTTTATCACTGCCTCAGGTATCAGCATAAATCCCGATGGTCAACTTGCATCGAACAGGAAAAATACTGGAAATGCACAAGATGGTTCAATTTTGACAGTGGCTTTTCAAATATTGATTTCTGACGATAATTATTTGATGAATCAACAGAAACATATGGATGCAGTGGCTTCTGTTCATGGCCTTTGAGCTCCAAAGTTTTCAAAATCAAACAGCATTGGGTTGCTCTGACTGAATATTATGGTGGTTTAGTTTCATGTTGTTTGTTTGTTTGTTTTTGGAGATTTTAAGACTTGGCCAAATTATGGTTTTGAAGGATGATGTGTTTCCCTTCTTTGTGACTTATGAAAATCTCAAGAGTTTGAGATATGTGTGATATTGCTATTATCTTTTTTATTGATAGACTATGTTTTGAGACTTCTCATTTGTTTGATTCTTTGATTTTAGCCTGTTTGCTTTTTTCCTGGTCATTATTTTTGTCATTCGTCATGTTAGAATATCGAGCTAATCAGGGTCTATTGGATGCAACGTCTCTACCTTAGAGGCAATGATCGGTCTACGTAAATTCTACTGGCCTCTCCAGATTACACTGGGTATGTTGTTGTTGTCGTCATGTTACAATATCATCTTTCTGAAATTGCAAGTCAATATAGTGGAGTAGTATATATATAGTATCCATGTGTGGATGAAATTATATATGTTGTGAACACGAATAGCTCAGAGGCTGGCCAATCTGTTCAGTCTGGGGTTAAACCACGATGTGGACCGAGAATTAGACAGGCCAACGATTGATTTGCCTGGGATCGAGGTTGAATAGAGATAAAAGGGTTGTCATTTGCGGTTTTGGAAATGCATGCGTATTATATATGAAGTAAATGTTTGTTCCTCTCGTCTTCTTTCTAGAGTCTAAGCTTCTCATCCTCCATTCTTGTTTATCCCTCTATAGACATCAAAATTTTTTGTACTCTATAAGAAGAATCTAATTTCCGTTAAGAGTTCTAGGGGGTTACTATAACCTAAACCTAAACCTAGCTTGGTGACTACTCTACTCTAAACCCTAAATTAATAAACTTAAACCTAGCTTGGTGGCTACTTTACTCTAAACCCTAAATTAATAAACTTAAACCTAACTTGGTGACTACTCTGATCTAAACCCTAAATTACACTGGCTAAATATACAACAACAACAACAAACCCAATATATTCTCACATAGTGATATCACTACCTCTAAAGAGGTCGAGAGGCCTTTTCCGATAGACCCCCGGCTCAAGACAAAAGACAGTATGAAAGAGCAACAAAAGCATAGAACAGGATAAAATAACATATGTACGACATCCACAAACATATTCTACAATGCCAACAACAGGACACCAGGTTCAACCTAAATACCGACTGCGACTCATTCATACCCTTAGCCCTCTATCCTAATACTTTTCCTCCATAAATTCACGGGCTAAATATATTCATTTAAAAAGGCAGCTCCAATATCCCACAAATTCACGGGATATTCATAAAGAGGTCAAACATAACATATCGAAACAATGGGTTATTCAATATCTCACAAATTAATGGGTTATTATATTATCAAACATCTTGAATATCTCTCGAATATTCCATAAACTCTCGGGTATTCATAAAGAGATCGAACCTTCAATATCCCACAAATTAATGGAATATCCATGCTCCTCGGAAGATGTTGGAAGGAATAAATCATCAAACTCGAATCATTGCGTGAAGCTGGTTTAGCAAGAACATCTGCTACTTCATTTCCCTCTTCTTTACACTAGGTAACTGATCATATATATGTTCTTGCCATGTTTGATATTGGTTGTATTGATGAAATTTGAATCCTGATTATTATGTATATTGAACTGTACACTGGCTGTTGAGGTGAGCTAAGACTTGGCTTTACTGAAGTTCTTTTCTCATGAAAGTCATGCTCGTAAGGTAATTTGATTAAGTGTTTTTGAATGATTGTACGAGTTTTCTAAATACTGTGACAAAATCAGTATCTATATGGAAGTACTAAATTTCATATTATATGGACAACAACAATATGACAGACGATTTGCAGCTATGGATAAATTTGGGGCACATCAACATAGACTTGGAGATGGACTCTTTAATTTGACGTTATCAGAGTACTGCCTGAAGAAGAATCAGTACTCTGATAATGTCAAACTGAAGGCTTTTATAGTGATGAAAGCTATATTTTTTTTTAATCCACCCCCATCGCGTGGAGTGGATTGGGTGGGGGGAGCCTTGGCATAACTGGTAGGGTTGCAGCAGGTTCAAGCTGTGGAAATAGTCTCGCGCAGAAATCTAGGGTAACGCTGCATACAATAGGCCCTTGTGGTCCGATCCTTCCTCGAATCCCATGCATAGAAGAAGCTTCAATGCACGGGGCCTTAAAATTAACAGAAGTCTTTTGATAAGCCTTTTACTTCACCATCATGGAAATTGAGGGGTCTCCAAAAGAGTACAAATAGATGAAGATGATTTGAAGTAGCCATGAATAGTTCCATTGATATAGTGATGAAATACTAGTTGTTGAACACTAAATTAAACTTCCTATCATGTTGGTCCAAGAATTTGAGAAACCAAATTGCTTCATTACCTGACTCATAAATTTCCTTGAAACTCCAACATAGGCCTTTGCATGAAGCCATGCAAAGCTTCATAATGGTTGTCATAATCATTCATCACTTTTGGAAGATCATAATCAAGAATAATAGAATCCATTAATCTACTCTCTCCGTTTCTAATTACTTGTCACATTTTTTGGTCTGCACGCTCCTTAAGAAAAACATTAACTAGAAGGTAATTTAGCTCTATTTAATACTTGTCTCTTCTACACTATATAAATATCTCTCTATATTTATGATTAAGGATGAAGATAAAAAAAGATAACTAATTATTTCTTAATTTTCTAAAACAAAGTATTGGAATATTTGTTTTTAGTGAGGACGACGAGTATTTTCGAAGGGAGGGAGAATATCTATCTATCTTGTGAATCGATTCTCAAAGAAAGTGACAGCTATAATGTGATTTTAAGTCTCATAAACATGTTAAAAATAAAAACTTGTAGATTTAATATATATATATATATATATATATTATACAATCATGGTGTTTCTCACCATATTGGGGAAAGATAGATTAAATGGAGGCTCATTTCGGGAGTTTTATGTGATAAGAAGGTGTTACCCAAGCTTAAAGGTAAATTCTATGGAGTGGTAGTCTGTCTGTATGGAGCAGAGTGTTGCCAGTCAAGAACTCTCATATTTAAAAATTGAAGGTGGCGGAAATGGGGATGCTGCGTTGGATGTGTGGACTTACTACGGGAGATAGGGTTAGGAATGAGACTATTCGGGAGAAGGTGGGAGTGGCATCGGTGAAGGACACGATGCGGGAGGTGAAGTTGAGATGGTTTGCGGATGTGATGAGGAGGAGCACCGATGCCCCTGTTTGTAGCTGATCAGGTTAAAGGGATAGTATGTTTGGGTGAGTAGTAGATAGTAGTTAGGAGTGCTTTGGTGTAGCCTGACTAGTAGTCTTAGGGTTGTGTACATAAGTTGGAGCTTCTAGTTAGGAGGGTTTGGGTAAGGTGTATGCCTTTGGTACTTTGTGGGTATCTTATTTATGTTATTCCATCTTGTTTCATGATGTATTACGACTTTGTTTACTGTCTTTAATTTTGTCCTGAGTCGGGGGTCTATCGAAACAACCTCTCTGTTTCTTTGGAGGTAGTGGTATGAACTACATACAGTTACCCTCCCCAGACCCCACTATGCAGGAATACACTGCGTTTGTTGTTATTGTTGTTGTTGCTGTTGGTGGTGTCCGGGATAGCTTGCGCACACGTCGACTAATTTTACGAAATACCAGTCACCTCCCACCAGCAATAGATATCAAGATAACTGTGTCCGCTAATGTTAGGTATCTGTCATTCTGAAGGCGTGATATCAGTATAAAGGGTTATTATCTATAAATTAACAATAATTATATTTCCAGCAGGTTAGGCCAATGCAAAGTTTACTACTTAATTTAGTTGATTATTGTTACAAATATTCATTTTTATTTTTGACAGTTGTTTCATATTTTATCAAATTTAGAATGTCAATTATATGTCATTTTCGAGAATGATTTCTCTAGGTTTATGTTTTATGTAACTTTAATTTATCCCATGAAAAATAAATCACGAGTATTTTGTACATTTTTATGCATTAGAAAAGCAATTTAAAAAAACTATCAACATGAATATTAAAGATCAATACAAACCTAAAATTTTCTATTTTGTTGATTATGTTAAAATATCAAGCTAATATAAAGACTTATATAATTAATTATCTTTATTATTCTCGTCTTTTGAGAAAGGTTACATGTTGTAATTATTTTTGATGACGCAAAAGCTACATATTTTTTATATTATATTACCAATAACTACATATTAATAGTAATACAAGTAATATTAACGATGACAACAAAACACCAACATGAATAATTATAATAAAGTTAACTACATACTATTCTCTTAATAGTTAAAAGATTCAAAAAAAATTCTAACAACTCAAATTTGGCACTCACAATAGTTGGTTACAAATATTTGGTAAGTAGTTGTGAATTTAAAATTTATTTCTAAATATCTATATTTTCACGATCTAAATTTTGATTAATAACTCTTCTGATTAGATTTAATTAATCTCATGCCATTGAATAACAAACTCGACTACTTACCATTTTCTTAAGATATACAAAATTCTTAAAACTTATTAATTTTCTTTTAGCCTTATTATTTTGAAGATTTTTGAAGCAATGTCCACATCCCGATGAGAATCAGAGAAATCAATTGAGTAAGGAAGCAGGACTTGACCCTAAGCAAATCAAGTTTTGGTTTCAAAACAAAAGGACTCAAACCAAGATAAATATTTTTAATTAATTAGTCTTTTTTCTATAAATTTTATAATTGTTAATATATTATTATTTTTATTTACACATAATGACATATTTCATGGACTAATTTTTTTAATCTAGGTGAAAATCCTTCAAATATTCATTGGACATGAGAAAGAAAATGTAGTTAAAATTAGAGCGGGAATTTGAACTTTTAAATTAAAATAAAGGGAGAAAATAATTTTCATACAACTTTATAAATGGATTTTCACACATTTTTTATTAGTCTCTTAATATTACTTTTGGTCCTTCAATTAATGCTAAAATTTTATTTTTAATCCTTATAATATATGACTAAGCGGATTTTACCTTCAATCGATTAAAATATGCACTTTTAATCTCTTTACTTATGAATATTCACAAATTTTCCATAATTATTAATCGTTTTACCACTTTATTACCTATGTATTATATTAATATTGTATAGTCACCCATATATATTTATAGTTTCAAAATAGTTCATACAACATAATCTTACATAAAATGACTAAACACATTATACATATTTATACTAATTGAAAGTTAAATGTGCATCAAAATGCACCTATAGTGCTATTATCCCTTGAACTATTAGCTTCATTTTCAACATTTAATTAGCTCATAATCTCCGATTTATTTATCTATATTATGTAATTAATTTTTATTATATATTTTGTTCATCAGACACAAACTGAGAGATCAGATAACAGTACTCTTCGAGCAGAAAGTGAAAGATTTCATTGTGAAAATATGGCAATGAAAGAGGCTTTGAAAAGTGTAACATGCCCAAGATGTGATGGTCCACCCATTGGTGAAGAAGAAAGGACACGTAATATAGAAATTTTGAAAATGGAAAATCAAAATCTGAAAGACGAGGTAAATCTTTTATGTATTATTTGTATATTTATATATTTTTAATTTATTTATTTTCCTTTCAAAAGATTATTTATATATAACATGACGCAGAAGCGAATTCATGATCTGAACTTGATGAATTAATTCGGACTTTAAGGTAGCACATATATAACTTCTTGTACTTTAAAATGGACTTTAAAATGAAGGTATCATATCTAACATTTTGTGAACTTTTAGTCCTTTTTTACATGTATATACGTTCTACCTGAAACATATTTGGTTCAGATAAATCCAAAGGGATGCAATTCATGATAAGCGTTGAGTTCATCTAGTGCTATATACTTTAAAATGGTCGAATTCATCTAGTTAAAATCTTGAATCCGTTTCTGCTTGATGCTTATGAGTTGCATCTTTTTGGGTTAGCAAATTATGTTTAATATAAATAATGTATTTATATATTTTTAATTTATTATTTTCCTTAAAATAATTATTTATATATAACATGTGAGGCAGAAGAGGATTTATAATTTGAACTTGATGGATCAAATTTGAGCTTTAAAGTAGGGTTTAGTCCCTTTTTAATGTATATATGTTCTACCGAAGATATTCGGTTCAGATAAATTCGAAGGGATGCAATTCATGATAAGCGTCGAGTTTATCTAGTGCTATATACTTTAAAATTGCCGAATTCATCTAGTTAAAATCTTGAATCAGTTTCTGCTTAGATGCTTATGAGTTGCATCTTTTTGGGTTATTAAATTATGTTTATTATAAATAATGGCTTATTATGTCAAGTAATTTAACTTATTTTTTTCACCCCCTTAATAAGAAATTCAGGCTTCGCTACTGGATACACGTGACATTATCAGAGAAGTTAATATGATTGGTCGCGATAAGTGACACGAAGCCTTGAGAGGCATGCTTGCGATAATGACGATATAAGGTTCTCTATCGAGAAGGAAAAAACTGGTGGGATGTTATCCGCGATGACATGGCATGAGAGACAAGGTTGTCAGACTGTTCAGTGCGTGGACGAGCTCGTATGAAACTGAGAAGCACATAACTATTAGCTAGCGCCCTCTCCAATGGATGAGACGTATGGTGCAAGGACATAGGTCTGGGTACTATAGGGCCCTAGTGGCATATTTCGATTCGACAGAGCATAGTGTTGTAATCTATAAATAGTCGTCCTTTCAGACTTGTAAAGCATCTTGACTCTTACTCTCTTATCGAATACAATAGCTTTCTTGATCTCTGAGCATTTTTATTCGTCATAGTTTATTGTGCGTTACGTTGGCTTGGTTTCATCACTAGGGGATGGGATCTGATCTCAACAACGCTTATTCACTCCAGGTTCACTTAGATTTGTCATGTTTTCATTTTCGTTTTCATTTAATAACCAAACTGCTAGTAAATCAAACCTAAAACAAGTTTAATTCGTAATGTGTGCTCTTAACTCACCTATAAATTCAACCGTCCAAATCCACATTAAACTTTAATTTCTTGTCCTTCTATTCATTTTACAATTCGTTGGTTAAACCGTTATAGTTTCAGTTATCAGGTTATTTTGATGAGTTACTTGAGCCAAATTCTTTTTGAAAACAACATCTCTACATTTCATGAGGTAATGGTAAGATCTGAGTATATTTTGTCTTCCTCAAAGCTGATTTTTTTGTAAACAACCTTTCTAACTCCATAAAGTAAGGGATAAAATCTGCTTATATTGTATCTTCCCCAGACTCAGTATATAAGATTACACTAGATATATTGTTATTGTGTTGATATTCTTCAAATACAAAAACGGGATAAAATCTGTTTAGTTGTATCTTTTCCAGACTCAGTATATAAGATTACACTAGATATATTGTTATTGTGTCCATATTCTTCAAATACAAAACAGAAATAAAATCTGCTTATATTGTATCTTTTCCAGACTCAGTAGATAAGATTACATTCGATATACTGTTATTGTGCGATATTCTTCAAATACTGAAAAGGAATAAAATCTGCTTATATTGAATCTTTCTCAGACTCAGTATATAAGATTACACTAGATATACTGTTATTGTGTAGATATCTTCAAATACAAAAAGGGATAAAATCTGCTTATATTGTATTTTTCTCAGGCCCAGTATATAAGATTACACTCGATATATTGTTATTGTGTCGATATTCTTCAAATTAATTTGTATGCACTTTGATTATACTATCGAATGTTTGTTGTATTTGTTACTTTTTTGTCGTATACTTGTTTAGGTATAATGTAACGCAGAAAATTTTATTTAGATACTTACATTAAGACTTTTTCGATTAAGCATCTGGACACGTGGTAAATATTCTTATTGGATACTTTTGATTTAAATTTTGAAAAAAGCTTTTGAATATGATCTCAATTTCTCATTACATAAATAAGTTAATCACTTAAAATATGTCATCTCATATAATTATACACATCATCTTCAATTAGAACATGCCTGAGATTTTATGGTTAATTAAGACTGATTTGTATAATTAAAGGAGGTAACATGTTCTAAGTATTAACTAGTCTATCCAATTGTCATTTGAGAAGACGCGTGAAAAATATTTCAAAAACATAAATTAAAAATGTCTAATAAAAATATTTTATCATGTGTTCAGATGCTTAATATAAATAATTTGTAGTTCAGATATATATCTAAATAAAATTAATTATTTTAACACACAAAGGGTAAATGATACATGAACTACAAATATATATATATATATATTTGGTGAAGAGAAAATGAATTAAGCTAGGCATGGCTAGTTAGGTTTTTAAGTTAGGAGAATATGTTAGAACTAGAAGGGTGAAATTTTTGGGTTCTAAGTCTTTATAATAGGGGAAAATTTTAATATAGATATGTGACGTTCATGACATAGGACAAATTTCTGGAAAAGGTTGCATATTGTATTTTACGCGAATTCCCATTCGAATAAAAGACGAATGAGTTTAGAATCTCCAGGAAAATCTGTACAGACTAGATTCAAAACGGATAATATCTCAAGAGTTGGACCAGAATCGTTATAGATTATTTCCCCAATGAGCCTTACGAAATATACAAAATCATCTCTCAAATTTTGATTATGGTTTAAATTATTTGAGATTAGCGAGATTACATTAGACGTCAACAGAAAAAAAACAAATAGGTTTTCTTAACGGCAATAATAGTCTTTCTTTTTGGGTTTCCTATTCAGTGTCTGATATCCTTATTAAAACTCGACTAATCCGAATTCGCATTGGGTAGGGCCCATTCAGGGTAGCGGCAATAATTAGTTCCCCAAACATTTAACATATAGTATAATTTTTCAATTTCCAATAATTAGAAGATGAATTTGTCCCTTACCATAATATTCAAATATGAAATATTTAGGTACTAACCATATTTGCTATCACGTATGAAATACTTAGGTACTAACCATATTTGCTATCAAATATGGAATATTTAGGTACTAACCATATTTTCTATCAAATATGAAATATTTTAGGTACTAACCATATTTTCTATCAAATATGAAATATTTAGATACTAACCATATTTGCTATGTATTGAGAAGCAAATGAAAAAGAGAAGAAATTCTTATTATCAGAAAAAATAAAAAATTAATGGGATTATTGAATTCTTTTCTTAAGAACAACCCAATGAAGTTACCAAAAGTTCTGCCAAAATCACTATCAAATATATATTATATTACTATAAGTGAAAAATCAAGTAATTTTACTTTTTCATGAATTTCAAAATTTAATTGAAATTAACTTTATCATAGTAGTATTTTAGTTGTAAAATAGTATTTTTAGAAGGAAAAAAATAGAAGGGACACCCTATATATATATATATATATATATATATATATATATATATATATATATATATATATATATATATATATATATATATATATATATATATATAATTTCACACTAAAATATTGTATTAATTATTCCATAAATGGTCACAACAATTATGCACATAGTAAATTTCATAAATGATCATACAATTACATGTTTTTTTTTCAAAACAACAACAACAACTAAAGTCACATCACTATATTTTCTAATAAAAAATCACAAAAACTTACACCTATTCTATATTTTAACATTTCATTATTTTAATTTTATAAATACAAGCCCAATTAAAAAGTGATTGGTTCAATTAGACCATTTTTTTTTCCTTTTGAAAGTGTAAGTTAACATATAGTGCTCGTCATAAAATACCAAAAATTGAATTATCGAACTGAATAAAAAAATTTGATAATTGATATTCGGTAATTCAGTATTGGAATTGAGTTTGGTACAAGATATTAATACCGTTTTGTATTCGATAATATTATTAGTTATCCCAAAGAATCTCTTAAACCTTGGTAATATATTCGTAAAAAGCACAAAAAAGAATACTAAATAGGGTTCTATTAGAAATACTCTTTGAAGTTTAAACGTAGTATGCACATCTTAATATGGTATTTACCTAAAACCGTACCGAATCGAAGTCTAATTTGTCGATTATCGAATCGATGTTTTTAAAAATATGGTATGTGATATCTACTTTCAAATACCGATTACAGATTTACAGAATCCGAACTTTGAAAATACCGAATCGAATACCGAACGTCCACCTCTATTAACATTTATTGAAAAACGTTAAAATTATTTTTAATTTCACTACCTCAAAAGTGATAATCTTGTTATTAATTCTTTTTGAAGCGAGTCGAGTCTATCATATTTTTTCGAAGCGAGTCAAGTATATCCTATTTTTTTGAAGCGAAGCGAGGCGAGTCTATCCTATTTTTTCGAAGCGAGTCGAGTCTATCATATTTTTTCGAAGCGAGTCGAGTCTATCATATTTTTTCAAAGCGAGTCGAGTATATCCTATTTTTTCGAAGCGAGTTGATTCTATCGTATTTTTTCGAAGCGAGTCGAGTATATCCTATTTTTTTTAAGCGAGTCGAGTCTAACATATTTTTTCGAAGTGAGTCGAGTATATCTTATTTTTTCGAAGTGAGTCGAGTCTATCATATTTTAATCGAGTTAAATATTTATTAGTTTTTTTTTTTCTCAAAAAACACCTTGATGGTATGTGTTAGGTGGTGAACACAACAATTTACATCATCCAAAATATTAAATTAAAAATTTAAAATAGTTTTAAAATGTAGAGTAAAAAGATTCAATTTATTGACTTTGTGATTTTTGTGTTAGTAGGATAAATAATTTTTGATATTTCTATTAGAAAAACATAATTATTTGACTTTAATGGGAAAAGGTAAGTCATAATTATATTTCTATTTCTGAAATTTTACCCAAGATGCAATTTTTATAGACAGTATATAAATACAAACCATAAATACTAATTCCCAAAAAAAAAAAAAAATTGTGAAAAAAAAAAACACATGAAAATTCTTATCTTATGTTTATACGTTGCATTATTATTATCTCAAATTTTCCCCGAAATTTTTTGTCATATCAGATTATATGAGTCTGTAAAATATTTAGTCAAATTATTTTCTACTATATAATAGACCATCTACTATGAACATATAAAATTTCTCTTTATCTCTATTTATCGATCGAGAGGTTGGTAAAATTCGCTTCTCTTATATATTTCATTTCTCTTCAGTCTACTTTAGTTGTTTCATATATAGTCAAACGAATTAACATTCAATTTTTTTTTTTTTTGTGTGTGTGTTTTATTTTGCTGTTCAGGAATTAGTAAAGGAAAATGACAGATTCTGAGGAAAAACATGTTGGAGAATCATCAAACTCGCAAAAAAAAACAAAAAGGAAAAGGCAATGTCATCGACACAATGTGGAACAAATTCAACATCTTGAAGCGTAAGATTAATTTTATTTATCAAAAAAAATAAATTGAACCTTTATATGCTCAAATTTTTTTGAAACTTTTTTTTTTGGGTTTAAGAAATAATTGTTATTTTTTTTCCAAAGAGACATGAATGATAAATTGAAAATAGATGTATAACAATTTATGTTTTCTTTATGTGTTCTTTGTGTGCGTTGATTTATATTAATTCTTGTTCATTTCATGTCTTTTTTTTTTTTTTTTACCTTATAAGCTTGTTGGATTTAATAATAGATCTTTTCTTTTAATTTTATTATTCAATTTTTTTGATTGACTTGCTAGAATGGTTCAAAATTAGTTTATTTGAATGATTAATCTCCCATGTATATACATTTTTATACATGAATCAATTTGTCATTGATTATTCATTAATAACTTTAGCATAAGAGGATGGATTTCTTAAATTCTATTTTTTTTTTCTCATTTTGAACCAAAAACAATAATCTCCTTATTTCATGAGAATTTTGTCATGATGTTCGATATACATTTTGGAATTTGACTAATTTAGATTTACATCGAGAAAGTAGGACTGGTGTTGGACAGTGCCACCATGGGGCTCGACTTATCCAGATTTGCATCTAAAAGTACAACTTTAGGGCATAACTAATCCAGATTTAAGTTAAAAAGTTCCACTTTACGACTTGAGTAATCTAGATTTGCGTCAGATGAAGGGGTACTTACTGCTCTTCAATCTGGCGGTAAAACATTCCCCACCAAAGATTATTTTAGTTCAAATATCTGAACTTCAGATTTCCGATTAATAATGAAGAAATATTTATCCAACCTGACATATCTTTGGTGGTATATAAAGTCTTCTTTTTTACTTCTTCATTTTTATAAAATAAAAATAAAAATTGGTTACTAATATTTTTTTTTTTTTTTTGAAATGAAGATTTTTCAAGCAATGTCCACATCCAGATGAGAATCAGAGAAACCAATTGAGTAAGGAAACAGGACTTGACCCTAAGCAAATCAAGTTTTGGTTTCAAAACAAAAGGACTCAAACAAAGGTAAATTTATTTAATTAATTAGTCTTTTTTCTATAAATTTTATAATTGTTAATAGCTTATTATTTTTATTTACACATAATGACATATTAATAATTATTTATGAATGAAAAAAATCTTCAAATATTAAATAGACGGACTGAACTATGTTCGACTAGTTAAAATAATTTGAATAAATAAAGAATGGGCGGGATATAATAGATTGTATATATTTTCATGGACTAGTTTTTTTAATCTAGGTCAAAATCCTTCAAATATACATTGGACATGAGAAAGAAAACGTAGTTAAAATTAGAGCGGGAATTTGAACTTTTAAATTAAAATAAAGGGAGAAAATAATTTTCATACAACTTTATAAATGGATTTTCACACATTTTTTATTAGTCTCTTAATATAACTTTTGGTCCTTCAATTAATGCTAAAATTTTTATTTTAATCCTTATAATATATGACTAAGCGGATTTTACCTTCAATCGATTAAAATATGCACTTTTAATCTCTTTACTTATGAATATTCACAAATTTTCCGTAATTATTAATCGTTTTACCACTTTATTACCTATGTATTATATTAATATTGTATAGTCACCCATATATATTTATAGTTTCAAAATAGTTCATACAACATAATCTTACATAAAATGACTAAACACATTATACATATTTATACTAATTGAAAGTTAAATGTGCATCAAAATGCACCTATAGTGCTATTATTCCTTGAACTATTAGCTTTATTTTCAACATTTAATTAGCTCATAATCTCCGATTTATTTATCTATATTATGTAATTAATTTTTATTATATATTTTTTTCATCAGACACAAACTGAGAGATCAGATAACAGTACTCTTCGAGTAGAAAATGAAAGATTTCATTGTGAAAATATGGCAATGAAAGAGGCTTTGAAAAGTGTAACATGCCCAAGATGTGATGGTCTACCCATTGGTGAAGAAGAAAGGACACGTAATATAGAAATTTTGAAAATGGAAAATCAAAATCTGAAAGACAAGGTAAATCTTTTGTGTACTCTTTGTATATTTATATATTTTTAATTTATTTATTTTCCTCTAAAAAGATTATTTATATATAACATGACGCAGAGGCGAATTCATGATCTGAACTTGATGAATTAAGTCGGACTTTAAGGTAGCACATATATAACTTCTTGTACTTTAAAATGAACTTTAAAATGAAGGTATCATATCTAACATTTTGTGAACTTTTAGTCCTTTTTTACATGTATATACGTTCTACCTGAAGGATATTCGGTTCAGATAAATCCAAAGGGATGCAATTCATGATAAGCGTCGAGTTCATCTAGTGCTATATACTTTAAAATGACCGAATTCATCTAGTTAAAATCTTGAATCCGTTTCTGCTTGATGCTTATGAGTTGCATCTTTTTGGGTTAGCAAATTATGTTTATTATAAATAATGTATTTATATATTTTTAATTTATTATTTTCCTTAAAATAATTATTTATATATAACATGTGAGGCAGAAGTGGATTTATAATTTGAACTTGATGGATCAAATTTGAGCTTTAAAGTAGGGTTTAGTCCCTTTTTAATGTATATATGTTCTACCGAAGATATTCGGTTCAGATAAATTCGAAGGGATGCAATTCATGATAAGCGTCGAGTTTATCTAGTGCTATACTTTAAAATGGCCGAATTCATCTAGTTAAAATCTTGAATTCGTTTCTGCTTAGATGCTTATGAGTTGCATCTTTTTGGGTTATTAAATTACGTTTATTATAAATAATGGTTTATTATGTCAAGTAATTTAACTTAATAATTGTTATGTTTTTATTTTATTTTTTTAATTTTTGCAGCATGAAAGAGTAGCAAATCTCATATCACGTGTTCATGGGAGGTCCTTTTTGACAAATCAAAATTTGGAACTACCAAATGCAACTCTTAGAAGTCCATCAAATTCATCTGATGTGTTGAGATTAGGCTTAACATATGATGTTTAGATAGTTAGTCTATGTGATCAATTACAGGTAGAATGTACAACTGTCAAGGTAGTTAGTTATAGTCTACAGTTGGAAGCAGTTAGTGGAGTTATTGTTTAGTGTGCATATATAATGTTGTGTAACAGATCCAGAGAACTCATTCTTCTTTTCATCTAATAACAAAATATCTTCTCCAATATTTCTCTCTCTAGATTGATTTCCATTGATGAACTTATGGAAACATTCATGAAGCTCTTAGCCTAGATTTCTACATGGTATCAAAGTCAAGTTATCTCGAGTGATCCACGCAAATTGCTTGTTTAAATTTCACAGAGAAGTAATCATTTTGAAGCTCCATAACCCGTATAACAATGGCGAGAACCAAAATTGATGCCAATCATCCTCTGTATCTTGGATCGACGGATACACCGAGTTCGGTTCTTGTTCCGGTGAAGCTTACTGGTTCAGAAAACTATGGTTTATGGAGTCGATCAATGCTCATTGCACTGTTGGAGAAAAGAAAGTTAGGGTTTGTGAATGGAGTGTGCACGAAGGAGTCGTTCGAACCTGAATTATATGATCACTGGGAAACTTGTAACACGCTAGTGTTGTCGTGGATAATGAATACGGTTTCAGAAGATCTATTAAGCGGAGTTGTTTATGCATCAAATGCACACCTTGTGTGGGAAGATCTAAAGGAAAGTTTTGACAAAGTCAATCGCGTGAGGATGTGGCAATTGCATCGATAAATTATGATGTTGATGCAAGGTACTAACTCTGTTTCTACCTATTTCTCAAAGTTAAAGGAATTATGGCACGAGTATGATGTATTAGTTCCTTCACCTAATTGTGGTTGTGAGAGGTCGAAAGATTATGTTGAGCACTTGAGCCAGAAAAGGCTTCTTCAGTTCCTTAGTAGTCTTAATGAATCCTATGATCAAGATCGTAGACAGATACTCATGAAATCAGTAGCTCCAACTTTAGGACAAACATATGCCATGATTATCCAAGATGAAACCCAGCAAGTAGCAGCTGCAAACTTAGCAGCTAAAGCAGCTGATAAAGTTGAAACCATGGCTATTCACACAAGTTCCATGAGTTCACAGGCAGAAAGAGGTAGAGGATTTAGAGGAAGGCAACAACAGTGTGATTTCTGTAGAATGAAAGTCCACACAAAGGAAAACTGCTACAAGCTTGTTGGATATCCACCTGGTTTTCAAAATAGGAAGTTTTTTGGAAGTGGAGGATTTGGTGTTGGTAATTCTGATGGATGGAGAAGAAATTCATACACTTCTGATAACTGGAGAAAAGAGCAACCACCCACAGTGAATAACACTGATGTAGCATCTGCATCTAGGATTAATGGAGAAGTTTCATCTTCTCGGTGCAACACCAGATTTCAGTACGAAAAATAGTTTTACAACCCCTTTTCTGATGAACAATACAAACAGATCTTAAGTTTGCTGAACAAGGATTCAGGATATCATCATGTAAACATGGCAGGTATTGTAACTTGCTTGATGTCTCATTTTCTTCCTAAAACTGAATGGGTCATTGATTCCAGAGCCACACATCATGTTACTGCAAACCTGCAATTGTTAAAGGATAGGGTCAATCTAGATGCTTCTAAAAGAGATAAAGTGCATTTTCCTACAGGGGATAAAACTAAAATTACTCACACAGGAAGTGCCAACTTATTTGGGAATGAAAAAATGAAGGATGTGTTATTTGTTCCCGAGTTTAGATTTAACCTTTTATCAGTGTCAAAAGTGACTAAAGAGCTGTCTTGCTTCGTCACCTTTTTTCCTAATTTCTGTATGTTTCAGGACTTCTAAAATGGCAGGGTGAAGGGTATTGGTAAAGATCAAGGAGTCTTGTATGTGATTGATGGAGATTCAGCGGGATCTATGGTAGCACATAAGCTGAAAACAACATGTATGACCAACAGTGATGTCGAGTACAGTTTATGGCATAAGAGATTGGGACATCCATCATCCACAATCATGAAGAAGATTCCAGAGTTAAATAAGTGTTCTATCACTACTTTAGAAAAGGATTTTCACATTTGCCCCTTGGCAAAACAAACTAGGCTACAGTTTCCACTTAGTGAAACTAGAGCAGATTTTTCGTTTCATCTTGTACATATGGATCTCTAGGGTCCATATAAGGTCCCGACTTATGATAAGAAATACTATTTCTTGACTATTGTGGATGATCATTCTAGATTTACTTGGATTTACTTGTTGCAATTAAAGTCTGAAGTGATTGTTGTGCTTAGACAGTTTTTAGCCATGATAAAAAATCAGTTTGGCATGATGATGAAGGTTTTGAGGTATGATAATGGTGCGGAGTTCGTAAATTCTAAGTGTAAAGAATTGTTGTTTTCTCTTGGCATTGAGCATCAAAGTAGTTGCCCTTATACTCCCCAGCAAAATGGGATTGTGGAGAGAAAACACAGGAAGATTTTAAACATTGCTAGAGCCTTGAGGTTTCAGGCTATGATACCTCTTAGATACTGGGGATTATGTGTCAAGGGTGCAGTTTATTTGATGAACAGGCTGCCTTCAATTATACTAGCTGGACATACACCATATGAACTACTGTTTCATAAGAAACCTTCCATCACTCATTTAAAAGTCTTTGGTTGCCTTTGTTATGCAACAAATTTGTTGAAAAGAGACAAGTTTGGACCAAGATCAAGATCTGCGGTGCTACTTGGTTTTTCAGAACTGCAGAAAGGTTACATATTGGTTGACTTAATTACTAAAGATATATTTGTCAGCTGAGATATGGTTTTCAGGGAAACTATATTCCCTTTCAGTTTACCAGAGTCACTACATGCACTATCATCATGCCTTAAGGTTATTCATCCAGTTTGTCTTAGTGATACAGGTATGGATTCACTTCACACTTTGTCGTCTTCACCTTCAGATGATGCAAGTGATACTGATATGGTTCCTGAAGTGCAAGCACCAACAAATCCTGTACCTCCTGTTAGTACTACCACTGATATTGCTCTTGATCCTGATGTTGATACTAGAAGAAGATCAACCAGGACCTCTAAAGAACCCCTTTGGATGAAAGACTATGTTGGCCGGCCCAAAGCACAATGCAGTAATGTTCTATATCCTTTATCTGACTATTTGTCTTATGCTAATACCTCCTCTACATACCAGTGTTATCTAGCCAATTTCTCATCATTGGTAGAACCTCAAAGCTTTAGTGAGACCGTAAAGGATAAAAGATGGGTTGATGCCATGAAGGTTGAGATCAAAGCACTTGAAGATAACAAGACTTGGGAAGTTGTTGACCTACCCGCTGGGAAGAATACAGTAGGCTCAAAATGGGTTTACAAGATTAAATTTCAAGCAAATGGAGAAGTGGAGAGATTCAAGGCTAGATTGGTAGCCAAAGGTTATAGTCAGAGGAAAGTTCTGGATTATCATGAGACCTTTTCACCTGTAGCCAAGATGGTTACAGTCAGGTCAATTATCACTCTTGCAGCATCACAAGGTTGGAACCTCTTTCAAATGGATGTGTTTAGTGCCTTTCTTCAAGGTGACTTATGTGAAGAAGTATACATGGAAATTCCTGAAGGTTTCAGAAGACAGGGGGAGACTAAAGTGTGCATGCTATTAAAATCTTTATATGGACTTAAACAAGCATCCAGGTAGTGGAATATTAAATTGACCGAAGCACTGATACAAGCTGGTTTTACTCAAAGCAATTATGACTATTCCTTATTTACTAAGAAGGAAGGATAAGATGTAGTAATCATCTTAGTTTATGTAGATGATTTACTAATTACTGGAAGTTGTAACAAGATGATAAACTCAACGAAGGATGCACTACATCAACATTTCAAAGTAAAAGACTTAGGAGAACTAAAATTTTTCTTGGGAATTGAAGTGTTGAGATCCAAGACTGGAATATTGTTGAATCAAAGAAAGTATGTGTTAGAGCTAATTTCAGAGTTGGGGCTTAGTGGAGCAAAGCCTACAACAACACCTTTAGAAACTAATATCAGACTCACTAGTGCAGAATTTTATGAAGCAACAGGAGAGCAAAGTGATGCCTTATTGTCAGACATAGGAGCATATCAAAGGTTAATGGGAAAACTTTTATATGTGACCATAACAAGACCAGATATAAGCTACACTGTACAGACCTTGAGTCAATTCATGCAAAGGCCAAAACAATCTTATTGGGATTCAGCTATCAGAGTGGTGAAATATTTGAAGTTAGCACCAGGACAAGGGATCCTTATGAGTGCATCACCTAGTCAAGAACTTACATGCTGGTGTGATTCAGATTGGGCAGCTTGTCAAAATACCAGAAGGTCTGTGACAGGATACTTGATCAAATTTGGGGACTCACTAGTGTCATGGAAGTAAAAAAAGCAACAGACAGTCTCACGAAGTTCGACAGAGGCAGAGTATAAGAGCATGGCATCAACAGTGGCTAAAGTTACATGGTTAGTAGGTTTATATCAAGAAATAGGAATCAAGGTGAAACAACCAGTGAAGATTATGAGTGACAGTAAGTCTGCAATACAGATTGCATCTAATCCAATCTTTCATGAAATGACTAAACACATTGAAATTGATTGTCATTTCATTAGAGACAAAATCAAGGATGGAATCATTAAAGCAGTGTTTGTAAAGACTAAAGAACAACAGGCAGATCTATTAACCAAAGGGTTAAGTAAAGCACAACACTCATATTTGATGAGCAAGCTTGGAGTGTTCAATATCTTACACCCTCCAGCTTGAGGGGGAGTGTTGAGATTAGGCTTAACATATGATGTTTAGATAGTTAGTCTATGTGATCAATTACAGGTAGAATGTACAGCTGTCAAGGAAGGTACAACTCTCAAGGTAGTTAGTTATAGTCTACAGCTGGAAGCAGTTAGTGGAGTTATTGTTTAGTGTGCATATATAATGCTGTGTAACAGATCCAGAGAACTCATTCTTCTTTTCATCTAATAACAAAAATATCTTCTCCAATATTTATCTCTCTAGATTGATTTCCATTAATGAACTTGTGGAAACATTCATGAAGCTCTTAGCCTAGATTCCTATATGATGAAAGTTTGTTGAGCCAAAATATATCTGGTTCTCCCATTGAATTTCCTTCTGCTCAAGAAAATATTAACAATAATGTTCGAGGACATTTGCTAAATATTAATAATATTCCAATGATGTCCCATATACCACAAGAAAATTATCAACTTCTTCATGATATTAGGGAGAAAGCTATTCTTACTGAGGTTATTAATGCTGCTATAGAAGAAATGATGCAACTTTTGCCAATGAATGAACCATTTTGGGTTACTACAAGTGATGGGAAGTGTTCTCTTCACCGCGATAATTATGACAGAGTATTTTCACATCCATATCAGCGACCTTATAGATCATCAACTGCTCGATTTGAATCATCAAAGGAATTTGGAGTTGTACCGATGCCTGCTATTGAGTTGATCCAGAACTTTGTTGATCCAGTAAGTTTCTTGAACGCATTAGTATTATAATAGTTCAGTTCACAAATGATGTTATCCGCTTTGTACCTAGGGCGCTACATGAATTTAGAACTTGTTTCTAGGGTCTAAGGCTTGCTTTGCTGTATATATATATATACAACTCTCTCATGTGTTTAGTAAAGTAGAAAATTATGCATGCTAAACACTTTTTGGATCGATTTTTAAAAAGTAGCCAATGTGTGAGAATTTGTTAGGGGTCATGATATTTTGAATTCTACAAATACATTGTTAGGGGTTCCAAAAATTGACTATTTTTTAACGACTTTTGAATCTATGGCTATTTTTTAACAGGTTGATACAATTTTATTTTTATATTTTTCTCCTATTTAAATGGAACGAAGGACATGGACAATGAGTATTTATATAACCGATCCTAATTACCTGAAATTATTTTGTGGTGTAATTATTTTTGTTATTATTTAGTCATTAATCATATACTTAAAAATGATATGATTTTGTATATATATGCAGGTCAAATGGATGAACATGTTTCCTTCTATAGTCCAACAAGCTAGGGGTTTTGAACTTCCTGATACTGAGCATTTGGGTGGTTCTATACAAATGGTAAAATATTAATTCATATTCTAATTTTATTTCCCTAGTAATTAAATAGATATTAAAATGGCAAAATTTTAGAAATAGCTAATATTTAGCCAATAATTAATGAGGCACCATAGCTGGAATTTGCCTAATTACAAGACGTAACGATAGTTTAGGAGCTAAATATATAAATTACAGATCGTATATATAAATATAAATTCGTTTTATTCGTTTGTACACAAATACAAACCTTTAGAGATTTGTGTACGAGCCAAAAAATTTGCTTTGTATACGAACACAAGTGTATATGAGCCCCAATTTGTAAATGATCCTCGAAATATACAAATACTCACTATATATATATCACTATTTATATAAAGGACCAGTTCGATGCACTAAGCTCTCGCTATGTGCGGAGTCTGGAAAGGCTTGTATACAACCTTATCGTGCATTTCTGGGAGAGATTGTTTGCATTATTGCATATCTCGACTCGTGACACACACACATATATATGTGTGTGTATGTATATATATATGTAGCTTATTTTCCAAAGAGTAAGTTAGATAGGTAAAACTTTACTCCTACCATACCTATCTCATGATGTCTATTTTCTTAGTATGGATTGAGTTAGATCCATTTTTATTTTCGATTTATTCGATTTTGCATCCTCATGTTATGTTGTTCACTCTCCAAATGTTCAGCCTTGCACGTGCATCGAGGCTGTTTAAGTGTCCCTATACTATGTTGTTCATGCTTCAGATGTTCAAATCTAAACAAGCAAGGGTGTTAAATTTAAGTGTCCCAACAAGCTATTAATTGTTTTCTTTTTTTGCTTTCTTGATTATTTTTTCTCTTGTAGGTTACATGGATTGAACATGTTCAAATAGATGACAAAAATCAGGTTCATCGTACCTTTAGAGACTTGGTGTATGGTCATCAAACATTTTGTGCTAAAAGATGGATTGTTGCACTTCAAAGGATTTCTGAGAGATGTAATTTTGTAGTGGCTGCAACTAGTCCTACTAGCCATGATCTCAATATTGGAGGTTCGGTTTTATGTCCCTCGTCTTGTTTTCTTATAAGTATTGTTATTATTACTCTTCTACTAAGGTTCAATTTTATGTCCCTTGTCTTGTTTCCTTATCAGTATTGTTATTATTATTCATCTACTAAGGTTCGGTTTTATGTTCCCTGTCTTGTTTCCTTATTAGTATTGTTATTATTCTCCTTCTACTAAGGTTCGGTTTTATGTCCCTTGTCTTGTTTCCTTATGAGTACTGTTATTATTATTCTCCTTCTACTAAGGTTTGATTTTATGTCCCTTGTCTTGTTTCCTAATCAGTATTGTTATTATTATTATTCTAATAAGGTTCGGTTTTATGTCCCTTATCTTGTTTACTTATCGTCCTGAGCCGGGGGTCTATGGGAAACAACTTCTCTACTTCATCTGAGGTAGTGGTATGGCCTGCGTACACTTAACCCTCCCTAGACCCCACTTTGTGGGAATACACTCGGTATGTTGTCATTTTTGTTGTCATCATCTTGTTTCCTTATCAGTATTGTTAGTATTACCCACCAACTATCTTATTCTTCGATTTTAGAATTACTTGTTGTCTCCTTGGCTCCGATTATCATATCATTTATTGCTGTCACGGTTTGATTATCTCTTCTGCATTGTTTTCAGTATGACTTCTTCACTACTGTATTTGTTTTACATACTTGAGTGGAGGGTCAAGGTAGGAATAAGATAGCACACCCGCCACCCTCCCGAAACCCCACCGGTAAGATTACACTGAATATGTTATATATTGTACGTCGTTGTAATAGTATTTATTATTCTTTTTTTTCCAGTGGTCACTGATCCTGAAGGGGTGCAAAATGTGATGCAAACATCACAAAGGATGGTGAAGAGATTTTTTGAAATTCTAATGATGACAGACTGATTGGATTTCCCAACTTCATCAAAATTGAATAGTGGAGATAGGGTTTCCATTCGAACAAATGAAGAAATTACTCAGTCACCAAAAGGATGGGTTGTTACTGCTGCTACTTCTCTATGTCTTCCTCTTTCATTCCAAACTGTTTTTGATTTCTTCAAAGATGAGAAGACAAGGCATGAGGTATGTATCGAACCTCTTTATAACAACGTTGTTTGTTCAGATGTTCTTTTAGTTGTTGCAGTGATATGTTGTTATAGAGAAGACGATAATATAATTTGAATGTTATAATGAAATGTTCTTGTTATAGAGAGGTCTAACTGTATGTATATTCATTTTTTAACGCAATGAACCAAACGTCTGATAAAAAAATTAATTTTTGCATTATCATCTATGAAACCTCTTTATAACAATGTTGTTTGTTCAGATATTTTTATGGTGGTTAGCTTTTATAGCAAAATGTTGTTAAGGAAGACAATAATATAACATGGATGTTATAATGAAATGTTGTTGTTATAGAGAGCTCTGACCGTATGTATATTCAATTTTTAATGCAATGAAACAAACGTATGATAAAAAGTCTGTATAACTTGTTTCTTAACCAAACGACACCTAAAAGTATCCTTATAGCTCGTTTAGATTTTTCTTGTGAAACTCACAAAAAAATGAACCAATATGAGAATCTGAATTCATAATTGTAGAACTAGAATTGAGTTCAATGTGAAAAATCTTCGAAATTATTAAGTTAAAGTACTGAATTCAACTTTTTTAGGGTTCTATGTTATGTTATCTACAGGTTTGGCTCTTGGCATTAATTGTACATAATTACCTTCTTTTTTCCAATTTTTTCTGGTTATATCGTCTTAAACAATTCTCATCTCATGAACTATTTTTTAACGATTAAATTATGAATTTGTTTATAGTTTGATTTTGCTTTTTTTTTTTTCAGTGGGATCTTTTGACCAGTGGGAATAATGTGACTGAATTAACTCGAGTACCAACAGGAGCTTTTCCAGGAAATAGTATTACAATCATTCAGGTACTTATCATATTTATTTATTTATTTATTTATAGTTTGCTATTTTCTGCTTAAATTATCAAGTAATAATGATATTTTTCAAGAATCAAATAAAATGACTTATGATTGGATTCTTCTTTTCTCATTATTGCGTTTAACTTATATATACTGACAATTTGAAAATCTTTTTTTGCATAATCATGTACTTTTGCCTATTATAGGCGGTTATAATTTATTTTATTTTCTAGATTAATAATTCCATTTGCTTTTTTATTTATTTAAGGTGATCCAATTACTATCTGTAACTATCTTTTAAGCGATTCAAATATGTGAATTTTCTCGTACACTAAAGTGTATAGAAGTTAGACTCCTCTTTGTTATATATATTCACTAACAATAATCATCGTTGATCTGTTGCTAAATAGTCCGTAATAGTTAGATGCGATAAGCATCCAGATTTTTACTGTTTAGCGACAGAAATTTTCCGTTATTAATTTTATTCATTTTAGTGCTTACATTTATATTTCTGAAATTGTTGTAATGTACATATGCAGCCCTATGTGCCAACAGAGAGCAACATGTTAATGATTCAAGAGTCCAACATTGATGAAATGGGAGCATTTATAATATATGCACCTATAGATTTACCAACAGTCACTTCAGTTATCAATGGAGGTGATGCCACAAAAGTTTCCATTTTGCCCTCCGGTTAGTAGAACATCCCTCGTCGAAAATTACTTTCAGTACATATATACTAATCTTGAACATCCTTAAAGAAATTTCTGGCTTTATCACTGCCTCAGGTATCACCATAAGTCCTGATGGTCAACTTGCATCGAACAGGAAAAATACTAGAAATACACAAGATGGTTCAATTTTGACAGTGACTTTTCAAATATTGATTTCTGGCGATAATTATCCGATGAATCAGTAGAAACATATGGATGCAATGGCTTCTGTTCATGGCCTTTTGAGCTCCAAAGTTTTAAAAATCAAAGTAGCATTGGGTTGCTCTGACTGAATATTATGGTGGTTTAGTTTCATGTTGTTTGTTTTTTTGTTTTTGGAGATTTTAAGACTTGGCCAAATTATGGTTTTGAAGGATGATGTATTTCCCTTCTTTGTGACTTATGAAAATCTCAAGAGTTTGAGATATGTGTGATATTGCTATTATCATTTTTATTGATAGACTATGTTTTGAGACTTCTCATTTATTTGGTTCTTTGATTTTAGCCTGTTTGCTTTTTTCCTGGTCATTATTTTTGTCATTCGTCATGTTATAATATCGAGCTGATCAGGGTCTATTGGATGCAACGTCTCTACCTTAGAGTAAGTGATTGGTCTACGTAAATTCTACCGGCCTCTCCAGATTACACTGGGTATGTTGTTGTTGTCGTCATGTTACAACATCATCTTTCTGAAATTGCAAGTCAATATAGTGGAGTAGTATATATATAGTATCCATGTGTGGATGAAATTATATATGTTGTGAACACGAATAGCTCAGAGGCTGGCCAAGCTGTTCGGTCTGGGATTAAACCATGAAGAGGCCCGAGAATTAGACAGGCCAACGATAGATTTGCCTGGGATCGAGATTGAATAGAGATAAAAGGGTTGTCATTTGCGGTTTTGGAAATGCATGCGTATTATATATAAAGTAAATGTTTGTTCCTCTTGTCTTCTTTCTAGAGTCTAAGCTTCTCATCCTCCATTCTTGTTTATCCCTCTATAGACATCGAAATTTTTTGTACTCTATAAGAAGAATCTAATTTCCGTTAAGAGTTCTAGGGGGTTACTATACCCTAAACCTAAACCTAGCTTGGTGACTACTCTACTCTAAACCCTAAATTAATAAATTTAAACCTAGCTTGGTGGCTACTCTACTATAAACCCTAAATTAATAAACTTAAACCTAGCTTGGTGACTACTCTGATCTAAACCCTAAATTACACGGGCTAAATATACAACAACAACAACAAACCCAGTATATTCCCACATAGTGATACCACTACCTCTAAAGAGGTCGAGAGGCTGTTTCCGATAGACCCCCGGCTCAAGACAAAAGACAGTATGAAAGAGCAACAAAAGCATAGAACAGGATAAAATAACATATGTACGACATCCACAAACATATTGTACAATGCCAACCACAGGACACCAGGTTCAACCTAAATACTAACTGCGACTCATTCACACCCTTAGCCCTCTATCCTAATGCTATTCCTTCATAAATTCACGGGCTAAATATATTCATTTAAAAAGGCAGCTCCAATATCCCACAAATTCACGGGATATTCATAAAGAGGTCAAACATAACATATCGAAACAATGGGTTATTCAATATCTCACAAATTAATGAGTTATTATATTATCAAACATCTTGAATATCTCTCGAATATTCCATAAACTCTCGGGTATTCATAAAGAGATCGAACCTTTAATATCCCACAAATTAATGGGATATCCATGCTCCTTGGAAGATGTTGGAAGGAATAAATCATCAAACTCGAATCATTGTGTGAAGGTGGTTTAGCAAGAACATCTGCTACTTGATTTCCCTCTTCTTTACACTAGGTAACTGATCATATATATGTTCTTGCCATGTTTTATATTGGTTGTATTGATGAAATTTGAATCCTGATTATTATGTATATTGAGTTGTACACTGGTTGTTGAGGTGAGCTAAGACTTGGCTTTACTGAAGTTCTTTTCTCATGAAAGTCATGCTCTTAAGGTAATTTGATTAAGTGTTTTTGAATGATTGTACGAGTTTTCTAACTACTGTGACAAAAATTAGTATCTATATGGATTAGCAGCTATGGATACATTTGGGGCACATCAACATAGACTTGGAGATGGACTCTTTAATTTGACGTTATCAGAGTACTGCCTGAAGAAGAAGCAGTACTCTGATAATGTCAAACTGAAGGCTTTTATAGTGATGAAAACTATATTTTTTTAATCCACCCCCATCGCGTGGAGTGGATTGGGTGGGGGGAGCCTTGGCATAACTGGTAGGGTTGCAGCAGGTTCAAGCTGTGGAAATAGTCTCGCACAGAAATCTAGGGTAACGCTGCATACATAGGCCCTTGTGGTCCGATCCTTCCTTGAATCCCATGCATAGCAAAAGTTTCAATGCACGGGGCCTTAAAATTAACAGAAGCCTTTTGATAAGACTTTTAATTCACCATCATGGCAATTGAGGGGTCTCCAAAAGAGCACAAATAGATGAAGATGATTTGAAGTAGCCATGACTAGTTCCATTGATATAGTGATGAAATACTAGTTGTTGAACACTAAATTAAACTTCCTATCATGTTGGTCCAAGAATTTGAGAAACCAAATTGCTTAATTACCTGACTCATATATTTCCATGAAACTCCATCATAGGCCTTTGCATAAAGCCATGCAAAGCTTCATAATGGTTGTTATAATCATTCATCACTTTTGGAAGATCATAATCAAGAATAATAGAATCCATTAATCTACTCTCTCCGTTTTTAATTACTTGTCACATTTTTTGGTCTGCACGCTCCTTAAGAAAAACATTAACTAGAGGGTAATTTAGTTCTATTTAATACTTGTCTCTTCTGCACTATATATATATATTTCTATATTTATGATTACGGATGAAGATAAAAAAAGATAATTACTTATGTCTTAATTTTCTAAAATAAAGTATTGGAATATTTGTTTTTAGTGAGGACGACGAGTATTTTTGAAGGGAGGGAGAGTATATATCTATATTTAATATATATATATATATATATATATATATATTTATACAATCATGGTGTTTCTCACCATATTGGGGCAAGATAGATGAAATAGAGGCTCATTTCCGGAGTTTTATGTGATAAGAAGGTGTCGCCCAAGCTTAAAGGTAAATTCTATGGAGTGGTAGTCTGTCCGGCCATGCTGTATGAAGCAGAGTGTTGGCCAGTCAAGAACTCTCATATTTAAAAATTGAAGGTGGCGGAAATGGGGATGCTGCGTTGGATGTGTGGACTTAATAGGGGAGATAGGGTTAGGAATGAGACTATTCGGGAGAAGGTGGAAGTGACTTCGGTGAAGGACAAAATGCGGGAAGTGAAGTTGAGATGGTTTGCGGATGTGATGAGGAGGAGCACTGATGCCCCTGTTCGTAGCTGATTAGGTTAAAGGGATAGTGTGTGTGGGTGAGTAGTAGATAGTAGTTAGGAGTGCTTTGGTGTAGCCTGACTAGTAGTCTTAGGGTTGTGTACATAAGTTGGAGCTTCTAGTTAGGAGGGTTTGGGTAAGGTGTGTGCCTTTGGTACTTTGTGGGTATCTTATTTATGTTATTCCATATTGTTTCATGATGTATTACGACTTTGTTTACTGTCTTTAATTTTGTCCTGAGTCGGGGGTCTATCGAAACAACCTCTCTATTTCTTTGGAGGTAGTGGTATGAACTGCATACATTTACCCTCCCCAGACCCCACTATGCAAGAATACACTGCGTTTGTTGTTATTGTTGTTGTTTGTGGTGGTGGTGTCCGGGACAGCTTGCGCACACGTCGACTAATTTTACGAAATACCAGTCACCTCCCACCAGCAATAGATATCAAGATAATTGTGTCCACTAATGTTAGGTATCTGTCATTCTGAAGGCATGATATCAGTATAAAGGGTTATTATCTATAAATTAACAATAATTATATTTCCAGCAGGTTAGGCCAATGCAAAGTTTACCACTTAATTTAGTTGATCATTGTATCTCGTAAACTGCAGTAAATTATTCATTTTTATTTTCGAAAGTTGTTTCCTATTTTATCAAATTTTGAATGTCAATTATATGTCATTTTCGAGAATGATTTTTCTAGGTTTATGTTTTATGTAACTTTAATTTATTCCATGAAAAATAAATCACGAATATTTTCTACATTTTTATGCATTAGAAAAGCAATTTAAAAACACTATCAACATGACTATGAAAGATCAATACAAACCTAAAACTTTCTATTTTGTTGATTATGTTAAAATATCAAGCTAATATAAAGACTTATATAATTAATTATCTTTATTTTACTCGTCTTTTGAGAATGATTACACGTTGTAATTATTTTTGATGACGCAAAAGCTACATATTTTTTATATTATATTACCAATAACTACATATTAATAGTAATACAAGTAATATTGACGATGACAACAAAACACCAACATGAATAATTATAATAAAGTTAACTACATACTATTCTCTTAATAGTTAAAAGATTCAAAAAAAATTCTAACAACTCAAATTTGGCACTCACAATATTTGGTTACAAATATTTGGTAAGTAGTAGTGAATTTTAAATTTATTTCTAAATATCTATATTTTCACGATCTAAATTTTGATTAATAACTCTTCTGATTAGATTTAATTAATCTCATGCCATTGAATAACAAACTCAACTACTTACCATTTTCTTAAGATATACAAAATTCTTAAAACTTGTTATTTTTCTTTTAATCTTATTATTTTGAAAATTTTTCAAGCAATGTCCACATCCAGATGAGAATTAGAAAAACCAAGCAGGACTTGACCCTAAGCAAATCAAATTTTGGTTTCAAAACAAAAGGACTCAAACAAAGGTAAATTTATTTAATTAATTAGACTTTTTTCTATAAATTTTATAATTGTTAATAGCTTATTATTTTTATTTACACATAATGACATATTAGTAATTATTTATGAATACAAACAATCTTGAAATATTAAATAGACGGACTGAACTATGTTCGACTAGTTAAAATAATTTGAATAAATAAAGAATGGGCGGGATAGAATAGATTGTATATATTTTCATGGAATAATTTTTTTAATCTAGGTAAGAATCCTTCAAATATACATTGGACATGAGAAAGAAAACGTAGTTAAAATTAGAGCGGGAATTTGAACTTTTAAATTAAAATAAAGGGAGAAAATAATTTTCATACAACTTTATAAATGGATTTTCACACATTTTTTATTAGTCTCTTAATATTACTTTTGGCCCTTCAATTAATGCTAAAAATTTTATTTTAATTCTTATAATATATGACTAAGCGGATTTTACCTTCAATCGATTAAAATATGCACTTTTAATCTCTTTACTTATGAATATTCACAATTTTTCCATAATTGTTAATTGTTTTACCACTTTATTACCTATGTATTATATTAATATTGTATAGTCACCCATATATATTTATTGTTTCAAAATAGTTCATACAACATAATCTTACATAAAATGACTAAACACATTATACATATTTATACTAATTGAAAGTTAAATGTGCATCAAAATGCACCTATAGTGCTATTATCCCTTGAACTATTAGCTTCATTTTCAACATTTAATTAGCTCATAATCTCCGATTTATTTATCTATATTATGTAATTAATTTTTATTATATATTTTGTTCATCAGACACAAACTGAGAGATCAGATAACAGTAGTCTTCGAGCAGAAAATGAAAGATTTCATTGTGAAAATATGGCAATGAAAGAGGCTTTGAAAAGTGTAACATGCCCAAGATGTGATGATCCACCCATTGGTGAAGAAGAAAGGACACGTAATATAGAAATTTTGAAAATGGAAAATCAAAATCTGAAAGACGAGGTAAATCTTTTGTGTATTATTTGTATATTTATATATTTTTAATTTATTTATTTTCCTTTAAAAAGATTATTTATATATAACATGACGCAGAAGCGAATTCATGATCTGAACTTGATAAGGTAGCACATATATAACTTCTTGTACTTTAAAATGGACTTTAAAATGAAGGTATCATATCTAACATTTTGTGAACTTTTAGTCCTTTTTTACATGTATATACGTTCTACCTGAAAGATATTCGGTTCAGATAAATCCAAAGGGATGCAATTCATGGTAAGCGTCGAGTTCATCTAGTGCTATATACTTTAAAATGGCCGAATTCATCTAGTTAAAATCTTGAATCCA
Organism: Capsicum pubescens; assembly: GCA_030864215.1. Lineage (NCBI taxonomy): Eukaryota > Viridiplantae > Streptophyta > Magnoliopsida > Solanales > Solanaceae > Capsicum > Capsicum pubescens. Next base: position 59,519,180 of record CM061549.1, read on the forward strand.
TTTCTGCTTGATGCTTATGAGTTGCATCTTTTTGGGTTAGAAAATTATGTTTATTATAAATAATGTATTTATATATTTTTAATTTATTATTTTCCTTAAAATAATTATTTATATATAACATGTGAGGCAGAAGAGAATTTATAATTTGAACTTGATGGATCAAATTTGAGCTTTAAAGTAGGGTTTAGTCCTTTTTTAATGTATATATGTTCTACCGAAGATATTCGATTTAGATAAATTCGAAGGGATGCAATTCATGATAAGCGTCAAGTTTATCTAGTGCTATATACTTTAAAATGGCCGAATTCATCTAGTTAAAATCTTGAATCCTTTTCTGCTTAGATGCTTATGAGTTGCATCTTTTTGGGTTATGAAATTACGTTTATTATAAATAATGGCTTATTATGTCAAGTAATTTAACTTAATAATTGTTATGTTTTTATTTTATTTTTTTAATTTTTGCAGCATGAAAGAGTAGCAAATCTCCTATCACGTGTTCATGGGAGGTCTTTTTTGACAAATCAAAATTTGGCACTACCAAATGTAACTCTTAGAAGTCCATCAAATTCATCTGATGAAAGTTTGTTGAGCCAAAATATATCTGGTTCTCCCATTGAATTTCCTTCTGCTCAAGAAAATATTAACAATAATGTTCGAGCTCAAATATATTTCTCTCTATAGTCCAACAAGCTAGGGGTTTGAACTTCCTGATACTGAGCATTTGGGTGGTTCTATACAAATGGTAAAATATTAATTCATATTCTAATTTTATGGATAGGAGGCAAACTGATTCAGCAGCCTAAATCACCTAGTGTCCAATGTTTGTCTGTAGCTAATGATCAAATTCAGCAGCCTGAATCAGCTAGTGAGCAATGCTTGTCTGTGGCTAATAATCAAACCTTGGATACTGCTAGTGTGAGTCGAATCAACTCTCATGTAACAACAACACATATACTTGGGGTTCACAAGAACAATTGGTCAAGCAAAGAACAAGAATCTTCTAAAGTAACCTCATGTCTAATGGCTAATGTACAGGGGACAAAATCATCTAATGAGTGTAATACTACATTAAGCTGCCTTCTTACAGACAAGAGAAGCTTACATGGAATCCGAAGGCAAAAGAACGGGAGGTATGGTGATGTCATTACAGACAAGAGAAACTTATTTGGAACCCAAAGGCAAAAGAACGGGAGGTATGATGCTGTTATAACAAACAAAATTAGGCATAAGCAAATATGGTTGGGAACTTTTGACACTGTTGAAGAGTCTTAACAAACTTATTTCTCCAAGAAGTTTGAGTTTGAGAAACTAAGCCAACAGGGCAATAAGGAAAATAAACCAAAGAAGAATCTTGATCAAATTCAACAGCCAGAATTACCTGTTATGCAATGCTTGTCTATGGCTATTGATCCGACCTTGGATACCGCTAGTGTGACTAGAATCAACTCGCACGAAACAAAATATTTCTTTGAGGTTCACAAGAGCAGTATGTCAGGGAAAGAACATGAATCTTCTAAAGAAATCCCATGTCTGATGGCTAGTGTTCATGGAACAGAATCATCTGTTGAATGTAATGCTAGTACAAACTGCAATCCTAAAGGCAAGATTAGCTTAATTGGAGTGCGAAGGCCAAAGAATGGGAGGTATGGTGCTGTGATTAGAGACAAAATTAGTTTGTACAAAATTATAGTGCATTTTTTACCAGGATAGATTCATTATAGAGATGGGTCGGCCTAAAAGAAAGATAGATTTGTCAGGGCTAGCAGGGGTACCAGACCTGGAGGACTCAATTAATTTATAACAGTTGAAGCGTTTGGCTAGACCCCAGGCTTCTTACAGCCATCCCTTGGTTAGGGAGTTAATTTCTCTCTACGCCTCCTCTATATATCTATTTATACCTAGGGGGAGAAAGGTTATAGAGTATGTTGAGTATAGAGGATAGAGGTTGGATGCAGGCAATGGATCTTTCTAAAACCATCAGGCAGTGTGATACAAGATCAAGTTCACAATAAAAGAAACAAACAACAACAAGATGTCAACAATGCTAGTGAATTGAATTAGGTCACATACGGTTTCACTAGACTTCAAAATGAATAACAACAAGAGCAACAAGATGTCAACAATGCTAGTGAATCGAAATAGGCCACACACGGCTTCACTAGACTTCAAGATGAACAACAACAAGAAGATAACAACAATAGTGAATCGAAAGAGCCCCACACGGCTTCACTATGTCATGGTTTAGAACATTGAACTAAATTGAACAAATTAGAAATTTAAGCTAATATTACCAGTCTTCGTCGGTGGGTAGCGAAACTCATCGAACCTCCAGTGTGCAACAAGCCATATGTTTGAGACGCTCTATTTGCCTTTTCCCGTTCCCTCTTTGCCCTATATTCAGGAGTATCCCATTTTTTCAAAAACTGAACCCACACATTAGCATTCAACCAACCAGTTTTTTCCAAGTTCCTTCGAGCCTTATACAAGTGTTTTTTGATCCGTTGAGCTGCTTTGAACTTGAAAATGTATTGTATTTCATTATCATGACAAGAATTCCAAGGACACTTTGTCAGCAAAATAGTTTAATAGTTGTAAATTCATCATTGATAGCATACTGAAATGGTAAATTCTTTGATTTTGATTATACCACAAACTGATTCTACATAAGCACTCTGATGTTGAGTCGAATCTCATTCCAACTACCCCACGTCTCCCTGTAGAATAGTTTAATAGTTTCTATAACCATATGTCCGCCGTTATATGTGGGAATGAACCTGCAATAAAATTATATTAAATTATCTTAGCTTTCAAAAATTTTAAAAATTATGGAAAAACATAAGATTTACTTACCCATTACCATCAGGGGCGATAATTAGCCTCCCATTGCCGTCATATTCTACTACCTCTTTAAATTTCAGAATCTGAGAAGCAACTAATGTAGCATTAGACGTTGCAGCACTATCAACGGAGGGCGATGTTGATGTGCTGAGACCTCCAATTCTCAATCCAGAAAGGCTAGGTGTGGATGATATTGAAGGTACAGATGAAGAGCTACTATGCATACTTTATGGGGAGAAGAGGGCTGGAACTGGTGGGGCGGTGGGGGCATAAAAATGCATTTAGTAGTGAAATAGTTGCCCTTGGAGGAGGAATAATATCTGTAGTAGCTGGTTGAAGAGTTGTGGTAACAGATGATGGTGGTGGTGTTGTATATTGACCTGCGGGAAGATTATCCGGTCCTTTCTTACGTCGTTCATTACCGTGACCTTTTGATGCCATTGATTTTCTTTATTAACCACCTGAAAAAAAAACACAAAATGGAGTTAGTCTGTGTTATGCTGCCCATGTATGTTTCTTATATCAAATGAAAAACAAGGCTGTGAACTCATTAGTTGTATATAAGGACTGGTTATACAGTGCAAGTTCAACCATTGACTCTTCACATATAAAGGTAACAAAACTGGCAGCATACTAACCCCTGAATACATAGAGCAACCAGATTTGGCTGAGAGGAACACAACACAAAGTTGGAAGATTATCAGCAGGCAGCAAGATAACAAGTCTTCTGATAGCAAATGACATAATTATATGTGGTACAGAAACATAAATGATTAAGGTTTGTCTATTCAACTTCTACTCAAAAAATAAATGGCATGGTTGGATCCCACTGTATTGATATATTACAGATACAAAAAAGTCTAGCACAATGATAGTTTCAAGTAAGTCATTTTCACCCTATACAGAAGGAGGAAGCAGTCTAATTCCATATGATGTAGATAGAACAAGCATACAGATGAGTGCAGTGTAATAAGAAAATGCAACAAGACAAGCAAATCATGTTGCATAGTTACTGGCACTACAAATGTTAACAAAGAAAAGACACTATATTGTCAAGAAAAATAGCAAAAAATAGCAACTAAAATACAATTCAAGACCTTGTTACAACACATTACTACTATTAATAACAACTCAATCCTCGTTGCTTGTTTCATAGTCATTCATCAATTCTTCCTCATCACTTATTTCATATTCATTCATCGATTCTTCCTCATCACGTGTTTCATTTTTATCAAGTAACTCTTCCTTGCTTATTTCATTATCATCAGTTGGATCTTCCTTGTCATTTGACCCGGATGTTCCTTCTCCATAATCATGAACATTTAATATAAGTTCAGAAGGATCAAATTCTTCATATAGACCTTCGTTATGCTGCAACTCACCTGCTAATTCATCATCCACCCTTTCTTCAACACTTGAAATATCATTCTGATACGCTACATCTAATGCATCCTCCACTACAACTCTACCCACGGGCTTTGTTTTTATAACTACCCACCATGTATATTTATTCTTACACAAAGGATAAGGAGTGTAATACACTTGTTTCACATTTTGTGCAATGACAAATGGATCATAAAGTTCATACTCCCTTGTATGCTTAATTTTAACTATTTTGTACTGAGAGTGCACCGTTGTACCTAACCTAGGCGTAGGATCATACCACTTACACCGAAAGAGAACCAATTTTTTCTTTGGACAACCAACATAATAATAGAGTTCTAAAATCTCGTGAAGCACACCATAATAATTAACACCGCCATCACTTTTCACCCAAACCCCACTATTGTTGGTTTTCTTGCCCTTAGAGAACTCTTCTGTATAAAATATGTACCCATTGACAGAGTACTTAGAAAACTTTCTGACTTTAGCATCAGGTCCCTAAGCTATATCACGTAAAAATTGGCCATTTGGGTTATAATTAAGTGGATTATGAAACTATAAAAAGTTCAAAAAAATTTAGAATTTAAATATACATGAGATTCAACAAAAGTGAAAATCATGTTAAATATTTAAGTTACACTTACATATTCTATAAACCACACTGAAAACATAGGATAAACAACAGTATCCCCGTGTAAAGACACGAAGTAGTTGTCCGACAAAGTTATGACTTTCATTAGTTAAAGCTTAGATAGACCTTGAATGATTGTCTTTAATATAAATATACTCACTTATAAAAAGGCAAGACCTCGGGAAAATTTAATAATACATGTGTTGTAGCTGACTTAAGCTCCGCCTCATTCAAATATCGAAGTGGACCACCTTTTGGACTTCCTTTACCTGGTTGATTGAATATTGAAAATGGTGGTGCCGAAGGATCTGTATTTTCTCCATCATCATGCCTATTAGGTTGGTTTCTCAGACATGGTACATCATGTTCAAAATAATATGAACAAAAATAAGAGGTCTCTTTAGCCAAATAAGCCTCACATATTGATCCCTCAATTTGGGATCTGTTTTTTATGGTCCGCTTACATTTGCCAATAGTCCTGCATAGTACGTTCTTTTAGATGAAATAATGTTCAATTAAAACACATGAAGGTAAATCTTAAAAGTTAATACCTCTCAAAGGGATACATCCATCGACACTGAACAGGCCCTCCAAGTCGTGCCTCTCACACAAGGTGAATTGAAAGATACTCCATAACATAAAAAAAACTAGGTGGAAATTTTTTTACCAACTTGTTTAAGGTTAAGTGAATGTTGATAGCCATCAAAGATAGGTTCTCCTCCCTTAATGTGTTAGAACATAAATCTTTAAAAAATAAGCTTATCTCTGGGCTTCCAAATTCTATCGAGCAATGCACAGAATGCAATAAGCATCAGTGACTCCATGAAAATGTGACAGTCATGGCTCTTCATAGAGGTCAACTTTCCTTCCTTCATGTCACACACCTAGACAAATTTGACGCATATCCATCTGGCATTCTCAAATTGTTAACCCAATCACAAATCACTCTTCTATCCTCCAAAGTGAATGTGTAACTAGCCTTGGGCTTCTGAATCTTATTGTTTAAGTATGTCAGGTACAACTCACTGCGCCGACAATACTCCTTTAAGTCCATCCTGGCCTTCAAGTTATCTTTTGTTTTGTTACTTACATCCATCATAGTATTAAACAAGCTGTCAAAGAAGTTTTTCTCAATATGCATGGGATCCAGATTATCAGGCAGAAGATTATCCTTCCAGTAATATAACTCCCAAAATATGCTTTGTTTAGTCCAATTATGTGTAACACCATAACCAGGTATCCTGGATAGTGCAGACTTTGTTACCTTAGGCAGATTCCTCATTCTATCCCAAATTTCTTCTCGCGACAAAATTGGCGGTGGCTCCTCAAAATCAGTCTTATTCTTCATAAAATCACTAGTATTTCTCCTAAATTCATGTTGCATTGGCAAGAATCAACGGTGACAGTCAAACCATGAGTTTTTACCCCCATATTTCAAAGTGAATGCTTTTGTGTCTTCCATACAACAAGGGCAAGCTAACTTGCCCGCAATCGACCACCCAGACATCATTCCATAAGCAGGAATGTCATTTATAGTCCACATCAAAGTAGTACACAATCTAAAGTTTTATTTCATTGATACATCATATGCTTCCACACCTCCATGCCACAATAAGTTCAACTCATCAATTAATGGCTGCAGATATACATCAATCAAAACTTTTGGATTGCGAGGACATGGAATAATGCAAGTTAGAAATATATACGGACTATTCATACTCATTTCAGGAGGGAGATTATAAGGAGTCACAAATACCAGCCAATATGAATATGGTGTAGCTGAGACAAAAAATGGAGTGAATCCATCAGTAGATAATTCCAACCTAATGTTTCTTGGTTCACTAGCAAAATCCGGATACATACTATCAAAATGCTTCTGTCACGCCCCAAAATCCCATCGGGCCGGACTGGCACCCAAAGCCGAGAAGGCCCGGGAGAACCCGTTCAAATACCTGTACTTTCTCTTACATGTCACCAAAAATTTGGACAGCACTTCGTTGCATATAGAAGGATCTAATTACCTGTATCAGCACAACACGCATAAATATATATATATATATATATAATACTTGGCCGTCGGGTCCACCACATATACAGATATAACATCACTATATAAACTTCCATGACTTTACCCTTCCTTATGTCTACAAAGCCTCTAGGATATACATGACATAACTAGGGTCGGGACAAACCCCCGCCCACACATGACTCCTGTACAATAACAAAACATAAGGAACCGACTCGGAAAGCTCCGAAGCAAACTGGAGCTCACCAACAATAGTTGTATGACCTGGCTCCTACTTGTGCGGTGTATGAGCTGAGGTACCTGTGCCTGTAGCATGAAATGCAGGTCCCCGTGGGGGGCGTCAGTACGAAATAGGTACTGAGTATGCAAAGCTGTAGATAATCACATATGATATAGGAGATCAATAGAAATCCGAAACAAGTGAATAAATCATAATAAGAGTGGACCACACTTACTAGAACTTGTGACAACCTGTACATTGAATTTATTCAATCACTTTACCTTCGTTCTTAACATCTTTGTAATCATTACTGTACTGCACTGTGACCATTAGGCTGCCTCCAGTACATATCAACTGGGGTCGACCCATGCTAGGCTTATGCCCCTGGGATACCACCCATAAACACGTAAATAGGGATCGACCCATGCTAGGCTTATGCCCCTAGGATACCACCCGATAAGAGAGAACTTCCATCACTTAGTTCAATTAATCTTTGAGATTGTTATTTCAGTCGCCACCACATTTTTGATACTTTGAAACAATGATACATCAATAGGAACCAAGTAATAGACCTTCTATACAATAACGATGTAATAAAGACTCATTGGTACATCAACAATGTGTTTCAGAATCATCAATATCACAACAATGAAATAGGAGCCTTTTGGTATATCAATGAAACATTTTGACACTTTGTAGGATGGAAACAACTTCGTTGGTAACGTAGAACAATACATGTTTTTGGACAACCTCGGAATCTTACTTGATGGAACATTGGTGTTTTCATGCCAAAGAATATTGTTAGAGTATGCTTTACATACCTCGTCGTAGATTCGGATACTAATTCAACACAGCTTCCCGCCTTTACAAATCACTTATCTACACTGAAATGTTTGGCATCTAGTATTAGAAACCCAACACCACAATTCTCTTCCATAATTCCATACAACCAATATTTGCATAGCATTCCAAAAACCAACTTGAGCAATAGGTTTATGTGTGTGTATATATATATATATATATATATATATATATATATATATAATCATCATTTCAATACCACGTCATCACACCAAATCCCTTCACAATTCAACATAATCCAACCAAGCACAAGAATAATCCAACATCATTTCCAATCATCTTTCAACAACAATCAAATAACACACTTCTTTTGCTTACATGCATATATATACATATCCATATAAATAACACCAACATAATTTACATCCTTACCATAAAATGACCCTTTTGATTTTGAAGTCCTGTTGGCACAAATAAGGGGTGCTTCTCGAAGCCCTCGAGACGGTGAACACAACTACGGAATCAATTTGGATTTTCTACGGTTGAATCACAAGATAATTGGAGTTGAAATTTGGCTAGGGTTTCTTATTCTTTAATAATGGATGATAAATAATGGATATGAGGCTAAGTATATGTATATAATGACCAATTTTCGTTCATGAGGTGATGGAAAATGACCATATTGCCCTTAAAATTTTAAGTAAATCCGAATCTGTCCATGGTGGACTGTTTTGACAAGCTAAAGTAGATCGACCATAACTCTTTTCTACGATATCGTATTTGGGTGAAATTGGTATCGTTGGAAATATAATTCAAAGGTATTTCATTTCATATAAAGTAGGCCACCCAGTTCGTCCTGTACAAGGAGTTATGATCGTTTGAAGTTGACCCTAAAAATCTGTTTTGAGAGGCTAAAGTAAAACGAGTATAACTCCTTACTTAGACGTTAGATTTGGATGAAACCAATTGCATTGGAAAGAAGACTCAAAGATATTTCTTTTGATAGGTCGTAGCTCTCCCAGTTAATTATATTAAGGGAGTTATGATCGTTCAAAGTTGACCCAAAAAACTGGCAGGCCTCAGTAGTTTGTGTGCAGGAAATTTTCCTGCACATTTACTATTCACCATATCCCGCCACCGTTTTATAGTTTCGAACGTGCTCGATTATATCCGAAACTTATACATTTTTGGAAATCTTTATATCGGTGGAAAGCTTATTCAATAACCTTCGTATGGAACCATCGACGGGCAAATTCCGGTATAAATAAAATAAAAAAATTAATTCCATATAAATAAGACCAATACACGTACTTGAATACGCCAATACATGTACTTGAATACGGGGTGTTACATCCTTCCCCCCTTTAGGAAATTCGTCCTCGAATGTTAGCGTAGTTATTCAACCAAAACAAGTTCAATTCCACCATTAACATTCACATCATCATATAAATACTATGCATATATAAACAAAAACTTACTTGTTAATGTTCTAACTCCGTTTCTTGAACTTCCTCTTCATCTTTGAACAAATGAGGGTACTTAGATTTCATTGCTTACTCAGCTTCCCATGTAATCTCTTTCCTTTGTTGATTTCTCCAAAGTACTTTCACTGACGCTACTTCTTTATTTCTCATCTTCTTAACTTGACGATCTAATATAGCAATAGGCATCTCCTCATAGGTAAGATCTTCTGTTACTTGCACATCTTCAGTAGAAGTAATAAAGGACGGATCTCCGATGCACTTTCGAAGCATCGATTCATGAAATACTGGATACACTGATGAGAGTTCCTGGGGTAGCTCTAATTCATAAGCAACTTGCCCACATCTTCGAATAATCTTATACGGGCCTATATATCGTGGACTCAACTTTCCTTTCTTGTCAAATCTCATCACCCCTTTCATTGGCGATACCTTCAAAAATACCCAATCATCTAACGAAAATTCTAGCCCTCTTTTTCTACTATCCGCATATGACATGTGTCGACTTTGGGCTATTTTCAACCGTTGCTGAATCACCTTGATTTTTTCTATGGCTTGATACATAAGATCCGGTCCGAACATAAGAGTTTCACCCGTTTCGAACAATCCTATTGGTGATCTACACTTCCTCCCATATAAAGCTTCATATGGTGCCATTTTGATACTTGAATGATAGCTATTATTGTAGGCAAACTCAATAAGAGGTAAATGATCATCCCAGCTGCCTTTAAAATCTATAACACATGCTTATAGCATATCTTCAAGTGTTTGAATGGTGCGCTCTGCTTGTCCATCCGTCTGAGGGTGAAAAGTTGTACTCAGATTCACTTGTGTTCCCAAACTCCGTTGGAAAGACTTCCAAAAGTTTGCGGTAAATTGAGTTCCCCGATCCGATATAATAGAAGTTGGAACCCCATGTAATTGGACTATTACTTTAACATACATCTTCGAATATTCTTCAACTGTGTAAGTAGTCTTAACGGGTAAGAAATGTGCGGATTTAGTAAGCCTATCCACAATCACCCATATAGAATCAAATTTTTGAGCTGTACGAGGCAAACCTGTAACAAAATCCATGTTGATCATATCCCACTTCCAAATTGGAAGATCTATGCATTGCATATAGCCTCCGGGCTTTTGATGTTCCACTTTAACTCGTTGGCAATTTGGACATTCAGCTACAAATTCTGCAATACTCTTCTTCATGTCATTCCACCAATACATATCTTTCAAATCTTGATACATTTTGGTTGATCCTGGATGAATGGAATACCTTGAAAAATGTGCCTCTATCATAATCTTCTTTCTTAGCCCGTCTATATCCGGCACACACAATCGGTTTTGGGACTGAAGTACTCCTTCTCGCGTAAGCTCAAATGCCTTGGTCGCACCACTCTGAACATTCTCCTTAAGTTGTAATAAAATAGGGTCTGCATATTGCTTCTCTTTCACTTCAACTACTAATGAAGATTCCGAAACATTATGTACGATAAGCTCTTTATTCGGAGTTTCAAGAAGGCGAACTCCCAAACAAGCTAACTGGTGAAGATCCTTAACCATACCTTGCCTTTCTATAGGCGCCATCATAGCCTTACGACTTAACGCATCAGCTACCACATTTGCTTTCCCTGGATGGTACAAGATATCAACATCGTAGTCCTTTAATAGTTCAAGCCATCTCCGCTGCCTTAAATTTAGATCCTTCTGATTAAAAATATATTGCAAGCTCTTATGGTCAGTATATATATCAACATGAACCCCATATAAGTAGTGGCGCCATATCTTTAAAGCAAAAATAACTGTTGCCAGCTCAAGATCGTGTGTAGGATAATTTTTCTCATGTGGCCGCAATTGTCTTGAAGCATATGCTATTACCTTACCATGCTGCATCAATACACATCCTAAACCAATTTTGGAAGCATCACAATACACTGTATACCCTTCGGTGCCTTCTGGAAGTACCAACACGGGTGTAGAAATCAACTTGTTCTTTAAATCTTGAAAACTCTTCTCACAGGCATCATTCCATTGGAATTTGGATGCTTTATGGGTTAGCTTGGTTAAGGGTGCTGAAATGGAAGAAAAGCCTTTAACAAACCTTCTATAATAACCGGCCAACCCGAGAAAACTACGAATCTCCATAGGCGTTGTGGGCCTTGGCCAGTTCTTCACAGCTTCTATCTTTTGAGCATCAACCTTTATCCCTTCACTAGATACAATATGACCCAAAAATGCCACCGACTTTAACCAAAACTCACATTTAGAGAACTTTGCATAAAGCTTACAATCACGAAGAGTCTGCAAAGCCTGTCGTAAGTGATTGGCATGGTCCTCCTCTGATCTAGAATAAACTAGAATATCATCTATAAAAACTATCACAAATACATCCAGGAATGGCTTAAAAACCCTATTCATCAAATCCATAAAAGCTGCGGGTGCATTTGTTAGTCCAAATGACATAACTAGAAACTCATAATGACCATACCTTGTTCGAAAAGCTGTTTTGGGTATATCTTTTTCTTTGACCCTCACTTGGTGGTAACCTGACCTCAAATCAATCTTAGAAAAGCACTTGGCGCCCTGTAACTGATCAAATAAATCATCAATTCTTGGGAGAGGATGTTTATTCTTAATAGTCACCTTATTCAATTGCCGATAATCAATACACATCCTCAGCGAGCCATCCTTTTTGCGTACAAATAACACTGGTGCTCCCCAAGGGGAAATACTAGGCCTAATGAACCCCTTTTCTAGCAAATCTTTCAATTGCTCTTTCAATTCTCGTAATTCTGCTGGGGCCATTCTATATGGAGGAATGGAGATTGGTTGGGTGCCTGGTATTACATCAATACCAAACTCTACTTCTCGTTCATGAGGCAAACCTGGAAGATCTTCAGGAAATACATCAGAAAATTCATTTACCACCGGAACAACGTGAAGAGTTGGTGGCTCCGCTTCTATATCCCTTACTCTAACTAAATGATATATATATCCCTTGGAAATCATTCTTCTTGCCTTAAAATAAGAAATAAATCTACCTCTTGGCGCGCTAATTTCACCTTTCCATTCAAGGACTGATTCATTTGGAAAATGGAAATATACCTTTTTCGTACAGCAATCAATTGTGGCATAACAAGACGCCAACCAGTCCATACCCATTATAACATCAAAATCTACCATTTCTAACTCCACAAGATCAGCCATCGTATCACGACCACAAATAGTTACTGTGCAGTTTCGATAAACCCTTCTAGCTATAATAGATTCCCCGACCGGTGTGGACACTTCAAATGGCTTAACTAACAGTTCGGGTATTCTTTCAAACCTTCCAGCAACCAATAGAGTAACATAAGATAATGTAGAACCGAGATCAATTAAGGCATATAAATTGAATGAAAATATAGACAACGTACCCGTAACCACATCTGGGGAAGCCTCTAAATTCTGTCGATCCGCTAGAGCATACGTACGATTTTGAGCCCCGCTAGAACTCGTGGCTCCTCTATCACCTCTAACATGACCCATTGGTTGTGCACCCCTTCCTGAATAAGGCATCGATGATGATGATGCAACAAATAACCCCGTAGGTCGTGCCATACCCCCTATGTCCCTTCGTGGGCATTCCCTCATCATATGCCCCGACATACCGCACCAAAAGCAAACATTGGTCCCCAGCCGACATGCGCCCAAATGATACCTTCCACATTTATTGCATGGCTCTCAAGGAGGTCTCGATTGGCTCCTATTCCCTTGCCCTTGGTAACCCACTGATCGCGAACTATGACCCTCACTTCTTTGCCCAAATTGACTGCCTCTGAACCCCTGATGCTGTGGTGGAGCACTAGCTGCAGAATAAGAAAATAATGGCCTAGGTGGTCTAGCAGGAAATTGAGGTCTAAAACTTCCCTGTAGCGCCATAAACTGCCCTGTAGATCTGGCCCTCTTAGAAGATCCGCTTTCAAATTCCTGTGTTCTTCTTCTTTGCCTCTGATCTTCCATTTTCTATGCAAATGCTTGGATCCTAGCTATATCCATGTCTTTATTCAGTGCAGCAATAGTACAATCCCTAACCAAATACGGATCCAATCCAACCACATACCGATGAACTTTGTCATCCATAGTAGTTATAACATTAGGAGCATATCTGGACAAAGAATTAAATCGAAGACTATACTCCCTCACACTTGTATTACCCTGTCGAAGATTTAAGAACTGATCCGCATGGGCCTGACGAGTCTCATATGGAAGATAATGATCAATAAATGTCTCTTTGAACTCTTTCCAAGTAGCTGGGGGTGCATCAATTCCCCTTGACCATTTTCAGTCTTCATACCAATATATAGCCTCACCTTTGAATCTATACGCGGCTAACTCCAATGTCTCTCTGCCCGATACATGCATCACATCTAGGGCCCTTTGGATCTGATCAATAAAGTCTTGTGGGTCCTCGTTAAGATCTGATCCAGTAAAAGTAGGAGGATCCATCTTAAGAAAATCCTGTGTTCGAAGGCTAGCCAACCTATCTATACCACTAGGACCTGCAGTAGGAATGGCTTGCCCTTGAGCTTGCCCAGCAACTATATGAGTCAAAAGTTGCACTGCATTTCTAAGATCTTGATCAACAACATTAATAGGTGGCTCTGGGGATATAGTTCTCCTCCCCCTTATTTCTTCCGAACTGGGGAAAGTTTCTGATGCATGCTCAGCTGGAGCCTCACTTTGATTAGCTGGTATAGTGGGTGACTTACTAGTCCCCTCTCCGGCAGCCACATCTACTTGCTTACCGGTATTGTTGATTCTGGTAACCGGCATCATTACTATAATAAGAGAAACAAACTGATCCAGTGGTCAACTATGACTTCATATACAATATAAGCTCTATCGCACGATATAAGACATGAAGAAAAGAAATAATTCCTAAATGTCCATAGCCTCCTGTTTATAGATGTGGTGCACAACACACCGATAAACAAGACTCTACGTAGACACGGCTTTGTAGACTCACTAGGATGAACCTCTATGATACCACTTTTGTCACGCCCCAAAATTCCATCGGGCCGGACTGGCACCCGAAGCCGAGAAGGCCCGGGAGAACCCGTTCAAATACCTGTATTTTCCCTTACATGTCACCAAAATTTGGACAGCACTTCGTTGCATATAGAAGGATCTAATTACCTGTATCAGCACAACACGCACAAATATATATATATATAATACTTGGCCGTCGGGGCCACCACATATACAGATATAACATCACTATATAAACTTTCATGACTTTACCCTTCCTTATGTCTACAAAGCCTCTAGGATATACATGACATAACTAGGGTCGGGACAAACCCCCGCCCACACATGACTCCTGTACAATAACAAAACATAAGGAACCGACTCGGAAAGATCCGAAGCAAACTTGAGCTCACCAACAATAGTTGTATGACCTGACTCCTACTTGTGCGGTGTATAAGTTGAGGTACCTGTGCCTGCAGCATGAAATGTAGGTCCCCGTGGGGGACGTCAGTACGAAATATATACTGAGTATGTAAAGTTGTAGATAATCACATATGATATAGGAGATCAATAGAAATCCGAAACAAGTGAATAAATCGTAATAGGAGTGGACCACACTTACTAGAACTTGTGACAACCTGTACATTGAATTTATTCAATCACTTTACCTTCGTTCTTAACATCTTTGTAATCATTACTGTACTGTACTGTGACCATTAGGCTGCCTCCAGTACATATCAACTGGGGTCGACCCATGCTAGGCTTATGCCCCTGGGATACCACCCATAAACACGTAAATAGGGATCGACCCATGCTAGGCTTATGCCCCTGGGATACCACCCAATAAGAGAGAACTTCCATCACTTAGTTCAATTAATCTTTGAGATTGTTATTTCGGTCGCCACCACATTTTTGATACTTTGAAACAATGATACATCAATAGGAACCAAGTAATAGACCTTCTATACAATAACGATGTAATAAAGACTCATTGGTACATCAACAATGTGTTTCAGAATCATCAATATCAAAACAATGAAATAGGAGCCTTTTGGTATATCAATGAAACATTTTGACACTTTATAGGATGGAAACAACTTCGTTGGTAACATAGAAAATACATGTTTTTGGACAACCTCGGAATCTTACTTGATGGAACATTGGTGTTTTCATGCCAAAGAACATTGTTAGAGTATGCTTTACATACCTCGTCGTAGATTCGGATACCAATTCAACACAACTTCCCGCCTTTACAAATCACTTATCTACAATGAAATGTTTGGCATCTAGTATTAGCAACCCAACACCACAATTCTCTTCCATAATTCCATACAACCAATATTTGCATAGCATTCCAAAAACCAACTTGAACAATAGGTTTATGTGTGTGTGTATATATATATATATATAATCATCATTTCAATACCACATCATCACACCAAATCCCTTCACAATTCAACATAATCCAACCATGCACAAGAATAATCCAACATCATTTCCAATCATCTTTCAACAACAATCAAATAACACACTTCTTATGCTTACATGCATATATATACATATCCATATAAATAACACCATCATAATTTACATCCTTACCATAAAATGACCCTTTTGATTTCGAAGTCCTATTGGCACAAATAAAGGGTGCTTCTCGAAGCCCTCGAGACGGTGAACACAACTACGGAATCAATTTGGATTTTCTACGGTTGAATCACAAGATAATTGGAGTTGAAATTTGGCTAGGGTTTCTTATTCTTTAATAATGGATGATAAATAATGGATATGAGGCTAAGTATATGTATATAATGACCAATTTTCGTTCATGAGGTGATGAAAAATGACCATATTGCCCTTAAAATTTTAAGTAAATCCGAATCTGTCCATGGTGGACTGTTTTGACAAGCTAAAGTAGATCGACCATAACTCTTTTCTCCAATATCGTATTTGGGTGAAATTGGTATCGTTGGAAATATAATTCAAAGGTATTTCATTTCATATAAAGTAGGCCACCCAGTTCGTCCTGTACAAGGAGTTATGATCGTTTGAAGTTGACCCTAAAAATCTGTTTTGAGAGGCTAAAGTAAAACGAGTATAACTCCTTACTCAGACGTTGGATTTGGATGAAACCAATTGCATTGGAAAGAAGACTCAAATATATTTCTTTTGATAGGTCGCAGCTCTCCCAGTTCATTATTAAGGGAGTTATGATCGTTCAAAGTTGACCCAAAAAACTGGCAGGCCTCAGTAGTTTGTGTGCAGGAAATTTTCCTGCACATTTACTATTCACCATATCCCGGCCACCATTTTATAGTTTCGAACGTGCTCGATTATATCTGAAACTTATCTATTTTTGGAAATCTTTATATCGGTGGAAATCTTATTCAATAACCTTCGTATGGAACCATCGACGGGCAAATTCCGGTATAAATAAAATAAAAAAATTAATTCCATATAAATAAGACCAATACACGTACTTGAATACGCCAATACATGTACTTGAATACGGGGTGTTACAGCTTCCATGCTTCTCCATCGGACGGATGACATAAAACACTAGGTGGCCTTTTATTTTCATAGTGCCATCTCATATGAGGGGCAGAGCTCATTGATGCATACACCTCTTTAACTGTGGTATAAGGGATAAGTAATGCATCGACTTCACAGGAACCTTCTTCCCTTTGGCATGTATGACTTCCTTATAATGAGGATGATTACAAAATTTACAATGTTCTAAATTTGCATCTTCCTTATAGAATAACATGCAACCTTTCTCGCAATACTGAATCCTCTCTAATGAAAGTCCTAACTTAGAAACCAACTTCTTTGTTGTGTAGAAATCTTTAGGTAAGTCAAGTTTATTTGGGTTAAGTTCATTCATAAGTCCAATGATAAAGTTTATGCCCTCTTGAGAAATTGAATAATCTGACTTAATACTCAATAACCAAACGGCAACAGATAACTTAGAATGCACTGATCCTTCATACAATGGATGACTAGCTTCCTTTAACTGTTCATAAAAGTGCTTAGCCTCATCATTTGGTTCATTTTGAGCCCCTGAGTGTGTCCCAAAAGCATCCCTGACCATCTCACTATATCGTGAACTTTTAGCATTATTCTCTCTTATTGGACTTTCAACATAATTTTGAAAAATAAAATTATTAGCAGCACTACTCTCTCCATGAGCTGTCCACACAGTATAATTCAACATAAAACCCTTCTTATAAAGATGTAATGTAACAACATCTGGACTCAATAACTTGCAACACTTGCAATTTCTACAAAGACACCCAATTGTCCCTTCAGTAAGAAAATCATTAAGTGTCATTGCTTTAGCAATAAATCCAGCTACCCCAGCTTTAAATTCCTCCCTCAACCCCGCAAGGTTAGGATAAAGTCTATTATACATCCATGTATGATCTTCATTTTCCATCTACACAAGAACGACAACAATAATAATAGAGAAGAGAAACAAAAACAAGAGAAACAAAATAATAACAGGTTTGTTTAGAGATGCTATTACGCAGTGGACACAAGAAGAAAACTAAGATATTCAATACAACATAGTAAAGCAGCCAACAACCATGTTGTCAAGTTCTGGTCAATGATTCTTCATAAATATCAAATACCCCAACTACTATCAAGTTCAAAAACTAAGTTTAAACTAAGATGTTGTCAAAGAACACAATCACAATGAAGGAAAATCACGAGCTAAAGACATGATCAATCAAGTCCATATTTATTGATGGGAACAATACACCAAGGCATAACTACAAACACACCAGTATTATAAAATGTCCTAATAGCAAATCAAGCAACTAAGAAAAAACTGGCCACTAGTTCTCATTTCCTAGAGTCATACCCTTTGATTTCTGACAACTAATAGACTAGAAAACACAACAATCCTTTTACACCAAGCAAATGCATCCTATCAACTAACATTAGGATGAATAAATGTCAAAATAAGAAGCAACGAAAGCCAACCTCAACTCAAATTAACCATGGATGACATCATAGGAAGATCTAAGTACTCAACTCATTATCAAACCCTAAAATTAAGGCCACTACGCAAAAATAAACAATATAAACTAGAAAAAATAAACCTTAACTTACAAACCTTCGGAATGGCTGTAGAAAAAAAGTTGTAAATAATTTCCAATGAATACATAGAAGTATAAACCTTTCCTTAAAGCAACTCTCTCACAACCAACCTGAAACACCCTAGGCTAGAAGTAGTATAAACTAACACCATGTACCAATGAACCATCCCTTGACTATTCATCTAAGCCAATCTCCCTGAACTAAAGAAAACTAAATCGTTTGGTTGTGAATAGTCCAATTCAGCCTTCTCATGATGTCTCAATTCACTCAAACCTTAAGATATATGCTACAAACTAGTGATGATATCATAGGTAATCTAAGCGCCAAAGTTGAACCAGTCAATCTTGATTGCCCAAACAGTCAGTGTAAGCATCCATAAACCAGAATCTATCACAACTCTCAAGACATTATCCAAAGGAGTCAAAAATAAAACTGGAGCCAATGAGTCTTCATGAATATCAAATACTCCAACTACTATAAAGTTCAAAAACTAAGCATATGCCCAACAGTTCTTGAAAGAGTTTAAACTAAGATGCTGTCAAAGAGCACAATCACAATGAAGGAAAATCACGAGCTAAAGACATGATCAATCAAGATCATATTTATTGATGGGAACAATACACCAAGGCATAACTACAAACACACCAGGATTATAAAATGTCCTAATAGCAGATCAACCAACTAAGAAAAAATTGGCCACTAGTTCTCATTTTCTAGAGTCACACCCTTTGATTGCTGACAACTAATAGACTAGAAAACACAAAAATCCTTTTACACCAAGCAAATGCATCCTATCAACTAACATTAGGATGAATAAATCTCAAAATAAGAAGCAACTAAAACCAACCTCAACTCAAATTAACCATGGATGACACCATAGGAAGATCTAAGTACTCTTGTGTACTTATCAACATAGGACAAATCAACTACGTTTCAATTCCAAGCAAGACTGAATTTGCACGGCGATTTTCAAAAAAATATATCTATTAAGGAGCGATTATATATTTAGTATTATATTTATTTAATTATTTATATTTCTAACTATAGTAGTCAGATATATATTAAATTAATTATTAATTGTATTTATTTATTAGTATTTCCGACTATAGTAGTCAAAAAAATATATTTAATAATTTAGTTAAATAAATAATTTATTTAATTATTTATCTTTCCAACTACTGTAGGCGGAATATATATTTTCCGAAATTTGCTGCCAAATATTCTGACTATTTTTGTCACAAATAGTATCGGAAAAATATTTTGTAAAAAATAAAAATAAAAAAATATGATTTCCGACTGAAGTAGTCAAAAATTTTTGACTACTTTTTTCAGTCGGAAAATAGTGAATTTCTGGTAGTGATCAGGGCTCGAAAGAAGAAGAAAATGGGGAGAAGGAAGTTGGAAATTAAGAGAATCTATCTATATCTAATAAGTGAGGCAAAAACTGCCCTGTGTCAGTACCACAAAAATTATTATTAAATAAATAAAAATAATCTATCTATATCTAATAAGTGAGGCAAAAACTGCCATGTGTCAGCACCACAAAATCATTATTAAATAAATAAAAATAATTAAAAATAATAAATAATTATTGTGAAATTAAGTGTTCAGTTGTAAAGAGAAAACTGTCATTTAAAACTTCGCTGCATTTACATCCGATGAAAACCTCTCTTCCACTCATAGACAAAGCAAAACTCTTCATTGATTTTTCAACAGGTGAATCTTTTTTCCACAAATTAAATGCCGTTCTCCAGAAATTCATTAGTTTATTTTTTTAAAATTAATTTTATGGTCCAATTTCATATATTTTTGTAGCAAAGCAGAATTGAATTTTGTGGGGAATAGAAATAGGGAAGAAATGGGCAATCTATTCATATGCCTGGCCAATTCGCCTTCTGTCAATTTAGTACTTCGTGTGAGGCGCTCTCTATTACTGTGTATTTCATTTGGTTAATTTTGATTTACATGAGTATAATTTTTCTTTATATATGTATAAATTTACAGACGGTATTATGAACAACTATTTTTCTTCTTCTTTACTTGTCAGTTTTTTAGTAGTTAAAACGAAATTAAAATTTATCTATCCAATTAATGATTATGTGGGTTTTGTTCTGAAGCATCAAAGAGGCATAATTTGATAACCGCGGTATGTTTTCCAACAGTTTCAGCCAATTTAATCTGAGAAAGTCAATAATTTGATGTCTCCAACCTATCAAATCTGCATTTGCTGCATTTCTCAGCACTGTGAAAAGGTGTAATGCTACTAGAAAGCCGAGGTTTCGCCATAATAGGCGATTTTGCAGGAGTTTTAGGCTCAGCAGTAGCAACACCAACTCTATGTTTCTTGGAAACAAACACTTTCTTTCTTGGTTTTGATCTGTTAACTTCTATAGTAGCTTTCTTGGCGCTTTCGTTCACTGGATTTTCTGTAGAATCAGTTAAAGATTGAGTCTTTTTTGATGATTTGGATGGTTTTAGGATAACCCCAGATGATGATTTTGACAATATCTTTCCAGAAACTATCTTTGTTGGAACATTTGTGCTTTGAACTGTACCAAAAACTGAGTTGATAACAGTTTTTGATAATTGAGTTTCTTCAGTTTTAATCGAAATTGAATTTGAAAGGTTTTGTTTGTGTCTAAATCTATAAGCAACCACCTCGCTTTTTTTTTCGTATCAATAAGAAATGTTCTCATATGGTAGGAAATTTACATTACACTGCAGGGATTATGCTTAAAAGTCGTTATTCTCCTCACTCGGCAGCAGATGCTTATTTTCATAAGGGATGGATCAGCAATCTATGTTGCAATTTCACCAGAAGAGCTGTGTCATAATTTTTTAAAAAAACAAAGGTTTCCACCAAAAGGGATGAATCCAATTTTTTTGAGATACGACAGATATGCTACGAAGCACAACAAAAAGAGTTTAGAATCTGCTGAATATTAATTGTATTGTCATAGGGATGCATTGCTTATTGAGGCAGACAATGTTTGGCATAATAGATGCTGCAATTATTCATCTGTTCATTACGTTACTTGCATTACGGTCATTGTTGTCGAATTTATTCGATTGATGCAACCATAATGATATGTTGTTTATGACTAAAATCTAGAATATGAAAATGTTAAGACTGAGCGACAATCTATCCGAGTAGCATTGAACTTAGGTGAAACTTTTTTCTTTTGTTCATTCTTCTTCTTTTTTGTTTTTCATTCTCATTGTTTGTCCTGATAGTGGTATATTATTAATTATTCTATAATTGACGTACGTTTGCAACTTCACTTCATATTTCAGAATATATAAGTCCTATGATTGAATTTAAGGACATTAGCAAGGTTACAAATCTTAAATGTCTTGATGCAGGGTATAAAAACCATTTAGTGTTGGTAGTGATTGGACTGAAGCGTAATGATAAGCTGGAAATTACGCATCATAACTTTGTAAGCATTTCACACATATTATATAATTCATGACACTTTAGTTATGTGTGATACAAACGTTAGTCAGTGCAGATAACTAAGAAAGATTCTATTCAAGTTTGAAGCATATGTGGGCCAGAGCAAACTTGAACATTCAGGAATTTAATTGTGGAATATGTAGTCTTCCAGCCATGTACTTTGCCTAATCTTTAGGAACAAGACCTGATCGGTTAACTTCTAGAAGAATTAGATTCACCTTTTCTTTTCGTCGCATGAATTTGTCTAAACTGATATCACATGATTGTGCTGCTTTGATTTCAGCTATTAGCCTCTATCTAAGAACCTCAATAATAATCTACAAATATTTTTTCTTTTCCTATTAGTCTTATTTTTATTGGTTAATTGCAGAATTTAAATTCTTTTAATTCTTCAGGTCGACGTTTAATGTATTTAATAGCAGATAATTATCTCTGCAATGCCGATCATAGCGCCACATGGGTGGTCATAAACCATAGTACAATGTGGCGTCTATTCTCTATAAGTCCTCACCGAGCAATGAAAACTATATACTTTAAGTACATGATGAAAACTATATACTTTTCTGTTTAAATTTTTTATACAGAACTTTCCCTCTGCAATAATGGGAATTCAATTGCCTCATGTCGCTCGAATGTTGATCAATCGACCTCTTCTCTGAAATGGAGTGAATATCAGTACCTTTTTCCTCATCTAAGGTATTCACTTTGTCAAATTAAGTTGAATCATTTTGGAGTTAGTCATTTATCCATGTTAAGTGTGATTTACTTAATCCTCCTATAAGGCTAACCCGTTAAGAAATATCACGTTTTCATCTTTGATTCTCAACTCAAACAAAATATAAGACAGATGCCCTGACTGTGAATATTCTTCAAAATTAATATACATGCTTGGAGTTTAAAGGTTTATGCATCAGTATAGTCATTACGTTAAGATGAGGTGGTGATAAGGAGGGTCTGTAAAATCAATTTATCTTTCATGTTGTAAAAAATTTTTTACCACATATAAAACAAATGTATCTTGCATTGTCTTGCTCATGATATTGGATATTTTTAATTTTTTATTGAGTATCTTATCATTTACTTAATTTTATTGATACTAAAAGTTGTTGCTTCAAGCTAATCACCTCATACACCGAAAAGCTCAAGTTCTGAATACTACCAATATGGGTCGTCCCCATACATACACCTAGGGTAACTTTTTTTTATCTTGTTTCTCTCTTCCTATGATTAAAAAGTCAAACAAGAACGGAAATAATATGAGCATTGCAACAAAATTATAAGTAAATAAATAAATCTCTTTTTTTTTATAACGAAGCAATGGGATGACTCAAAGAGGGTAAAATCGACAACAAAAGTTCTCACAAGTATAGTTTTGTTGAGGATAATTGTGTAGATCGAGTTAAACAGTAGTAACAATATCTTGTTTCTCTCTTTTCTTAAATATGGAGGTTTAAGAAGTAAATGTCTTCAATATGTTCTCTTATTAGTTTGTTTATTAATTATATGTTCACCAATTTTCCTATTTGCTTTAATCATTTTGTGAATCGTTTTCCTTTCGAAATTTATGTGGTACATTTATTCTTACGTTTTATTTTTCTCAATAAATTATTCACTGTTTGATCATTAATTTAAGTTTAAATAAGTCTCATTGACATTCAACAGTTATTTATTAATTTCCTTTGATCTAATATATATATTTTTTACTAAGTACACCACATTGAAAAACATGATATAAGTTATTATGTAAGTCATGTAAATATTTTCAATTATTATAATTTCTTAAGCGCGGGTACGAATACTAGTTCAAGATAAAAATTGTAGACAAGTTGCTTTTTGTAAACGCAGAAAAGGTCTTATCAAGAAAGCCAATGAACTTTCAATTCTTTGCAATATGGATGTTGGTGTTGTTATAATCTCCAACAATGGCACTGGCAGACTCCATGAACTCTCCAACACTAACAGGTATATATAACTTCTTCATTATTTTGATACGTGTCAAATCGATAGGAAGGCATGTTAATTAACTACTATATGGTAATTATCTCTGATGAGTTGATATGTCTGAGAGAGAGAGTGATTGTTTGTGCATGTGACATGCAAGGATGTCTTGCACAATACGATTGAGAATTGAAGTTAACACATACTTTTTTCAACTATGGTGATGATAACAAACAAGATTTTGGAGTTGAAATATTACTCTTAGAAAGCAAGTAAAATATATATGAAATCAAAAAATGCAGTTCGGTACACTAAAACTATCACTATATATGGATTCTGGAAAGGTTACGAATTCTGGGAAGGGCTAGACTACAAGGGTCTATTGAGAGCAGATGTCGTTTTCACAGCTTAAACCCATGATATAACATGACAACAAATTAATAAATTTCTCCAAGACTCCCATCAAGTAAAATATAGAATAATGTGTGATAAACCAACAATAATAACTCGAATTAGAAATCCTAACACTATTTGAATCCTGAGGAAGCTTAACCTCTAACAAAACCCAAGTCACATTCTAAGTCAATTCAAATTTCACAAATTCATAACAAGCTAATTAAAATAAAGATAGGGTTTATAATATCTATATTAAGGCTAAATTATCACATAAAATGCTTAATTAAATAACCCTACTTAGGCCCCAAAGTGTCATTAGCCACTTTCAAAAAGTTCAATTACTGCCGGTCATACCACTATCACGATTAAATGTAATGCGATATGCGTGATGCTTTTGTGCAAGAAAATCAACAAGGGAAGAGTCCTTCCCTGCATTCAAGTTTGTAATATCGTGATCGTGATCTCCATCTCGTGATCACAATAGTCTACTTGAAATAAGGGTGTCTAACGGGCCGGGCCGGGCCGGGCCAACCCGAAACCGGCCCTTCCATTTTACGGGCCGGTTACGGGCCGGGTTTGGGATTAACCGGGCCGCGCTGGGCCAAACAGTAAAAAAATTAAAACCCACCCGAACCCGGCCCACTTAACCCAATCCGGTCAAACCCACCAAGACCCGGTCAAACCCGTTTAAAAAGTAAATAAATAATCCAATATACACTATATACACTCCAATATACACTATATACACTCCAATATACAATATATATTTTTTAAAAAAATATATAAAGTATAAACAATTACACATATATACGTACCATTCAATATATAATTATATATGACTATACGTACTACTTTAAATAAAACATATGTTATAATAGTATAATATATATATATATACACTACAATATATATATATACTAATTTATAAAACATATACACATGTATACGTTAAATATATACTACTTTAGAAGATATATACACATATATATGCACCATTCAATATATATGTACTACTTTAAATAAAATATATACTACAGTATAGTGATATACATATATATATATACAACAATATGTATATATATATAGTTACATACTAATTTATAAAACATATACACTTGTATACTTTAAAGATATACGTCTATAGAAGATACATACACATATATACGTACCATTCAATATATATGTACTACTTTAAAAAAAGTATATACTACAATATATATACTAATTTATAAAACATAAAGTAATGTATACGTTAAATATACATGTCTATAGAAGATCTATTCACATATATACACTCTATTCTATGTATATGTAATACTTTAAATGAGATATATACAATATATATACATTACAATATATATTTGTATAGTTATATACTAATTTATAAAATATATACACATGTATACGTTAAATATACACGTCTATAGAAGATCCATTCACATATATACACTCTATTCTATGTATATGTAATACTTTAAATGAAATATACTATAATGTATATACATTACAATATATATTTGTATAGTTATATACTAATTTATAAAACATATACACATGTATACATTAAATATACACTTCTATAGAAGATATATACACGTGTATACGCACCATTAAATGTATATATACTACTACTTATAAAATATACTACATTATATATACATTACAATATGTATAGATATACTTATATACTAATTTATAAAACATATACACATGTATACGTTAAATATACACTTCTATAGAAGATATATGAACAAATATACAAAACATATGCTACTTAATATAATAAATTAATAATATTTGGTAGTAAATTAATAATATATTAGAAGTAAGTTTTTAATTTAAAGTAGAAAACTAGAAATTCAATTTAAAATTTTAAATCGTTAAATAAAAAAAATAAAAAACAACGACTAAGGAGTGAATGAATTTGGGAAATTTTATTGATTGCAAAATGATCCAAAATTTATAATTTACATGAATAAAAAATCTATAAATTATGCATCATTTTTTCCAACTCATTCATGTTAATATTAATGGGAACTTGCATAGGATAATCGAAGTCAACGGGGGCAAAACCATGCATTGGACTTGATTCTGCGGAGTTCTCCCGTGAAGTCATAATTTCTTCAAGTTTCAGCTCGTCGCTCGGCTCCGGTTCCATTCCTTGGTTTCTTCTTTCCGCTCTAATCCAATCTCTGAGGCAAACTAGAACATTCATTGCATTGCTTCCCAATGAGTGTTGGTTGTCTCCAAGCTGCTGTCGTCCCTAACTAAAGGCGCTCTCTGATGCAACGGTTGACATTGGAACATTCAAGATATCTCTAGCTAATCTTGAAAGCACAGGATATTGTGATTCATTATTCCTCCACCAATCCAGCGTGTTGATCCGTCGTCTGCGATCCTCTGGTGCCGTCCGAAGATAATATTTTAGCTCTTCCCGATAAGTTGATGTGTAAGTTCTCTCATCAACACTGTTCCAACAATTTAAATCATAAAACGAATCAGAAAAACCACTATGTGCCGGCCTTTTAGAAGATGATGGCTCCTCGGGAGGATGAGGAGCGACAGTTGGAGTGATATTTGTAGGTAAGGCTGAATCAAATAAATCAGCATAGTGATTATATAATTTTTCTATATAATCCTTTGCATCAGCCGTAGCCGTCCACAAATCAGGTTGTACTTGTTCAGAATCATGGTTAGTATTTATTTCTAAGTTAGTATAAATAAAAGTACTAAAGTGACACATATGATTATATTTCATGCACAGATTTAGCATAGCACCAACCAAGTAAATAGGGGAAATCGGGAAAAAATATTTTTTAAATTTCGTAAACATGGCGCCAACAGCTTCTTTATAACCTTCTTTATTTTTATATTGTTGGAGCAAACCAGAAATATCGGCTATATATGCCAAAATATTACAAACAGTAGGATAGTAAGCACCGGAAAATTCAACCGTAGCTACATAAAATTTTTCTAAAAACTTAACAAGATCATTAATTACAACCCAATCAGAATTATGTAGCATGCAATCAACAGAATCAGCAAATGAACAACAATGTTGGTTAAAAGCTAGTGTAATAGGAATTCTATATTTATAACAAGTTTTTAGAAATTCATACGTAGAATTCCATCTAGTATCAATTTCCTCAGGCATCAAAATCGGTGTAAGTCCATTTTCTTGACATTTAAGTTTAAATTCTCTAATTCTCGATCTACGATTATTTCCTTGAATAAAACCAATGGCAAGACGAATTTTTTCAATATAAAGCTAAAAAAACTCAAGACCATCTTTTACAATTAAATTATATATATGACATGCACACTTAATATGAAAAATTTCAGGCAAGGGTGGAGATAGCGTAGATTTTATTTTTGTTATAGCAGTCTTGTTGTTAGAAGCATTATCAAAAGCAATACATAAAATTTTATTTTTTATACCATAATATCCGACAATTTTAACAATAGAATCAGCAATAAATTGCCCAGTATGTTTACGATCTTCATCATATAAAAAAGCAAGAATACGTTTTTGCATCACGAAATTACTATCCATGCAATGACAAGTAACGGTTAAATAATCATTTTTATTTACAGCACGACCAAGATCAGAAGTTAGGGACAATCTACATTGAATATTTTTTAACAATGTTGATAAATAAAAACAATATTGTGAATGGAGTCTAAAAATATCAGACCGACAAGTAGTTCTAGGAATACCATTAAACATAGGATTATAAATTGCTTGTATATAACGAATAAAAGCATCAGAAGAAGGAAAACTAAAAGGCAAACAACCCACAGCTACCATTTTAGCTATTTCTTCTCTGTCCCTCAATTTATTATACTTTTTTGCTACTTGACCGGCGTTTGGGTACATTCTAGTTTGCGTTGACCCACCAACATCCCCACCACCTTTTGCAATATTTAACTCTCTTTTGTGATCTTCAGTTATATGTCTCGTTAACGTACCCGTACCCCCTTGCTTGCCTCCACTTCTATGCTTATATATTTGTTGACAAATATTGCACTGCGCCTCAATATCTGATATACGTTCAAAAAATTGGCATGCAATACTAGTTCTTTTACGAGGTTTTGGGGCACTGGGAGGACGGGAAGGGAGATTAACTGATTCAGATCTAACGTTAGCAACTCATACTGCGGGTGTTTCAGCAATATTTTCATTATTTTCGTCTAAATTAACTGCATCTACTTCATTTTCTTCTTCTATACCGTAATTTTCCTGAGCTTCTACATAGTCCATATCGTGAGCACCTACACCTATTTCTTCCTCAAAAGGTGTACCAAGCGGTACCGGAGGCGAAGGCACACGGGTATATCTATTATTTGAACTACCTCTACCGCTAGTAATTCGCTTTTTACTACCACTACCGCTTCCGGGACAAAAAATTTTAACACCTTTAGCAGCGAGGTTTTTTAATTTATCCATAATATAAATTAAATTAAACTAAAAATATTCAAAATACACAAATATAATAAAATTAAATATTAAACAATTAATACAATAAATAAAAATTAAACGTAAGAGATGGAACGACAATACCAAATTTTGGAAGTATCCGAAGATTGCGACTTTAGAAACTTCCGCTCGTACTTTGTAAACGAAAATTAAAAAATTAAAGTGAACACTTTAAGAAATTAAATATATTGAATATTAGAGAATTGAGAATTGAGATTTGAGAGAGTGAAAAATTGTGTGAAAAATGATTTGAAGTTGTAGGGTATTTATAGATTTTTTTTGGGGATTAAAAAATATTTTTTAATTTTTTTTTTTTTAATTAAATGGGCCCAAACTAGCCGTTTGGACCCACAAACGGCTATATAGCCGTTGGGCCAACGGCTAGTTTGGCCCAAAATCTAATTTTTTTTCCCGGGCCGGTTAATCGGCGGGCCTGGACCGGGCTTGATCCGGGCCGGGTTAACCGGGCCCATTTTAACAAAAAAACCGGCCCGAGACCCGGAACCCTAAAGCCCTAGAGCTTACCGGGCCGGGTTAGCTAATCGGGCCGGGTCGGGCCGGTCCGTTTGACACCCTTAAGTCTTGAAAGCACAAACATGCGGCAGAAGCCTATTGTCCAAGGCTTCTCAAATTTGCTCCAAACTTTGTTTCTCGATCTTCCAACCATTCCAACAGCTCTAGCATAAGATGAAATTGTCCAAAGGATCATTAAACTAAGTATGGTTAATATCAACACTAGTACAACAAATCCTTTCTGACATTTTTCATCTTAGGCCAAATCAGTTGTTCTTGAAGAATAGTTGAAGCTTTATGTATACCAAAATGTCTCATCAGACCCTCACTATGTGCCTCTCTAATAAGTATCTGTCTCCAAGGATATTGAGGCACATACACTTTTACCATCTCTAAGCAAATAACCATATCTTAGAAAGCCTTTCGTTCACCAACCTTTGCTATTTACAAAGTCAATCTAATGCTCAATTCCCCTCAAATGTGGTATCTTCCTTGGCAACTCGTCGGGAATAACATCTTTATTGTCTTGAAAAAAATAATAGAAACAATACTTGGACAAAGAGGGTCAATTCATTAGTAGTCAAAAATACAATTTAATTTTTATGTATAAGAAGAATAATAGAAGGATTATGCTCAACCTCTTTCATATTACGTTTTGACTAACCAACATATTCATTTTCCCTCTAAATTCAGCATAGAGGTGGATTTTCTTTCATATTCTCACTTCGTACCTCCCTTGATGTGCCACTCTTCTCACTTCTCTCTCTCTTCAATTTTTGCCTTTTCTCTCAGTCCATTCATTTTCTTGCAATGTTGATTAACCTCTAAGAGAGTAAAGGCAAAAAAGATTATGATTATTGTAACATGAAAATGCTTTTTAGTCTTTCATTACACCTTGCATATCTATCATATTGTTAATGTCGGCCTAGACGCAAATGAAAGATTTCATTGACACTATATCACACCAAATTTGTCCTTGTTCATTACTATTTTGGAAACTTTGAGTTCCCACAATCGTTCAACCATTGGAACTTCTTTTCATGACACCTGGCCTTCATTTCATTCGAATTAGCAACTAGTAACAAAGTCGAGCATAGTTGGCTTCTTAATTTGTCTCATGTAAGATGCCCACCAAATAGAGGCAAACGTTTCAAATTGAGTGATGATGTGGTTGACCTTCATGGCGTTTGACATATTATTGACTTAAAAAGATGATTGCACACCTGATTACCCTATCCAATTATTCTTTGGGTCATTACTTATTTTGAAAGGTGGAAGTTGCATTAATGGTGTTCAACATGTTAGGGTTTTTGCTCTGATTTTCTTATCAAATTTAAGTTTTACTTTTACTTGTAAGGAAAATAAAAGTGTCTCTTGTAAGATGCCCACCAAATAAAGGCAAACGTTTCAAATTGAGTGATGATGTGGCTGACCTTCATGGTGTTTGACATATTATTGACTTAAAAAGATGACGGCACACCTGATTACCCAATCCAATTATTCTTTGGGTCACTACTTATTTTGAAAGGTGGAAGTTGCATTGATGGTGACATGTTAGGGTTTTTGCTCTGATTTTTTTATCAAATTTAAGTTTTACTTTTTTCTTTTAAGGAAAATAAAAGTAGTCATAATTACTTTTACTTTTCACTAAAGGAAAATATAAACCTCTTCCATATTTGGCTAACCTCTTTCTAAGAGGAAAGATTTTGAACCTCTATAAATAGAAGACCTCCTTCTCATACAACAACACAATAGTATCCACAATGTAGTCGTTTAAGAGTCTTGTTTAGGGGGAGTTTCTCTCAAAAAGTTTTTTATACTTTTTTATTTAGTTTTTAATACGTAGACCAATTGGTCAAATCATATCAATAATATTATGTTTTAGTATGCATTTATTTATCATCTAAATTATTGTCTCCATGGTTTTGCAAAATATTAGCTTCCACATGACACCCTCTCAATTTCGAATCCAACAAGTGGTATCAGAACCTATGGTTCAATCGTTCGATGGTCCAGATTGAGGACATGTTGAGATCAAAGTTGCAACCAATTTGATGATAATGAAGATCTTTGTCCAGCTACATGTGGAGAAAAGTTTCAAACAAATTTTCAACAATGATGTTGCTAATCCATCTTTAAAATCAAAATCAATTTTCAATCCATGTTTATGGGCTCCAACTTTCGACCCTTGCTAACTTTTAACGTTTGGGCTCCTTTCAACTCGTGCATATACTTTTAACGCATGAGCTTCACTTTTAACCTGTGCTCACTTTCAATGCACAAGACTCTACTTTTAACCCTGTTCACTAATAACACAAGGCTCCAATAATGTTAACCCATGCTTTTATTTTTAACGCATAGGGCTCTAATTTTTAACCCATGTCAACTTTTATCATGGTAAACAACAGTGATATACGAAGATCGCGTGAAGAAGGAGGATCAAGATTATTATTTTGTCAGAAAATTAAGCCAAAAATGAGAGATTTGTTAGGATTTTGCCTTGATTTTCTTACTAAATTTGAGTGTTACTTTTTTTTGTTGGAAGAATATAAAAGTAATCATAATTACTTTTACTTTTCTCTAAAAGGAAAATATAAACATCTTCAATATTTGGCTAACCTCTTTCTAAGAAGGAAAATTTTGGACCTCTATAAATAAAAGACCCTTCTCCTACAACAACACAATAGTATCCACAATGTAGTCGTTTAAGAGTCTCTCAAATAGTTTTTTATACTTTTTAATTTAGTTTTTAATATGTAGGCCAATTGGCCGAATTATATCAACAATATTTTTATGTTTTAGGATGCATTTATTTATCGTCTGAATTATTGTCTCTATGGTTTGAAAATATTAGCTTCCGCATGACGCCCTCTCGATTTTGAACCCCACACAACACCCTTTTATGTTTACCATGGTGTTAGTATTGTGGTTGTTCATAAGGTTATTGTTGGTATGTTATGGTTATGGATATTGTGATGATCTAGTGGAGGACGACTTTGGTAGCCTTAAGAAGGATTCATCTCTTTTAACATGAGTGGTCGACCTTGTTGCAGCACTCTACGTAGTTGGTTTGGTGGTAGTGGTGTGGGAGAAATAGTCGAGGTTTGACTCTTCCACTGTGGCATGAACCATCCACATGCTTATGCCAACTCCTTGGTTTTGTTAATGAGCATTGGTACTAACCTAATGAGTAACTTCTCTTCCTCTAAATTGTTCACCCTTTGGTTCATGTTGTCAAACATGACCTTCAATTTTATAAGATCTCTAATAACATCACTTGGGGATGGTTCACCTTTAAAAGTTGAGGTTTGTTCTCTGCTGTTAGTAGTTATACGTGCTAACGAAACAAGCGAAAAAATAAGTAATATCAAATCCTCACCAATCACTCCCTTAGTGTATATACACCAATTCTATTCCAATCAATCACTCTTGAAGTGCTGGCTTTTGTTCACTCTTTTGATCTTCACTAAAGCCTTTTTTCGCTCAAAATTGCCTCATAATTTAAGCCTAAGCTTCACGTCAAGTATTTGGGTTGGAGTGGAGTTGACTGTTGATGCGCAAGCAAGCCTAGGCAATTTAAAGCTAAATTGGTCTTGAAACAATGAAGTCCCAACAAAGATGAAAGATAATTAAAAGCTTAAAGTAAAACTAGAACGAAAAAGAGTAGTTAATACTCGAGAACTAGTTAAACATAAGTAGAAACAAGTACTTGCAAAGTGTTAATATCTTAGAATAACCAAAAGAGATGAAATAAGAGTGATAAATCACATATTTGAAACGAAAAATTGTGTGTTGAATGTTTTCCGCCTATCGCGATCACAAACTATGCTGGAATCTATTTTCGGTGGCTGTGGAATGTTTCTTGTGTCAATGGAGAACCATTGTTTCATGGCCAAAAATGAATTTCTGTCACCATGGTTGAATTGTGGGCGTCCAAATCTAGATACGGATTTTCGCTAGCAATTTTTTTTGTAGAAATACTCTAGACATTGAACTTGGGCCTTCACAATCGCAGTCTTGAATGTCGCGATCTCTAAAGTTTAAAAAGGGTTCAACTTCAGGTCATTGTAAGTAGCTGCTCCATTTTTCAGATTTCTTAACCTAAATTTGCTTTACCCAAATTTTATTCGAATGGACTCTGTTCATTAAACATTGAATGCAAGTTCTTACAGAGGTTTTAAGCAATTTTTACAACCACTACTCAAATCCACACATTAAAACTTGAATTCAAGTCAAACCAATTCTTACAGAGCGTTCGTTCTCATTGAAATTTTCCTTCAAAAATCTCTTACTAACAAGGACGCCCATAAAAATTATCCTTTTTGAGTAGTAGCTTTAACGTTAAAAGTGACATGGCACCCGCAACCTTAAAATCCTAGATCCGCCTCTGATTGCAAATTGAAAATTGAGGTATGTAAGACTAAAACCTCTCTTTTTCCGTTATAAAATGACCTCCCATTCAATGTTTCCCCTCTTCTATGAGCCCATGCAATCCACGTTCCATGAAATGCTATGAGTTCTCTATGATCGAGATGTATCCTTTATGACTTATCTATTTCTTAGTTGTTTCTTCCGTTGCTACGTGCATATCATGCCTCCATGTCAAGTTCATACAGAATGTCCAATGTCATGATGTTAAAAACAACAATTGAGGTAAGCACTTCTTCTAACTTCATCCACGAGCTTATATTAAGCATCCAAATCTTATTTTGAGTTCGGGACTTCATAGGATGATGATCGAAAGCCGTAAGTCCACATTTTGACCATTGTATGATATTGTTGGCAAGGGGAAAGGATGGATAAGGATAAACACTAGGGTTTGGGGATTTTAAAGCTTAGTGTTCATCGGATGTTTGGTAGATTGTTCATATTACTCGGGCTCGACGTTTAGGTTCTAACATAGTGGTCAAATGTAGTGGTCTTGGTGGAATTGGTGGTGGCAACGATATGATGTTAGAAGGTCCTTCTATGCGTTCGTTCTCATTGTTCTGTGCTGGTGATGCTTTTCTGCTGGAAAGTCACTTGGGAGTCATTCTCTGCTCTTGCATCTGTAACACCGTGATACCGGTGGCCTACATGCTCCTAGTTTCTCGTGGCCAGTGGTTTGTGTCATGCGATCGAGTAATCTACCCGGAACACAAAATCTAACACAATCTACCGCTGATGACTATAGTCCAAGGCTTCCCAAATCAACTCCAAGCTCCATTTCACAATCTTCTTTCCATTTCAACAGTGTATTGCATGTGACGGAATATGATGGAATCCTCTGAAGGATCATTTAACACTTTCCACTTCATAAAATGTACTACCAAGTACTTGTAGCCTTTTTGCTTGGCCATGCATGAATGATTTTGAAGGTGTTAGGTAATGATTTTGAAGGAGTTAGGTGGAGGTGGAAGATCATCACATGGCTCTATAAACCTCACTTGTATTTCAACAAGGGGTTATATAGATAAATCCTAGTGGATGATCAACAATGGGTTACATATTGGATTTTGTATTCTATGATTTCACCTTTAGAGTTGATGTTTGTTAAGGGTGACAAAATGGATCTTGGGCCTGAGTCAACCGCAAAAGCTAGCACATGAGGGAATGATTGCGCAAGTCCATATAAGGAGATCAACTGCCCAACCATTTTTCGTTGTGGGACTCTTCAACACACCCTGCAGGCCTAGACCTTGTTAACTGGAGAGTGGACAATATAATATGGGGGCCCAACATCCCTGAACAAAGAATTGGGATGGATTCGGCTCTTATACCATGTATATGGATCTTGGGCCTAACTCAATAAATCTAATTCATGAGAGGATATTTGCCCAAATCCATATAAGGAGACCAATTGCCTATCCATGTTTCAATGTGGAACTCTTTTAACACTAAGCATATTGAATGGCTTCCTTTCTTGTCGTCATGATCCAACTCTAGCACATAGGCTACAAGGCACTCAGCGAGCTACTACTCGCAAGGTAAACATTCTTAAGCTAAAGCATGCGATAATAAAGTAATAAAGAGTAATAAGTCTGCCCAACAACCCCAAATTATCTGGAATACAAGATACTAGACACAACTAGATAATAATGAAGTGCTAAGTCTACTAGGAGGTAGTGGCCTCCATGATCTAATGGAAATTCACCTCGACTGGAATGACTGATCAAAGTTGGAGTCATTGACTGCCCGACCACCACCTTCTCCCCCTGCACACACCCAAACAATAGTAATTGTTAGTCTAAAAATCCAGCAAGTATAATGATCTACAAGTAAAACAGTTGAACTGAAATTACCATCCACCAGACTGCTGTTGAGCATAGGTGTATGGCTGGTCCGTCCCACACAAGGCATCGACCTCATATCTTACCCATCTGCAGAGCGTAAGTGCAACAACCATCCCTTCTTACCTGGTATCCTCCGTACCAACTAATTACCCTCTTACCCGACATTATTGGTGCATACTCAGAGTCAAATTCAGGATTTGAAGTTTGTGGGTTCCCTACATTAACAAAAATAAAAACAAATAGTAGCAAAGGGGATTTGAACCCACAACCAAGAGGTCAATAAAACTTTTACAAGCCCATCTACTCCACTAGACCAATAACACACTATGTTTATGGGTACCAACTCATATATTTACTAGATTTCTCTATATAAATATTAGTTCCGCACGAAAGTTACTGGGTTCCCGAGAACCCCCACCTGGACCTGGCACCCTGGATCCGCCCCTGTGCATACTCAATTTAGTGATAATAAATGCTAAATATCTAATCAACTTTCACAATATGATCATCTCAATAAAACAATGTAAAAACAAATAAAGCGACCCACATGATCTAACTAGATACTTCTAATCAATCCAACCTAGCTCATGCTTGGCCCCTCACATGAACGAGGTGGTTTAAATGCACATAAGAATCACATATAACATATTATTTGAAAAAAAAACAAGCACACTAAGTGTCAAAATTTCACTTGTCACCCTGCGCTTTGAAAGTAGCTGAAGATGTACCTCTTGTCACCCTCCCCTTCTCCTAATTAGGGGGTCCTGCTTTCTCAAAAAAGTTCACTTTTCACCTTTCTACATTTCTAAATTGAGCTTTGTCGATGTTAGCTTTGGGTTCCCTCATTTTTGTCGTCAGAACTTCCCTCGGCCACCACTTCTGAGTTAGAAGTGGTCCTTCACCTGAATGGGACCCCCGTTGGAGTTTGTTGTGGAAGCTGGGTCCTTCGCACTTATTCTTGTCTCGAATTTTTTGGGGAGGTTTGAGTATCGTTCCCTCTTGTGCCACTTGCTGATTCTTAGTAATATTCCTTTGACTTCTTTCCATTGAAGACACAGTTTTTTGGATATTACTTGGGATATTGCCCAAGTTGTTTTTCCCTTTTTGGGTCTCAACACTCAAATATAGTTTCATATTCCACTTTTATTTTAGCTGTAGTTGATCTTGTTTTTGCTAGGTGTTGCTTTATCAATTATAATGAGTGTACCTATTGAAGCGACACAAGTCTGGAATTCTAATCCATATTGGCACTAAGGTGGTTTCCAAATTCCGTTTGAAGTTTGTACTACTTAATTAAAAGGGACTTCCCTTTTGGTATCCATGCAGAAGGTATTTTCAATGGTTTAGTGCCTAATGCCCAAAGGGATTGAACACCATAAAATATGTTCAGAATTTTCTGTAACACTCTAGTTCAAACCTAACAAATTGATCTGCTGCTTGTAACATTTTCCTTATCCACAAGCAATTACATCTGACATTATATATTCCAGTGTGACAGGCATCCTTCAACGATATGAAAGCCACGTCGAAACAGAAAAAGAGATCTCTGAGGTATTTGATTACTGCACTATCTTGCCTATAATTAAGTTCTCAATTAAGCAAGCAATTTGGTTACTCGTTCCTTCACTCTGATGAGTAGCAAGTAACTCTGAACATGTATCGTACCCCCCACAAAAAACCCAGATGCAGCCTGCACTTGTCAGAGATCAATATCTAGCATAATTATTTTCAGATGAACTGTGAAATACAAGTAATTTCCTGCTTTTTAATTGGTTTGAAGATACTAATGTACACGTTAGCTTTGGTGTGCCACCTCTGGGACTGGAAGGTCCAAACTATAAATGATGCTTACTCCTCATCATAGTGCATCATAAATCATGCTGCTATTGTAACAAGTGTGGGTATCACAAAACGAAAAGAACTTCTCGTTACTCGACTAAAATGACTTATGCTAGACATGCATAGTATTTTGTCAAATCATCGATTCATTTATTTTGCAATGTATCCATAATATCATTTGGGTGTTATTCAATGTTATCTTGAATAATCATGCTTGCATTTTTGGACACAGCACTCTAAATACTCTAGCATGAAAATCGGAGAACTTCTACAAATAACAGAAAGGTACTGATCTTATAATTCACCTTTGTTTCTTAACGCTTATACCATTGACGCTCTTGTCTCGATTTAAAACTGGACAGGCAACTCGAGGAAACTAATGCTGATGGTCTCACTATCACTGACCTTGTCCATTTGGAGAACGAACTTCAAACTGCTCTAATACAAATCAGATCTAGAAAGGTCTTTCTACATTCCTCTGTACCTTGCCCTATAGGAATTGCATGATGTTGAATTCTGGTGTATAAATATACATAAAAAGTAGCAGCTTCTCTTCTTAGTGCCTCTAGCTTTACTAATACTAGAAGCTGTCACAACGTCGATATGTTTTCAGACATGAAAACCCTTGGGTAGAGTACCTCAATGTTGTTTTCTTTATCTATATTTTATTAAAGGATTATATTTCGGCACTGAAATGGACAGGTCCCAAATTCTGTCCAGCCCTGTAATCTTCTATAGCCTCAAACACAAAAAGTTAAAAGTTTGTGTCTAGCCTAACAAATTATGGTTAAGCTGCTGCATAAGTCTGGCTAGTCTGGGGCTAAGTTGTTCGGACTCGGGTGCGGGTGTCCAATACGGGTGCGGATTCTTCATGATCTCAATTTTAAGATTCGGGGGATATGGATCTAGGTATGGATACGGGTGCGGGAATCGGCTAAAACTAATTCAAATATCTAAAAATAGAGTTATAAAACCTAAATTATAAGATATTATGTGGAAAACTTGAGGAGAAAATATTGATCAAGAGGAGAATCCTCAAAAGAGATAAAAGGAAAAGCAGTAACATAGAAATTTCACCTTAACTTTTATTTTGATAAAAGAAGTCGTTAAATCTGTCCAAATTTTCCCTGTCAATTTTGGTCAAAGTATCCAAAATCAGCTGACCAGATTGGGTACGGATCCCACACCCACACCCATGTTGTGTCGACACGGGTGCGGCACCGAAAGTGAAGAATCCGAGTAACTTAGGTCTGGGGTATAGTGCACCTCTACAATGGACATTCCGTCTTGTAGAGCTAAGCACAATACAAAAAATTCACTGTAGGAATCCTCCATGCGACTTTTTGGTAGCCGACTCAATGCTGTTTTCATTCACCACTCTCGTGTAACTCTACACGTTGTAATAGTTCTGTTTTTGCAGACACATTTGATGCTTGAATCTGTTAAGGGTCTTCATGAGAAGGTATGTTTTCATTTCCATTCGCACATCCTGAAAACTAGTTTTTCCTGAAGTCATGAGTTTGGTTTGTCTATCTCTACCAACAGAGCTTTGATTCCCTGTCTTAGTCTCTCAGATTAAGGTGCATTTGATTTAGGTTAAGCTTATTCAAACATTCATATATTAAAAAAAACTAGCATCTTTTCATCTACTAGAACTGTACAATTTTGTTGTCGGAATTCTTCCTTTTCCCGAAAACAGCGCATAATCAAGTCGATCAAAATCTAGGCAGCAGCTTATTGTGGAAAAGGATTATAAAGGGCGGAAAACATTCACTTGTCCTCATCAGTGTCTGGATCAGACCTCATAGAATTGTCTTTGCTCCTTCAAGTCGACAGAGTTAATAGGCATCCCTGCTTTCTGCAGCTCTTATATATGTAGCTTTGTAATCAATAGTTCTCATCAGATATCTATGAATTAATATCATGTGAAATTTTCCATTAGACTGCACATTATCGATACCCCTTAATTATTGCAGGAAAAATTGCTGCGAGAGGAAAAGAAACTTCTGGAGAACAATGTAAATCTTACCTCACAAAATCTGCTATCAAAAATTAGACCTCTTTCATGTTTTTCGAACTAACTAATTAATCCGCTATGCATACAGAGAGCTCAGATGAAGAAAAACAGAAAAGTGAATGATATGTCTGACCTTCCACCACAGAGGGTAACCCTGAATTTTCTCAAGTGATATTATTATCGGCATATTTGTCAGATCGCCTTGCTGTGGCTCCAGGCGAATAACCTGCACAAGACGTGCATTTCCTGTATTTAGTAAGTACCATTTTCGTACATGTAATGAGCAGCAACTTCAGAAATAACAAGCAATAATGCGTGGTGTCAGTGAAACTACTTGTTCATGGCCGCTCTCGCCGTACCAAATCAAGGTCAACTCCGAATACTTTTTACCACATAATAATAAGGTGGCAAGGTCGGCTATTTACTACTTATCACGTTGTAATCTTGTTGTTTCCGTTCTTATTTTTGTTTCTACTTATTATAAATTCTCTACATGACATCATATATCCTGTAGCTGCTTCACATAGTTTGCAATTTGCTAGCATATCTTTTTTTGCAGAATTCAATGTTATATAAAGTATTGAATATAAATAAGCTTTAAACTCACAAAAACTGGAAGGAGTGAGCAGTACTTACAAACTTTAAAATGGAAAGCCGGTTGTTGGACTATTATGTTATGAGAATAGTGAATAATTAATTAATTCAGTCATCCAAAACAACAAAAATTGAGCAATTAGCGAAAAAACAGAGAGAGAACAAGGCTGTTTGAACACTGAAAATAAAAGCAGTTCGATGTACTTAAGCTTCATATTTCTGCAAGATTTAGATTTTCACAGTTCGTGATTTCCTAACCATATGATAGTAATTTTACCAGCTTTAAGATTCCAACCAAAATTCAGATAACAAAAAGGGTTGCAGGGAATAGGAAATACTTGCAGATTCATGAACAAATATGATGCAGCTGCTCTTCTGAAATATCTAATTAGAGCGATATCTTCCTTCTTAACCTCTCTTCTCCCTGCCAAAAAAGAAAGAAAAGAATCATTTTTTTATAGTTATTAATAATTTAATTTTTTTAATTTTTTTTTTTTATTAATATGATTTATAGTTATAAAAAGATTATTACTTTAAACTGCAACTATTTTTAAACGTGGTACCCAATTTTTCTTTTAGATATTGTCCCCAATTCATGTACTGTTCGTTTGTACTTGTTAATAATTATCTTTATGAAAGAAAGGAGAAATTTTGATAAACATTTTAAGACATATTTTTTTTTATAATATTGATATGAGAAGTTTTTAAATATTTAAATTTTAATTTTAAATATTTATATTAATTTAATTTTAAAAATTAATTAAATTTATTTTAAAAAATAAAACGTAGCAACTATTTTAGAACGAAGGGAATACAAAGTAACTCTTTTTGTTTGATTTTAGTTTGGCGAGGAGTCGGAATGGGTTTAGGATACTGAATATGGATTTTAGAAAATTTAGTAACTTTTGCACATACTCTTTATTTAAATTTTTGAAAATTTATTAAATATATAAAAGAGTATCAATTGAAAAAACAATAATAAAGCAATTACTTGAACGGACCCGATTAAGTTTAACTGACCTTCCGCGTGGGATGTCAATTTCCCTTTGGCATAGTAAATTCATTTCCATTTAAAATTATGAGAAATTCATAAATTCATTTCCATTTAAAATTATGAGAAATTCATCAACTTTAAATTTTAAATTTATTTTATGCATAATTTTTTTTTTTTAAAAAATAAATTTGATAACTTTAAATTTAAAATATGTAAAATGTCTTAAGATATTCTTTAATTATGATTTTAAATAGATCATACGAAAACCAAAATCAATTTTTTTAAAAAAAGTAAAATAATTATTCTTTTTATCTTATTTTATGTGACATTTTTTTCTTTTTAGTCCCATTCTAAAAAGAAAGCAAACTTGTTATAGTAGTTAGAAAAATTTTAGTTGTATTTTTTTTTGGTATCCGTAATGAAATGTTTTACAATCGTATAAATATTTAAAAATTATTTTTAGTCACAAGCTTTAAAAAAAAAAAAATTGTTCTTAAATACCTTATCAAGTTAGATGGTATTACAAAAACTAAAATAAAAAAAAAAGTTGTTTTTTTTTTTAAAAAAAAAAAGATAAATAAATTCGAAACGAAAACAAAATATGATGTCCAACCCCAAGTAAATGAATAAGGACCTCAAGAGGGAAGCTTAAGTGGAAAGAAAATCAAATGTTGGTCAAGAGAAGAACATGATCAATAACCGCTAAAGCTGCTACATAACGTACGACAAAATTCTTACGCATTTTTTGTCAATTTGTGAATATACTTTTTATATTTCTTATACTTATCTCACTAAGGCCAATTAGCAATTGTGATATAGAATTTCATGTGATATCTGATATGCTTTTTGAATTCGTGCAAATAAAAATGTCATTTTACTACTTTAAAATTATTTTTTTAATAAAATAATTATAGTTATATAAATAATCAAAGAGTATTTTATATCATAAATTTTAAAAATCATTCATTTATTTTTAAATTTTGTGTCAAATAAAAGAGCATCACATTAATTAAAAATAGAGAGAGTATATAATATTTGATACATGTATGATACACTCTCTGTTTATTTTTACTTGTCACTTTTTTAACATGACATATCTATGAAGAAATAATTATTAAAGTGATTATTTTACCATATTATTCCTATTAATTGATGTTTAGAGTGATGTCTTGAAACTATTTTGGAGAATAAGTAATTAATGCTAAGGTTAAAATATAAAAAATTCTTTTGTCTTTTCTGACATGTCACAAAGTAAAAATAAAAATTCAATTATAAAAATAATAGCAAGCAAAATCAAACGGAGGAAGCATATTCCTCCATTATTTTGTTTTAGCTTTAAGCAAGAGATAATTTGAAATATGTATAATAGAGGAATTAGTTTAAAAAAATAACTAAGTTTTTTAACTCAAGTATAGCCCAGAATGAACTACCCACAAAAAAGAAATTACACAAAAATAATTCCATGTACATGTAATGTATTGATATTGTATAAAAATTATACAGTGTGTTAATATTATATAAATAATTTTTTATTATGAAATAACTAAGAATAAAGAAGAAGAGTAGAGAGAATAGATAATAATTTTTATTTCTCTTGAGGATGAGAGAT
This sequence comes from Capsicum pubescens, assembly GCA_030864215.1. Lineage (NCBI taxonomy): Eukaryota > Viridiplantae > Streptophyta > Magnoliopsida > Solanales > Solanaceae > Capsicum > Capsicum pubescens. The sequence goes on from CM061549.1 coordinate 59,561,774, forward strand.
CATAAGATTGAGGATACAATGAACAAAACCTCTCTATTTATAGGGGAAAATACTCCTGGTTTCTGACTAAAAGACATATACTTCAAATCCTGATAGATATCAACTAGATCTTGATAGATCTTATTAGATCTTAATTATTAGATCTTAACAGATCTTATCTATAATCTTGATAGACATTCACTATAATGTAAATACATTTATAACACTCCCCTTGAATGTCTAATTGATAGATTATGTGTCTCGTTAAAATCTTACTAGAAAAAATTCAGTGAAAAAAAAATCTAGAGAAGGAAAAAGAGTACACATCTCTAATAATACGCATTTCGGTTGCCTCATTAAAAACCTTACAAGGAAAATCCAGTGGAACAAAACCTTGAAAGAAAAAGAGTACAACGCGTATTTGTTCCCCCTAATGAGAACATCAATGAACTTTTGCATCCCGATCTTGTGTATCATCTTCTTGAAAGTTGCAGTTGGAAGAGACTTTGTGAATAAATCAGTCACATTGTCACTTGAATGAATCTGTTGCACATTAATATGACCATTCTTTTGTAACTCATGTGTATAGAAAAACTTTGATGAAGTGTGCTTCATTCTATCTCCTTTTATGAATCCTCCATTAAGATGTGACATGCATGCTACATTATTTATGTATAAAACTGTGGGTACATTATTACATTTAAACTGTGGGTTTAAGCAACGTGATAATCCATTGCCTGATAGTTTCCATATCTGTTTCTCGTAACTCTTTTGAATTCGAATATATTAGTACATGATTTCTTGAATAGTAGCTCCATATGGGATTTTGTTTGCAATATGTATTTGCTAGCTCTTGTAAAATTGTAGATAGTCCGATAATCCTTTTGTTTGCATAAAATTTTGGTATCTCGATTTTAGGTATCTCTGGTTGTGAAATAATATCTTGTGGTATAATCATATCTCGTGTCATTCCTATCTTTACAACTTGTATAGGTTTTTTAACTTCATCAAATAATATCTCTGCTGGTGCCGTGTAAATTTTTATAAAAAACAAGGTACCTTTGGTTATTCTTTTAAAAGTGATAAATGCTTCATATATCTCTGGTATAGTGGATATCTCAGTTCCGTCCGTGGTGTATACAGTACTAAGTAGTCCATATTTGTAGCAAGTTTTAACTAAGTTTGGTTTGGTTTTAGGTAAGGCAATTAGTTTATTATATCCGGTCAATCTCTGGGTTATATAGTTTGTATCTGGTTCTTGGATATTTGTAGCTTTGGGGTTGCTATTTAAAAAGGTTTGTACATTGTAGATATTTTTTATGTATGTACGGGCTGTGTAGTTGTATGTCTTTTTGTCTTGGTTTAGACTATCTCGGTATGTGGTAACTTATGAGGGTATAAACATGGGATCTTTTGATGTATTTGGGGTATATGGTTTTTCAAATAGCTTATTTAGGTTCATATTTTTTCTAACTCCTTTGCTTGTACCTGCAGAAGTAGATAGATAAACGTTATGGGTTTTATGGAGTATCCCAACGTCTCCTTCTAGCTCTGGAATTTTAATGTCTTCCGATCGACATAGTTCTGCACACTGCTGAGTTATCTGATTTGTAGCTATTGACTTCAGTTTATCTTCATTAGTCTTTAGCTTTTCTATCTCATTACCCATACTGTCCACTTTTATTGAAAGTGTAGTTAGGGTGTTAAGTATTTTTTCTAGAGTATCTTCTTCTATGATATCAGTCTGTGTAGCTTTGTCTTGATATGTAATCTGCAATAACATTTTTGTTAGTACCAATTACTTCAATTGTAAATGTAAAATTTAATATATTCAATACTAGTCTCCGAATTTCTTTTGTTGTAACTGAATTTTGTATTTTCTTTGTTAGCCACCAGCGTACCTGTGTATTATCTGTTCGCACAATAAATTTATTATATACAATATATGACTCAAACGCTAACAAACATTTATATAATGAACATAATTCTTTCCTATTTATTTCCCATTTTATTTCTGTCTCGTTGAATGTACCTGAGTAGTATCTACAATGGTGTTCTATTTTTTCTGCTTCATATTTATATTTAAGTACTCCTCCGTAACTATATTCACTAGCATCTGCTTCTACTATATATATAAATTTTCTATTTTCATCTGGAAATTGTAATTTTGGTAATTCTTTACAAAGTATTTTTATTTTTTGAACTTGTTTTTTATCTTCTTCATTATAGTTATATTCTGTCCTTTTTTAGTTTTTTCTGTAGTGGTTTTAAGTTTTCTGCTAATTTTGGAATATATTCTCTTACTTGGTTTACTAATCCTAAAAATGATTGTAATTTCTTTTTCGTATCTAATTCTTCTTTCGAATTTATTATTTTTTGTACTATATGTTGTTGCATTTTTACTCCACTTTTATCTATTTGTATTCTTAAAAATTCTATTTGATTTTTCATAATTTCAGCTTTCTTTTTACTTAAACTTATTCCCGATTTTTCTATTATATCCGTAAATTGTTCCAATAATTTTAAATGTTCTTCTTTGGTCTTTGTATATAATAGTATATCGTCTATATATACTATACAATTAGGTAGTTGTTTAAAATAACTATCCATAAAATGTTGATATCTACCTGGTGCATTTTTATATCCAAATGGTAGTACATTCCATTCATAAAATCCTTGTGGTACCGTAAATGCGGTTAATTCCTTAGATTCTTCTTCTAACTTTAGATGGTAAAATCCTGATTTGCAATCAAATTTACTAAAATAATTATATCCTTGTATTTGTCTTATTTTTAATATCTTATTTGGTATTGGGTAATTATAAGTTATTGTTTTTGCATTTAAATTTCTATAATCAATAACCATTCTACTTTTTCCTTTTTTTTGTTCACTATGTTTATTTACTATAAATGCTGGGCTATTATGTTTGCTATTACTTTTTTGTATATATTGTTTTTCTAATAATTCATCTATATGCATTTTAAATCCTTTTAAATCATCAAAATTATATGTTAATGGTTTCTGAGTTATTATGCTATTTTTATCTATTAATTCAATTTTTATAGTAGTTTTATGTTTTTCCCATCCTTTTAATGGATCTTCACTATATAATTGTTCTAATTTTCTGTTAACTATTTCTATCTTATTTATTGAAAATATAGTTATTTCTGTTTTATTTATCGAAAATACGACTAGTTCTATTGTATCTTCAGTATTTTTTATATTTTCTAACTTTTGTGTAATTTTTTCTTTTCCTTTTATCCAATCAGTTTTTTTTTCTTATTTTATTATTAACTCTTTTTGCTCTTACTTTCTGTTTACATGGTGTTGTAAACCACCAGTCTGTTCTAGTTATTATATGTGGGTATAATTTATCTAGAAACGGCATTCCTAAAAGTATATCTTTTGATGTTAGTTCATAATTATAAATTTCTTCTATTGTTAATATTTTATCCCATACTTGTGTTTTTACATTCTTAGCTTTGTAAGTGATTAAGCTTCCTTCGTTATTAAATCCTTTAACTATTATTGGTGTTTTTAGTTTATCCCATTTACTTTCTGGTAAGCAATTATATCTACATAAATTAGCTTCTGCTCCTGTATCAATCGTAGGCGTATAATATCTACTGTAATATCCTTCTACTACTATCTTCATTAATACATATATTTTCATTTTATGTTAATGCTCTTCTTAAGAATAATTTCTCTCTGTTATATGTTATAGTTAATTGTGTATGTTCTATATTATATGGTTTTACTTGTTCTAGCCATTTTATTCCTAATATTATGTCTATTTTTTGCATTTCTTCTTTTACTTCAAATTCTATTTTTATTTTTCTTATTCCTATTATTATTATTTTTTCTGCTATATTTTTAGTGTTTATTAAACTTCTTGGTAGATCTGGGCATATATTATTGTCGGTTTTTATTTTCTCATTTTTTACTAGATATTTTGCTATATAATTTTCTTCTTGTCCTGTATTTAAGAGTATTAAATATTCTTTTTCATTTACCTTTCCTGTTATGTAATATTGGTTTACATTATCTATTGAACTTGTTTCATAACTTATTCTTTTTGATGAGCTTGATGATTCCGGTTTATCATAAGCTGTTCTTTTTGTTGTACTTATTCTATCATTTATTATTTCTAGATTTTCTTCTACATCTATGTCTCTATAGCTATAATCATTATAATCTATTGTTTTTACAAATTGTTCGAATGGGCTATCTATTTGTATCTTGTTAATCTTATTTTTTCCTGTTATTTTATGTTTTGTCGTTAATACATATAAATTTTTGCATCTTGCTGTAAATATTTTACTTCCTGGGGTTAATTCTATTCCTGATATCATCCAATATAATACTAGTGATTTATCTATATTTCTATCTGTTACTGCTACTGAATAATTCGCACTTATTATAAATTTAAATTTTTGGTATATTAAATTTCCTTTTATGGCAGTTATTATACTTTTTTCTATAGGTTTTATAATTCTATCATCTGCTAAATATAATTCTATTGGTGTATCTATTCCTTCTCTAAAACATGCTTTTATTAATATTTCTGTACCTCCAAGGTGTACCTATTTTATTGGGTCTCTACTTTTTATATCGTTTATCTCTTTATTAATTATTCTTTTTGTTACTAGTGGTATACTGACTTTACCTTTTGCATATCTACAGTCTATTACATGTTCTTTTTGACTTACTACATAATATTCTTTCTTTTTTCTAGTAAATATATTTTTTATTGTTGGTATTTTAAATATTTTTTCTACACTTAAGTCTAACTCTTTTCCTTTTATTTCATCAAATACATTGTTATCAAATATTATTTTTTGATCTGTTCCTTCGTCATTTAAATATTCTTCTTTTGTTAATATTTTAATATCTTCTTCAGTCATTTAATTCGTCTAATTCACTATCTATTTCGTTATCTGTTTCATTCTCTGAAATTTCATATATACTGTCTTCACTTTCTAATTCGTAATCTATGTAATCTATCTGCATATATTCTGTGTTTTCTATTTTTATTTCTGATATTTGTTTATTTTTTGGGTTTTTAGGTAATTTACAATCTCTAGCTAGATGTCCTATTTTTCCGCAATTATAACAAGTACATTCTTTTATAGATTTCTTTTTCCTATATGGTCTTTTATGTTTATAGTTTTTTACATAATATCTTTTTCTTGGTTTCTTATACTTATATTTTGATTTTTTGTATTTCTTATATTTCTTATGTCTTTTTCTTTTCTTATAATATCTATCTTCGCATCCAAATTGAGGTGCTATCTTATCTTTGCAACATGCTAAATTTCTTATTAATGTTTTTTCTATTTTTATTTCTTCTCTATATTTTTCACATAGGTTTCTATACCATTGTTGTAAAAATTTTATTCTTGCTCCTAGAGTATCTACTATTTTTGTTTCATCCCAACTTTTTATTATTTTTGAACTAAATGGTTCAGGTAATTTATTAAAATATAATTTTCTTATTTCTTTACTTTCTTCTATATTATATGCTCCTTTATAATAATATTCTTTAAATGCGCAAGTATATTCATCTATGTAACACATATTACATATTGCTAATTTTAACATTAAATTCCTATTTATATCTTTCTCTTCATTTTGTTCTTCTTCTGTTGTTGTCATGCTACTAAATTCGTCTTTTATAGCTGTTTCATATTTTTTTAATAATTCTATAGGTGTTAATATTTTTCCTTCTGTAGATTTGTCAGTTCTTAATATTCTTTTACTATTTTCAGTTAGATTTAAAAACAATAATTTCACTGTTCCTATTAGTGTTCTTTCTATATATTCTGGTGCATCTGTTACACTTATATTATTATCTAATAATTGTTTTGTCATATATCCTATCCATAATTGTATCGTTTTTTCTGTATCTATTACACAATCTAAATCTAAAAAGTTATAATTTTTATTAACTATTTGTTTTGGTGTCCATTTGTCATATTCATTCTTTAGATTATATCTTTTAAACTTATTCTTATAATATGTAGGTTTCCTTATTTCTGATGTACTAGGTATTATATTTTGGTCTTCTTTTTTTTATCAAGAGTATTTATTTATGTGTTGATATTTTCTAAGTTTTCTTCATTAATTACTTCTTGTTTTTCATTGATTTTAAGTTTTTTGTATTTGTTAATATTTCTGTATATGTTTCACTATCTTCTGAATCATAATTATCTGTTTCTTCAACATCTATATTATTTATTTCTAATTCCTTGTTTTTTATTTCTTTATCGTCTATTTCTAATTTTTCTTTAAATTGATTTATCTCGTTTAATAATTTTTGTTCTTTCTCTTTTTCTTCTTTTTCTTTCTGTCTTTTTTCATACAGATCTTTTAACATTTGTAATTCTTTTTCTAATTCAGCAACCTACTATTTTTAGTTTCTTCTATTTTTCGTATTTCTTCTGTAGTTTGTTGTTTTATTTTTTCTATCTATTTCTTCGTTTTCTCTTTCTATTCTTACCATAGCTGTCAATTTATCTTCTAATTTTAATTCTTCTTTTTCTAACATTAAATATAAATGTTCGCCTATTTTCTTACATCTTCTTCCTAAATTAGAAAATACTATTCTTATTTTTAATTCTTCGTGATTTTCATATATTTTTTCGTCTATTATAAATTCTTCTTTGTTCATTTTATTGTAAATAGTTCATGTTGATATATATATTCTAAACTATCTATTTGTGATTCTAAATTTGATATTTCATCTTTTTGTGCATTTATTGAGTTTTTACAAACTCCGACAAATATATTATAATTTAATCTTTCTATTCTTATTTTTAATTCTTTACGTTTTTCAGATATAGTTTGTTTTAGTTCTTTGTATTTCTGTATTTTATTCATTCAAACAATATTTATAGTACTTTGGTGGATATCTAAATCTAATTTTATCATAATTAAGTGGTATATGTCTCATTCTTCTAGATTTTAAATGGATTATTAATTTTGCTTCAATACTAGATATTAAGGTAATTAGGTAAGCTAATCTTTGTGGGTTTTCTTTTGTTTTATTTAAACTTATATATTCTGAATAATTACTAATTAAAGATTCTTTAATTTTTCTAAAAGCTTCTCTGTTTTTAAATGGTCTTCTCATAATTAATATTGATTAATTATTGTCAAGTAAATCCAATCTAAATACATAAACTAAACTCAAACATATATACTACTTCTAAATTCATAAACACATAAACTCAAACATATATACTCAAACATAACATATATGTTACTTCTGTATTTTTTAAATAACTGCGCTTTGATACCATTTGTAGGGGGGTGCGGATTAGATGCGTATTCAATCATTTAGTTATTCAGATACACAACATATGATTATACTTGGTTTTGCATTCGATTTTCATGTTCATGCATTCATGCTCAGTATATATATATCAACTAGATTTTCATCTTGCATACTCAAGACATTCAAATTACCGATCGCATACTTCTTTGCGCTATATTTTCTCATAATATAGGTTTGAATGCTCAGTATCCGAATCACACTTAGCATATTCACACGCCACTCAGTTGTAGCCTTGGTGAGTCCTCATCCGTTGAGGACTAGTTAGCTTATCAGTTATTCATTTAAGTACTTTATTTTATTTTAGTTAGTTAGAAGTATTTGGGGTCCTATTGACCCGACCCAACCCGGGGTCTTGTTGTAATGGGCGTCCCAAGTACGAACGAGATTAGGGACCACCCCCATTACCCAACCTAACCTCCACCCGTCTGCCCTGAGTTGGCTGAATTTCGAACATATAACAAGATAATATAACAACTCACATGAAGACTCTGGGATAGGATCACGACTGTGACTGACCCAACCGAGTCCAACCGTCCCTTACCAACCATACACCTTTTTTTCACCATACCAAGCCAAACCAAAACCATAAATCCGACCATAACCAAATGAGTTCCATTGATAATTAAATATATAATTCCAAAATTAAATATGATGGAACAGTGAGAAATTTTGTCCAATGATGTCAGCCCTAATTCCAATGCCAATACTAAGGCCGACATTAATACCGATCCCGCCCATTCCAACCCATAGTAGTTCCACAAAAGCCTCTAACCAAAAAAAATACAAAAATCTAGTTGGGACATGCCCCCAACCATAGCCAAAACCAATATCCATAAATAATCCAAAGAATGAAATAACAACCATGAAATAGAGCCTTTCGAAAAGATAGACACTTATTACTTCAATCCAAAACTGACCCCCGAATATCTGAATGCTAAGCAGGAAGAGTGGAATGGCCGATTCCTGCATTGCGTGGGGATGCAGCTGCTCGAAGACAGGTTAGCGGGTGAACGCTAATGAACTCCAGATAAGGACAAAATAATGTCATTTAAGAAAACCAAGTAAAGCCATCCATATGCACACAATCCATATATATATAACCATGTCGGGAAAGGAAATCGGATTTAGCATACATTTGAAACCCTTAACCTGGGTATGTGAAGCTTAACCGTCCTAAAACTACCCACGGGCTATATGGGTCCAGTGTAACCCCCTGAATGGGCCCCAATGCATGTAGCCGCATGAACCGGAGATACCATAAGAGTCGAGGATCCCCATGTACCCTTCACTCTCCATGATACATGTGTACATTGTACCTACAGGATTCTCATGTACCTCATAAGTATCATATAAGGTCGCCATAACCTACCCCTTATGTCGACAAACATGAGTTTTCGGTGTTCATGCATTGGACTCCCACCTTCACAATTAGCTTTCACACCCCGCCATTATTGCCCAATTAACATCATTTTTTCAACTAAACCATTATTCCATCATTATTAATTAAGGCTATTAGTCGTGGTATCGTCATACCGACTATAACTTACAAGTATTGTCCTTTGCCAAACCTTTTAGTGGTCAAGGGATTCCCATGTACCCATAGACCCTGTTATTCAATTAACTTGGGGGATTCCCATATACCCCGCAAGTACTCATTACCATATTAACTTGGGGGATTCCTTTATACCGCACAAGTATGTTTATTAAGCCAAATTATTCCAAACCCATTCATATCATTTAGGGTTCCATTACCAAGTTTAAACCATGTATAAGTTCCATTGAAAACCCAATATTCTGGTGAAAACATTGTTATAAGCATTTTATCAAACACATTAGGGGCATAGTATTTTTAAAACGAAAGCCAATTTACCAAACAACCATTCCCATGCAACCAATTATCCAAAACCACCATTAAAGCATATAAAATTATAATTAAAACATGGAAAAACCATAACCAAGTATTTATAACCAAATATCCCAAATCATATTTGAAAACCCAAAATCATACAACATTCAAATCATAAAAACATTGTATAAAATCCATGCCTTTAGTTGGAGCTAAAAATAAGGGAAGAGAACATGATTTAAACCAAGATAATGATGGAGAGAAATCACCAAAACAAACCCCAATTCACTCCTTAAGATAAAACTCTAGCTTCCTTTGCCCAGGAACTCTAGAGAGGATTTAAGAGTGTTTTCTAAGTGTTTAAGAATAGAATAGTAGGGCAAATAACCTCCCAAGTGCAATATAAGTCATGGAACCTTATTAGGATAAGTGGGAAAATATCCAGATTACCCTCACTTAAACTACACTTAATTTCTATCATAGGGTACAACTGACCCTTACGAGTCTTACCCATCCTGTACGAGTGGTACCCACCTCTCGTACCCTAGGCTTTCCACCTTGGACACAACTCTGTCCAAGGTACGACATACCCAAACCCAAGTCGTATCCAAGTACACGACTAGTACCCATAAACCATACCACTAGCCGAATAGAATCCTAAGAGGTTTGAACACTGACCACCATATGAGTCCATGGTATGACTCATACCCTAGCTTACGACTCATGGTGAGCCACTAGTACTCAGATCCAACTTAAGTTACCAAGCCTAAGACTAAGTGAAGAAACCAAACAACCCATATCCACAGGTACGACTCATACCACCTAGGTAGTACCCATTCTAGTAACTAAATTCATTCTACCAACCAACACTGGTCAGCACACGACTGGACCATACCACCCATACCCAAGTGTACGAATTGTTCCCCTAAATTGTATCTTGCACAGAAACCAAAAATCACAGAAATTTTCTATGGTCCAGAAACCAGGGTGTTTCAAACTCCCCCACTAGGAACATTCATCCCCAAATGACGGACAAGGTAGGATTAACCACAAGCACGATTCATTTGAATTATCAAATATCAATCTAACCTTTAACCATGTTTGGAAACACAGATGCAAAGATATTAATCTTTCCTTTAACAAACTTAGAAAATAAAAATGTGTTGAAGAACATATACCCTCCGCATGAATTCCAGGAGCAGGAAACAAATGCGAACACTTGGACTTCATGTCCTCCTCCGCTTTCCATGTAGTTTCTTCCACCTTATGGTTTTTCCAAATAACCTTAACCAAAGCCACATTCTTGGTCCGCAAATGATGAACTTGCCTATCCAAGATCTCAACTGGGACCTTGTCATAAGACAGAGAGTCTGAGATACCCAACCCCTCCAAGGGAACAATCTGAAGAAGGATTACCAATGCACTTCCTCAAGATGGAAAGATGAAATATCGGATGAATGGAGAACAAGCGAGAAGGAAACTCCAATTCATAAGAAACATTTCCATCCCTCCATAAAATTGCATAAGGACCAACAAACTGGGGACTCAACTTTCCTTTTTTACCAAACCGCATCACTCCCTTCATGAGAGATACCTTTAGGAACACCTTGTCCCTAACCTCAAACTCCAAATCTCTATGCCTTACATCCGGATAGGACTTTTGACGACTTTAGGAAGCCTTAAGCTTATCCTAAATCACCTTCACCTTTTCCATAGCTTAATAGACCAAATCCAAACCAAACATATCTGCCTCACCAAGCTCGAACCAACCAATAGTAGATCTACACTTCCTACCATACGATGCCTCAAAAGGGGCCATACTAATACTAGAATGATAGCTGTTGTTGTAAGAAAACTCTACCAAAGGTAGATGTTCAACCCAATTGCCACTATAGTCAATCACACATGCCCGAAGCATATCCTTCAATGTCTGAATAGTCCTTTCCTCTTGCCCATCCGTATGAGGATGAAAATCAGTACTCAGACTTACTTTAGTACCTAACCCCTTCTGAAAAGACTGCCAGAAATGAGATGAAAACTGCATACCACGATCAGAGATAATTAAAATAGGTACCCCATTCAGCTTCATAATCCCCTGAAGATATACCTTCGCATAATCCTCCACCGAAAGGGTAGTCTTCACTGGCAAGAAGTGAGCAAACTTTGTCATCCTATCCACGATGACCCAAATTGAATCAAAGTGGTTTCGCGACCGAGGAAGACCAGTAATAAAATCCATAGTTATCACCTCCCATTTCCACTTGGGCAAATTAATTTATTGATATAACCCTCCAGGTCTCATGTGCTTAACTTTAACTCATTGACACACCATGCATTTGGCTACAAAATCAGCCACGTCCCTTTTCATACCATTCCACCAATATATCCTTTTGAGATCATGATATTTCTTCGTCGAGTTTAGATGTACAATTAGCGCAATTTATGTGTCTCAGCCAAGATTCTTTGCCACAAATTGTTGACATCGGGAGCGCACAACCTCCCCCGATATAGTAAAGTATCGTCACCATAGATCTCAAACACCATTACCTTTTGCATACCCACCTTGCTCTTGATTTTCATCAAGATAGGATCTAGCACCCGCTTATCTTTAATCTCTACACCAAGAGATGATCAAACCACTTCCTGTACTATCACACCACTATTCTCAGAGTCTAAGAGACGAACTCCAAGATTAACAAAGAAGTGAATATCTTTCACCAATTCCCACTTTTCTTTCTCTACATGAGCCAAACTTCTCATGGACAACTTGCTAAGAGCATCAACAACCATGTTAGCTTTACCTAGGTGATCGTGAAGACTCATATTATAGTCCTTGAGAAGCTTTGACCATCTTCTCTGCCTGAGATTTAGCTCTTTTTGAGTGAACACATATTGTAGACTCTTATGATCAGGAAAGATGTCTACGTGCACTCCATACAAATAATGCCGCCATATTTTTAAAGAAAAACCACCACCAACAGATCTAAATCATGGGTTAGATAATTCCTCCCATGCACCTTCAACTGCCTAGAAGCATAGACAATCACCTTTCCATGCTGCATCAAGACACAACCAAGTCCCACCTTATATGCATCACGATAAATCACAAACCCCTTATTGCCCTCAGACAATGTCAAAATCGGAGCCGAAGTTAACTTAGCTTTCAACTTCTCAAAACTTTCCTTATAAGTATCTGACCAAGAAAACTTTGCCTTTTTTGAGTCAACTTAGTTAAAAGAGCAGCTATCGTAGAAAATATTTTCACAAACCACCGATAATACCCTGCCAAACCCAAGAAACTCCGAATGTCGGTTGGAGTCGTGGGTCTAGGACACCTTTTAACCACCACCACCTTTAGAGGTTCCATCATTGTCCCCTCGCTAGAAATAATATGATGAAGAAAAGTCTTAGCATTCAACAAAAACACATATTTAGAGAACTTGGCATACAACTATTGTTCCTTCAAGCTCTGCAACACCATTTGGGGGTGATTAGCTTGATCCACCTTACACTTGGAATAAATAGAATGTCACCAATAAACACAATGCGGAAAAGATCCAAGAACTACCTGAAAACCCTGTTCATCAAGTCCATAAATGATGTTGGGCCATTATTCAAACCAAATGACATAACCAAGAATTCAAAGTGCCCATATTGAGTATGAAAAACCGTCTTAGGGATATCCTCCTCCCTAATCTTAAGATGATGATACCCATACTGAAGATCTATAGTAGAGAAGAACTTGGCACCTTGCAACTGATCAAAAAAGTCATCTATCCTTGGGAGAGGATACTTATTCTTAACCATCACCTTATTCAACTGCCGATAGTCAATGCACATCCAAAAGGAACTATCCTTATTGAGCACGGACAATAATGATGCACCCCATGGGGATACACTTGGATGAATAAACCGCTTATCCAGAAGATTCTTAAGTATCTCTTTGAGTTCTTTCAACTCAGTCAGAGCCATTCTATAAGAAGGAATAGATATTGGATGAGTGTCCAAAACCAAATCAATACCAAACTCTATTTTTCTATTCGTAGGAACACCAGGAAGATCATCTGGAAAGACCTCGGGAAACTCATTTGCCACAGGAACTGAATATAGAGAATGACCTTTTGAGTTATAATCTTTAACCTAGACCAAGTGATAAAGACATCCTTTGGAGATTAACCTCTGAGATTTAAGATAAGAAATAAACCTCCCCCTAAGATCTAGGGAATCACCCTCCTACTCTATAATCGGTACACCAGGAAACCTAAAGATAACCTTACGGGTTCGATAGTCCAAGGAGGCGTAGCAAGATTGTAACCAATCCATCCCTAGAATAACATCAAAATCAACCATATCTAGCTTAAATAGATCTACCAAGGTCTGCTTGCTACCAATAGATATCATACACCCCCTATAGACCCTTTCACCAATAACCGAGTCACCTACCAGGGTAGAAATAGAAAAAAGATCTGAGACAACTCCAGGATCAAAATCAATACATAGAGCCATAAATGGGGTCACATAATAAAGAGTGGACCCCAAATCAAGCAGACAATACACGTCATGAGAAAAGATTTCTAACTTACCCATTGACAATACACGTCATACCGACTATAACTTAAAAGTATTGTCCTCAGCCAAACCTTTTAGTGGTCAAGGGATTACCATGTACCCATTAAGTTTGTTATTCAATTAACTTAGGAGATTCCCATGTACCCCATAAGTGCTTATTACCATATTAACTTGGGGGATTCCCTTGTACCCCACAAGTATGTTTATTAAGCCAAATCATTCCAAACCCATTTAAACCATTCATATCATTTAGGGTTCCATTACCAAGTTTAAACCATGCATAAGTTCCATTGAAAACCCAATATTATGGTGAAAACATTGTTATAAGAATTTTATCAAACACATTGGGGGCATAGTATTTCCAAAACCAAAGCCAATTACCAAACAACCATTCCAATGCAATCAATTATCCAAAACCACCATTAAAGCATAATTAAATCATGGGAAAACCATAACCAAGCATTTATAACCAAAACCCCCAAATCATATTTGGAAACCCAAAATCATACAACATTCAAATCATGAAAATATTGTATAAAATCCATGGATTTAATTGGAACTAACAATAAGAGAAGAGAAAATACCTTAAACCAAGATGATAATGGAGAGAAATCACCAAGACAAGCCCCAATTTACTCCTTAAGATGAAACCCTAGCTTTCTTTGCCCTAGAACTCTAGAGAGGATTTATAATAGGGCTAGAACTGATAGTCTTAATTTTTCTCAACAAAGATCAGATGGTAGGATCGATCTCAATTTTTATAGAAATCTTTAGCTACAACCCCGTTATTTGCCAGCGCTCCAGTGCCTAAGTTCAGACAGGATTCCCGCGATAGAGTGCCAGGCTCTAAGTCCTAAGGTAGTGTGAACAGTGGTCGTACCAACCTAGTCTTCAGGAGATATGGTAGAAACCACAAAGGTGAGTGCATGGAGAGCCATGATACTTGCTTTGGGTTTGGCAAGCTAGCGCACAGAATAAGGGATTATTCAGTGGTTGCGCAAAAGGGTAAGGATCTTCATCAACATAGTCAGGCTAACTCTTCATCAGCTCCAGTAGGTCACCCAATTCAGTAGGTGCCACTTTTAGTGCCACCAGTAAACAACATTAGAATCACATTTATGCTTTTCAAACTCGATAGGATCAAGAGGGTTCACCTGATGTGGTTACTGTTATGTTATAAGTCTTTCATATTTATGTATATGCATTATTAGGCCCCAGAGCCACACTTTCTTTTGTGATTCCCTATATAGATGTAGACTTAGACATCAGTCCCAAAATTCTATTAGATCCTTTCTCAGTTTGTATTCCAGTCTGCTGTTTAGTCATAACTAGATGGGTATACAGAAATTGCCCTGTAGTTATAGTGTCCCAAAAAATTAGCTCAGTCGATCTTATAAAATTAGAAATGACTAATTTTGATGTCATTCTTAGCATAGATTAGATCCACTATTGCTATGGCTTAGTTGATTGTAGAAATAGAATAGTCCAGTTTCAGTTTCCTAATAAGCCAGTTATAGAATGAAAGGGTAGCACCTTAGTTACTATAGGTCGATTCCTCTCCTATCTTAAGGAAAGGAAGATGATCTCCAAGAGGTGCATCTGTCATCTCATTTGAGTCTAGGACTGAAGTTTTGAGACTCTGAGTCTCGAGTGAGTTTCAGTAGTAAAGGAGTTTCTAGAAGTATTTACTGAAAGTCTACTTGGGGTTTCTCCCAAGATGAAAATTGACTTTGAAATAGATCTCTTTACAGTACCCATCCTATCTCAATTACACCATACAGAATGGATCTATATTAGCTTAAGGAATTGAAAGTACAGTTAAAAGATCTTTTAGATAAGGGTTTTATCAGGCTTAATATTTCCCTATGGGGTGACCCAATTCTTTTCGTGCGAAAGAAAAATGGGTCTCTCAGAATGCATATCGATTATTTTCAGTTTAAAAAGGTCACAACCAAGAATAAGTATCCACTCCTAGGATTGATGAATTATTCAACCAAATTTAGGGTGCAAATTATTTCTCTAAGATAGAGCTCAGATTCGGATATCACCAGCTCAAAGTTTGAGAATGTGACATTCCAAAGATAGCTTTTAGAACTCAGTATGACCACTTTGAATTTGTAGATATGTCTTTTGGACTAATAAATTCTCCTGCAGCTTTTATGGACTTGAAGAACAGGGTGTTCAAGCAGTATCTGGCAATGTTTGTTATAGTCTTCATAGATGACATTCTCATCTATTCTCGAAGTGAGGTGAGCATGAAGAACATTTGAGGATTGTCTTATAGTCTCTCAAGGATCATCAGTTATTCGATAAGTTCAACAACTGTGAATTATGGTTGAAGTCAGTAGCCTTCCTTTGACATATTATTCCGATGAGGGAATTTAAGTTGACCCTTAAAAGACCGAAGCCATGAGGAACTGGCCTTGACTCATCTCTCCCTTAGGTATCAGGAGTTTTCTGGGTTTAACCAATTACTATAGACAGTTTATTTAAGGATTGTCTTTTATTTCTTCTCCCATGTCCAAAAGGACTCAGAAAGAAATCAAGTTTTAGTGGTCAGATTCTTGCTAGAAGAGTTTTCAAGAGTTGAAAAATCGACTCACTTTTGCTCCAATTTTGACTCTACCAGAGGGTTCAGATGGTTTTATACTGTATTGTGATGGTTCTAGGGTTGGTCTTGGTTGTGTTTTAATGCATCAAGGCAAGGTTATAGCATATGCCTCTAGACAGCTCAAACCCAATAAAAAAAACTACAGAACTTATGATCTTGAGTTGGCAGTAGTTGTCTTTGCCTTAAAGATTTGGAGGCATTACCTTTATGGGGTCCATGTTGATGTGTTTACTGATCACAAGAGCTCATGGTACGTTTTCACATAGAAATACCTAAATCTTTTTAGAGAAGGTGGCTAGAATTATTAAAAGACTATGATATGAGTGTCTTGTACCATTCAGGTAAGGACAATATTGTGGCCGACGCCCTTAGTAGACAGTCTATGAGAAGTGTTGCTCATATTGACAATGATAAGAAAGAGTTGGCTTGCGAGATTCATCAGCTTTCTAGGTTGGGAGTTTGGTTAGTTGATTCGACCGAAGGTAGTGTTTGGGTTCAAAATGGTTTAGAATCTTCTTTGAGGTAAAGAAAAACCAAGATAGTGATCCTATATTGCTTAAGTTGAAGGAGGTAGTTCGGAATCAGAAGGTTGAGGTTTTATCCCAAGAGGGAGATGGTGTTTTTCATTGTTAGGTCAAGTTATGTGTTCCGAATGTGGGTGATTTAAGGCTGCAGATGATTTAAGGCTAAGTGTCCAAACTGCCAGCAGGTTAAGGTTGAGCACCAGAGACCTAGTGGTACTCTTCAGGGATTCAGCATACCCACTTGGAAGTGGGACGTGGTGAATATGAATTTTTTCACAGGATTGCCTCATACTCATCGTCAGCATGATTTTTTTTTGGGTCATTATGGACTAGATGACCAAGTCAGCTCATTTCTTGCCAGTTAATACCTTGGACTCAACCAAATATTATTCTATACTTTATCTTAGGGAGTTGGAGAAGTTGTATGGAATCCCTTTTACCATCATTTCCGAACGAGGCACCCCATTTACCTCTCATTTTTGGAAGACTTTGCCGAAGGGTCTTTGTACCCAAGTTCGTCTCAGTACAAGTTTTCACCCACAGATAGATGTTCAAGTAGAGAGGACCATTCAGACTTTAGAGGATATGTTGAGGGCTTATGTTATCAATTTCAAAGGTAGCTAGGATGATCACTTGCCTCTAATCAAATTTTCTTACAATAACAGTTATCACTCTAGTATTTAGATGGATACGTTTGAGACTCTGTATGGTAGGAGATGTAGATCTCCTATTAGTTGGTTTGAGGTTGGTGAAGCTTCTTGATAGGGCCATACTCAGTGCATAAGGCGATGAAGAAGGTTCAACTAATTTGAGAAAGGCTAAAAATAACCCAGAGTCATCTAAAAACCTATGTAGATGTGAGAGAAGGGAGATTAATTTTGATATTAGTGATTTTGTATACTTGAAAATTTCGCCCATGAAAGGGGTGAAGAGATTTGGTAAGAAAGGAAAGCTTAGTCCTTGCTATGTTGGCCCTTATAAGATTTTAAACTGGTTTGGGAAGGTAGTCTATGAGTTAGAGTTGCCTGCAAAGTTGGCATTAGTGCACCCAATATTCCACGTCTCCTTGTTGAGGAAATGCCTTTGTGACCCAACATCCATGGTTTCTTTTTGAAAGGACGGGCATAAAAGATAGTCTATGATATGAAGAGGTCCCGATTGAGACCCTCAATCACCAGGTTCATAGGTTGAGGAATAAAAGGTCACTTTAGTAAAGGTTCTTTGGAGAAATAAGTTAGTTGAGGGAGCTACTTGGAAAGCAGAAGCAGATATGATGACTAAGTAACCCCCATCTCTTCTCTTCAAACGCAACCCCAGTTTGAGGTAATAGTTTTCTTAAGTAATTAATTCTTTCACTTCTTTATCAGCCATCCAGTCATGTTAATTTCATAGCATAAATTCATGAGTTTAATTCAGTTCATGCAACATCCACAATTCATATATCAACTCATAGTTCAGCTCATAAGTGTTTAGTGCAAAAATCTAAGCTTCTCTTTAGTATTTCAACTTAGACAGTTTCATTCAAGGATGAATGATTCCAAGGGAGAGATATTGTAATACCCCATAATTATCAATCTTTAGACCTATCAAAAGATAGGCCATTTAGTTAGTCTTTCAATGCCACAAGTCTCGCCTTAATCCGATGTCATGGTAAAAAGTTGTGGAAATTTTCCTAAAAGCCTGTCACATTACAGTGACAATGACTCTGGTAACGAGTCATTATCAGACGCAATAAGTCGTTATGTGTGAGTTGTTTCCACACCAGTGAATAGCTAAAACTTCAGCCCAGGGGTAACAACTAGACCCTACGACTCGTTATCAGTAACGATGAGTCGTTAGGTGGTCTCATCACCTTAGTAGAAAGGAACCCAGAAAATGAATCTCAGACTATGACTACTCCTAACGGCTCATAGTCAGACCTAATGAGTCGTTAGGAGGGGAAGTTGTTACCTTATAAGTGAAGAGCCATACCTCAGAACTTCAGGTCAGGACTCAAACCAAGACTCATGACTAAAAGGTACGAGTCGTAGGGTGAGCCGTGACGACTGGAACCAAGATTCTTGCATGTTTTTAACAGGGGATTTTAGGTAAATTCTACCCCTTTTAACCCAACCCACATCATTTAAAACCCCCAAAACATCAGTTATCAAGGGAAAACATTACCCTAACCTCTCATAACTCAGAAATCAACCAATACATAAAAAAGGAGACTCTTTTCTCTCTTAAAGCCAACTAGGGTTCATCAAGCAAGTTCAAGTTTTAGGAAGATTTCTTCAAGGGGTTTTCTTTCAGGTATGTGGGATTTCATTAGTGGGTCACTTACACCCACTGAGTCCCAAGAACTCTCTAAATTCACAAGCACAATTCCTTTTTCCCTTTTATTGGGTTCCAAATAAAATATGAATATCTTAACTCTTTTTGGTTTATGTGTATAACCGAACCATGAGTACGTGTTTCCCATGAAATCAGTGATTTCCCATGTTCAAAATATGAAATTTCCCATTTAATCATGCAATTGAGTTGTTGGGTGTAATTTGAAAAATTCTATTATTATCATGCTTAGTAAATACTATCATTTTCAGTTGCATTAGTCAGATCTGGTGGGTTATGAACACTCAATACCTATGAAATCCATGCATATATCAGTTTACATGTTATGAGCCATTCAGATCATGCTTATGTTTTTGAATTTAAAATATTACTAAGTTAAGAATATATCAGTTATTAGATCGTGTTGAGAATATATCATTTATCAGTGTCAGTTTAGTTGGGAGAAGTACTTAGCACCGAGTGAGCCTAGGGATGAAGGCTCATCGTCAGTTGAGGACTGTGACCTTTAGTAGATGTCCATAAATTCCAGAACTACGTTGCCACCGTAGGTTATGAAGGGTCACCCAATAGTAAAGAACTGATACCCCAGTCCTTTGGGACATCAGTTTAGTGAATTCACGCCAGCCAGTGTTGGTAATCTTGGCAAGGTACCAACACCTTTCCAACTGAGGTTACAGGTTAAACCCCGATTAATTCAAATTAGGGCATGTCGGTTAAATATTAGCTCCCACGGTCCTCAGTTCACTATTTAGATTATGTTCAGTTCAGGTTTACATGACCAAGAGTTTAGTATTCAATTATTCAAACACACAACATATAATTATATTGGTCTTACATTCGATTTTCACATTCATGCTCACTATATTTGTATGTTAGCTAGCTTTTCATCTCGCATACTCAGTACATTTAAAGTAATGATCATATATTTCTTTGATTAATATTGTCTCATAATATAGGTTCGGATGCTTAATACCCAGACCACACTTAGCGCATTCACATGCCACTCAGCTGCAGCCTTGCTGAATCCTTATCAGCCGAAGACTAGTTATTTATTTCAGTACTTTATTTTATTTCAGTTAGTTAGAGTTAGTTGGGGACCTACCCTAACAACTCATCAGGTTTAGAGGATTTCAGATAGACAGTCAGTTAAGCACATTTCCTTTTAGTTTCGTCTAGTCTCTTCAGACAATATTTATCTTAATTATATGATTATCCCTCATGAGTTTACTTCATTCAATTTCTGCTCAGTATATTTTTATAATTCTCTAGTATTTATTTCTTATGCCAGGCAATGGGTTAGATTGGGGTCACTTGTGACTCTATGCATTGTGTTATGACTAGAGGTTAGTCTCGGATCGTAACAAGACAACTGAATACTAGAAACACTCCTTTGAATTATAATTTATGATACACAATATCAACTACATTATATACATCTACCTTACTAACTCGTCATATAATATCTTGTTAGTAATTCATCATTGTAAAGTGCCTAGTAGTTTGCCTAGGTGATGTCCTATGTATACTTTTAATTCTAACAATCATAAGATGGCCTACCAAAGGTGATATATGTAAAGTGTAAGACATATGTTCAAATATCTATTTCGATGATGTTATACATATAACTCTAATTGCAGTCTTATACAATACACCCCCTATGGGCATACTATGAGGGTTTGCCCATAGGCCATATGTGTGGTATATCGACTCGAGTCAGGAAAATCAGTGTGTGATATTTTTCTTTACTCCAAATGAAAATGATGCCACAAGGCCTGACACACCATAATGTTTGGGCTTATTATAATGGCCTGGCCTCAATTTTGCACACAAATTTACATCACATATGTGTACCAAGTAAAACCTAATACCCTCCTTTGATAATGACAAACTTTTATCATATAATGCCTTGTAGTCCTTTACAAATAAATTGTAATGATTATTATTTAGCCGTTCTGATAGCACTTTTCATATGCAACTAACTTCTTAATGTGATCTATTTTTTTAAATTCTAGTTCTTTAATTATACCAACTTATAAAATGTTTTGATGTGATCAAATATACTAGTCCAACTATGTTATGGTCATTTGCTCTGGTTTACAACATAAGCTAGATATATCACGTGACTTTTAAGAACTCTTAACAAAAATAAACATAGTTATGTGTAGGTCTATAGATACTGAACTCAACACGAATGAGTATTGTGCCTTTAGCAAATAGACGTAGGAAATATGAAGAAAAATAATTTCAAATGAAGAGGTAATATAGATACTATGGACATTTAGTCACATTTATAAGATGTGACAAATATACTATGTGACTTGTAATTATTTTCAGCGAGAATGCTTATGGCCATGCAGAACATTATGAGTACTTGACTCAAGAGAGGAATATGATAAGTATACATAGTGAGACGATAAGAAAGTTTAAGTGGAACAAGCATGTAGATACTTTGATCATATTAGACATCTAGTCATGTGTGAGTTTGACCTATATACATGAAGACTTTATTAGCATATATAAGTTAAACTATATTGACTCTTTTAGAAGAACAAGTGACATATAGTCGTGCCTTAATGGAGAAGGAAGTTTTAGCTTTACCTACCTTCCATGCCTCATTAGCTAACAGTATGATCGGGAGTTTCAAATAAGACAACACTCCTAGGTTTAGTCTTTTGAAACCAACCAACCAATAATTCAACCACTTGAACTATATGCAATGTGTTGTGAACTTACGACACTTTCAACACTTGAAACTATGAAAATTTATGAATACTAGGGTATTTTTGTATGGGTATGATGTGTTTTTGTGAAATTTACATGTCAAATATCCCAGAGAGGTGAAGTGAAGGAAATTCATACTTAAAGGCCTCAAACGAGAGCATTCCATAATCGTGAGATTTGGCCACAGTTGTACCATTGTAATTGTAGGAAGAAGTAGAGACGTGGTATTCAGGTGTTGAGCAGACGAAGTCTTTATATGATCATATGTAAATGGTATGATTGTATAATTAATCATGGCAAAGGAATCCAGAATTGAGGTTTGCAGATGCTAAGTGTGAAGAGGATCATATAAGGGAATCTCACGATCGTACAATGATGTAATGAACTTATACTAAGCATTGTGCCAACAAAGATCTAAAATATACATAGTTCAAGATCAAACCTACAAGCATTATGGACAATCGTGGTTTCTAACCATGATTTTACCTTCCTTCGTTCAAGGGCACCGACTCAAAAAATTCCTGTCTATTTAGAATAGGTTTTTATTTTATATATAAATACTCCTAATGGGTCTTTTGTACTAGTTTGTATTCTATTATTATGTCGAGGCATATTCTTGTTCTTGAAATTACAAACATCAATTCTTAGGATTTTATTCATAATTGAGATTTGTGGTTTTCCATATTATTCTTGTAAGTTCATAATTATGCTTTTTTATTAGAATTATTATTGTGTGCTTGCAACTATGATTAAATAAATACCACTACTAGAATTATGGGAACCATGAAGGATTAGCGAAGTATTGTTCGTCGTATGAAGATTCTCAAATGGTGTTCATGCGTGTATTGTTGTTTCCTTTGGTACGATTGCTTTTACCGGCTATAGATGCTAGAACTTGCCTTAGGTTAGCTCGCGATAAAATTAGGGATAACATACATAAAAATGGAATAAACAACAGAGACTTGGAGCTATCAACCTTCACTTAGTAGTTTAAGCCAATAAACTTGGAAAGGTAATCTCAATCCAAAATAGGGATTAGAAATGCAAGGTTCAGTAGAAGAGAAAACTTACTTAAGGATATTACTTAAATAAGTGTGAAAAATCATTTTGATATACATAATATATCGATTCTACATGCCGAGCACCAGAAGAGATCATAAGGATGAACAACTTATGGAATTAACAATTGATACTACTGGAATTTTGATTTAAAAACCCCTTTTTTAATGGAGATTATTTACTAACCGCTTAGATAAACATTTGATAGAGATTTTGACCTATTCCTTGTGGGATCGGACCCAACCTAGTTGGGTTCTATATTTGATCAACGAACACTTTATACTTTTTGAGAGGTTTAATTTCGGTGACATTAGTAAGCAACCACTCCAACATAATCAACTACGTATACAATATATAGATATCTTTATCAGTAATCCGTAGGATCATCTAATAACTTATTTTAATATTTTTTTTCTTATGCCCCAAGTTCATCAAATTCCTTGATAATTCAAAGAGAATACCTTACTTTCCAACTTACAAAGTTCGATATTAAATCTATCCCCGCCAATATAAATACCTAAACATTCTACTTTTATCACAATTTCATTTTTCCCCTTTATTCAAGAATCCCAATTACAAGATCCATTTAAAAAAATAACACAAAATTAAAATCAAATAGTGTTTACAACCTTATACTGTACCTCAAACATGAATTTCATAATTATATTCGAGTATTGAAAGGTGAAATTACTTATTTGAGGAAAACCCCCAATTTGAGCTCTTGATTAAGCCTCCACCATAAGTGGATGAAAATTAATAATTGGATAAGATCTAGGACCACTATAAGCCTCTTGTTTAAGAGGGTTTTTTTCTGGTAAAGGGGATTAATTATATTAATTAAATAGTCAAAGTATAGAATTATTCATAGGAGTTGTGGCTCCATTCAAATCTAGGAGTAGGGAGCTAATAGTTTGGGCATCCCAGCCTTGTAGGAAAATGTTTATAGTTTTTGATTTCCTAACAAAAGTAGTTCCTGTATTGTCTGCTTCTACAGTTGTGGTCGCATATAGTAGGGGAACTAACAAAATGTGTAGCACCCCATAGTGCATTTGGTTTCTTCCTTTCTTAGCCAACCTGCTGCTACTTGATTCTGCTCCCTATAGATGTGCTGGTTTTCCTTCTTTAGATAGCTTGTCTGGTACTTAATTTTGATCCCTATAGATTGTAATACCCCGTACTTTTTCCTAGCTCAATTTAGCTTCTAGAATGTCAAGGGTTATCTTTCAAAAATGAATGACCTTTGATACATGTAGAATTTTTTAGTTTTAGACCCTCCAGTGTGTATAGAAAATTGAATTAGCATTCGAACGATACTAATTTTTCCTAAATTAGACACTCGGTTGAGAAGTTATGGCATTTTTAGTAAAACAGTGTAGCATTTTGACAGACACCACGTCGCGGTGAAGGACAAAATCCCAATTGTCAAATTTTAGTGGACCTCTGCGATTGACCCACATTGCGGTGAGGTACCATTTCCCAGTTGTTGATTTCCAGTGGCTCACCGCGATAGTGGCGCATCGCAGTGATGGCCCAAATAACATTTCAGTGGCTTACCGCGATTGCCCCGCATCGTGTTGACTTTCCAGTTCCCAATGGTCCCTTATATAGTGAGCCACCATGATTGTGGCACGTCGTGGTGGCATACCAAATCAGAATTTTCTTTCTTTTTTAGTTCCGGTTATAAAAAAAGGATAATTTGGTCAATTCCCAACTCCAAATCGTGGATAACACAAGATTAAGCTCATTCTAAGCACTTTATGCTTACTTTTCATCAATCCTCTCTCAATAGAAATCATAGATCTCAAAACTCACCCTCCAAGAAATCAAATTTCCTCCATTATTTTTCCAAGGAAACTCAAAATTAAGGGTTCTCAATTCAAGAACTTTAAGAAGTCATCTTCAAAAGCATCAATAGATATTCAAAGTTCAAGTTTCTTCATCTAATCATCAATTAAGGTATGTGGGGTTTATGAACAAGGATATTCTTTTGTCCTTGTGCCCAAAACTAGTTTTTAATTATAAACTTACATGATTTTGTTTGAATATACATGAGTTTCAAAATAGGGTTCATACTCATTATTGTTGATTTCAAGATTTAGAGATTTCAAGTGATTTAGAAATTGAATTGCATGTTTATTTTCATATTTTCATACGTATTGCAGTAAATTCAAGATTTTGAGTTGAATTATCAATGTTTATATTATCAAGCATGAAAATTATGATGTTTTGACATGAATTTGATGCATGGGTCATTATGCCCTAATTGAGTATTGATATTCAAGACTTATTGTTCTATAAGCATCCTATGACTAGATTATTTTTAGATTTTTGATAAAGATTTGATCTTTTGATCTCAGTTTTAATATGAAATCCACTTTACAGTTTTAAATTACAGTTTAACTTAGAAATTATACAGTGGGTTTTTGAAATAGACCATTATACTAGATTTTAAAGTGGATTTCCAACAGATGAGCATACAGATTAAAGGGAGTAGTATTTAACACCGAGTTGGGTATGTTCTCATGCCCTAGAACTACGAGCCAACATAGGTTTAGATTATCAGATTATTCCCATTTCTATATGGATGACAGATACAGATGTGATCACCTAGATTAGGTTATACTCTGTGGCAAGAGTATGACACCTCTCCCTAACGTGAGGTTTTCTCATAAGGAAACTAGACGTTGGACACTATGATAGCTCACATAGTATATGTCAGTTAGAAGAACCTCCCTATCAGTAAATAGTTTTAGAATAGTTTTAAAAATATTTTCCCTGCTAGTAAAAGTAAATATACAGCTTTTGAGTAAATTTCCCTACTAGTAAAGAACAATAGAAAAGCTTTTAGAAACTAAGTGTAAGGACTCACAGTTTTACTCAGACATTGTTTATATAAGCCTTTAGCTACAAATTTTAGTTTTTAGATTTCAGATATAGAAGTGAGTCCTTTCTACACTTAGACAACATGATTTACAGAAAGAACACTAACATAACTTTTAGAACTAAATGTTATGACTCACTAGATTTATAATGTATGATTTTCTACTCATGATTATGATTCTCAGTTTTTCAGATATTCCAGATTATGTGAGTCATTTACATTTGGTATGCATTATTTTATAAATTATGATAACGTTGAGATATTATTTTACTTATGCATTCACCCCTATATACTCAGTACATTCTCAAAGTAATGATCCACATATACGTCTATGTGCTACACTGTCTCATAATGTAGGTTCAGGTCCTCAGTTTCAGCAGTGGGAGTGATTTCGAGCATCTCCATCTACATCCCGATAGTTGGTGAGTCCTCATAGTTCGGGGACTTAGTCTTTCAGTCTATTAGTTTATTAGTATAGATGATTCAGATAGTTCGAGTCATCTGGGGGATTGTTCCAGTGACTCTCTAGTTATTAGTAGTAGTGGCTTGTAGGACTGCTAGATATGATTTTGGATTATTCGGTATTGATTGTTTAGACTATTGAGTCTGGTATTCTCCCGAGATTATATTCAGATGTTCTCAGTTTGCTCAGGCAGCTTTCCACATTTTAGTTTTGATATTATATCTATATTCCCTCTATGATGAGATTCAGACTTAGTAGAAGGCAGACAGGGTTGGCTTAAGGCTACTCGTAGTCTTGAGCACCATGTAACGTCTCGAGACCAGGTTTTGGGGTGTTACAAGCTTGGTATCATAGCCTAAGGTTTATAATAGTCCTAAGAAGTTAGACAAGCTGCGTTATGTGGAGTCTTGATCATGGGTGTGAAGCCCGCCACATTTATGAGCAAGAGGCTACAAAACGTTCTTAGGAAATCATCTCTTTCTTTTATGATCTATCGTGCTTACAGTATCTCTATCTGCTTCTAACTTATGCACTTACGTGATAGTTGAATATGCCTCCTTATAGAGCTAACACCCACAGAAATAATAACCAACCACCCCAGCCTGCTGACCCTCTGAATGAGAAGGTAACCCATGCTGAATTTGGGCTACTTTTCAAGCGTTGGCCCAGACAGTGACTACCAATGTTCAGGAAAACCATTAGGCAGCAGTCCCACTTTAGCAGAATGGGGAATTAGCAGCATCCAGAATTCGAGACTCCATGAGAAGGAATCTGCCATAGTTCTTTGGGTAAAAAACGGGTGAAGACCCATAAATTTATTTAGAAGAGGTGAAAAAGATCACCCATATTATGCATGTTTCTGAAGAGAAGAGTATAGAGTTGGCATCCTATAGATTGAAGGATATATCATATGATTGGATATTTTTGTGGAAGAATGGTAGAGGTGAGAATATAGCTCCTATGAGTTGGCTAGTGTTTTGGAATGCATTTCTAGACAGGTTCTTTCCGTGTGAAATAAGAGAAGCTAAGATAGAGGAGTTTGTGAACCTAAAAAAGGTCTCGATGACAGTGAATGAGTACTACCTTAAGTTCAATCAATTGTCTAAGTACGCCTCTGATATAATGGTTGATCCTAGGGCTAGTATGAGTAAGTTTATTACTAGAATATTTGGTTTGGTAGTCAAGGAGTGTAGGACTACCATGCTCATTGGGGACATAGATCTTGCTAGGTTGATGATTTATGCCCAGCAGATTGAGGTAGAGAAGTTAAAGAGAAGAGAGGGGGAATAAGAAGGCTAGAATCAGGTAGTTTGAGTATGGTTAGGCTAGGTCTGGAGGGGGAAATTGTTCGTAGTTTGAAAATCGTTCATCTATGCCAGCGCCATATTCATCTAGTGCTCCCTCCCCAGAGCTAGATAGGAGTAGTGGGGTAAGTCTTCTATGTCCAGATCTCAGAATAGTGTGAGTGAAAAACCAAGATATCCTCTATATGCTAAGTGTGGTAAGAATTATCCTGGTGAATGTTTGTTGGGACAGAAATGTTGCTATAGTTATGGTAAGTTGGAACATGGAATCAAAGAGTGTCTGCATTCTAAGCAAGGAAACATGGATATTCGTTCCCAGACTTAGGCTACTAGTGCACCAGTTCCCCTAGGTCGCCCAGTTCCTCCTCAGGGCGCATCATCCAGTACCAGTGACGGTCAGCGCCAGAATTGATTTTATGATTTACCATCCCATCAGGAGTAGGAGGATTCACCAGATACTATTACTGGTATGCTTCGTATCTTTTATCTTGATGTTTATGTATTGTTAGACCCCGGGTCGAGTTTCTCTTATGTGACCCCATTAGTAGCAGTAAACTTTGAATTAGGTCCTGAAAAGAGCCCTGATCTCTTCTTGGTTTCTACCCCAGTGGGTGAGTTAATTATTTCCAAACAGATCTATAAAAAGTATCCCATCACTGTCCTTCATAAAATCATATTAGCAGATTTAATAGAGTTAGATATGGTTGATTTTGACCTTATTCTTTGTATGAATTGGCTCCATTCTTGTTATGCATCCATAGATTTTTGTACCTAAGTGGTGAAGTTTCAATTTCTAGATGAGACAGTCTTGGAGTGGAAAGGTAATTCAGTGTCTCCTAAAAGTCATTTCATATATTATCTTAAAGCCAAAAAGTTGATTTTCAAAGGGTGTATCTACCATCTAGTTTGAGTCAAATACATTAAGTCTGAGACTCCAACAGTTCAGTCTGTCATGTAGTCAATGAGTTTCCTGATGTCTTTCTCGAAGATTTGTCAGGGGTACCTCCCGATAGGGAAATAGAATTTGGAATTGATCTTCTTCCCGATACTTAGCACATTATCATATGGCTCCTACCAATCTTAAAGAGTTAAAAGAGCAGCTCAAAGACCTCTTAGATAAGGGGTTTATAAGGCCTAGTGTTTCTCGATGGGGCATTCTCGTCCTATTCGTGCTTAAGAAAGATAGTTCCTTGCGAATGTGCATTGACTATCATCCGTTGAATAAAGTCATAATTAAAAATAGATATCCTTTTTCTTAAATAGATTACTTGTTTGATCAACTTCAAGGTGCAAGTTATTTCTCCAAGATAGACCTTAGATCCGGCTATCATCAGCTTTGAGTAAGGGAAAGTGATATCCCGAAGATATCTTTCAGAACCCGTTATGATCATTTTGAGTTTTTAGTCATGTATTTTGGGTTGAAAAATGCCCCATCAGCCTTCATGGACTTGATGAACCGTGTATTCAAACAATACCTAGACATATTTGTCATAGTCTTTATCGATGATATCCTTGTCTATTCCCCTAGTGAAGATGATCATGCAGACCATCTTAGAATTGTGTTGCAAACTCTTAGAGATCACCAGTTGTTCGTCAAATTCAACAAGTATGAATTTTGGCTAAGGTCAGTAGCTTTCCTCGGTCATATTATTTCTAGTGATGGCATTAGAGTTGATCCCCAAAAGACTGAAGTCGTTAGAAACTGGCCTGGACCCATTTCTCTATCAGACATCAAAATTTTATTGGGTTTAGCTAGCTATTACAGATATTTCGTTGAGGATTTTTCATCTATTGCATATCCTATTTCTAGATTAATTCAGAAGAAGGTTAAGTTTTAGAGGTCAGACTCCTATGAGAAGAGATTTTAGGAGTTGAAGACTTGACTCACTTCAGCCTCAGTTTTAGCACTACTTGATGGTACAGATGGTTTCATTGTGTATTGTGATGCCTCTAGAGTTGGTTTGGGTTATGTGTTGATACAGAGTGGTAAAGTAATAGCCTATGCCTCTAGACAACTTAAGCCTCATGAAAAGAATTACCCTACCTATGATCTTGAGTTAGCTGCTGTTGTGTTTGTATAAAAGATCTGGAGGCACTATCTTTGTAGAGTG
This sequence comes from Capsicum pubescens, assembly GCA_030864215.1. Classification (NCBI taxonomy): domain Eukaryota; kingdom Viridiplantae; phylum Streptophyta; class Magnoliopsida; order Solanales; family Solanaceae; genus Capsicum; species Capsicum pubescens. Next base: position 59,591,509 of record CM061549.1, read on the forward strand.
CATGTTGATGTGTTTACAAATCATAAAAGTTTGCAGTATGTGTTCACTCACAGGGAGTTAAATCTTCAGTAGAGAAGGTAGTTAGAATTATTGAAGAATTATGATATGAATGTGTTGTATCATCCGGTCAAGTCCAACGTAGTGGAAGACGCCCTTAGTAGATTGTCTATGGGCAGTGTTGCTCACGTGGAAAATTATAAGAAAGAACTAGTTCAGGAAGTTCACTGGTTAGCTAGATTGGGTATGAGGTTGGTTGACTCAGCTGAAGGGAATGTTTGGGTCCAGAGTAGTTTCGAATCTTCTCTAGTTTCGAAAGTGAAAGAAAAGTAGGATAAGGATTTTAGTTTGGTCAAACTGAAGAAGTCAGTTAAAGACCAAAAGATAGAGGTTTTCTCCCAATGGAGAGATGGTGTGTTCAGATACTAGAGTAGGTTATGTGTGCCATATGTTGATATTTGAGGCAGCGGATTATGGAAGAAGCGCATGGCACACTTTACTCTATCCATCCAGGAGCCACTAAGATGTACCGCGACTTGCGAGAAATCTATTGGTGGAGTGGTATGAAAAAAGATATAGCAGAGTTGGCAGCCAAGTATGCAACTTGTCAGCAGGTTAAGGTAGAGCACCAAAGACCTAGTGGTACGTTGTAAGAATTTGGTATTCCCACTTGGAAGCGGGAAGAGGTGACTATGGACTTTGTGACTGGATTACCCTATTCGCGTCTTCAACATGATTCGATTTGGGTTATTGTAGAAAGATTGACTAAGTCAGCTCATTTTTTGCTAGTTCACATGCCCTACACAGCTGAAGATTATGCTAAGTTGTATGTCAAAGAATTAGTCAGATTGCATGGAGTTCCTTTGTCCATCATCTCAAATAGGGGTACTCAGTTAACCTTTCAGATTTGGAAAGCCTTTCAGAAGGGTCTTGGTACCCAAGTTCATCTCAATTCAGCTTTTCATTGCAGATAGATGGTCAGGCAGAGAAGACCATTCAGATCTTAAACGATATGTTGAAGGCTTGTGTTCTTGATTTCAAAGGTAGTTGGGATGAGCATTTGTCATCGATTGGGTTCGCCTACAATAACAGTTACCATTGTAACATTTAGATGGCTCCGTTTGAGGCTCTTTATGGGCGGAGATATAGATCGCTAGTCGATTGGTTCGAAGTAGGTGAGGCCATTTTGATTGGGCCAGATATGGTGTTTGAAGCCATAGAGAAAGTTTAGTTTATTCGAGAGAGATTAAAAGCAGCCTAGAGTCATGAGAAATCTTATGCAGACGTTAGGAGAAGAGATCTTGAGTTTGAAGTAGATGGCCTTGTGTATTTAAAACTTTCACCCATGAAGGGGGTGAAAAAGTTTGCCAAAAAGGGGAAGCTTAGTCCCCGCTATGTAGGTTCCTACTAGATTTTGAGTCATGTTGGGAAGGTAGTGTATGAGCTTGAACTACTCATAGATTTGTCCTCAATTCATTCAGTGTTCTATGTGTCCTTGTTGAAGAAGTGCATGGACGATTCAGCTGTTATAGTCCCTCTAGAAAGTACAAATATTCAGAATAGCCTTTCATACGAAGAAGTTCCAGTAGAGATTCTTGATTATCAAATCCGTAGACAAAGTAACAAAGAAGTTCCCTCGGTCAAAGTTCTCTGGCGAAATTAGTCCGTTGAGGGCGCTACTTGGGAGGCAAAAGCAGACATGCGTACTAAGTATCCTCATCTGTTCTCCACGAACTCAGATTCAACAGAAGGTAATAATCTTCTTTAGTTCCGTTCTTTTCCAGTCTCAGATTCAACTATATAGTTGTCTTCATGTAAATTCATGCACTCACAGATTAGCCCAGTCATGTAGTATGTTTTATATTCTGTCATACAGTTTGTTTTAGTTGTGCATGTCAGCACATAGTCTCAGATTCCCCATATTTTCTGTTTAGCTAGCCACATTTGAGGATTAATATTCCCAAGGGAGATATATTGTAATACCCCATACTTTTTTCTAGCTCAATTTAGCTTCTAGAAAGTCAAGGATTAGATTTAAAACATAAATGACCTTCGATACATGCAGAATTTTTCAGTTTTAGACCCTCTAGTGTGTAGAAAATTAAATTAGCTTTCCGACGATACTAATTTTGCCTAAATTCGACACTTGGTTGAGAGGTTATGGCATTTTTAGTAAAACAGTGTAACATTTTGATAGACACCGCATCGCGGTGAAGGACAAAATCCCAATTGTCAAATTTTAGTGGACTTCCGCGATTGGCCTGCATCGCGGTGAGGTACCATTTCTCAGGTGTCAATTTCCAGTGTCTCACCGTGATAGTGGTGCATTGCGGTGATGGCCCAAATAGCATTTCAATGGCTTACCGTGATTGTCCCGCGTCGCGTTGACTTTCCAATTCCCAATGGTCCCTTATCCAGTGAGCCACCGTGATTGTGGTGCATCGCGGTGGCATGCCAAATCAGAATTTTCTTTCTTTTCCAGTTCCAATTAAAATTTTAAAAAGGGTAATTTGGTCAATTCCCAAATCCCAAATTCATGGATAACACAAGATTAAGCTCATTCTAAGCACTTTATGCTTACTTTTCATCAATTCTCTCTCAAAAGAAACCCTAGATCACAAAACTTACCCTCCAAGAAATCAAATTTTCACCATTATTTTTCCAAGAAAACTCAAAATTAAGGGTTCCTAATTCAAGAACTTTAAGAAGTCATCTTTAAATGCATCAATAGGAACTCAAAGTTCAAGTTTCTTCATTTAATCATCAGTTAAGCTATGTGGGGTTTATGAACAAGGATATTCTTTCATCCTTGTTCCCAAAACTAGTTTTAATTACAAACGTACATGATTTTATATGAATATACATGAGTTTCAAAGTAGGGTTCATACCCATTATTGTTGATTTCAAGATTTTAGAGATTTCAAGTGATTTAGAAATTGAATTGCATGTTAATTTTTGTATTTTCATATGTATTGCAGTAAATTCTATATTTTGAGTTGAATTATCAATGTTTACATTATCAAGCATGAACATTATGATGTTTTGACATGAATTTGATGCATGGGTCATTAATCCCTAATTGAGTATTGCTATTTCTAGACTTATTGTGCTATAAGCATCCTATGACTAGATTATTTTCAGATTTTTGATAAAGATTTGATCTTTTGATCTCAGCTTAGATATAAAATCCACTTTACAGTTTCAGATTACAGTTTAACTTAGCAATTATATAGTGGGTTTTTGAAATAAACCATTATACTAGATTTTAAAGTGGATTTCCAATATATGAGCATACAGATTAAAGGGAGTAGTATTTAGCACCAAGTTGGGTATGTTCTCATGCCCCAGAATTATGAGCCAACGTAGGTTCATATTATCAGATTATGCCCATTTTTATATGGATGATAGATACAGATGTGATCACCTAGATTAGGTTATACTCTGTGGCAAAAGCATGATACCTCTCCCCAACATGAGGTTTTCCCATAAGGAAACTAGACGTTGGATACTATGATAGCTCACATAGTGTATGTCGGTTAGAAGAACCTCCCTATCAGTACAGACTTTTAGAATAGTTTTAAAAGTATTTTCCCTACTAGTAAAAGTAATTATACAGTTTTTGAGTAAATTTCCCTACTAGTAAAGAACAATAGAAAATCTTTTAGAAACTAAGTGTAAAGGCTCACAGTTTTACTCAGACATTGTTTATATAAGCCTTTAGCTACAGATTTTATCTTTTAGATTTCAGATAAAGAAGTGAGTCCTTTCTACACTTAGACAGTATGATCTACAGATAGAACACTAGCACAACTTTTAGAACTAAATGTTATGACTCACTAGATTTATAATGTATGATTTTCTACTCATGATTATGATTCTCAGTTTTTCAGAAATTCCAGCTTATGTGAGTCATTTACATTTGACATGCATTATTTTATAAATTGTGATAACGTTGAGATATTATTTTACTTATGCATTCACCCCCATATACTCAGTACATTCTCAAAGTATTGATCCGCATATACATATATGTGCTATATTGTCTCATAATGTAGGTTCAGGTGCTCAGTTTTAGAAGAGGAAGTGATTTTGAGCATCTCCATCTACATCCCAATAGTTGGTGAGTCCTCATAGTTCGAGGACTTAGTCTTTCAGTTTATCAGTTTATTAGTATAGATGATGGGGATTGTTCCAGTGACTCTAGTTATTAGTAGTAGAGGCTTGTTAGACTTCTAGATATGCAACAACAACAAAAACAACAAACCTAGTATATTCCCACATAGTGGGGTCTGGAGAGGGTAGAGTGTACGCAGTCCGTACCACTACTTCTAGATATGATTTTGATTATTCAGTATTGATTGTTTAGACTATTGAGTCTAGTATTCTCCCGAGATTATATTCAGATGTTCTCAGTTAGCTCAGACAGCTTTCCGCATTTTAGTTTTGATATTATATCTATATTGCCTCTATGATGAGAATCAGACTTAGTAGAAGGAAGACAGGGTTGGCTTATGGATACTCGTTGTCTTGAGCACCGTGTGACATCTCGAGAGCAGGTTTTGGGGCGTTACATTGATTCACTTCATCTTGGATGCTTCCCAGTTCCTATATTAGATGCATGTACTCTGACAAAAGGTTAGTGTATAATACATGGTCATGCTTAATTGCTTGCACTAGTTCTATTGAATCAGAGCCTATTTATCGGGGTTTGAGATTGTGAGTCTTAGCTATAGTAAGACCTCGCCGAAGGACTTTGATTTCAGCATGTAAAGGGGTAACATGGGGAGTCCAACCTATAAATCCAATAATCCAGTCCCCTTGGGAATTATGAATCACTCCCCCTAGTCCTCTAGTTCCAGGCTTAACTTAACAACATAATTTGTGTTAAGCATGTATGAGTTCCTATTGGGAGGTCCTCATTTAATATCTATGGTGTTTTTGCCCTGTTCTTACTATTGCTATTTTGGATTAGCAAATTGAATTTGATATCAAGGTATAGGTTGAGCTTTCCAGTCTACATCTTCTTTTTGATTGTTAAAGAAATTTTCATTTTTCTTAAGCCAGATGCTCCAAAGGCAGTGAGGGATAATATTATCCCATTGGGTGTATGCATTGTAGGGTTTACCATTAAGTTATTGCTAGATTTTGAGACAATAACCGGCATTGAGATGGCATAAATTTATGGGGTAATTAATAGAGCTTTGATGGAGGAAAGTGGCCCAAAGAGAGGTGGCATTAGGACACCTGAAGAAAATATGGTCAATGTCCTCTGTAGGGTGGTCACAATACTTATAATTAGAAGTGGTGGTTAAACCTAATCTACAGAGGTAGTGTATAGTGGGTAACCTATCATGGGTCAACAACTAGATGAAGGATTTGACTTTATTAGGAGTTGGGATTCTCCAGATCTAAGAAAAGTCAGGGAGTTGGGGAAGAGAGAAGTATAGACACTGCTAATGGAAATTTTCCCATTAGAGGCTTTATTCCAGTTAAATGAGTCCTTTTTATTAGATTGAGTATCTAGTAGGGTGTCCTAGATGCAACTATGGATGTGCTGTGAGAGGTAAATATCTATTTTTGAGATGTCCCAACCTCAGAAAGAGTGTAGGATATTCGCCAGGAAGTCCTCAGTATATTCAGGGAGAGGGCCTCTAATAGGGGAGAAATGGGCTATCCATTTGTCGATATAAAGGTTAATTTTTTTCCCTTTGTTAACCTACCATACAAGGCTATTAGAGCAGTCTCTCCATCCTTATTGAATATTTTTCCAGGTTCTAGAGACAATTGTATTGGTGATTGAGGGTCTATTAGGTCTGTGGTATTTGGTGGTGAGAATCCTGGACCAGAGAGAGTTGAGTTTCATCGCAAGCCTCCAGTCTAGGCTTGAATGGAGGGCTCTGTTCTTAACCTCAGCTTTGTGGAGGCCAGACCCTCCAAGGTTTTTATGCTTGGTCACAGTGTCCAACTGAGGAGGTGAAGCTTTCTTTTATCAGAGTTGAAGCCCTAAATAAAGTCTCTTTGAAGCTTATTAATGGTGTCAGTGACACAGGTGGGGAGTTTAATGTATTGTATAACATAGGTTGGTATGCTGTTGAGGGTGGCTTTGGCTAGAAAAGTCATGCCAGTCATGTTAGCATTTTGGCCTTCCACCCAGTAAGTCTGTTGTTCATGTTGTCAATAATGGGAAGCCAAGGAATTTTCCAAACTCTTGACTACTTTTAATGACTAGTCGAGTGGAACACTCTGAGGTATTCTGGTTGGCAGTGTTATTTGATAGGATGACCTTGGATTTGGGCTTATTAATTTTTTGTCCAGAAACTGTGTTGAATGCTAGGAGAGTTGTCAGGATGGCTCTACATTTGGTGGTGTTAAATCTGAAAAAGAGTGTTAGGTTATCTGTAAAGAAGAGGTGAGATAGTCTTGGGCCACTAGTGGTGATGGTAATGGGAGTTCGTTGTTTTTAAAGGACTTGTTCATCAATCTCTCTAGAGAGCATTTCCATGCAGATAATAAAAAGATAAAGGGACATGAGATCACTTTGCCTAATGGCTCTAGTAGGCTGGAAAGATGTTGTTTGTCCCTCATTGACAAGGATGGAGATAGTACTATTAGACACACAAGACATAATGATTTGGATAAGCTTGGTGGAAAACTTGAAAAAGTGGAGAGAATTATAAATAAATGACCATTCAAGTCTATCAAAGTCCTACTCTAGGTAAATCTTGAGGATCATATTTTGGTGCTTGCCTCTCATTTTCTTAAAGTGAGAGATGTACTCTTGCACTATAATGGCATTAGTAGATGCCCTCCTATTAGTGAGGAAGTTGTCTTGACTAGGGCCAATTATAATGTCAAGGTGAGGCTTAAACCTATTTACTATGATCTTGGTGATGAGATTGTAGTTAGTATTGCATAGCCCAATAGGTCTAAAATTCCTTATAAAAAGCATTGGTGCATTTTGGGATCAGGCAGAGAAGGGTATTACTAATCTCCTCAGGGATTTTAGCATTAGTGAACACTTTATGGAAGAATTATTTAGATTTTTCACCCACAATGTCCCAATACTTTTGGGGGCTTTGTGATGTTTAAAGCCTTAGAGGGACTTGATGATCTCATTGTCTCTTAAGGGGTTACTAAGGATATATTTTATGTCTTCAAAAAGGGTATGGGTAGTTACTTTAATGAAGGGGTCCAGGGAACCAATATGGTGGTGGTAAGTGGTGTAGAATTATTGGTAGAAGAATGAGATGTGAGAGGATATGACATTCATGTTAGTACAGATGATGCCCATATCATCTTTGAGACAACAAATTTTGTTCCTTCTTCTTCTAACCATGGTTGAAGCATAGAGGAATCTAGTGTTGACATTACCCCCAGTGATCAAGTTTATCCTAGATCTTACCTTCCAAAAGTCTTCCTCAACCTTTAGCATGGCATTGCACTCAATGATTAGGTTATTTTCCAACCTCTAGAAGAAGGTATTGTGGTAGTAGTGGTTAGACTTTTAGATTCCATTAAGTCTGGCCAGCATTCTCTTTATTTTTTGAAATATTTCTAAAGATATCTTTCTTCCAGGACATAGCTTCATCTTGAAAGATTTTAATGGCTTTGGTGAGGCATTTTTGAGAGAGAAAACACTTTTCAATAATATCTTGGAGGTTAGGGTGATTGCACCACATGTGTTCAAACTTAAAGGGTTTTGCAATAGTGCAAGGGTGGGGTTATCAAGATTGACAAGCATTGGGAAGTGATCAAACTTGGTTCGAGGTAGGTGGGTGACAGTGTCCCTTAGGTAGTGTTTTATTCAGGAGTTATTAGCGGCACACCTATCAATCTGTTGAAGGATAAGATTGTTCTTGTCCATGTGTATTTACACCCTTTGAAACCTAGATCTATCATGCCATATATGTCAAGACATCCTTTAAAAAGAAAGGTTTTGTTGTTATTGATTCCTAATCCCCCCAATTTTTCTTTTGCTTGATTGAAGTCTCCACCTATTAGAAATTCTCCAGAAATATTTGGGCTATACTACTGAGCTCATCCCAGAGTAGACGCCTATTATTTAGATCGGGACTGGCATAGATAGAAGAAAAGAGCCAAGGGTAAGGGTTAGGGTTAGAAATTACCTTTACTATAGCATGGATGCCTTGAGGGGTGATATTAAAGTAGTCCCGTTGAAGAAGATCCTCTTTCCATATAAAAACAATGCCTCCAGTAAGGCCGACAGTGAGGGACTAAACTTGAGCATCGTATCCCACGACATTAGTAAGATATTTATGGTTATCCATCTCGGTCTCCAAAAGAACAAGTATTGCAGGTCCATGAAGCTTTACCATAGCTTCACATTGGTTCCTAAAGTTTGAGCTATTAGTCCCCTTAGTGTTCTAAATTATTATATTTATGGGGTTGGCATGAGGGATGGGCGTGGGCATTGGGCCCATCTGGGGAGGCTTTAGAATTGTGGTAATTGGTTCGAGAAGCATGGCCGATGGGATAGGGATCTTCCTACTCCTCAGGCTTAGAGAGAACATCTTCTTCTCTATTTGCAAGTAAACTAAAGTAGTTGCACTGTAAGGATCATTGAATTCTTTCCTGAGAGGCTTGTCCAGAATGAAGGTGTTTATGCTTGGTTCCCCAAAGAAGGAAAGGAGGCGCTCCATTGCCTCATTGCTCTGTTTTATGGTTTCCACCAGTGAGACACTTGTGCCTTCTTAGTCTCCTGCCGCTGGTGCTGGGGTTGTTGGTTGGTCGGCGTGGGAGGCCATGGTATAAAAGTTGGTGACTATAAGTTGGGCATGTAGGTCTCTGTTGGGAAGAATGAGAGTGATTGAAAGCTTTGCAACATTAGTGCATTGAGCTCTTTCATTGAGTTGATGTTTAGGTTCTCTAGTTATTGTGCTCAGAGTAGCGTTTATTGTCAGACCTGATTTCCTAACTCGATGACTGCTTGGTCCACTGATTCCCTTTCTATTTGAGCTAGGTAGGTTGGGTCTTGGAGGATGAGGATTATCCTCTGGTCCCCTACATTGACTTGGTACTAAAGGTGGGCTCCTTGAAGGGTCAGCTTCCAGGAGGTTGTTGCTCTAGTGGGTGGGGCTGGTACTGAGATGAAGACCGTGGAGGGGGAATATTCTGGTCATTCGAGTTTTCCATGGTGGTTGTTGCTATTAAAAAAGTTGGTAGAGTTGGGAGGTGTATCATTTTGGACTTTCGACCATTGGCCCTTATAATATTTGTAATAATGGGGGAGTTAATTGATGTGACTTCTTTGGTCACTTTAATCATCTCACCCACATGATTAGTTGTTACATAGACAGAGTATTTTTTTTAGGGAGTTGCAAAGACGGAGAGGTCTAATGGAGTCTCTGATGGAGAATTAGGGGTAGGGCAGGCGGGGAGGGGGGAGGGGGTCTAGAGGCCCTTGTGTAATTACTGTCTGGTAGATTGTTCTGGGAATTAAATTTATTAGCGTTAAGGGGCATGTTGGTTGTTCCTTTCTCCGAGGAGAGAAAAAACAGATCTAAACTGTCCTTTGTCAGTTGGGTTAGGCCCACATTGGTCAGCTTTTCTTTTCTCAAAGTTTTAGCCGGAGGGACGTAAGATGATATTTGGGTCACGTTCCTAGCCTCGTCCACTTTTTTGTTGGGCTAAAGTCGGGTTAGAGAACATACCTAAGTTTTTGTCAAAAAATTTTACCTGTACTGTGATATGGACATCGTGGCTCTACCGGGTTCGTTGATTTGATGGTGATTTGCATTTTGGGAAAGCCACGACTTACCGGTCGTTGGGAGTAGGGGCATGGGTGGCCTTGGAGGTGGTGGCAATATCAGATTGTGTGTCTGGTGGTTGAGTAGGGAACCCCTTGAGAGTATGTCCCAATCTGCCGCAGCTGGTACACAATTTATTCTCTCTTCCTATACTACCAGTCGTCGGTGGGAACCAATCGTGATACGTGTTTTAACTGCGTTTTCTAGAAGTACTTGGACACATATTCTTGCAGATCTTCCACGTAGTGTGGTCGAGGTGCAAGTGCTGATTTTCAGCAGCGTTCCTAGTTTCCTTCCGACTTTTTCAAGGATATGTTTGTCATAGAATTCGATTGGAAGCTGAGGAAGGCGTACCCATATAGAGCTATGTCTTAGGGGGCTCTATGGGGGACGAAGTTTGGCTCCCATTTGCGGACGTGAGAATAATTCAAGGTTGATAAATTCTGTGTTTCTCATCGTCGGATAGTGTAATAGGGAATCAAGGAGTTCTCCGTTGTAGATGTTGTAGGAGTGGTTGATTTCTTTATTTTTGTTGAGGAGGGTGTCCTTGAAAGATGTCTCCTTGTTACCTTCGATTTCCACGTCGTAACAGTGATCGGGAGGTTCTGGTGGGATATTGGTAGTGCCAATTGGGTTAATTGTGTACATCGGTGATGAATTGATTCAATTCATGGGGTCGGCCAAAGAGAGAATCTTATAAAATGTAGCTAAAGCTTATGACCCAATTCCTTGCTTATTCACTTGAAGAAAATCAGCTAAAGCACTTTGTGCTTTTGATACGGATTTCAAACTGAGACTGGTCGGTCCCTGGTAGCTTTGTCAAAAAAAATGACCCACTTAAAAAATGTTAGCAACTGTAAAGGCTCCCATTGATTCTTTCCCCCCTAAACAGCAACAAATATTTTTAATATATGATGTACCGCGAAATTTTCTATAATTTAAAAGTTACGCTCGTCAAAAGTATTAAAAATAAGTTTAAAATTTTTTGAAGTGCTACGCAAATTGCCTTTACTTGCCATGTAAAATGTGTGCATTAAGGTAGAACGTATGTGGTGGTTCAGGAACTTATCAAATGTTAGCAACTTAAATAAAGGCTCCCTTTTATTCTTTTCCCCTAAGCAACAAGAAATATTATTAATATATGATGTACCACAAAAATTTTTATAAATTAAAAGTTACGCTTGTCTAAAGTACTAAAAGTAAATTCCAAATATTTTGAAGTGCTACGCAAATTGCCTATACTTGCCATGTAAAATGCGTGCATTAAGGTAGAATGCATGTTGTTGTTAAGAATACACGCCTCTCACTCAATTTATTAGGTAGAATGTATGTATCTATTAATTCAATTTTATAATTGTTTAAATACCTATTTATACACATCCAAAATTGAAGGACATAAATATTAGTGGACGCCAAATTAAAAAACACATTTAGGTATTACATTTTATATTTTTGTTGAGGAAAGATATAACGTACCCCCTAAAGTTTGATCAAATTAGCCAAAAGACACTTAAAGTTTGCGGAATCCTATTATCCCACAAAAATAGTTACGGTCATTACCCCTTTTTGATCCATTTTCTCATCAGTTGTTTCAACACGTTAGAGGAGTGCGTGAGTGAGTAAAAATTGTTGCCCCAATTAAGTAGCCGTTTGGCCATGAAAACTAAAAATTTTTGGAGTTGGAGTTGGAGTTGTGTTTGACCATGTCTTTTTTGATTTTTTTTTTTTTTACTTTTGAAAAAACTTTTTTAAATATGATTTTATGCCCTAACTTTTACAAACTATCAAAATCACTCAACTAAAATTTACCTACTAATGGAAAAAGAACACAATTAGCCACTATTATAAAAATAATGACATATACATGGTCATATTTAATGAATTTCAATTATGACATATATAATATTTACATTAATAGACGTTTTCTCATATTTGAAAATTTTAAATATGGATGTTATATTAACAGATCACTGCTTCCGGTTTTTTAGGTAACAAATATTATCTTTCAAACAAATTTTTTTTTTTAGGAATTTATTTAATTTATTTCCTTCATTTTCCGTTCCTAAAAAATAGGAAATGATGAGTTGTTCTTTATACTTTGTATTTTTATATATGTGTATATGGGGTATATACACATATATATACCTAGGTCGGGGGTTCGAAACGTCCCTCCAGCGAAGCTGGGGTGAGGACGCGTAGGTGAGGCCAGGATCGGTCCCCCCCCCTCCCCGATACCTACGGAGTAGGTATGAACCGGGTCGTCCCTTTTTTTGTATATGGGGTATATACATGATATAAACTTCATATATAACATGCTTTGTATATTTATATTATAATTATGCTTAGTCTGTTTCTTAATACTTTGTATATTTATATATGTGTGTATATGGTATATACATGGTATAAACTTTATATATAACATACTTTGTATATTTCTATTATAAATATAATACTTTATATATTTATGGGTATAAATATAAATTAGCAGTAAAATAATGTCTTAAATAAGGGAGAAAATTAAATAAGGGATAAAAATAATGATGAGAGAGAAAAAGAGATATATATTAATTAGGATAGCATTATGTTTGAAATTATAATTATCTTATTCTTTAAAACTGCTCTATACGTAATATTGAAAAAGTAATGTTATAAGGAGAGTTTTATGTAAAAATTTAAAAGATTGGAGTTATATGAAATACTAATAAAAGTTGGAATTGAAGTTGGAAAATTGTGAAAACAACAAAAACCTGTTTTTCCTTTTCAGAAAAATTTTCTAGAATTATTTTCTGAATTTTCATGGCCAAACACCACAATTTCCAACTCCGAAAAAAATTTCCGAAAAAAAGGAAAAAAATTGCATGGCCAAACGGGCCCTAAATGAACTCACGTATAATGAATAATTTAATTCTCTCTATACATCTATCTTCTCTTCTTTCCCCATTATCTATTAAAATAGCCATTGGAAGAAACTTGTACAACAATTCAAAAAAACAAAACTCTCCTCATCAAAGCTGATAAATTTCCATCTATTATGTTTCAATTTCTTCTTATTTTACTTAAAATATATGAAATCAAAATATTAACCTATTACAGAATTTGAAGCCATGCAGAATAAAAAGTCAATATAAAGAGAGAAAGATAATATAATAAGAAACAAAAACTCATTAAATCAAATTATATTCCAAACAACATCGAAGTTAACAAGAATTAACAAAAGGAAAAATAGTTCGATGGATCCTTGTACTATGTTCGTTTTGTAATGTGGACACTCCTACTTACATGTTTGTCATCTGAACCCTTGAACCTATTAAACGGTAACATTTTAAACACTTTTTTGTTGAGTGTAACACACTCGCCCCACGTCAGCTTTCACGTCTGCTACGTCAGCTTCCACGTCAAATTTAGGTATTACATTAAATTTGATGTCATTTTTAAAATTCTACAAAAGAAATTAAATATTAAAAATAAATTTAATTAAATAAAATTCTTTTATAAATTGTAAAAAAATTTATAAAATATATGCCAAGAATAATCAAAAATCAGTCATAGCATTTTCTTCATCAGTCAAATTTTTTTTTAAAAAAATTAATCTTTACAGATCAATTATCAAAAAAAGAAGAAAACTTTGACACCCATGAACACAAAACACATAAAAATTGCCTTTTTATTCAAGAATGGTGAATTTGGACTCAAAATGCCAAGAATTGTCAAAATCAGTCACAACATTTTCATCATCAGTCAAAAAAACTTTTACAGATCAATTATTCAAAAAAAAAAAAACTTTGACACACCATGAACATAAAATTCCAAATCAATCGGATAATTCTCCATCTCCAGCGCCCCTTTTGGCCATATTGGAAAATGTACAGATAATTCACCAACATCAATGGCTCTTCTTCATCATCTAATGGTTCATCTTCATCATCATTTTCATTGAATTCTAATGGATTTTATGAGTTGAATTTTCTTAAAAGAAGTAGTAGTGCAACTACAGAGATTTGAAGGGTCAATTGAGGCAGCGATTTCTCATTGTAAGTGTTATAAGAGACATTGAGAAATGGACCTTCCCCTTCTCTCTCGATTTCTTCCTCTTTCAATCATCCTTCATCAGAAATTCAACTCCGGCGAACCACCAGTGAACCACCACCAATAGAAACAACCAACACTATCATATTACTTTTTAATCTCTCTATCTCTTTATCCAAAATCGAAAACCCTCCAAAATCTCACTTCTTCGAGGAATTATGAAAAATGTCGATGAATTACGAACTCCATGTTGTATTTTAGTGCAAAGAAAAAAGGTTTAGGGGGTTGGCGTTGGGGTTGGGTTGGGGTTGGGGTGGGGGTGGGGGGAGGGGAGGACGATTGTGGAAGCTTTGGGGGCTGCATGGTGGTTGGTGGTTTCTGGGGGCGGGGGTGGAGGGGGGAGGGGAGGGGACTTTAATTTTTAAAAATATATTTAAATTGAAAAAGCTTTGGGGGACTTTTTTATTTTTTAAAAAATTATTTTAATATAAAATTGATCAAAAAAAAATACCCCCACTCGCACCCTAGGCGCGTGCCTGCACACACTTTGTCCTAGTCAGCCATTTTAATGCCACATAGGTCCGATCAACGGTCAAAGGGTTTAAAATATTACTTTTTAATGGGTTCAAGGATCCAGATGACAAACATATAAGTAGGAGTGTCCACATTACAAAACGGATATAGTACAGGGGTCCATCGAACCATTTTGCCTGAATAAAATCCCAATATTTAAACCACCAAAAATAAAAATTGCTCACTGTCAGTATGAGTTATAGGTTGACTATCGAATTTTCTAAGGGGTCGTTTGGTGTGAGGTATAAGTAATCCAAGGGATAAGTTATCCCGGGATAAAATAAAAGATCACTTAAATTTCTTGTTTGGTCGGAGGGATTAATCCATGGTGGGATAACTTATCTCACCATTTTTTCCATAGTGATAGGATAACTTATCCCATATACATGGTGGGATAAGTTATCCCGAGTAATCCCGGGATAACAATTTCCCAACCAAACGACCCCTAGGGATTTCATTAGCCGAAGAGATAAAATGAAAAATAAATATTTAGAAGGAGAGTAAAAAGTAAAAAGCGAAAGCGGGTCGGATAAATTCGACCTTTATTAAAAATTAAATTAGTTATAATAATATTTAAAAAAAAAGTGTATGACACGCGCAATGTTTGAGTCCAAAGAGTTGGGTTATTTAATTTGATCATAATTAATTTTGTGGAGTAAAAAAAAGTATCTTTTTAAAAATTTAAAATAATTTTAAGAATGTCTTTTGTCTTTTCTCTATTTATTTATGTTCAACCAAATTATTCACTTTTATCTCACACTAGATATCAAAATTCGTGCCAGTACGGGCCCAATAAATTTATCTCAATTTATGTGTTATGGATAAAATTTGAAAAGTAAATAAATTTTTTTGTATATTTTTAAATAGTTTACGTAATTAGTTATTGATTTATAGTACTTTTATATAATTTTTAGATATTATATGCTATTCTTTTTGTCCCAATTTATGTGACACTAATAAAATATTTGAGAAAGCCAATCAAATTTGTTATATTGTTTTAGATATTTTAAGTTGTTAATTATATTATGATTTATACGACTTTCTACGTAATTTTAAAGTAATATCCCTCTATCCCAATTTCTACAAAATAAATTATTAATTATTGTAATTTGTAATATGTTTTACACAATTTCAAATATATAAAAAGTTAAATAAAATAATTAAATTAAAATTTCGATAATCAATTATACTTTTAATATGTTTTTAGATTTTTTAATTCGTTAGCTATTGTACTTTATAATACTTTTTTGGCGTTGTAATTTACTATTTTAAGTTGTTAGCTATTGTAATTTATTATACTCCCTTTGTTCAAACTTTTGTGGCACTGATAGTCAATTATATTTTAAAAATAATTTATGTTTTTAATTATTGTGATTTATAATACTTTTTCTTCTATTTCAATTTAAGCAACACTGATATGATTTCAAAAGTCAACCAAACGATTGAAGTATCAAAGCAAATATATCTTAAATGACTCATAATAATTAGAGAAAAGACATGTTTTCCTCCCTAAAGTTGCAACGAAAACTCACTTTAGCCATTAAACTTAACTTGTAATTATTTACCCCCCCCTATGAACTTTAAAGTGTATTATTTTGTTCCCTTAACAACTGACGTGACAAAAAAAATCGAAACGAGTTTTAGTAAAAAAAAAGTATAAATTTTTTTTAGTGGGGCCCACTTTAATATTTTTAACCGTTATTTCCCCCCCTCCTTCCTCACACCCCACACCACCCCCATGTCTTCTTCTTCCTCACACCCCACCACCTCATGTCTTCTTCTTTCTCACACCCCACCACTTTAGCCATTAAATTTGATTTTAATTTCAAACAGATGAAACAAGGAAAAACACAAATCAAATATAACAACATCAATCCAACAAACTTGCTTTTAATTTCAAACAACAACTGACAAGAAAAACACAAATTTAATCGAAAAAAAATATAAGTTAAATAAAGCAACATCAGGGGTGCTCTCTCTCTTTCTTCTCTCCAAAATTCAAATCCATACACTCCCTTCCACACTTTCCAAAATCTACCTCTCTTCAATTTATAAGCTTTTTGCACT
This sequence comes from Capsicum pubescens, assembly GCA_030864215.1. Lineage (NCBI taxonomy): Eukaryota > Viridiplantae > Streptophyta > Magnoliopsida > Solanales > Solanaceae > Capsicum > Capsicum pubescens. The sequence continues at coordinate 59,607,939 of CM061549.1, forward strand.
GATTTGTCTCTGTTATATTTTTCGATCATTTTTATCTTAATTTTCTTTTCAAAAATCACATGCCACTATTTTTTCTTATTACTCTTTTGTGAAACAATCTACCCTTTTTGTTGTTGTTTTAATCTTGTTTTGATTTGGGGGTTGTTTGAGAATTGAGAGTAAAAGAATATGGCAAATGAAATGGGTAAGTTTCTTGATTGGGGGGCGTTGGGGTGGGGAAGGGGTGGGGACAACAACGTCGGGGGTGGGGGAGGAAGGGGGAGCTGGGGGTTTGTGGAGTGTTGGAGGGGTGGGGGAAGGATGAGTTTTTTTTTAATATAATATATATATATATATATATATATATATATATATATATATATTATTATTATTATTATTTTTAAAAAATAATTTATTTATGTGTCTTTGACGTGGCTACGACATGGATCCAATGTGGCGCGAGTGTGATGCACTCTCCATAGTGAGCGTGGTATAATTTTTGTAGGGTGGTAAAAAATTTATTTAAAAGTTGTTTAGAGGGGTAAATAATTACAGGTTAAATTTAATGACTAAAGTGAGTTTTCGTTGCAATTTTAGGGGGGGGGGGGGATATGTCTTTTTCCTAATAATTAATTAGAAGTGATAAAGCAAAATTACTATAAAAAAAATACTTGTGAATTTTTTTTTTAACTACACCTCATATAAGATGTCCAATTAATTTAAAACGTCAAGATTTAATTTATCATTTATGTCTATTTTACCTTTTTTATTACATATTATTAATTTTTTAATACTTCGATGACTTATAATAATTAATTAAGGGTGATACACTACTAAAAAACAACCACACACTGTGATCAGAAAAAACCGACCACTTGTGGTCATTTTTTTATGTTTTTTTTTAAAAAAAAATTAAGTAAAAGCGACCACATAAGGTCGCTTTTATATTTAAAATTTCAAAATAATTATTTCAATAATTTTTATATTAATTATTAATTATGTTACAAATAAAAATTTAAAAAAATAAAAAAATCGACCACTTTTGGCGGTTTTAAAAAAAATATATAGTTAAAAAATATTTTCGAAAAAAATCTTTTTAAATTTATTTTAAAAAAAAAAACGATCACTAGTGGTCGATTTTTATTTTTACTTTTTAAAAAAATATTTTTAAAAAGCCGACCACTTGTGGTCAGTTTTTGAACTAAAAAAATAAAAAGTAAAGAATTTTTAGTGACCAATAATTACATTTATGTAATCAAATATATATATTATTTTCATTAAAAATAATTATATATATAATCTAATATATATATAATTTTTTGAAATTACACTGATCACACGTAGTCGATAACAAGTATAATAATAATAATAAAAATCAATCATTCTTAAATTTCTTGAAAAAATTACACTAAAAAATATATCAAACAAAATAAACAAAATACATTAAACATAATCTTTATCTTTTACTTATGTTTCAATATATAAAATAAATATTTTCCTTTTTATACACGTTAAATGACGTTAAACATGCATAATCTTTGTATAATGAATATGTGTATATACATATCATACCGTTTAGATAATGATATTATGTTACTATTTCAGTCATAATAATGTAATATATAATCGATAATTCATCAAAATATAATGAACGTGGTCTATTAAAGGCAATATACTTGTGGATGTGATATATATAGTACGCATTCAAGAGTTCATATACATAAATATCTTTATATATATATATATATATATATATATATATCATGTAGTGATCGATTGATGAACGATGTAGTCAAAACCTAATATTATATTAAGCTAATCAAATATAATTAATCGATCACTCATCTAAGTATGTATAAGAAACATATCACATTATATTATTGGATAATATACTTGTGTACGTATGTGATATATATAGTACGTATTTAGAACTTGATATAGTCGATAGAGTGTATATGTGTGTGTATGTATATATATATATATATTATACAGTGAAGGTATATTAATGACATAAGATAATGTAATCGATAATTCATCTGAGTATTTGTGAAATACGTTGTATATTATTATGGGATAGTAAAATCGTATATTTGATGTTTATAGTACGTATTTAAAAGCTGATAGACAATTAAATATATGTATATATACGTATATCTCGTGTAGTGACGTATGCAGTAATCAAAAACTAGATAACTGAATGTATATATCAAAATATTTTGAATGATACATTCATATATATGATACTATTGAGGATCGAAGTAATAATATAATGTACGTTGATGTGATATTAATGTAAGTTAGTCAAAATAATCGATAACTCATCAAAGTAAGTATACGAAATATGTCGCATTATATTACGGGGTAATATACTCGTGTACGTATATGTAGTACGTATTTAGAACTTGATATATATAGTAGATAGTGTGTATATGTGTGTGTATGTATAGGTATATATATAGTATATATACATATTATGTAGTGAAGGTATAATGACATAAGATAAACTAACCGATAATTCATCTGAGTATATGTGGAATAAGTTGTGTATTATTATGGGGTAATAAAATCGTGTGTGTGAAGTATATGATACGTATTCGAGAGTTGATATATATGCACACATATATATATGTATATGATGTAGTGATCGATCGATGAATGATGTAGTCAAAAACTAGCAGAATCTACCAAAAAATAATGAATACCTTGATTTAAAACGATCGAAGTAATAATATACTGTACGTTGATGTGATATTAATGTAAGCTAGTCAAATTAATTGATAACTCGTCAAAGTATGTATACGAAATACGTCGCATTATATTACAAGGTAATATACTCGTGTACGTATGTGATGTATATAGTACATATTTAGAACATTATATAGTCGATAGTCTTTATATGTGTGTATGTATAGGTATATATATAGTATACATACATATTATGTAGTGAAGGTATATTATAATGACATAAAATATTAAACTAACCGATAATTTATCTGAGTATAGGTGAAACAAGTAATTAATAATTTATCCGATTATAAGTATTACGAGGTATATATATATATATATAATATATATATATAATATATATATATATATATATATAATATCGTATTTAAAAGTTAATTAGCCAATAATTTTAATTTGTTAAAAATTAATTTTAATTTATACGCATTAATAGTTTTTTTATAGTAATTTTTTTAAAACTAAATTGAACACATATTTTATTTCCGAAATAATTTTGTAAAAACCGATCACATGTGATCGGTTTTCTAAAAATAAAATAAAAATTACTAATTTCAATTCGACCCGACTCTATACCCATCTAAATATTAAACCCAAAACATAACAAAACACACACAAACAACCCCAACACACACACAAACAACCCGAAAAACACACACACACACAGAGTGCGTACGACACACACATACACAGCTCCTACGGCGACGGTAAATCGACCTCCGGCGACTCCACACACACAAGTACGTTGTTCACTTCTTCTCTTAACTACCCATTTTGACTAACACACATTAGAAGCTTGAGTTGTTCAAGATTTGTTGTTTTTTTATCAAATTTTTCATTAGAAGCTTGAGTTGTCCGAGATTTGTTGTTTTGTTTGTCAAATTTGTGTTGATTTTAACTTTAAGCTTCGTTAGAAGCTCGAATTAGCGGAGCTTTATTATTATTTTTTAAATTTGTGTTGAGTTTGATTTTGTACTTCATTAGAATGTTGAATTGTTGACGAGTAAGTAGCGTTATCGTTTCATTACTTTTGCTTGTCTCTCTTCTTGTGTGTTTTGCAACTTTATTACTTCTTATTTTTGCGGGTTGTATGAGAAAAGGTTATCACCGTTTCCCCTTTTTTTTTTTTCTGTTGTGAGTTGGGTGAGCAAGTCCAACCTATGAGAATATAATTACAGGGGTTCGTTCATATTCAAGAAAGTTTGAGTCTTGGTTCCGTAAATTGATGATTCTTTTTGACATGTGGGATTACTTCAGTCAACTTTTCTTGTAAATTGCTTTAGTCTTTATATTTTTCTAGAAACAAGATATTTCCGAGGGCGAATGGTGCATGATTTTAAACTCATGCACCATTGTTGTTGTTAGTCGAAAGAAAAGTCATAAATGTGATAGCTTTTACTAAATTATTTTTGCAATTGTTTAAGCCAAAGATTATTCTTTCTAATAATTTTATTGTTTGACAGAATCCGAATTCGGAAAAAGGATTGCTTTGTTATTTTATAAGTGACCGCTTATCTCTTTCTCTTTAATTTAGGCCAAGCAAAGGTAAGTTGATTTCTCTTTATTTTGTTATTGTTCACATTGAAGTCTAGTGAAGCCGTGTGTGGCCTTATTCGATTCATTAGCATTGTTGTTATCTTCTTGTTATTGTTCATATTGAAGTCTAGTGAAGCCGTGTGTGGCCTTGTTCGATTCACTAGCATTGTTATTGACATCTTATTGGTCTTGTTGTTGCTTGTTTCTTGTATTGTGAACTTGATCTTGTATTATTTGGTATGAAACCTCAAGGCTTGGTTTTGAATGTGTAGGGACTTTAAAGGTGACTTGGTAGGTTGAAAATGATTAAGTGTGGGGACTTTAGAGGTGTTTTTTTTGTTTTAAATGTGGTTATGCTTGGTTACTTAGTAGGTTGAGTGTAGGGACCTCAAAGGTGACTTGGTAGGTTGAAAATGGTTATGCTTGATTACTTGGTAGGTTGAAAATCATTAAGTGTAGGGACTTTAAAGGTGTTTTTTCGTTTTGAATGTGGTTATGGTTGGTGACTTGGTAGGTTGAAAATGATTAAGTGTAGGGACTTTAAAGGTGAATTTTTTGTTTTGAATAGGGTTATGCTTGGTTACTTGGTAAGTTGAAAATGATTAAGTGTAGGGACTTTAAAGGTGACTTGGTAGGTTGAAAGTGGTTATGTGCCACCATATTAAAAGAAGAAAATCTGGCGCGAATGGAAAGTAATATTGTTGTTATCACCAACAAATTGGAGAAGATTTTTCCGCCAGCATTCTTCGATGTGATGGAACATCTTTCCATTCACCTTGTGCACGAAGTTCGGCTAGGCGGTCCAGTTCAAACTAGGTGGATGTATCCATTCGAACGGTAAGCAATTGCAACATATTTAAATTCATACGTATCTTTTTTTAATATAGTAAACATCTAATCTTAAGATTGTGAAGGGCAATTGAAAAATTGAAAAGGGGTTTCAAACATAAATATAGGGTGGAAGGCTCTATAGTTGAGGCATATCTTGCAAGAGAAACGACTCAATTTTATTCATACTACTTTGTGATGAAGTTGCTTGTTCAAGAAACCAACTGAATCATCATTAGGACGATGTGAATGAGTCTCATTTGCAACCGATATCAATTTTCAATTAATCTGGTTGTAAGGATAAAAAGACCATACGTTGTCGGCTCACTCTCACGGAGCACAAATCAACAACTTTGTATGTCTTGCTGAATTGCCCGGAAGTTGATCCATTTCTAAAGTAAGAAGATTAAAATTTTAACATATCTTATTTGTTTACTCATTCCCTTAAAGAAACTAATTGTGTTTCGCATGTTGGATCTTCAATTCATTTAAGACTTAATTCCACGAAAATCAAGTGTATGCATTCTTTGCAACATGGTTTACATATGAGGTTCGTAAGTGTATTAATATTTCTACAAATTTTAAACATTTACACATTCCTCAACTAATATATATAATATATATATATATGTATGTATAATATTTTTAGGTACACTAGTCACCAAATACAGCCGCATTCGATCAACTCTTGAGAGATATTTCTTTGGGTCCAGTTAAAGCTCATGCAATGTTCCATTACACAGTAAATGAGTTTAAACTTTTCACTGAACAACACTCTAGAACAAGGAAAACAAACAATAGTGGTGTTTGGGTTAAGGGTGATGATGATGTTGATTACTTTGGCATCAAATACGAGATCTTAGAACTGGAGTATGCTGGTTTCCCAATAAAAAAATTATCCTCTTTCGATGTAAGTGGTTTGATCCAAGCGCAAGAGGTATAAGAGTACATAAGGAGCATAACATCATTGAAGTGAAGCATAATAGGTCGTATCCTGTTTACGATCCATTTGTTCTAGCGCAAAATGCAAAACAAGTGTATTATGCGCCTTATTCGTTACGCAGTGATAAGTTTGATTGATGGGCTGTAATCAAAACAAAACCTATAGGACAGGTGGAAGTTGAGAATGTGCTGGAGACTGCGTATCAGAATTAAATTCAGATTGATCACCAGCTAGTGGACGTTGACTTGGTGGATAGTTTGAATCACCCGAAAAATATATTTAAAGAAATTAATATTGTGGAAGAAGAGGCAGAGTGGGTAGGAGATGAGAAAACTTTCGAAGAGGGCGAATGGTTTAGTGGAGAGTCTTCAGAAGAGGAAGATTAGTTGTGTAGGTTGTATTTATTATGTATTGATGTCTTTATGCTTTGTACTATATATTTACCTTTATGTTTCTTGTTTAAGATTGATATGTAATATACTGTTTAAGATTGTTGTTTTCACTTTCCCATAATTTATATAGTAATAAAAATATTCTTGTCTATCTCGTGTTGTTGGAGCGATTTGAAATGTGAATTAGTAACCTGAAATTAGTTACTTGGAATGTTTTCTTATATATTCATTTTGTAGGAACTAACTACTTGTTAACTTTACATAATTTAGATGTCAGGTAGAGGTGACTAAGGTAAGAGAAAAGTTGATCCTACGAAAACAAAAAAGAAAAAAAACAACCTCCGCCTTATAGACGACCGACAGGTATTCATATATCTGAGGGTCGGTTTACTGACGCGACAGCACGGCCCTCATATTCTAGGTCGTCTCAGCATTTAGTTCCTGCTCCTACGTATGTGGAGCCACTACATAAGTCTACAACGAATCATTCTACTCCTATCACCATGCCACCGCCACCACAGTGCTATCGAACGACCGCTGACACATCCAGACATCTACCATCGTCAGTACCCTTCAGTAGCAGTCACCCGGGTTTGCATAGTGATTCTGCTGGATCTATTGGGTTTTCGGATCTTCATCTTGGTGGCACTCCATCCGGTGCTTCAGATCTGCCCATGCTAGTTCATCCACCATCCCTTGCTCCGTAGCCTAGAGACAGTGATGATTATGGGAGGTGTTATCTTATTCTATATGAGACAGGGTAAAATTTCTAAATATAATAACATTATTCATTACTATATTATTATGCTCTATGAAATTACTGTTTGATCTTGTATTGTAGGTTTAGGCTGGATGCTGGAGTTGGAAAAAATGCGAGAAAATGTATTTCTTCGAACTTCAACGACTATTGGACCAGTTGGCAAAAGGTTCCAAAAATTGACAGAGAAAGAATGTTTCAAGAATTTCATGTAAGGATTTAACTTATCGACTACTTAACACATTGTTAGAATAAACGATTGAATATTATGTTTTTATTTTTGTTGTAGAAATTTTACTGGGGGGATGATGTGAATGCATATTTTATAAAGAGAAACTTTTTCAGAAGATGTAGATCCAGATTTAACGGTCTGTTGGATTATGTCCGAACCAACTTGGTATGACCTGACTGGATAAGTGATTCCTTATGGCAACAGTATATTCGCTATTGGAATAGCGAAGAATACCAATTATTGAGGGACAAAGGCAAGAAAGCCCGGGCATCATCCAAGGGTGGGTCCCTACATACTGCGGGTACCAAAAGTGTAATTGTTGTGGAGGAAAAAATGGTATGTAAATTTTACAGTTTTAATTATTTATTTCTATTTAAATTTTTAATTATTTTAAGATTGATAATTTTTTCATATGCAGGAAAAAGAAAAGGGTATGAAAAAGAAAAAGGGTAGGAAGATACCACACGATGAGCTATTCTAGGAGACGCATCTGAACAAGAAAAAAAACCTGACTGATGAAGATGCCTGGGTTGAACCTCGTGCAAAATCTACCCATGTAAGAATCAATTTTTTAATTTATGAATCTTTTTCTCAAAGTTGATATTATTCAAGTATAAATACTTCAATATTTTTTTACTTTTAATTTTAACTTTACTTTTAATATAGGACAAATATACACAACTTGTTAGTGAGTATCGTAGTACTCATCAGCCTCCTGAAAGTCAGGGTGACCCACTACCCCAACATGTAGAGGAGTTATGGGGAAAAGTTGTGGGTCCTGCAGTTAGAGGCCATTACTACGGATACCACAATTTTTTTTTTTGGCGAGAATATTAGGTCTTCATCTGGCCCTACATACTATAACTCTTCAGTTGATAGAGAAACCGTTGAAATACTACAAAATACGATTTCTAAACTCACTAAAGAGCTTACTACAGAGTGAGAGAGGGCACAGAAGAGGGAAGATGAAACAACATCACAAGTCAGGATGCTGCAACAGCAGTTCAGCTCTTTCATTCAGTCTACAGGGGTTATTCCTCCATGTCCTGGTGATGCAGTTCGGGCTTCAAAAGGTCTAGGCCCACTGGATGATATCAGCTCAGATGAGTATGCGGAAGACGATGACGATGAAAATGAGTTTTTGTTTTTGACTTTTGTATGTGTTTTACTTTGGATTTGGACATTTTGTTGTAGTTTTTACACTTTTGTATGTATTGAGTTGTTACACTTTTACACTTTTATTGGACATTTTGTATGTGTTGTAGTGGCATTTTGTATGTTGAGTGGGAATACATTTGGTTTGTTGTTGTTGTTGTATTGTATTGTATTGTATTGTATTGTTTCATTTGATGCTTTTTATTTTTTTTAAAAAAAATCCAGAAAAATCGACCACAAGTGGTTGATTTTTTAATTTTCTTTTGCATAAAATCGACCACATTTTGAATTTTTTTATTTTTAAAATTATTTTTTTCTGTTTTAATAAAATAATAATGACTTTTGAAAATATATATTTTTTTTAAAAAAAAAACCGACCACGCGTAGTTGGTTATTAAAAAGCTACCACTTAAAAATCGACCACACTTTTTGATCGATTTTGTGGTGAAAAATTAGGAAAAACCGATCAAATGTGTTCGGATTTTGTAGTCGATTTTCCTCTTTTGTTTAGTAGTGATATAGTAAAAATATGATTGAAGCAGCTGAAACAGCTATGTCATTTTATGACATAGCTGAAACAACTACTCACGCTTATATATAGTACTCCCTCCATTTTAAAAAGAATGACCTACTTTGAGTTGACACAAAGTTTAAGAAAATAAAGAAGATTTTTTAATCTTGTGGCCTTAAATTAAAGTTGTGTCAAATGTACCAAAATGCCCTTTAATCTTGTGGTACTAAAGATGCCATGTGGAAAGTTGAAATTAATATATTGTCAAAAAGAAAAGAGAACATTCTTTTTTAAACGGATTAAAAAGGAAAGTAAGTCATTCTTTTTTAAACGAAAGGAGTAGTAAAGTAATGCTTCCAGCTGCTTGCTAGTCACACTTTTATATATATATATATATATATATATATATATATATATATATATATATATAGCTTATATACAATAGTAATTAGTATTTACCATGCAGCTGAGAGCAGTTTTAATCGGTCCAATAGCAAACTTGGATCATACATTTATCATACGTTTCCCGCAGCTTTACCATAGGCTCCGTCAGCGTTTTGCTTATTGGCCAATGGGTGCACACCCATTCACACACTACGCTTCTGTAGTTCTGTGTAACTGAGCATTTCCTTCAAGCACAGTCAACAGAAAAAATGTTTTATAAACTACTTAGAAGATAGGACCTCCAAAATGTAAGAGTTGTTAATGTGAATTATCTGCATATAGTTCGTGTGATTGTTCAAGATAATCACAATTTTTTGGGCACAATCAATCTCTTTTTAAATTCATTTTATTTGATACATAAAACGTGTGCACTAAGGTTATTAATATGCATGTAGTGGTTGAGGACGAGTATCATCTCACACAGTTTATCTCGTAGAACACGTGTGTTTATTATTATTATTCAGCATCTAGCTTGGAGTAGGCTTCTTCATTTGTTTTTTTTTAAGATTCAGTCATCTGAATCTGAATGCACATCTGAATGGTTAAGATGTTGTTTCTAGATCTGAAAAGTGAATGATTAAGATTGTTTGTTTTTCAACATTTGAATATGCAAAAAATTTTAGATGCATATAAAGTAAAATAAAAAATAAAATTTAAGGAAAAAACTAATTATATATCATAAAAGTGTGTAATTTAATACAACAAAATTATTATTTGATTGGAAAAAAAATATTTATGTTTGTTAGTGATAGTGGAGATGGTTTATAATGGTGGTTGCGGTGACAATGGTTGATGTTAGTGATTAGTAATGGTATTGTGGTGACTTTTATGATGGTGGCGGTTGATAGTGATGGTGGTGGTTGTGAAGTGACGTTGCTTGATGTTAGTAGTTGGAGGTGTTGATTGTGATAGATGAAAAATAAATGCATGATGGTTGACGATGTGTTGGTGCTAGTTGGAGATGTTGTTAGTTGTGATGGTGGAGATGGTTGTTAGTAGAAATAGATTGTAGCGATAGTAGTGGTTGAAGTGGTGGTAGAGGTGGCATTAGTAGTGACAATGGTGGTGGCGGCTGAAGAATGTGTGGAGGTTGTGATGTATTAGTGATAGTTAGCAGTGGTGCTAGTTGTGATAGATGAGTTTATCGATAGTAGGGATTGGCGGATAGTGGTTGATGATGGTGGTGGTGGCGGTGAATATAATTAGATCAGAATAATAGAGGTGGTTAGTGGTTGGTGGTTAGTGGTAGCGACTGGTGGTTGACAAAGATAGCAGTGGCAGAGGTGGTTAGTGGTGGTGACTGATGATTATAAATAGAGTGATAGTGAATATTATCCAACACCAGAATACCTCTTCAGACCTATTAAGACTTGATTCTATATCTGAATGATTAAGACCTATTCAGACCTATTAAAAGCTCAAATCTTAATAAAAAATAAATGCACTTAATGGTATGAAGTCTGAACCATACAGATTCAGACCTCCATTAAGTGCAAACAAATGAGCAAAGTAGTGTAAGTCGGTCCAATAGCTTGGATTAGACTATATAAATTTGTTCTTGTACGTTCCGACAACTTTACCATATGCTATGTTACGTTATTATTGGCCATTGTTGTTGCACCCCCGCTGAACTCAGTTCTTTCTAGGCCAAACTCATCGCCAGCCCCCTGAACTTGGCACGATCTTTCACTTTGACACCTTAACTGGACCTTGTTCATTTTTAACACCTCAACCAGCTATTAAGTGTGTCATTTTGACACTTTTTTTACAATCAACTGATTTTGCAAAGTGTGTGTAATACACACGTTTGTTGACATGGCATACAACTAATTAAAAAAAGGCATATGGCATTCTTATTTAAAATAATAATTTTAAATAAATTATAATTTAAAAAATCAATTTTTAAATATTTAATTTTAAATAAATAAATAACCCCCCCCCCCAAACATCACTTCTCCAAGTACCCCACCCCACCAACCAAGATTGCTGCCACCCCACCACCACCCCAAGATTGCTGCAGCAACTGATACAATTCAAATGACCACCTTAATTTTTGAAGACATGATTGGAGGTCATCATTTAAAGGCTCAAGACTTAGTCACCCCGAGAGCACAAAAATATGCAAGTAGGACCCGTTTTGAGCACAAGCAAGGCCGTGTGTGAAAGATTGCTTGGAGCATCGAAGACTTGAGGACTCACGGTTTTGAAAAATACTTAATGGGTCATGATTTGGTCATCTTCATTAAGGGTATTTTGGTCACTTCATTGGGTCCAAATGCACTCCATGGCCACCCCACCCTTTAAGGACATTGTTGTCATTTTGTCTTGTCTTGTAATAGAATATAAATAAAATATTTTAGGTCTTTTTCTCATTAGTTGTTCATTGATGTAAGACTTGAAACATGAAACACCTTTAGTTGTAGGGCTTGGAATAGCCACCACACCGAAATAAGGGCAACACGTGTGGATATCACTTGTGTTGCAATGTTGGCTTGAGACGTTGGTGTTTAGAGGAGGTAAAGTTCCTCTTGTGTCAACGTAGGAGTTAGGTTAACCGTTGTGTGTAGTGTTAAGGGTCCAAGATTACCATATTCTTCTATTCTTAAGATTATACCAACCAAGGTCTAACTATCTATCTATTTTCTTTATGTTGTAATCGTTTGTTTGTGTTCTTGTAATTCAAATCCGTGACTTATTGTTCTTGTTCCATTGTTGTTGTTGTTCATCTTGTTTGTTGTTAACATAGTTTGTTGTTAGCTTTTTTTAGGTGATAAACACATCAATACATTGTGTTCTTGTTGTTGTTTGTTAAATCCGAGTGTGATATTCAAAAGGGTCCTCGGATCTTTGATCTTGTGGACTGATTTTAAAGTGTGTTTCGTGTTGTCCTTGTAATTCTTGTATCATTTGGTATCAAAGACATCTTTGATTTTGTTCTAACAAGATCAATCTTGGGCTTGAGATTTGAAAAAAAAAATACAAAAAAAAAGAGTTGAAAAACAGGAAAAAAAAATCCAGAAAAGGAGTAATCTACCCGCTCTTGTTGTTCTTGGCCGAGAAAGTTGTTGTTCTTGTTGTTGTCTTGTCCCAGACATGTTTATTTTTTACTAGATCTTGTAGTCTTTTGTTGTTTAGAGTGTTTCTAGTGTTGGTTTCTTTCTCACCAATACTAAAAAGTGTTCAAATCTAAGCTTGAACTTAAACTTGTTGATGTTGTTAATGTGAACAAAGTGTGGCTGATTTGATGTTGTTGTCATTCTAAGCCTTGACCGAGTTGAAGGACTTGTTGTTGTGGAGTTGGGCGTTGGAATTTGTTGTTGTTCTTGGAGAATATTGTTGTTGTTCTTGGTGTTGTTATTGTGTTCTTGTTGTTTTTCACCCTTTTCATCTTTTGTTAAAACAAAAAGTGAACATTAGATCCACAAAAGGTGAAAGACCAAGTTGTAGTACTTATTGGTGAAATACTTGATCACATCACTCAAAAGACTTGACAACCACTTTTCACCTACTTTCCTTGATTTAAGGACCTTGTTTCAAGGAGAAAGTACCAAGAAGGTCAAGTCTTGTTTTGAACTTGAAAATGAAGCTCCAAGACCAAATTTCCCTCCATTAACCAAATCCACCATTTCCAAATTGTAGATTGGTCAAGACTTGAAATTGGAGAGTAAAATTTTGACAAAATTGAGGCCAATAGTGGACTGCCACATCACTAAATTACTGTTCACGCAACATTTTGAGTTCAACTTTTAGATTTCTTAATTTCATTTTATTGTTTCTTAGTTTTGTTTGTTGGTTTGAACACTAATTAACGACCTAGTAATCTCCTACTAGCTTGTTAGTTAGTTTTTGTGCCCGTTTGTTCGTGTTAGCGTTATTTTGTGCTTTTCTTGTTTTTGAATCGTAGAATTTCTTGGTTCAAGTTCGGACATTATTTCCTTGAGTCTTCAAACAAAGAATCCATTCCGACCAAGGAGTAGACTCACCCCTCGACTCATCACGAACTACAAGCCGACTTGCAACACTTGTGAATCCAAGTGTGAAACGATCAAGTGTGTGGGAGTGTGGTGAGTTTGTTTCGAACTAACTTGTGTTTTATTTTGTAGACTTGTTCTTTTCTTTTTTTTAGGTGCAATTACGATGGAACCCGCAGCTGCAAGTGCTATTTTGGCTAAACTTGAAGCCATCACCCGTCAATAGGAAGTGATAAATGAAAGGTTGGATCATATAGGAGTTCCAAGGGAGAAAGTGGGATACCCAAACACACGTCAAGATGAAGACCATAGCTCATGTGAGTTACGAGGTAAAAATGTTATCCCCTACACTCATATGAACGTAGTTGCGGTTTGACCTAGTGTAGGAGTGCATGAGTCTTTATTTTGTGATACTCTTGATATTGTTAGGTCACATGAGGACCAAACCCTTGTTGTAGGTACACAAGAACTAGTTGATCCTTTAGATGATGAAATTGATTCTCCTCATGAGAATGATTTATGTCCATCTGGTGCTAGCACTTATAACTTGACTAAGGTTCCATTACCAAGTGATGAGAGTATTCATACACTAGTTAACCCTTGTGAAAAATAAGGTGAGTCTACGTTGGTATGTGAATTGCCAACAACTAGTGAGGGTGAGCAAAATGATCAACCGGGCGTAGATGATCTTGATTTGCTTGAATATTTAGAAAACCCGAGTTGTGATTGTCTTTGTGAAGATGATTTTGATTGTGGTCCATTGGCTTCCCGTGATGGTTTGTACGTATGTGAGGACAACTCTTGTGAAAGAGAAGGTGATATGTTCTTAGAAATGACATCTACTTTGTCTTTATGTGTTTCTTATGTTGGGCATATTCCTAGTGGAAATTTGGAAACTAGTAGTAAGTGCATGCATGGGAATCCTTTATTTGAAGTTGACTTATGGAACACCTTTCTCAACCCTCTTTTAGTTCATGATATTTTCAATAGTGATAAAAAGGGCTTGCTTAATTTTGAGGATGACACCCTTGGGGAAAGTGAGAGTGGCCAAGACCTAAGCCCTTGGTTACGCCTCCCATTCGATCCCGGTAACTTCTTAGGGTGTGAAGGATGGATAGTTGTTGGCCGGTCTACTTGTTTGAGTGATATTATTATATGTGTTAGGTGGACTTTACATTCAATTAGGACACCACCCCTTGATGGTGATTCCTTTCGCCAACTCCTTTGTAATTTTTTTTCTAAGTCCCTCGTGATTATAACAAAGGACGTGTGGTTATATCTCAAGTGTGTACCTCCTTGGCATGTTGATGTTGTTTATTGTACTAACTCTAACCCTCATGTCATGAGGATGTGGTGTTTGTTTGTCTTCTCTTTGTTCTTCCAAGGTTTGGATTCGAGGTCGAATCCTTTTCAAGAAGGGAAGGATGATACAAGTCAAATGGCCACCTTAATTTTTGAAGACATGATTGGAGGTCATTATTTAAAGGCTCAAGACTTGGTCACCCCGAGGGCACAAGAATATGCAAGGAAGACCCGTTTTAAGCACAAGTAAGGCCGTGTGTGGAAGATTTCTTGGAGCATCGAAGACTTGAGGACTCAAGGTTTTAGATAACACTTAATGGGTCATGATTTGGTCATCTTTATTAAGGGTATTTTGTTCACTTCATTGGGTCTAAATGCACTCCATGGCCACCCCACCCTTAAGGGCATTGTTGTCATTTTACCTTGTCTTGTAATAGAATATAAATAGAACATTTTAGGTCTTTTTATCATTAGTTGTTCATTGATGTAAGACTTGAAACATGAAACACCTTTAGTTGTAGGGCTTGGAATAGACACCACACCGAAATGAGGGCAACAAGTGTGGATATCACTTATGTTGTAATGTTGGCTTGAGACGTTGGTGTTTAGAGGAGGTAAAGTTCCTATTGTGTCAACGTAGGAGTTAGGTTAACCGTAATGATACGAGAAAGACAACGGAAGGCACGAAACACACTCCAAAACAGTCCACAAATCTTAAGGATCTGAGGACCTTTTGAAGATCACTCCCGGATTCATTACAACAACAAGAATACAAGAATACAAGGGTATTTTTGACACCAAAACTGCCACCAAAACATGATGAACACAAGAAGCTAGACAACAATGTGATAAGAACAATAACTATAACAAACAGCTTGCTCAAAACAAGAGGAAACACCACAAGATTATAATAAAAGAAAAGAGATAGATAGATAGACTAATGGTTGGTATAATCTTAAGAACCCAAGAGCCTATTCCACTCTTGGACCCTTAACACTACACACAACAAAAACCTATCTCTTACGTTGGTACAAGAGTGACCTCGATCTCCCAAGCATCCAACGTTTCCAAACTTGAATCCAACCCGAGTGAATCCACACTCAATGTTAAAAATCCTAGTTACAAGTTTCGGCCATGGGGCCTTTCTCACAAGAGAGAGAGTTTCAAGTGTTACAACTTCAATATTCAACAAAAACTAATGAATAAAACCTTACATCATTCTATTTATAGTGTATTACAAATAGTAGGTAAAATGACCAAAAGGTCCCTTTAATGAAATGTGACCAAGGACGCCCTTGGAGTGCAAGTTTAGGGTCGGTTTTGGTGTGATCCAAGGTCTTCTCCACACTTCACTTGGACGCTTTATTGGACGGGTCCAATGCATTCTCACATACGTGCATCCTCGTGGTCGTGCCCGTATCAGCAACCCCCACTCTCCCTACAAACTAACGCTGCAGCAACACAGCCCCCCACCCCCCTCATCGATCATCTTCTCCAATTTCCATCTCTAAAAATTATCTTCAAAATTTCTTCAAATTTCTCAATAACAGTGGTGACAAGTGATTGCAATAGCAAAATTGGAATTCACAACAAAAGTCTCTTCTTCTTTTCTATCAAGAAATTATATAGAAGATGCAGAAATTATTTGCATTGAGGTCCTTAATTAGTTCTGCAATAGCCAAAAAATTCAAATCCCCACAATATCGACGAGCTACTTTTTCATTTCATATATTTATTTCCTTTTTGTATATGTTCATTTTTGTTTGCATATTTTTACAGTTTAAAGAAAGTGTAGCAAAGTTAACGGTGGAAAAAAAATAGGTGGAAAATTGTGGGAAAAGGGTGGGAAATGAATGGAGTAATTGAGAAGAAGAAGAAGAAGAGGAAAATAAAAATAAAATAAAAATCGATTAAATCTCATCTTTCACGCGCCTATGGAGAGTGTAATGCACTCTCTTTGCCATGTCAGCGAAAAGTGTCAAAATGACACATTTATTATTACTTGAGGTACCAAAAATGAACATGGTCCAATTAAGGTGCCAAAGTGAAAGATCGTGCCAAATTTAGGGGGCCACCGATGGATATGGCCTTCTTTCTATGTACCATTACTTCCACATGTCGAGACTAATTGACTTTATGAGTTACATAAAATATATTTCTCCAAACATCTTAATTTATAAGAATTAGTTTGATTTAATACTGAATTTAAGAAAAAACAAATTAAAAATTATAATCTAAAATAAATGATAGATATTTTTGTGGCTAGAAAACATTTCATTCAACGTAAAATAAATATTTGAAATTAATTAATTGTTATAATTATAGAAATGTATCATTTCATTGAAGTTGAGTAAAAGAAAAAGTGAGTGATATTTCACAATTGGGAAACCAAAAAATAATTTTGATTCATATTTATTTTTATGTATAATATATAAATGTGTTATTTTAATTTAATTTTACTTGCTATTTATGTTCTTAAGAATGTACCAATATGTAAGTCGGTCCAATAGCAGACTTGGATTATAAAATTTGTTCTTGTACGTTCCGACAGCTTGACCAAAGGCTATGTTCTGTTTTTATTGGCCATTGTTGCTGCACGACCACCCAACTCATTTATTTCTAAGTACCATTACTTCCACATGTAGACACTACTTCAGTTTCTGAGTTGCATAAAATATAATTATCTCTTCTAATTTATATGAATTAGTTTAACTTGATATCAAATTTAAGAAAGAAAGATTTTTAAAAATTTTAAATTTTGATTCATATTTATGTTTATTCATAATATATAACTATGTTCCTTTAAGAGTGGGTGAATTAAAAAAAGACTTTTGAGAGTGAAAATAGGATTCGAGTTTTTAAAATGTAGTAGAAGGAACATTTTTTTAATTAGTGATAGTGGCACATACTTTTAAACATTCATAATTTTTTTAGGGAAAAAGGTCAAATGTGCCCCTAAATTTTGCAAAAATATTCAGATATACCCCCGTTAAAAGTTTAGCTCACTAATGTCCTTGCCGTCAAAGTTTTGGGCCATATATACTCCCGTTGCCAAGTTTTGAGCCATATATATCCCTATTGTCAAGTTTTGGGTCATATACATTTCTGTTGCTATTAATTGCTTTGCTAAAACTTTCCAACCCCTTTTTTCTTTTTTGTAGAAATCATATTTTCCATATCACTTTTTAATTGTCACATCACATATAATTAACTCCACCCCTTTTCCTACATATTAACCATCCGTCAAATGCTCTCATCTACCTCACAATCTCTTTGAATTTTCTTTAATTTGCCGAAATTCCTTTGTTGTGCTTTTTAATTCTTGCATAACCCCAAGAAACATCAAGTAAAAAAATGAACAAAGTCAAGAATACCCCATAAAAATTCAATGTACAATAGCGACGAAAATCAAAAATTAAAGTTCTTACTAACTGCAAATTATTTTAGTACCATATCAACTGACTCCATCTTTCGCACCACCGTCAATTCTAACATCAAGAATAAGGAGAACCCAAGTGAGAAATTGACATGTAGAAGTGTAAAAGAGGCAGTCTATATAGAGGCAGTAAAAGCAAGTTGTCAACTAAGAGGATATCTTTTATACGTATGTACGTATGTATGTATGCATGTATGTATGTATGTACGAGAGGAACGATTACACAAGAATCTGAAAATACAACAGAAGAATTTCGACAAATTACAGAAAATCCAAAGAGATTGTGAGGCAGATGAGAGCATTTGACTGTCGTTTAATATGTAGAAGAAGGGGTGAATTTAATTATATGTGATGTGATAATAAAAAAATAATGTGACAAATATAATTTCTTAAGAAGAAAAAAAGGAAAAGGGGGTTGAAAAATTCCAGCAAAGTAATTAATGGCAACAGGGGTGTATATGACCCAAAACTTGGCAACGGGAGAATATACGATCCAAAACATGACAACGGGGGTATATATGGTCCAAAACTTGGACGCTAAGGACATTAATGAGCTAAACTTTTAACGGAGAGTATATCTGAACATTTTCGCAAAGTTTAGGAATATATTTGACCCTTTTTCCTTTTTCTTATCTACACATACCTCTAGTTATTTTTTTCCTTCTCCCTTCTTCACCCTTTCGATCCCATCTGCGACCTCCCCCTCCCTTTCCCTTCGCGCTCCTAACCCCTTCAAACATCTAACGGATGTTTAAACAATTTTCAATTGTTTAAATAACATATTTTGTTTGCTTAAACAACTCCCTATTGTTTAAACAATATCCCCCCAAATTATCTCCTCTCATCCACATCATCACTACTTTCAAATAACTAATAGATGCTTAAACAACCTTGATTGTTTAAATAATAACTTTTGTTTGCTTAAACAACTCTGAATTGTTTAAACAACATCTTTCGTTTGCTTATATAACTCCTCTTTATTTAAACAATATACCCACCAAACTACCTCCCTTCTTCTGCATCATCACCACTTTCAAACAATTATTAAATGTTTAAACAACCCTTGATTGTTTAAAGAATATCTTTTCTTTACTTAAACAACTCTAGATTGTTTAAACAATATCTTTTGATTGCTTAAACAAGTATTGATTGTTGTTCGATGACTGCAACTTTTTTCATCCAATATTCTTTGAAATTTTTTACAACAATAGTTGAATGAAGAAGTAGAAGAACATGAAAATATACAATAAAAAAAAATATTCTAGATGAATATTAAGAGAACAAACTCAGAAGAAAAAAAATAAAAAATAAATAAAACACAGAAGAAAAATGACAAATATGAAAAGTAGGAAGAAGACGAAAAAGGGGAGAAGAAGAAAGAAGATGAAAGAAGCAGATGAAGAAAAAGATAAAAGAGGAAGGATGGAAATGAAAGAGTGAAATTTGAAATATGAAAGAGAGAATAATTTTTGTTATTGTTATACTTATTCTCAATATTTTACAATTTATAATTAGGTCTCAAATTCACTTTGTTGATTTTGACTAAATATATGTCCGTTTTAATTCATTCAACTCTCAAGTATTTTTTTAGCTCATTTCCCCCTTAAGAGTAAGATCAAGTATTCTTTTTAGCTCATCTCCCCTCTTAAGAGTAAAAACAAATATGAGTCGGATCCGATGAACCTATCATTTTAATTAAAAATAAAACACAAATATGAAAAATTATGTGGCTTATACTTTCCGTATCTCAATTTTTGAGGTACACTAAAGTTAAATTTTTTAAATTTGAATACGAAACTTTTAATTTTTTTTAAATGAAAATTTATATATATATATATATATATATATATATATATATATATATATATATATATATACACACACACAACCTATAAATTACAATAACTGACAATTTACAATATTTTAAAGGCACATGAAAATAACAATTAAAGAGAACTTCATTTAACTTGTAAAATGAAGAAGTGTCTAATTTAAGCTCAAGGTTTCTGACATTTGGAAGGAGGGGGTTTGGGACTTCTCCAGACTCTCCCCCCAACTCCCCTATGTCCTTTGTACTTAACCCGAATTAATCTGCTACTCAATTTCTTTTTTAATTAATGTAATTCCCTTTAACCAAAAAAAGAAGAAGTGTCATATGAGATACAGGTAATAATACTTTCTTTTTGAAATTTACTGTCCCTTATTCTATGACCTACACTAACAATATTTACTTTGCTTTCAAGTTTAGGAGTTACATTAATTGCAAAACATTTAAGCCTCTGGCTATGAAACTTTTTAATTTATTTTGAAAAATTATTTCACTTTATTCAAAATTATTATTTGGTCATAAAAAATTATCAATTGCTAACCTCAATCATGAAATCATTTTACTATATTGTTTGCTTATGCTCCATAATTTATATAAATTGATGAAAGATTTGGTTAGAAGAGTATGTATTTTATCAGCCAAAAAAAGTATCATTACAAAATCAGGTAGAAGTTGACCATTTACCTCCTCATAACCTGCCAAAAAGTATGTCTAGCTAAGCATACACCATTGCCAACCTAGGATATCTATACAAACAGACACAACAAAACCTACTCCTAAGGAAAATAATTCAGCTTGTTCAACAGGTTCTGTCAGAATGCAATATTTCTTCCTTAAATGTGTTGATGAATAGCTATGTCATGACATGTTCTAGTAACCGCAGCTTATCCCTTCTTGAACCCCAAAGTATTCCTGTCTTGCTAGATATTATAAATAACCATTGCAAACGTCCAATAAATGGCTTCAACATAAGATAATTTCTTCTTTGTTATTGTGCACATCCACTCCACTTCTTGTTGCTATGTACCAATGCTCCTACTGATTTTCAGCCAAAGAAGCATCCTTCTCCACACTTGGTTGTTGTAAACAAATCTAAAAAATAAGTGTTCAAATGATTTTAAATCTTGATCTCAGAAAATGCAATTCATTGGTACTTGAATTTCAATCTTCTGAAGCCTCTACTATTTTCAACCTATATTCGACTGGAAGCCATAAAACAAACTTAAACATTGTATGCATTACCTTATGTATTGTAATGTTCTTCCGTGAACCTTAGGTAATTGAGGTTGGGTAACTAAGTATACTTTTTGGATCTTGAACTTGCCACTCTGCACCATATTTTCTAGAAATTATTGAATGGATCCCTCAATAGTTGTTATGACATAATGAACTGCCTACTGTCAATAATCTTCTTCACCACCCAACTTGCAGACTTAGGACTAGGCATCATTTTCAAGCTACATTGCTTGATGTAGTAATAGTGTACCCACCTGATCCACAAGGTGTCTTTATTCATAGATATGACCCATAAGTGTTTCAAAATGACAACTTTATTCCATTGCTTGAAATCAATAACATTTAATCCACCTGATGAACCTGGATAATATATTTGAAATGACATTTTTATTCCCCTTCTTGAAATCAATAAAATTTAATCCACCTGCTGAACCTGGCTAATATATTTTTTCCCATGCCACTAATGACTTCTTTGAAATCACCTTGTCATGTCCATAAAAGTGTTCTACCAAATTGCTTTCAACATCTTAATTATTCTTTTTTGCAAGATAAAAATCTGTGTCTAGTAGCTTTGTATTCCAAATAATTCAACTTTATAAGTTGTAATCTATCTGAGTATGACAGTAACTTTGTTGATTAGCAATTGGTTTGTGCAATAAACTTCTCAACAAATAGTAAACATCATGGGTCTGTCAACTTCTTAGTAGATAGAGGAAATCCCAAATACTTCAAGGGAAGTTTCCTTTTATATATCCCAATTTATGTAAGATATCAGTTCTAAGGCTGTTGAGACTACCTACCATGTATATAGAGATCTTCTCAAGATTAGCTTTGAATCTAGATGTCCTGAAGAATTTATGAAAAGATTTTTGCAATAGGGAAATTGTAACATCCTGAGTCTGGTACCCAAAACGCTACACGGTGCTCATGACCCCGAAGGACCACAAGCTAACCCATGAGTGATATCTGTACCTGGACACTGTATGATATACTGTATAAATATGGAAATGAGGGCTGAAAGGCCGTAAGGTTCAAAACTGTAACATAACTGATAAAAATATAATATCTAGAGGGGGTATGAAATACCCAAAACAACTGAAATAACTGTCTGGACATGCTAGTCCGAAAGCCTCTAAACTATCTGGATAAGGAGTTGATGGTACATGTCCCCAACTAACTCCAACTACTAAAATAAATAAATTAATAAGATAATAAAGTAATGGTTATGTCCTCGAAGGATGAGGACTCACTGCTAATTCTAACTGCTGGGAATGGAATGCTACTAATGCTCTGGAGCTCGTACTTCTGAACCTATGGTATAAAACACCATAGTTCAAATGCGTCAGTACGTTTGAATGTACTGGTATGCATTTGAGGTAGGCTGAATGCAAAGGGTTCATATGTATGAACTATACTAACTGACTGGATAACATGCACGTGAGAATACATGCATGAATGCATAGTAACTATAGCTAAGTTCATGATAACATAATTACTAAGCCTGAGTATTGATAACATGAGATACTGGTAACTGTATAACTGACATAACTAATACTGAGCGACTGTATCTGACTGTCTAGTTTTTTATGGAACTAGCTGAGTTTCATACTATTCTGAGTTGACTGTATCTGACAGCCTTGAAATTCTAAAGAACTATCTGAGTTCTATTACTGAGACTGAATGACTGTACCTGACAGTCCTGATTCTGTAACTGAAACTATGGGAAGTAGTCATCTAACCGACATGCCCCAAATAACGTAATATATCTGAGTTGGGGTCTAATTTGTAACCCCAATTGGAAGGGTATCAATACCGTGCCACTGGTAAAGACAATCTCTGAGTAACCCTCATATAATAGGTGACTCTAGTGAGAACGGTGGGAACCCTCATATAACAGATTAAGCCACCTCATCTACCCTCATATAACAGGCTATAATGTCTCAACCTACGCTGGCTACGTAGTTCGGGAACGCAAGGATTGCTTCTAAGAATCACACCCTTATATAACAGGTGGATTCCCATACTTGGGTTCACTCGGTGCTAATTTCTACTCCCATATGAATAGACACTGAACATGATTAACTAAACTGGACTGAGTTAACTGAGTTCCATTGACTGAAGAAATACTACTGAGATTACTGAGTTTTCCTGAGTCATGAGACTGAATGAATTTTATGGATCATGGTTTGACTGAGAGTATCTTGAAAACATAACACTGATTCTAGGTACATAGCTAAATTTTCGGGCACAAGTACCCCCAGGACTCGATAGAAGGAAACTGACAAAACATGACTTTCTTGAACACACGACCAACATCATAATCCATAATACAATAAGTTGGAGATTTCATGAAGTACGAGTTCTAAAGCACCACAATGGCTACACATATATCCATAATTCATTGGCTAAGACATTTCATCAAACACGGGACATGCATAAACTTGTACATAAATGGAGATTTCATATTATCATACTAGTATGACACTTTTCCTTCACATATGCATTTAATCGAACACATGGGGAGCATTCTTTGGTTATACAATCATCAATACATCTAATAATTATGGATACATCAATCAACATGTAAATTTAAGGGTTTATCATTATTATTATGCAAATCTTCATATACTAGGGTCAATCATTGGAATATGAAATTTAAAACATGAATCAAAACCCCACAACATCATGAACATGAACTTCAATTCTATTTAAATCATGAACATTCATAAATACACAAATCTTGTATTTTGAAAAGAGATTCTTGAGCTTCATGGGTGAAAGGGACCCATGAACCAACACATGACATACCTGGGTTATGATTTCCTGAAGATTAATGGAGGAAAACTTGAATTCTTGACTTGGAATTAAAAACCTAGGGTTTCTTGCTCTTGGGGATTATCTTTGAGAGAAAACCCTAATTTGATGTTGTAGATGGCTAATGAACTTAGAGCCTTGATCTAATATTATTAGGGGCTAAAAAGGGTGAAAAAAGACCCAAATACCTTTTTAAAAACAACTTTAAAATAACTGAATGAACTATGTGACGGTGGGTGCGACGGTCCATCGCTGGGTCGATGGTCCGTCGGTCCTCACCGTCGCACCTGGGCAAAATAAGGGTTCACTGCCTCTGCTGCGATGGCTTGGGTGGCGGTCCATCGCTAGCTCGACGGTCCGTAGGCCTGAGACGTCGCCCTTAGGTAGAATGTGGTCTCGCTGCCTTCACTACGATGGCTTGGGCGACGGTCGATCGGTATCTCGATGGTCCGTCGGCTCTCACCGTCGTACTTAGGCAGTTTTAATAGTTTTCTGTATTTCGGCCATAACTTTCTACCACGATACCAGATTTGGACGAAATTGGTATCGTTGGAAAGCTAATTCAATTTCTCATATGACAAAAAGTGAAAATCTTAAAAATTCCGCGTATATAAAAGTGGATTAATATTTCAAAGTAAGTTTCTAACATACTTGGGACGATTTCAAGCTAGGTAGAAGTACGGGGTATTACAATATCTCCTCCTGGAGAACATTCATCCTAGAATGAGACTGAGTGAGAGGAGAGAAGATAAACTAACGTACATACTGAACATGAATAACTAGAACATGATCTCATGACTGAGATGACTGATAACTGAATATATATCATACTGAACATGCATATCTGATGCATGAGTAACTGATTTATGACTATATGACTGAATTACTGATAAGATGAGTTTCTCATCAAAATGAACATGCATATCTGATGCATGAATACATGACTGAACTGACACATGAATGCATGACTGAATATACAATTGGTTTTAATACCAAGTTTATAATAGAATTCTGAACATAAAATGGATACGAAGCTTATCACTGAAATTTGAACATGAAACTGAAAAAGCTTAAGGAGAATTGTTACCTTGAGCTAGATCTGAATTAGCGGCGAAGAGGTGAGGATACTTGGTACGCATGTATAGTTCTGATTCCTAAGTATCTCCCTTAACAGACTGAATCCACCAAAGAACTTTGAATAGAGGGACTTCTTTGTTCCTCAGTCTACGAGTTTGGTAGTCAAGAATTTCAACTGGAATCTCTTTATAAGAGAGGTTGTTCTAAACATCTATGCTCTGAATACAAACTATGACTACTGGGTCACCTATGCACTTTTTGAGCAAAGAGACATGGAAGACTGGATGAACTCAGGATAGATCTGAAGGCAATTCGAGCTCATAAGCTACCTTGCTGAAATGACTGAGGATTTTGAAGGGACCGACATATCGGGGACTGAGCTTTCCCTTCTTGCCGAATCTCTTCACTCCCTTCATGGGAGAGATCTTTAGATAGACATAGTCACCAACCTCGAACTCGAGATCCTTTTTGCGCACATCCGCATAAAACTTCTGTCAGCTCTGAACAGTCTAGAGTCTTTCTCTGATCAACTGGACTTTCTCTAAGGCATCGAATACCAAGTCATTCCCTATAACTGAGGCCTCACTAACTTTGAACCAACCGATTGGAGATCTACACCTCCTACCATAGAGAGCTTCAAATAGAGCCATCCGAATAGTGGAATGATAGTTGTTGTTGTATGCAAACTCAATCAAAGGCATGTGTTCATCCCAACTACCTTTGAAATCGATTACACACTCTCTTAACATATCTTCTAAAGTCTGAATAGTCCTTTCTGCTTGACCATCTGTCTGAGGATGAAAGGTTGTACTGAGATGAACTTAGGTACCAAGACCCTTTTGGAATGCTTTCCAGAAATAAGAGGTGAACTAGGTACCTCTGTCTAAGATAATAGATAACAAAACACCGTGTAATCTGACCAACTCTCTGATATAGAGTTTGGCGTAATCCTCGGCTGAATAAGAGGTATGGACTGGAAGAAAATGAGCTATTTTGGTCATCCTATCTATAATGACCCCGACTGAATCATGTTGGCAATGAGTATGAGGCAAACTCATCACGAAGTCCATATTCACTTCTTCCCACTTCCAAGTAGGAATACTGAACTCCTGCATGGA
This sequence comes from Capsicum pubescens, assembly GCA_030864215.1. NCBI lineage: Eukaryota > Viridiplantae > Streptophyta > Magnoliopsida > Solanales > Solanaceae > Capsicum > Capsicum pubescens. Next base: position 59,634,240 of record CM061549.1, read on the forward strand.
CCCACTAGGCTTCTGATGCTCTATCTTAACCTGCTGATATGTAGAATACTTAGCCACAAACTCTGCAACATCTCTCTTCATTCCACCCCACCAATAGATTTCCCGCAATCGCGGTACATCTTTGTGGCCCATGAATGAATAGAGTAGCGCGCACCATATGCTTCTACAAGAATTCGCTGCCTTAAGCCGTCTACACCTGGAACACACAGAAGACCCTGACAATGTAGTACACCATCTCCCTCTTAGGAGAAAACCTCTATTTTCTGATCCTTGACTGAATCTTTCAACTTGACTAGTGGGATCTCTATTTTTCTTTTCTTTCACCTAAAAAACTAGAGATGATTCTAAACTACTTTGAACCCATATGTCACCCTTCTATGTATCGACTAAGCGAATACTTAGTATGGCAAGCTGATGGATTTCTTGAGCTAAATTCTTCTTATTGTCCTTAACATGAGCAACACTACCCATAGACAGTCTACTGATACATGCATCACCTCTAGGGCCCTTCGGATCTGATCAATAAAGTCCTGCGGATCTTCGTTAAGATCGGATTCGGTAAAAGTAGGCGGATCCATCTTAAGAAAATCCTGTGTTCGAAGACTAGCCGCCCTATCTATACCACTAGGACCTGCAGTAGGAATAGCTTTCCCTTGAGCTTGCCCAACAACTATACGAGTCAAAAGTTGCACTGCATTTCTAAGATCTTGATCAACAGCATTAATAGGTGGCTCTGGGGATATAGTTCTTCTCCCCCTTATTTCTTCTAGACTGTGGGAAGTTTCTGATGCATGCTCAGCTGGAGCCTCACTTTGATTAGCTGGTATAGTGGGTGACTTACTAGTCCCCTCTCCGGCAGCCACATCTACTTGCTTACCGGTATTCTTGCTTCTGGTAACCGGCATCATTACTATAATAAGAGAAACAAACTGATTCAGTGGTCAACTATGACTTCATATACAATATAAGCTCTATCGCACGATCTAAGACATGAAGAAAAGAAACAATTCCTAAATGTCCATAGCCTCCTATTTATAGATGTGGTGCACAACACACCGATAAACAAGACTCTACGTAGACACGACTTTGTAGACTCACTAGGACGAACCTCTCTGATACCACTTTTGTCACGCCCCAAAATCCCATCGGGCCGGACTGGCACCCGAAGCCGAGAAGGCCCGGGAGAACCCGTTCAAATACCTGTACTTTCACTTACATGTCACCAAAAATTTGGACAACACTTCGTTGCATATAGAAGAATCTAATTACCTGCATCAGCACAACACACACAAATATATATATATATAACACTTGGCCGTCGGGGCCACCACATATACAAATATAACATGACTATATAAACTTCCATGACTTTACCCTTCCTTATGTCTACAAAGCCTCTAGGATATACATGACATAACTAGGGTCGGGACAAACCCCCGCCCACACACGACTCCTGTACAATGACAAAACATAAGGAACCGACTCGAAAAGCTCCGAAGCAAACTGGAGCTCACCAATAATAGTTGTATGACCTGGCTCCTATCTATGCTGTGAGTGAGTTGAAGCACCTGTGCCTGCAGCATGAAATGCAGGTCCCCCGTGAGGGACGTCAGTACGAAATATTTACTGAGTATGTAAAGCTGTAAATAATCATATGTGATATGGGGGATCAAGAAAATCAGACGCAAGTGAATAAATCATAATAGAAGTGAACCACACTTCATAAACACTTTTAGGATCATGTACATTATCATTAATTTGAATTGGGTTCTTGAATTCAAACACATTTGTGGAACGGTATACATTCGTTCATTTCATTCTTTACAATTATCATTTGCCATTACCTCCTCCTCCCGAACCTCCAACCACCTAACAATAATCAATATTGTACCGTACTGTGACCATTAGGCTGCCTCCAGTACATATCAACTAGGATCGACCCATGCTAGGCTTATGCCCCTGGGATACCACCCATAAACACATAAATAGGGATCGACCCATGCTAGGCTTATGCCCCTGGGATACCACCCACACGTATATCAAGTAACACACATAAGAGATCTTTCCAATAACTTAGTTCAAAAGCTTTTGAGATTATTACATTAGTGTTCATGCCAATATAGTACCTTTGGAACAATGATACATCAATAGGAATCAAGTAATAGACCTTCTATACAATAACGATGTTATAAAGACTCATTGGTACATCAACAATGTGTTTCAGAATCATCAATATCACAACAATGAAATAGGAGCCTTTTGGTATATCAATGAAACATTTTTACACTTTATAGAATGGAAACAACTTCGTTGGTAATGTAGAACAATACATGTTTTTGGACAACCTCGGAATCTTATTTGATGGAACATTGGTGTTTTCATGCCAAAGAACATTGTTAGAGTATGCTTTACATACCTCGTTGTAGATTCGGATACCAATTCAACACAACTTCCCGCCTTTACAAATCACTTATCTACAATGAAATGTTTGGCATCTAGTATTAGCAACCCAACACCACAATTCTCTTCCATAATTCCATACAACCAATATTTGCAAAACATTCCAAAAACCAACTTGAACAATAGGTTTATGTGTATATATATATATATATATATATATAATCATCATTTCAATACCACATCATCAATACCAAATTCCTTCACAATTCAACATAATCCAACCATGCACAAGAATAATCCAACATCATTTCCCAATCATCTTTCAACAACAATCAAATAACATACTTCTTATGCTCACATGCATATATATATATATATATATATATACATATCCATATAAATAACACCAACATAATTTACATCCTTACCATAAAATATCCCTTTTGGTTTCGAAGTCCTGTTGGCACAAATAAGGGGTGCTTCTCGAAGCCCTCGAGACGGTGAACACAACTACGGAATCAATTTGGATTTTCTACGGTTGAATCACAAGATAATTGGAGTTGAAATTAGGCTAGGGTTTCTTATTTTCAATAATTTGATGATAATTGATGGATATGAGACTAATTATATGTATATAATGACCAATTTTCGTCCATGAGGTGATGGGAAATGACCATATTGCCCTTAAAAATTTAAGTAAATCCGAATCTGTCCATGGTGGACTGTTTTGACAGGCTAAAGTAAATCGGCCATAACTCTTTGCTCCGATATCGGATTTAGGTGAAATTGGTATCGTTGGATAGATAATTCAAAGGGATTTCATTTCATATAAAGTAGGCCACCCAGTTCGTCCTGTACAAGGATTTATGATCGTTTGAAGTTGACCCTAAAAAACTATTTTGAGAGGCTGAAGTAAAACGAGTATAACTCCTTACTCAGACCTTGGATTTGAATGAAACCAATTGTATTGGAAAGAATACTCAAAGATCTTTCTTTTGATATATGGTATCTCTCCCAGTTCATTATATTAAGGGAGTTATGATCGTTCAAAGTCTACCCAAAAAACTGGCAGGCCTCAGTAGTTTGTGTGCAGGAAATTTTCCTGCACATTTACTATTCACCATATCCCGGCCACCGTTTTATAGTTTCGAACGTGCTCAATTATATCCGAAACTTATTCGTTTTTAGAAATCTTTATATCGTTGGAAAGCTTATTCAATAACCTTCGTATGGAACCATCGACGGGCAAATTCCGGTATAAATAAAATAAAAAATTAATTTCATATAAATAAGACCAATCACGTACTTGAATACGCCAATACATGTACTTGAATATGGGTACTTGAATACGCCAATACATGTACTTGAATACGGGGTGTTACAGTTACACAAGAATCTGAAAATACAACAGAAGAATTTCGACAAATTACAGAAAATTCAAAGAGATTGTGAGGCAGATGAGAGCATTTGACTGTCGTTTAATATGTAGAAAAAGGGGTGAATTTAATTATATGTGATGTGATAATAAAAAAATAATGTGTCAAATATAATTTCTTAAGAAGAAAAAAAGGAAAAGGGGGTTGGAAAATTCCAGCAAAGTAATTAATGGCAACAGGGGTGTATATGACCCAAAACTTGGCAACAGAGTATCTGAACATTTTTGCAAAGTTTAGGAATATATTTGACCCTTTTTCCTTTTTTTTTTTATTTACACATACCTCTCGTTATTTTTTTCCTTCTTCCTTCTTCACCCCTTCGATCCCATCTGTGACCTCCCCCTCCCCCTCCCCTCACGCCCCTAACCCCTTCAAACATCTAACGGATGTTTAAACAATTTTCAATTGTTTAAATAACATATTTTGTTTGCTTAAACAACTCCCTATTGTTTAAACAATATCCTCCAAAATTATCTCCTCTCATCCACATCATCACTACTTTCAAATAACTAATAGATGCTTAAACAACCTTGATTGTTTAAATAATAACTTTTGTTTGCTTAAACAGCTCTGAATTGTTTAAATAACATCTTTCGTTTGCTTATATAACTCCTCTTTATTTAAACAATATCCCCACCAAACTACCTCCCTTCTTCTGCATCATCACCACTTTCAAACAATTATTAAATGTCTAAACAACCCTTGATTGTTTAAGGAATATCTTTTCTTTACTTAAACAACTCTAGATTGTTTAAACAATATCTTTTGATTGCTTAAACAAGTCTCGATTGTTGTTCGATGACTGCAACTTTTTTCATTCAATATTCTTTGAGAATTTTTACAACAATAGTTGAATGAAGAAGTAGAAGAAGATGAAAATATACAATAAAAAATAAATATTCTAGATGAAGATTAAGAGAACAAACTCAGAAGAAAAAAATAAAAAATAAATAAAAAGACAGAAGAAAAATGACAAATATGAAAAGTAGGAAGAAGACGAAGAAAGGGAGAAGAAGAAAGAAGATGAAAGAAGATGAAGAAAAGATAAAGGAGGAAGGATGGAAATGAAAGAGTGAAATTTGAAATATGATAGAGAGAATAATTTTTGTTATTGTTATACTTATTCTCAATATTTTACAATTTATAATTAGGTCTCAAATTCACTGTTGATTTTGACTAAATATATGTCCGTTTTAATTCATTCAACTCTCAAGTATTTTTTTAGCTCATTTCCCCCTTAAGAGTAAGATCAAGTATTCTTTTTAGCTCATCTCCACCCTTAAGAGTAAAAACAAATATGAGTCAGATCCGATGAACCTATCATTTTAATTAAAAAGAAAACACAAATATGGAAAATTATGTGGCTTATACTTTCCGTATCTCAATTTTTGAGGTACACTAAAGTTAAATTTTTAAAATTTGAATACGAAACTTTTAATTTTATTTAAATAAAAAGTTATATATATACACACACACAACCTATAAATTACAATAATTAACAATTTACAATATTTTAAAGGCACAAGAAAATAACAATTAAAGGGAACTTCATTTAACTTGTAAAATGAAGAAGTGTCCAATTTAAGCTCAAGGTTTCTGACATCTGGAAGGAGGGGGTTTGGGACTTCTCCAGACTCCCCCCCTCCCCCCTCCCCCCCCCCAACTCCCCTACCATATCATTAATGGTATACAATCCTCCTACCAACATAATCCTAGGTTGCAAAAGGACAAGATGATCTGGAGCCTTACCAACAATGGACTATACGCCAGTAAAAGCTCTTACAACCTCATCTCCAACTTAACCAAGTCTAAGGAGTCCTACTTTATTAGCAACTTCACTTGGATCTGGAGAACCAATTGTCCTCTCAAGATTAAACTCTTTCTCTGGTTAGCCCACCACAATAGCCTCCCTACCAAAGATCTTCTGCATAAAAGGGGTATTCCCATCTCCACCCAGTGTGAAGTCTGTAATCACCCCTTGGAGGACATCTACCACCTTTTCTTTGAGTTCCCCATCACACTGGAGTTCTGGGCTAACCTTTACTCCAAGAACCAGGGGGACTTCTCTATCACCTGTACTGATCTCAACCCTGAATGTTGGTATGATACCTGGCCTAAGCTTAGACATAAGAAATTTGACCATTTGTTGGATTGGTATACCGTTTTTCCCTTCTGTCTCTGGTCCATCTTGAAAAACAGAAACCACAACCTTTTTTACAAGAAAAAAGACAAGTTTAATTTTCCTTAAGCCTATGTTGAGGCTGTTGAATTCAAGATTGTAGTGAGTAACTCTCCAACTTACTCCATACTCTCTCAAATCCATGTTAAATGGATTCCCCTTCCAAATATTTACAAGCTCAACACTGATGGTTCATGTCTTGGCAACCCTAGTAAAGAGGGCATTGGTGGTGTTATCGGGAATGCTTTAGGAAGTTGGGTCTTGGGTTTCTCAAAAAGCTTCCAATGGGACACTAACAACCAGATAGAGTTGTTAGCCCTTAGAGAAGGGCTTCAAATTGTTGAGTATCATCATCTTACTCCTGTTGTAATCAACATTGATTTCACTGAGGTAATATCTATGCTTTAATTTGGTAACTTACATTATAACATGATTATTGATGAATGCATGTAAAGACTAGGAAGAATCGAAAGCCCCCAGGTGGTCCATTGCTTTAGGGAGCAAATGGTGTTGCAGATGCTATGGCAAAGAAAGGAGCAGTGGATGTAGTGGATGTAGTGGATGTAGTAGACCTGACCACTAACGTTTTTGAAGTTTCCCCAGTGTGTGCACAACAACCGCTATGGGCAAACATCGCAGAAACTCTTTTTGTTAGGAGTTGTAAATCCAACTCGAACTCAATTGTGGGGAATGCCCCTATATCCTTTGTACTTAACCCAAATTAATCCGCTACTCAAGTTCTTCTTTAATTAATGTAATTCCCTTTAACCAAAAAGAAAAAAAGAAGTGTCATATGAGATACAGGTAATAATACTTTCTTTTTTAAATCTATTGTCCCTTATTCTATGACCTACACTAGCAGTATTTACTTTGCTTTCAAGTTTAGGAGTTACATTAATTGCAAAACATTTAAGCCTCAGGCTATGAAACTTTTTAATTTATTTTGAAAAATTATTTCACATTATTCAAAATTATTATTTGGTCATAAAAAATTATCAATTGCTAACCTCAATCATGAAATCATTTTACTATATTGGTTGCTTATGCTCCATAATTATGTAAATTGATGAAAGATTTAGTTAAAAGAGTATGTATTTTATCATCCAAAAAAAGTATCATTACAAAATCAGGTAGAAGTTGACTATTTACCTCCTCATAATCTGCCAAAAAGTATGTCTAGCTAAGCATACACCATTGCCAACCTAGGATATCTATACAAACAGACACAACAAAACCTACTCCTAAGGAAAGTAATTCAGCTTGTTCAACAGGTTCTGTCAGAATGCAATATTTCTTCCTTAAACGTGTTGGTGAATAGCTATGTCATGACATGTTCTAGTAACCGCAGCTTATCCCTTCTTGAACCCCAAAGTATTCTTGTCTTGCTAGATATTATAAATAACCATTGTAAACGTGCAATAAATGGCTTCAACATAAGTTAATTTCTTCTTTGTTATTGTGCACATCCACTCCACTTCTTGTTGCTATGTACCAATGCTCCTACTGATTTTCATCCAAAGATGCATCCTTATCCACACTTGGTTGTTGTAAACAAATCTAAAAAATAAGTGTTCAAATGATTTTAAATCTTGATCTCAGAAAATGCAATTCATTGGTACTTGAATTTCAATCTTCTGAAGCCTCTCTACTATTTTCAACCTCTATTCGACTGCAAGCCATAAAACAAACTTAAACATTGTATGCATTAGCTTGTGTATTGTAATGTTCTTTCGTGAACCTTAGGTAATTGAGGTTGGATAACTAAGTATACTTTTTGGATCTTGAACTTGCCACTCTGCGCCATATTTTCTAGAAATTGTTGAATGGATCCCTCAATAGTTGTTATGACATAATGAACTGCCTACTGTTAATAATCTTCTTCACCACCCAACTTGCAGACTTAGGACTAGGCATCATTTTCAGGCTACATTGCTTGATGTAGTAATAGTGTACCCACCTGATCCACAAGGTGTCTTTATTCATAGATATGACCCATAAGTGTTTCAAAATGACAACTTTATTCCATTGCTTGAAATCAATAACATTTAATCCACCTGATGAACCTGGATAATATATTTGAAATGATAGTTTTATTCCTCTGCTTGAAATCAATAAAATTTAATCCACCTGCTGAACCTGGCTAATATATTCTTTCCCATGCCACTAATGACTTCTTTGAAATCACCTTGTCATGTCCATAAAAGTGTTCTACCAAATTGCTTTCAACATCTTAATTATTCTTTTTTGCAAGATAAAAATTTGTGTCTAGTAGCTTTGTATTCCAAATAATTCAACCTTTATAAGTTGTAATCTACCTGAGTATGACAGTAACTTTGTTGATTAGCAATTGATTTGTGCAGTAAACTTCTCAACAAGTGGTAAACATCGTGGGGCTGTCAACTTTTTAGTAGATAGAGGAACTCCCAAATACTTCAAGGGAAGTTTCCTTTTATATATCCCAATTTATGTAAGATGTCAGTTCTAAGGTTGTTGAGACTACCTACCATGTATATAGAGCTCTTCTCAAGATTAACTTTAAATTTAGATGTCCTGAAGAATTTATGAAAAGCTTTTTGCAACAGGGAAATTGTAACGTCTCGAATCTGCTACCCGGAATACTACACGATGCTCATGACCCCGAAGGACCACAAGCTAACCCATGAGTGATATTTATACCTGGACACTGTATGATATACTGTATAAATGTGGAAATAAGGGCTGAAAGGTCATAAGGTTCAAAACTGTAACATAACTGATAAAAATATAATATCTGGAGGGAGTATGAAATACCCAAAACACTGAAATAACTGTCTGAACATGCTAGTCTGAAAGCCTCTAAACTATCTGGATAAGGAGTTGATGGTACATGTCCCCAACTAACTCCAACTACTAAAATAAATTAATTAATGAGATAATAAAGTAATGGTTATGTCCTCTAAGGATGAGGACTCACTGCTAACTCTAACTGCTGAGGCTGGAATGCTACTGATGCTCTAGAGCTCATGCTTCTGAACTTATGGTATAAAACACCATAGCGCAAATGTGTCACTACGTTTGAATTATCTGGTATGCATGTGAGGTAGGCTGAATGCAAAGGGTTCACATGTATGAACTATACTAACTGACTGGATAACATGAACGTGAGAATACATGCATGAATGCATAGTAACTGTAACTAAGTTCGTGATAACATGATTACTGAGACTGAGTATTGATAACATGAGATACTGGTAACTGTATAACTGACATAACTAATACTGAGCGACTATATCTGACAGACTAGTTTCTGATGGAACTAGCTGAGTTTCATACTATTCTGAGTTGACTGTATCTGACAGCCCTAAAATTCTAAAGAACTATCTGAGTTCTATTACTGAGACTGAATGACTGTATCTGACAGTCCTGATTCTGTAACTGAAACTATGGGAAGTAGTCATCTAACCGACATACCCCAAATAACGTAATATAGCTGAGTTGGGTTCCAATTTGTAACCCCAATTGGTAGGGTGTCAATATCGTGCCACTGGTAAAGACAATCTGTGAGTAACCCTCATATAATAGGTGACTCTAGTGAGAACGGTGGGAACCCTCATACAACAGATTAAACCACCTCATCTACCCTCATATAACAGGCTATAATGTCTCAACCTACGTTGGCTACGTAGTTATGGAATACAAAGATTGCTTCTAAGAATCACACCCTTATATAACAGGTGGATTCCCATCCTTGGGTTCACTCGGTGATAATTTCTACTCCCATGTGAATAGATACTAAACATGATTAACTGAACTGAACTGGATTGAGTTAACTGAGTTTCGTTGACTGACGGAATACTACTGAGATTACTGAGTTTTCCTAAGTCATGAGACTGACTGAATTTTATGGATCATGGTTTGACTGAGAGTATCTTGAAAATATAACACTGATTCTAGGCACACAACTAAATTTTCAGGTACAAGTACCCCCAGGACTCGATAGAAGGAAACTGACAAAACATGACTTTCTTGAACACACGACCAACATCATAATTCATAATACAATAAGTTGGAGATTTCATGAAGTACGAGTTCTAAAGCACCACAATGGCTACACATATATCCATAATTCATTGGCTAAGACATTTCATCAAACACGGGACATGCATAAACTTGTACATAAATGGGGATTTCATATTATCATACTAGTATGGCACTTTTCCTTTACATATGTATTTAATCGAACACATGGGGAGCATTCTTTGGTTATACAATCATCAATACATCTAATAATTATGGATACATCAATCAACATGTAAATTTAAGGGTTTATCATGATTACTATGCAAATCTTCATATACTAGGGTCAATCATTGGAATATGAAATTTAAAACATGAATCAAAACCCCACAACATTATGAACATGAAATTCAATTCTATTTAAATCACGAACATTAATAAATACACAAATCTTGTATTTTGAAAAGAGATTCTTGAGCTTCATGGGTGAAAGGGACCCATGAATCAACACATGACATACCTGGGTTGTGATTTCTTGAAGAATAATGGAGGAAAACTTGAATTCTTGACTTGGAATTAAAAACCTAGGGTTTCTTGTTCTTGGGGATTATCTTTGAGAGAAAACCCTAATTTGATGTTGTAGATGGCTAATGAACTTAGGAGCCTTGATCTGATATTAGTAGGGGTTAAAACGGGTGGAAAAAAACCCAAATACCTTTTTAAAAACAACTTTAAAATAACTGAATAAACTATGCGATGGTGGGTGCGACGGTCCGTTGCTGGGTCGATGGTCTGTCAGTCCTGACCGTCGCACCTGGCCAAAATAAGGGTTCACTGCCTCTGCTGCGATGGCTTGGGCGACGGTCCGTCTCTAGCTCGACGGTCCGTAGGCATGAGCCATCGCCCTTAGGCAGAATGTGGTCTCGCTGCCTCCACTACGATGGCTTGGGCGACGGTCCATCGGTAGCTCTATGGTACGTCGGCCCTCACCGTCGTACCTGGGCAGTTTTAACAGCTTTCTGTATTTCGGCCATAACATTCTACCCCGATATCAGATTTGGACAAAATTGGTATCGTTGGAAAGCTAATTCAATTTCTCACATGACAAAAAGTGAAAATCTTAAAAATTCCATGTATATAAAAGTGGATTAATCTTTCAAAGTAAGTTTCTAACATACTTGGGACGATTTCAAGCTAGGTAGAAGTACGGGGTATTACAATATCTCCTCCTGGAGAACATTCATCCTCGAATGAGACTGAGTGAGAGGGAAGAAGATAAACTGACGTACATACTGAACATGAATAACTGGAACATGATCGCATGACTGACATGACTGATAACTGAATATATATCATACTGAACATGCATATCTGATGCATGAGTAACTGATTTATGACTGTATGACTGAATTACTGATAAGATGAGTTTCTCATCAAACTGAACATGCATATCTGATGCATGAATACAGGACTGAACTGACACATGAATGCATGACTGAATATGCAATGGTTTTTAATACCAATTTTATAATGGAATTCTGAACATAAAATAGATACCAAGCTTTTCACTGAAATCTGAACATGAAACTGAAAAAGCTTAAGGGGAATTGTTACCTTGAGCTAGATCTGAGTTAGTGGAGAAGAGGTGAGGATACTTGGTACGTATGTCTGCTTCTGCTTCTGCTTCCTAAGTAGCTCTCTCAACAGACTGAATTCGCCCAAGAACTTTGAATAGAAGGACTTCTTTGTTCCTCAGTCTACGAGTCTGGTAGTCAAGAATTTCAACTGGAATCTCTTCATAAGAGAGGTTGTTCTGAACATCTATGCTCTGAATACGAACTACGACTATTGGGTCACCTATGCACTTTTTGAGCAAAGAGACATAGAAGACTGGATGAACTGAGGCTAGATCTGAAGGCAATTCGAGCTTATAAGGTACCTTGTTGAAATGACTGAGGATTTTGAAGGGACCGACATATCGGGGACTGAGCTTTCCCTTCTTGCCGAATCTCTTCACTCCCTTCATGGGAGAGATCTTTAGATAGACATAATCACTAACCTCGAACTCGAGATCTTTCCTGCGCACATCCGCATAAAACTTCTGTCGGCTCTGAACAGTCCGGAGTCTTTCTCTGATCAACTAGACTTTCTCTAAGGCATCGAATACCAAGTCAGGCCCTATAAATGAGGCCTTACTAACTTTCAACCAACCGATTGGAGATCTTCACCTCCTACCATAGAGATCTTCAAATGGAGCCATCTGAATACTGGAATGATAGTTGTTGTTGTATGCAAACTCAATCAAAGGCATGTGGTCATCCCAACTACCTTTGAAATCGATTGCACACGCCCTTAACATATCTTCTAAAGTCTGAATGGTCCTTTCTTCTTGACCATCTAGCTGAGGATAAAAGGCTATACTGAAATGAACTTGGGTACCAAGACCTTTTTGGAATGCTTTCCAGAAATGAGAGGTGAACTGGGTACCTCTATCTAAGATAATAGATAATGAAACACCGTGTAATCTGACCAACTCTCTGATATAGAGTTTGGCGTAATCCTCGGTTGAATAAGAGGTATGAACTGGAAGAAAATGAGTTGTTTTGTTCATCCTATCTACGATGACCCTGATTGAATCATGTTGGCGATGAGTACGAGGCAAACTTGTCACAAAGTCCATAATCACTTCTTCCCACTTCCAAGTAGGAATACTGAACTCCTGCATGGACCCATTAGGCTTCTGATGCTCTATCTTAACTTGCTGATATGTAGAATACTTTGCCACAAACTCTGTAATATCTCTCTTCATCCCACCCAACTAATAGATTTCCCATAATCGCGGTACATCTTTGTGGCCCCTGAATGAATAGAGTAGCGCGCCCAATGCGTTTCTACAAGAATTCGCTGCCTTAAGCCATCTACACCTGGAACACACAGACGACCTTGACAATGTAGTACACCATCTCCCCCTTGGGAGAAAACCTCTATTTTCTGATCCTTGACTGAATCTTTCAACTTGACTAGACTGGGATCTCTATTTTTCTTTTCTTTCACCTCGAAAACTAGAGATGATTCTGAACTACTTTGAACCCATATGTCACCCTTCTATGTATCGAATAAGCGAATACCTAGTATGACAAGATGATGGATTTCCTGAGCTAACTTCTTCTTATTGTCCTTAACATGAGCAACACTACCCATAGACAGTCTACTAAGAGCGTCGGCCACTACGTTGGCCTTGCCCGGATGATAAAGGACACTCATGTCATAATCTTTCAAGAGCTCTAACCACCTTCTCTAATGAATATTGAGATCTTTCTGAGAAAAGACATACTGAAGGCTCTTATGATCTGTGAACACATCTACATGAACACATCTACATCCACGTTTATAAAAGTGGATTTATCTTTCAAAGTAAGTTTCTAACATACTTGGGATGTTTTCAAGATAGGTAGAAGTACGGGGTATTACATAAATAGAGGCCAAATCATCCCTGCAAAATATAAGTAGATCATCAGTAAAGCATATATGAATCAATCCAAACCTCTTGCATCTTGGGTGAAAATAGAATTTTCTATTTAGTACTTGTTGTGTCATTTTTCTGTGCGAGTACTATTGGGAAAAGTACTATAATATTGATATTGGAACTGAATTAATAATAGTAAAAGAGTTGTCACAAACACTGTGTCGTGGCAAGCCACTGCCTTGAAAGCAATTTCGGCCCGACTCCGGTGCAAATCCTTCTAGACGGTCGCTCCCCAAGGTTCCACATCTACTTTCAAACACGTTCACTCGTGGCTGGAAGTTTGGAGGCTGCCTAAACCAATTGCCCAAAATAAGGAACTTAGGAAGAGGAAAGGGGGAAAATTTCTTTCTTCTAGTTATGTATTTTGTTCTCCAAAGATATGTGTTTATATAGGATGCCAAAAAAGTATTTGCTACAAGAGTATTAATGGCATTAAATTATCATTAAACCAAAGTACAATTAAATCAAGTTTATTACAAACTTTTTGTTTTTTCATTTGGAACCAATATGTAGGTTCATCTTCTTGGTAACGTATATTTTTGTTTCCTTTATGCTTTGCATTACAAAATGCTTTATGAAGCATTAACTCCACAATCCCCCACTAATGCAAAGATAAATAATATGAATAAATTTGGGGCAAAAGGAAGGAACATGTACTTAAGTGTCAATAACTTTCGATTTGAATTGACACGTAGTGATATGAGGCAACAACAAATATCCAAAAAGTGAAGTACTCTTGAACTAGATGCACATAAGTTGAGACCCCCACAACACATACCATATCATTGATTTTAAGCAACCTCTGCGATACTACAAAGTGCTTTTTATGGTTATGCACACAAACCTTAGGTCTCATGAGTGCTCTAGAAAGATAACCCAAGTCTTTCATAAAAAGGTGACCAACCTTTTACACTCACATAGGTGATCCATCAAGTTTATCTCATAGACCACCTTAAGTCTATGGATCATTAAGAGCAAAAGTAAGCTCAACCTTATAATACACTACCTCACGCCATAGGGATAGGATATGTAGTGTTTATTGACGGACTATATGGCTTCGTTTGACCACAAATGGATATCCACCATATTACCTCAATCCATGGGCTTTATCCCCATCCCCCTCGATGATTCAAGGATCATTTTTCTTGTCAAACCCTTGGTCATAGGATCCGCCAAATTTTTTTCGGATCTTACATATTCCAAGGAAATAACACCATGTTTCAACAATTGTTTAACTGCACCATGTATGATGCGAATGTGTCTCTTTTTACCATTGTATACACTATTTTTTAGCAATCTCAATTGTCGCCTGTGAGTCACAATGTAAAGAGTCTGGTGGCATTTGTCTTCCCCATAAAGGCATATCTGTCAAAAGATTTCTCAGCCACTCAGCTTCTTGCCCTGCCAACTCGAGAGCAATGAATTCAGATTCCATAGTAGAACGTGCTATACAAGTCTGCTTTAAAGACTTCCATGAAATAGCACCTACACCCAAAGTAAACACATAGCCACTGGTAGAGCTAACTTCATCATTGTCAGTCACCCAGTTTGCATCACAAAAACCTTCTAAAATAGCAGGAAATTTATTAAAATGCAAACACCAATCCATAGTACCTCTCAAGTACCTTAATAAGCGATGAAGAGCATGTCAATGTTCATTACTAAGATTATGAGTATATCTACTCAATCTACTAACAACATAAGCTCTATCAGGCCGAGTATAGTTCATGAGAAACATTACGCTCCCAATTATTTTAGCATATTCAGTTTGAGAAATACTGAAATCTTTATTCTTTTTCAAGTGTATGCTAGGATCATAAGGAGTTCTTACTGAAACTACATCAAAACAATTAAAACTTTTCAACATTTTTTCAATATAATGAGACTGACACAAAGAGAAACCATTAATATTTCTTTTGATTTTTATTCCTAAAATCACATCAGCTTCTCCAAGGTCTTTCATTTCAAATTTAGAAAATAAAAATTTCTTAGTCTCATTTACAACATTCACATTAGGGCCAAAGATTAACATGTCATCCACATATAAACATATAATCACACAGTCTGATCCTATTATTTTAGAATAAACAAAGGTATCAGATGAATTAACAACAAAGCCATTATCTATTAACGTGAAATCAAATTTTTCATACCACTGCTTAGGTGCCTGCTTAAGTCCATATAAGGACTTTCTTAATTTGCATATTTTATCCTCTTGTCTTGGGACCACAAAACCCTCAGGTTGAGTCATATAGATCTCTTCCTCTAAATCACCATTTAAAAATATAGTTTTGACATCTATTTGGTGTACCACTAAGTTGTGAATAATAGCTAGAACAATAAGAGTTCTAATGGTCGCTATTTTAGGTACAGGAGAATAAGTATCAAAATAATCAACACCTTTCTTTTGGTTAAAGCCCCTAATCACAAGTCTAGCCTTATATTTATAAATTGTACCATCAGGCCTCAATTTTTTCTTGAATATCCACTTGTTACTTATGGGTTTACAACCTTTAGGCAAATCATACAAGTCCTATATGTGATTAGAAACTATAGAGTCTAATTCACTTTAACAGCTTCTTTCCAAAATATCGCATCTATTGAACTCATTGTATCACCATATGTCTTAGGGTCTTATTCTATTAAGTAGATAGAAACTAATTCATCATTTAAAGTATCGATATCAAAATTCTCAGTTAAGAAGGTGGTGATAAAATCAGGACCAAATCTAGTCTCAGTTCTACGTCTTTTACTCCTACTAAGTTCATTTTCATGCTCATTAGCATTAACATCAGAAGCAGGCATAATATGAGAGTTAACAGACACAGATATAGTAGTATTATTTTGCACATCACAAGGTATATCATTTTTCAAAGAAAAAACATGCTAAAAAAATTCTGCATCTCTAGATTCACAAATAGAATAATCATTTAAAGACATAAATCTATATGCATCACTGTTTTGAGAATAACCAATAAAGACAGTATCAAAGATCTTAGAACCTACATTTACTCATTTAAAATCAAGTAGACCAATCTTAGCCAAACACCCCCACACTTTCAAAAATTTCAAATTAGGGGCAAAGTTTTTTCATAACTCATATGAGGTCTTGTCTAACTTTTTACGAGGGACTCTATTAAGAATATAGTATGCAGAAAATACAGCTTCCCCCCACATATATTTAGGTAGACCTGAGCTTAAAAGCATAGAATTTATCATTTTCTTAAGAGTTCTATTCTTTCGTTCTGCTACATCATTTGGTTGGGGAGTATAAGGAGCACTAAACTCATGGATAATACCATTTTTCTCACAAAAATCTTCTAGAGTTTTAGTATTATATTCACAGACCCTATCAGATCTAAATCTCTTGACTTTTCTATCTAATTAATTTTCTACTTCTACTTTGAATTTTAAAAATATATTTCCATCCCCATCTTTAGACTTAAGGAGGTATACCTTAGTGTACCGAGAAAAGTCATCAACAAAAGTAATGTAATACTTCTTTCCACCTTTACTAATAGTGTTCTTAAAATCTGCTAAGTCTGAATGTACTAGTTCAAGAAATTCGGTCTTTCTACCAGTAACATATTTAAAAGGTTTCTTAGCATACTTTACTGTAGGAATTACTACACACAGAGGACATTTAGAAATATCATCAATATTTACTGTAGGAATTAATCATATTTTTCTAAGTCTTTTAATAGAAGCAATATTAACATGACCTAGCCTACCATGTCATAAATTAATAAACTCAGCAATATAAGCAGAATTAGGAATATTTGCATTATTGACAATCTCATGATCAATGTTCTGTACAAAGAAGCCCCCACTAAGGTATCCTTTCCCAACAAAGTTTCCTCCACGAGAAATAATTATTTTATCAGCTTCAAAAATAAGTTTAAGGCCTACTTTGTTGAGAAGTGCTCCAGAAACTAAGTTTCTACGGAGCGAGGAAACATACAGAACATTGTTCAAGGATAATATTTTTCCAGAAGTTAATTTAAGTAAAAAAATTTCTTTACCCATAACTCCAGCAGTAGTGGAGTAGTGGAGTTACCCATATAGACGCACTCGCCATTGGCGGATTCCTCAAAGTCATGGAATAATTCTTTGTTAGCGCAGAAATGTCTTGAAGCGCCTGTGTCTAACACCCAATCAGTCTTGTTAGCTACCAGATTTGCCTCGACGATTACTGCAGCAATTACTTCATCACCCTTAGTAAGATAAGCTTGGACATCAACTTGTCTTCCCTGTTTTAGCTTTTGTCCTTTTCTTAGATAACATTGGACAGCCCTGTGGCCAAGTTTTTCGCAGACAAAACAAGGCCCCTTTGATTTTTTAATTTGATCCTCTGGCTTGTTGAAATTATTTTTCTTCTTCACTTGTTCCTTTCTATGGACATTCTTTTGTTTGCCTTCATACCTGTCTTTTTTAATAGTACTAGAAGATTCAACAAGGTTAGCTTTAGAAGAATTAAGAGAAAGAGCTTTCATCTTATCTTTGAGATGGTTTGCCTCCTCTGTTCTCATGTAACTGATAAGTTCTTGGAGAGTTAAATTCTTTTTCTTATGTTTCAATTGATTTTTGTAATCACTCCATGATGGTGGAAATTTTTCAAGCAAAACATTAGCCTAAAGAATCTCACACATCTTCATGCCCTCATTGAGAACATCAGCAGTTAAGTTTTCATATTCGTGGACTTGTTCCATGATTGATTTATTGTCAACCATTTGGAATTTAATCCATTGTCCGAAAACATATTTTTTCTTTCCTGCATCATCGGCACCATATTTCTTATCTAAACTATCCCATATTTCTTTAGCAGATTTATAGGTAACAAATAAATCAAACAAATGATTAGTCGTATGGTTCAACAAATGTCCTCCAACTGTTTTGTTATCCTTTTCGAATTTCTTTTTAGCAATGTCATCAACCACAACAGTGTTAGATCTAGTAGTAATGTTAGAACCATCAGTTGGAGGTTCATTAAACAAAACATAATCAACTTCTAATTGTTCAAAAAAAATCAGAAGTTTTTGTGACCAACGTTTAAAATTATTTCCATCCAATGGTTCTAACTTTGACAAATCAGGAAAAGTTTTGTTCAAAGAAATAGCCATTTATCAATATTGTATGTAAGAAAATCACTTTCAAATTGTTGGAAAAAGTACTACAATATTGATATTGGAACTAAATTAATAATAGTAAAACAGTTGTCACAAACACTGTGTCGTGGCAAGCCACTGCCTTGAAAGCGATTTCGGTCCGACTCCGATGCAAATCCTTCTAGTCGGTCGCTCCCCAAGGTTCCACAGCTACTTCCAAACACGTGCACTCGTGGTTGGAAATTTGGAGGTTGCCTAAACCAATTGCCCAAAATAAGAAACTTAGGAAGAGGAAAAGAGGAAAATATTTTTTCTTTCTTCCAGTTGTGTATTTTGTTCTCCAAAGATATGTGTTTATATAGGATGCCAAAAAATTGTTTGCAAGAAGAGTATTAATGGCATTAAATTATCATTAAACCAAAGTACAATTAAACCAAAGTAGAATTACAGACTTTTGTTTTTTTCATTTGGAACCGATATGTAGGTTCATCTTCTTGGTAACGTATATTCTTTTTTTCTTTATTCTTTGCATTACAAGATGCTTTATGAAGCATTAACTCCACAAGTACTCCATTGCTATTTCGAAGAGGTAAGGGGATATGGGATTCCCTTGCCTCAATCCCCGCCAGGACTGAAAAGTCTTTGTGATCCCTCCATTCATCATCAATGAGCAAGTCACTATATACACATTCCATTACCCAATTTATGAACTTCTGAGGGAACCTCAACTTAGTCATCATAGCTCTTTAAAATTGTCATTCAAGTGTATTATAAGCTTTACTAATGTCAACCTTTAATACACAGGAGATATCCATATCCTTGTATAGCCCTTAAATAGCTCATGACTTAGTAAAATATTATCTGAAATGTTCCTCCCTTCAATAATTACTGACTATGAGCTTCCTATTAAACCATTCAATACCTTCTTCATCCTATTGATAAGAATTTTAGCAACCAATTTATACATTCACCTTAGTGGGTGGCGGAATCTTAGGAATTAGTGTAAGGGTCGTATCGTTCCATGTTTTCATCATCTTACCCTTGGAAAAGAATTGTTGCACAGCTGCATACACCCTTTCTTTGACCTCTTCCCAATTTCTTGTGAAAAATTCAATAGGATGTTTATCTACCCTACGACTTTTTTCAAGTGACATGCCCTTAACATCTTGATCAATCTCCTTTGTATTGACCATTTGAATGAGTATCATTTGCTGATCCCTGTCAAGATATGGCACTTCTTTAATCACTAATGAATTAGGATAAGACAGTTCCTCAGCTTTTTCCCCCTTAAATGAGGTGAAAAAAGAGACAAATTCAGCTTCCACTTCCTTGGGGTTAGTTAACTTCAACTTTATTCTCAGTATATATAGAGGATATTACATTATGGGCAGTTTTGATCTTCACCTGAGCATGGAAGTACTTAGTACTAACATCCCCACTGTCAGCAAGCTTTTGATCTGTGTATTAAGACCTTCTCCTCAATGAGGCTCCATTTTTGTATGTTTAATAACAAAGCTTTCTCTTGATCAAATAAAGATTGATTAAATAGCTGAGTAGCAATCTGATTAAATAGCTGAGTAGCAATCTGAGCTTGTACTGTCTCTAATTGCCGCCTAGCTTGAGTAAGATTTTATGCATATGAGGCAATGTAAGTGTTTAGCTCCTTCCATTCCACCTTTAGCTGCTTTAATTTATCCCAAAGTACTTGTGTAGCTTCACCACCTCTGCCAAACATTCTACATAAGGCCCTTGAAATCAGGATGTTCTAGAACTGTAGCATACAACCTAAATGGTCTAGGATGTAGGCTAATTCTCCATGTACATTGGACTAAGGCAAGAGAATGATCTGAAACTCTTGGTTGCAGATATTCATACATGCTTATACTATTGCAACCACTCATAATTTCCAAACACATAATCAATTTTGTTGTACACCCTATTAGGGCCTTGTCGTTTGTTGCACCATGTGTAGAAACAACCTTTAGATCTAAGTGGAGTAAGTTGTAAATTGTCAACCACATCTTTGAAGCCCTACATCTCTACTTTTATGACTGGTTGCCTAACTCTACCTTCTAGCAAGCACATTATTAAAGTCCCCACTGATCAAACAAGCATCTTGCACGTTTACCTCTAGGTGCTGAAATTTAGTCCATAGTCCCGTCCTTTGTATCAGATCATTTTTTGTATATACCACAGTGATAAGAGCTGAGAAATTGCTGCTCATGTCTTCAATCGTCTCGTCGTCTATATCAGATCATTTTTTGCATATACCACGATGATAAGAGCTGGGAAATTGCTGCTCATTTCCTCAATCAAATACATGTAAGACCTGGACATTGACATGTTTCCTCCTAAGAAACCATATTCTGCCATTCTCACCATGTGGATAATTGCACAAGTGATGCCAATCTTTAGCAAATTTCACCAAAACTGCCATAGCCTTTCTCTAATTTATTCTAGTCTATAAACACCCAAGAAATCAATTTCATTCTTTCTCAGAAAGAGTAAGAACTCTTTTTATTTAAAGGACTAATTAATCCCTCTCACATTCCAAGTGCAGACAATCGTGGTGGTTTAAATATCACATTAGGTGCAGGTGTTGAGGAGCTAGATGTACCCTCATCAGTAGGCGCAGATCTTGAGAAGCTAGATGTCCTAGCTAATGCAGCAAATCGATTACTTGGATTCACTGTTGGGTTTATACTAGCGTGCAAAGTAAAAGATTCAGCTTCTTTCGTTTGAGCTTCAAGTACTTCATTATTGGCTATGCCCTGTGGAGTTGTTGGTACTTCATTACTGACTATGCCTTGTGGAGCTGCGGCTGAGCTTTTCAGGCTTGGAATATTCTTTTCCTTCTTCTACCCCTTCTCCTTTTTGAGGGTTCTTTAAACTCTCCCTCTTCTTGGCCTTGTTGATTCTCTTCTTTCACTTCCTGTCATCAATCCTCAGTATTATACCCAATTCTAATGTATTTATTGCAAAATTTTAGCCGTCAATCATAATCCACAGCCTGGTGCACTTGCCACCTTTCTCAATGCTTCAAACGACTAATACCCCCCCCCCCCCCCCGCGACAGGCCAGGGAAGTTCACCCACAATGAAACCGTAGTGATGAATTCTGAGTCAAACACAAAGTTCACCATCCAAGGCTTCAATATGAAAGGTTTGTTGTTGTATGTATAAGGCCCCATATGAAGAACCTCTGTTTATCCGTTATCGTCGAAAAACAACATATATAACCCATCAGCATGATAGAGAATTTGGGGTTTCGTCATAAAATTCCACATGACAGTCACAAAATTATTCATACATTTCTCATATAGAGTATCACCCAAAACATAGCTAATAAAAGTCGTGGACTAATACTCATATGTCGCCTTAATGTCATCAGAAGTAAGTTGTACAACCCTTTTGCCTTCGCGTTGATTAATAGGGCTATAAATCAATATTATCCCTTTCTCCACTTCTCTATTACGAGAGAACCTGCTGGATCCTTTGCATAGGGTAACTTCGTATCCAATTTTAAGCTCGTAAAGGTACTTACATCGGAAAATTATAGTCGTCTAGGAAGGGTTACCATTGTAATTACTGGTTTTTTCCCATAATACTGATCAGGTCGGACACTGTTGGATTCAGTTTCTACCACATCATCTAATTCCTCCTCTTCCTAAATAGGCTTGAATTGAGCTGGAATGAAGTTACTGATGTTGGGTGTATTTATGCATTCTAGCATCACCATTCTAGCCTTTTTAGCCTTATTTTGAGAATGGTTCTTATGCTATATGTGCTTATAATGACATAAATGAGCATTCATGTGTCCAAGTATGTGCTCACAATGTTTAATGGTGTTTTCATATGAGTTTTAATTCAATTTGAGCATTTAGAGTTCAAACGAGAAAACTAGTACGACTAGCTTGAGCTAGGTGTTTGTCTAGTCTATTGTGTTGGGTTCTAATGTGTTTTAATGAGTTTCTAAGGTTGTTATTATGTATTTATATGTGAAAAAACTTAGTTATAATGTTCAAGGGTCAATTAGATCAAGAAAACATGCAAAACAAAGAGCTAAAACTCAAAGTGAAATTAGCCTATGCTTAGCTCGTGTTTTGAGTTCATCGTGTTAGATGTTGTGTTGTTTTGAGCTTTGAATTGTTGTGTTTAATGTTATAGTATGCTTTTTTAATGGATCATGATGATATATGAAGGATATACAAGCTTCAAATCGAGTGGAAACAACTCAATAAGGCTCAGAATGGCTCAACGAAATCGAAATGCAGATTTTGACTCCATTTGGAGTTTTGAAATGTCATGGATCATTGAGGGAGCGTGAACAGTTCAATCGACACTTTAATAAGACCATTGGATTCAGAAAAGGATGAAGTTTAAGGAACTGTGGCGCGTGTAGTAAGTTATGGAGTGTAAGGAGTCTCTACGATGCGGTGAAATTGCAATGAAATTCTGGAAATTGACTGATCACTGAAGGTCGAACTGGTGGACCACCAGTTCGACCACCAAGCTAAACCAGAATGCAGGATTTCAGGATACTCTGTAAAGGCCAAGATGATGAACCACCAGCTTTGTGACTAACCACCAAACGGACCACTAGATTCAAGATTTCAGAAAATTCACTGGTGGCCAAGATGGTGAACCACCAGCTTTGTGACTAACCACCAAACTGACCACCAGACCTCCAAAACAGAATCCAGGATTGTAGAGGAGCCAGTGAAGGCCAAGATGATGGACCAGCAGTTTTGTGGTGAACCACCAACTTGACCTTCAACTTTGACAAAAAATTTCTGAATTTAATTTTTAATCCTTTTTTACTTAGGAACATATAAATACTAGTTTAGGGTTTTATTAGGGGATAATTTTCAAATTCATCATTAATTTTTTCTCTCTTTTTCATAGCCTCCATTCTTGAAACTCTTTGGAAGAGTATTTTTGGGGAAATTAAGCAAACCTTATGAATTTACTTATTTCATCTCCATTGAAGATTCAAGAGCAAATTCTTGTAATCTTTGTAATTAAATCTTGAATTTATTTATGAATTACACAAATATGCTTCCTATTTCTTCCATGGAAATGTATGATTAAGCTCCCATAACTAGGGTTATGGGAGCCTTGATGTGAAAAACGAAATTTAGAGTGTGAATCCAATTGAACTTTATGAGGAATTGACATTGTATAAATCTTTCTTCATTTTTATGATTCTTCTTGGTTGCAAACTTGAAGAGTGAGCCCTTATACAATCACTTGTTCGAATAGAAAAGTGTTTATTGGGAAAAGAAAGGGTTTACACAAATCTAAAGGCTTTAACCTTTGGATTGAGGGTAGATGCCTTAATCGGATCAACCCATGTGAGAATACAATTGAATTATTAATCCATTCCTTAAGTTTGTGAAAATTAAGGGATGAGCTACTCATTTAGGTTGAGAAACTAATGGGTAAACCATAGATATCAATTACTCTTACAATGGAAATCGTTAACTAGAGCTCATAAGTGATTCACAACCCTAATTGTTCAAGCATCTTGGTAACCATAACTCTGGTTTGTTTAACATCATTGAATTACTACTTACAAAATGAATCAATTGTTGGAATACTCTTGTTACAATTAATTAGGACATAATTCACAAATTAAAAACCCCCATTTTATCTTTTCGTATCATTTATTTGAATTCAACTTGTAGCTATAGTTTCAAATTAGTTTAATCGCCACTCACATTGTTCCCTGTGGATTTCACCCCGACTCCAAAGTTGGGTAAATATATTGACGACGACCGCCTTGCACTAAATTGACGTGTAAGTTAAGCGTTATCAAAAATGGCGCCGTTGTCGGGGAACAATTTGGCGTATTGAGTTGGTTTGGAATTTTAGTTTACTTGCTTGAATTCAAATTTTTAAATATTTGTTTAGTTTTTTTTTCTTTTATTTTTATTATTCTCGTACCTTTTTGAGATGTCAACCTGGATAGATGGTTTTTGGAGTGATGACGATTCTTGTGATGATTCTTGTGATTATTGTGTGAGACCACATTATGAGGCTTACTGTCCATATTTAGATGGAACTGTAACTTGGTGTTTAACTTGTGGTCAAAGTGATCATTCTAAAGATATGTGTGTTGCCACGATTCAAGCAAAAAAATTGATGAAACGAATTTTAGAGAATCAAGAACAGTTGTGGGAAGAGTTAAAGTAGTTACCACTCCCACCATGTTTACAGTGGATAAACAAAGAAGAATATGAGGAGGACATTAGTCAACTTAAGGAGAAAACTCAAGAATCACAGTCACTCGATTGCCATCTTTATCTTGAGACTGACATTAAGAAGGTGAATAAAAGTGAGTGTGTAGTAGATAGTGTAAATTTTGAAGTAGAATTAGTTGGGCCTCACTCGAAGCATTTTTCCACATTATGTATAGATGATATCTTGTCTATGGAATCATCTAAAATAGTGGAAGAATGTGAAGATGAGGAACAAGAATCCTATATTCTTTATTTTACACTTGATAAGCAACATAAAAATGCACCTCACTTTAAGAACGAGTTGTTTACCATGCATCATCCATTACTTGGCTTCTTAATCTTTGTACCACCCCCTTATGAGAGAGGGAAAAAGATGGATGATAAGTTGGGGGTGAAATTTATATCCTCACGGTGGAGAAAAAAGTTGATTTGGGTCGAGCCGCGACACTAAATTAGGCGTTTCTTGGGAGGCAACCCAAGCTAAGGTATGTTTTCTTTTCAGTTTTGTGTTAGTTTTTATTTCACGTAGTTTTTGTTTTTAGTTGAGTCACAGGTTAATGGGAAGTCTGAGTATCATAAACTTGATCTAAGGAGCATGGCATCAAATAAGTGTGGAGTCCCAAGGATCTCCTCGATGTGAAAATGCATCTAGCTAGATCTAGAGGCCTCAGGGAGTATTCCTAGCACTCCAGTTAACAATTCACTTTGGGGACAAAGTAGGTTTTTAAGTATGGGGTGAGGAAATTCCCAAATTTTGGCTCAACTTAAAAATTTTAGGTTTGAATAAGTGAGATATTCTTGTTGATGCTATTTTTGATTAAATGATGCAAGTGAGTTTGTTTGTAAAAGCATGTTGATTTGGAGAATTTCTACTCTTGAGACTCTTAGGCTCATGTTTGTGACTCTTGTATTTGTTGGCTTAAAAATTGAATTTGTGCTATTGTTTGGTTGAGAGTCTATGATAATCCTTTATGAATTAAACATGTGCCATGTGCGTGTGAGATTTTTGTATATTCCTTGTTACATGTGATGTCTAGAACTTGCCTGGTGTGCGTGTAAAGCGAAATAAAGAATGTAAGTTTAGGAGATGATTTAGGCATTTCTTTGATAGCCTTATTTTTACCCTTTTTTTATCTACCCTTATGAATTATCTTAGTTAACCCCATTGCGCCTTTAGCCTCTTCTTTGGTAGCCTCATGTGTAGCCTAATCCTTTCTTTGATAAACCATAATTTGATCCAAAAAGCTCCTAAGTTCTTTAATAAAAATTTTGAATTAGTAAGGAGTTTGATAAATTGAAGAAGAAAAAGGTAAAATTGATGCCCCAAGGTGAAAGTTATTGGTTGATAATTGATGTGTGGTGGATGGTTTTGATATAAATGATGTTAGATATATAGCCATGATTATGAAAAAGAGAAATTCATTCATATGGTAGTAAACTTTGTGTCCACCAAGTGTTTATGAAAACGCTTAAAAGAGATGGGGCAAAAATAAAAGAGATGGTAGAAAAAAATGGTGTAAATTTGGTTGTTGGATATTGGTTTTAAATGCTTAATGTAGTGTATTAAAGCGCTTAGGATTGATAGTCACTATTCTTGGCCAAAATAGTTCCTACCCGTCCCTTAGCCTACATTACAACCCGGAAAAGACCTACTTGATCTTAAGCTTTACATTCGACTATTAGTGGACCATTACCCTAAGGGCAAGCCTATGGTTCATTATGTGTAACTTGTGAATTCTTTGTGAGATTGAGCATAATTTGATTCTTGTACCCATTGTTATAAAATGCATCATTGTGAGTGTTTATGGGTAACTCTCTTGTTGTGAGGGGCACGTGTTTGATGAATATAGGTGATTTGTAAGATATCTTTGACCGAATAATAAGCATAAGTTTGCCAACAAGGAGAGAAAATTCTTGAGGCTAGGATGTTTTGGAAGTAGGATTCATGAGCTTTCCTTTATGTTTGTGACATGCTTAGTGTAGAAACTTGCATTTTGTGTAATTATTGTAGTACTAGCTGAATGTCTTGCGTATAGTATAAGATTAGATTTCCCAGCTCATGATATTTAGAGTGAAGGATTGTTCGAGGACGAACAAGGTTTTAAGTGTGGGGAGTTGATGTTGGGTGTATTTATGCATTCTAGCATCACCATTCTAGCCTTTTTAGCCTTATTTTGAGAATGGTTCTTATGCTATATGTTCTTATAATGACATAAATGAGCATTCATGTGTCTGAGTATGTGCTTACAATGTTTAATGATGTTTTCATATGAGTTTTAATTCAATTTGAGCATTTAGAGTTCAACCGAGAAAACTAGTGTGACTAGCTTGAGCTAGGTGTTTGTCTAGTCTATTGTGTTGGTTTCTAATGTGTTTTAACAAGTTACTAAGGTTGTTATTATGTATTTATATGTGAAACAACTTAGTTATAATGTTCAAGGGTTAATTAGATCAAGAAAACATGCAAAACAAAGAGCTAAAACTCAAAGTGAAATTAGCCTATGCTTAGCTCGTGTTTTGAGTTCATCGTGTTAGATGTTGTGTTGTTTTGAGCTTTGAATTGTTGTGTTTAATGTTATAGGATGCGTGTTTAATGGATCATGATTATATATGAAGGATATACAAGCTTCAAATCAAGTGGAAACAACTCAATAAGGCTCAGAATGGCTCAACGAAACCGAAATGTAGATTTTGACTCCATTTGGAGTCCTGAAATGTCATGGATCATTGAGGGCGCGTGAACAGTTCAATGACACTTTAATAAGACCATTGGATTCAGAAAAGGATGAAGTTTAAGGAACTGTGGCGCGTGTAGCAAGTTATGGAGTGTAAGGAGTCTCTACAATGCGGTAAAATTGCAATGAAATTCTGGAAATTGACTGATCACTGAAGGTCGAACTGGTAGACCACCAGTCTTGTGACTGACCACCAGTCTTGTGACTGACCACCAGTTCGACCACCAAGCTAAACCAGAATGCAGGATTTCAGGACACTCTGTGAAGGCCAAGATGGTGAACCACCAGCTTTGTGACTAACCACCAAACGGACCACCAGATTCAAGATTTCAGAAAATTCACTGGTGGCCAAGATGGTGAACCACCAGCTTTGTGACTAACCACCAAACTGACCACCAGACCTCCAAAACAGAATCCAGGATTGTAGAGGAGCCAGTGAAGGCCAAGATGCTGGACCACTAATTTTGTGGTGAACCACCAACTTGACCTTCAACTTTGACAAAAAATTTCTGAATTTAATTTTTAATCTTTTTTTACTTGGGAACATATAAATACTAGTTTAGGGTTTTATTAGGGGATAATTTTCAAATTACCAAAGTTATTGGAGAGAAAATTTGTTTCTTTCCAGTAGTTGGAGTTGCCATCATTGTTGTAGAAGTTGCCTTATTCTGTCGTCTTACTATTGTCAGCTAAACATGCATCTTTGACGAAAGATTGCTAAAGAAGCAATATGATTATATGTTGTAGGTAAATTTGCAATGCTTATCTTTAAAATCTTAGAATTTATTTTCTTTCAAGTTTTTCAATTCTATTTCAAAATGCCTCTACTAATTTTGTATCTCTCTTACTAATATATAAGTGGGGAGGAAACGGCTGAAGCAGCCAGCTCATGGTCGACACGCCTGCTTCAACTGCTTCAATTGTGATTTTATTATATCATTCTTAATTAATTATTATAAGTCATTTACGTATTCAAAAATTAATAATATTTAATGAAAGGAGTAAAATAGACATTTATGATATGTTTACTTTAGCTACTTCAAATATGATTTTACTAAATCATCCCTAATTAATTATTATAAGTCATCTATGTATTAAAATATTAATAATATTTAATAAAAAATATAAAATAGATATAAAATAATAAATTAACTCCTGATATTTTAAATTAACTTAAGCTCTTATATGAAATCCACTCAAAAAAAAATTCACAAGTATTTTTTATTATAATTTTAGTATATCACTTCTAATTAGTTATTAGAAAAAATTACTTAAAACTACAACCTAAGTTTCTATCATTACATAAAATCCCAACTACCAAAAGTAATTACAAAAAATCCCTTTCGACACTTTTTCTCTCCAAACTTCATATACATATCTCACCTACCTTTTTCTTACGCTTAATGCTCCTCAAAGAGTGCTAAATCAAGTAACATCAATCTAGTGATTTTCAAATTTTGAATTTACAAACGTGTTCTTGTCAAATTGCTCAACATTAATTTTCAACAAAAAGTGCCACAGCCACCGCATCTCACTCTTCTCTAGTCAGCGCATCCCGCCAACCCCGTCTCTTTGCCTTCTTCGTTGTTCTAGTGAGGAGTTCCAGCTCCGTCGAATCAGAGCAAACCTTAACAGACCAACAACCCTTCCGACTGAGAGATTGCATTAGCCATCATCGCTGCTCCGGCGAGCAAGCCACCAGTTAGCCGCTTCATCTTCCTTCTATTCCTCAACCAAAAATCTAATAAAACTCCAAAAGTTTCTCTCATTCGATGACCTTCAAAAATACTTAGACAATTTGAGCATTGACGGAATATCAATGTCGAGTTAAAGATAAGGAAAGTTTCAACTCTGAGTCAAATAATTTGAAATCACGTATCGAAATAAGTTGTTATTTCAGCCTATATACATAACTATGTTATGTATATGGGTGGTTTAAATAATGAAGTCATTGTGTTATTTAAAATCTGATACATAACACAAATATGTATATGTATGACATTTGACATTTTTGAAAATTTTTATGTCACACCATAT
This sequence comes from Capsicum pubescens, assembly GCA_030864215.1. Classification (NCBI taxonomy): domain Eukaryota; kingdom Viridiplantae; phylum Streptophyta; class Magnoliopsida; order Solanales; family Solanaceae; genus Capsicum; species Capsicum pubescens. Next base: position 59,663,895 of record CM061549.1, read on the forward strand.
ATTATTTGACCTAGACACTGCTGGGCTATTTTATTTCAAAACCATAGACATAACAGAGTTATGTATATGTATGACTTACAAATACCGAGTTGTTTTATTTTAAACCATATACATAACTTTATTATGTATATGTTTGACCTAGACATTGCTGGGTTGTTTTATTTCAAACTTATATACATAACTCTATGTATGCCATACAAACTGTTGAGTTATTTTATTTTAGGCTAAATACATATACAGACCTCTTAACTATTCGACTTTTTCCGTATAGGCACCTCAATTAGGTCAGGTACCTATTGAGTCCTTTACTCCTTCACAAAACGTTTCAATTGAGCCCAATTGCTGACATGGCGTGGCATGTGTAATACACTCTCTATTAGGAGAGTAAGAGACCATAATTAATAAAAAAACAAATAAACATAAAAAACCCAACCAATTAAATAAGCTATATTAAAGAAATAAAAAGGAAAAAAACATCATCTTATTCTCCATAACTCACCATTTTCTATTTTTTTTACATACAAAAAATAGCATCATCTTTTTCTCCATAACTCACCAAAAATATCATATACAACATCTAATTCACTTGCAACAACCACTCTTTTTAACTCCATCCCAGCTCTTTTAGAGAAAAATTAAAATATAAAGCTTCATATCGTGTCACTAATGTACTCGAATTAGAATTGTCAACAATCCTACCAGTCTACTTGCTCAAAATATGAATCCCCATTGTCTACGATGGATCTATCAAACAAAAAAGAATATGAAGTTGAAACATCAAATTCAATTCTCAGATGTCAATTCTAAGAGCAGATCTCAATTCCTAGTGTATAATGTGAAGTCGGAACATCAAATTCAAAACTCACATGTATACTACGCTAATAAACAGAAGGGACACAGATTTTGTTCTTCCCCTACCAAACACTCCATGACTCAGCTGTGCCATCTATGATTTTCGATCCAACCCCAAAGGGTCAACCCGGCTCCCATTACCCCTAGACACAAAAAAAGAATCAAAACCAAACAGAAGAAGAGAAAGAAACGACAAGGTCACATGGAATACTACATGTTTCACCAATGATGATTCTACTTCCATGAGATATTTTGTACTTCTTGTAGCTCAAACTACTACATACACCTCTGTGGTGCCATAAGTACTACAAATGGAATAGAAACTGAGAAAACAAGCAAATGTACTTCAATAATTTGTCAAGAATGTTTCAATTTTGCCAGTCTTGACAGCAGTACCACGAGCAATTAAAAAAATACCATTTATTTCAAGTTTAGCGATTTCAAATTCACATAATATAAGAACGAGAACAGTCAACTTGAAAATCCATCAGCAAGAGGCGAGATATTCATCAAGGATCAAAGAATGAATAAATACAACAGTCGGGAATAAAGATTCCACATTTTCACAGAAAATCACAATGAAAAAAAAAAACTTTTTAAAATTTTTTAGGAGATAAGTGAAGAAGAAGATTCAATTTTTTTTTCTACTTTTGTATGTTAAACAATGGAGAAAGGGGTGTTTGGAAGGGAAGAGAGGGGAGGAGGAAGATTGGGTAGGCTTTTGTGTGTTCAACAATGGAGAAAATATTATTTGGAAGGGAAGAAAGAGGGGATCGGGTAGGTAGCTCGGGGGGGGGGGGGGATATATTTTTTTTTTTTAAAAAAATAGATTTAATTATATTAAAAAATTATTTTTATAATTATTTAAATTAGAATGACACATGTCGTTATTTAATTTGTCACTTTGCCACATCATCAGCGTGTGTATTACACGCATTTTACATTTTTTATCGCGTCAGCAAATTGGGCTCAATTGAAACCATTTGTGAAGGAGTGAAGGGTTCAATAGGTACCTGACTTAATTGAGGTGCCTATACGGAAAAAGTGAAATATTCAAGGGCCTGTATATGTATTCCGTCTTTATTTTAACTTATATACATAACACATAACTATGTTATGTATATGGAATACATAAGCAGTTGCGTATCTGTATTGACATAACATATACATAGCTTAGTTATATATAGAACTCTGTTAGACCTGTTGAGTTGTGCTATTTCAACCTACATACATAGCACACTTATGTATATGAAAGAATGTTAGTCATTGCTCATCTGCATTATCATTATTGAAAAATATTATTTAAGTTTTGGTGAGTATTAAATTAATATCGATTTGCAATGAACATTATTACAGGGGATGAAATACACCAGAATGCCTCAACAGTATTGCAATGTTCATTTTATTGAGAAATTTTTTTGAAAAAAGAGAGCTTGAGAAAGTAGCAAAATTTGATCGAAAATACAAAATCTGATGTTGTTTGATCGACTGCCTTGATTTGGTATTTCAAAATTTTAAAATTCAAATTTATTATTGATTTTAAGGAATTCATTAATCATAGCTCAATAATTGTTGCATTAATTGTGATATAATTAAAGAACAATCATTATTTTCTTATATATCGTTAAATTAGTTTGTTGCTATGTATAAGGTAAGTTTGATATGTATATGTGGTATCATAATTCGGGAGTGAAAATATTTATTAATAAATTCGGGAGTCTCAAAATGACCTGGACCAGTAGGGAAAGACCCAAGAATTTATGTTATTTATACTAGCTATTATAAGTCATTTAAGACATGTCTGCTTCGTCGTTTCAATTGATTGTACTATATCACCTCTAATTAATTATTATAAGTTATCTAATTATTTGAAAATTAATAATATTTCATAGAAAAGTTAAAATAGACACAAAATAAAAAGTTAACTCTTGATATATTAAATTAACTTGATGACTTATATGAGACTCATTTAAATTTTTTTCAAAAGTACTTTTTATAGTAATTTTATTATATCACTTCTAATTAGTTATTATAAGTCATGTAAGTGTTAGAAAATAAATAATATTTAATGAAAAAAATAAAATAGATATAAAATGATAAATTAAAAATAATTGGATGAAGTACTTTGCAATAGGAGTATATGTGTCAAAAAGGGAGTATGAAAATAGTATACTTATTGAGATCTAAATGATTAGATTCAAACAAAAAATTAGATGCATGGTTATGAGTTAAGATTTGAATTATCAAGATTTTAATTTTTATTAGGTACAAATAAATGAAACATAAATACACAAGAAAATTAAATTTTTATTTTATTTTTTCATTTCAATTTATGCTACACTATTTGATTAAGCATGAAGTAGAAAAAATAAAATGCTTTTAAAATTCATGGTATAAATAAACCTTAGATTTTGTGTGGTCATAAAACGTTTCATTAAAAACTAAAACAAAAATTATAGAAATAAATTATTTCTAAAAATTAAAAATAATTTTTTTTTCCGAACAAATTAAAAAGTAAAATATATCATATAAATTAAGATAAAGAATATAAATACTTGAGTCCATGCTCGGGCGACGTGCCACTAGTCTCCATATAGGTTTATATTCAGCTATTTTTTCTCTCTCTTTGTTTAAGGCACCTTTTATTTTTCTCTGTGCCTCACTTTCAACTTCTTAGTTTTCATGTCAATTTCTCTATTCAAGTTGCAATTTTTATCTCGCCTTTAATGGATTAAAAAAGGGAAAATAGCAAAATTAGTCAAACATATGGGACTATCTACAAAAACTTTCTTCTCTTTAAATTAAATACAAAATATATCGGATAAAGAAGAATCATGTATATCTTAAATCTGTGTATCACAAAAGACATAAATTTAATCTGTATATCTCAAATACATATAAATTTTGAAGCTTTGATAGATGTGATTTTGGTATGTGTATCTCAAATACACCTGAAATTTGACTTGTTTATCTAAGCAATTAATTTGATATATCTTGTAATCATTTCAAAAACTTAAAATGCGTCTTGTTATTAAAAGTCAAACCTCCTCTATTTTTGTTGTTTACCCTTACATAATTCATTTCAATGTGATTTATAGTCAAAAGGCCAAAACATATACTGCTCGTATCATTTACTGTTAGCAATATTGCATCTATATTCATTTGAAAAAATTGGAACAATCCATCGTTGAAGAACATTGAAACTTAAATTTTAAAACATGATATGTCACAAACATGAATTGTTATTTTGAGTGGAAAGTATATGAAAAGACTTTAGACACTGAAAGGAGCTCATATCTAAAATTTGAATGTTGTTTAGACGAGATATGAGTGGTCAGGACTGAAAGGCTCCATGTTCATCCATTAAAGATAGCTTCTTCAAAAGTTCTATTTTAAAATTCGATGTGCCACAAACGTAAATTATTTATAGTGAATAATATATCAGAGACTCGAAAGAAGCTCATATCTAAAATTTTGGAATTATGAAAAGGAGATGTGAGTTGGTTGGAATGAAAAAATATGAGCTTGCTATGTATAAATATTGTATAATAGAGTATATGAATTCATATCTAAAATTTTGGAATTATGAAAAGGAGATTTGAGTTGGTCGGAATTAAAAACTATGAGCCTGCTATGTATAAATAATGTATAACAGAGTATATGAATGCATATACATCTCTAGTACATAATAATACGTCTTATATACATGGTTCTACACTATTTATATGATCGATATATTTCATAGTCACTTATGTAATATCAATACTCAACATATACATTACAGATATATGTGGTCATCTTTGTTAAAGATTTTTTTTTGTCACATGTATATTACGTACGAATTTCATTTTTTTTAGCCAACTGTAACATTTATATTCACTACTAAAAAAAGTGCAAATATCGACGAAGAAAAAACCAACAAAAGTGTCGGTTCAAAAACTAACAAACAGTCGATCCTGTCCGTCGTTTTTTTTATTTTTATATAAGATTTTTAATAGAAAAAGGACGGGCACCATCATTTTTTTTTGCGAAAAAATTATAAAAAAAGTTCTTTTTTATTTTTATTTTAAAGAAAACAACCGAAGTCCATTATTTTTGGTTATTGTTTTACAAAAATCAACGGACTTCTTAATTTTTAAAGAGCAAAATTGTTGTTGAGGAGTATAAATAAGATTGATGGAAATATTTTATCAAAGAGTATGTCTGGTCGAGTAGAAAAAATAAGTGGGTTCTATTTCAAATAACTACATCATCGACGGATAGGATCAATTTTTCGTCGCTTTTAAACGAAGTTTTTCATTGCATTGCAAAAAACGACGAAGCTAAATACGCCGAACGTTATTAAGTCGATTTTCCATCGCTTTTGGCCATCAAATTTTGACAAGTTTTTATTAGTGTTGCCTAAAATGATTAAATTATCCTCAAAATCCTAAGAAAACATGTTGGCTTGCTGTCTACTTTAACTCCCTCTTATTAGATTGTAAAAGTAATGTATGTACTCTCTTCGTTCATTTTTATTTGTCACGTTACTCCTCGAGAGTCAAATTGTATAAATTTTGATCAATATTTAATATATAATTTTTCATTAAATGTAGAAGAATTACAACTTATAGCATTTTTCATAACCTTTTAAACATCTAAATTTATAATTACAAATATCAAATTAATTTTTATAAAATAAAATCTAACAAGTAAAAATGAATGAATAATATCTCACTGTCTCTCTATATATAGAGAGAGAGAATGCTATACATGAAATTCTTTGACTTTGCAATTAATATTTGACGTTAGTAGTGAGATAGATAAGTGTTAGTAGTAATACTATAATGATAGAGAAGGAAATAGAAAAAGTAAAAAGAGAATGTCCAGGTGGTTAAGTCGGTTAAAGAAAGGATGGACCACTAATTTAGTTAATTTTATTTTAGTTCACAATCTATTTATGATAAATCTCAGTATTTATACATTAGTCCTTATCATTTTCTAGATTGAGTAGGATTAGTCCTTATTAAGAGTTAGTTAGAAGTGTCAGGAGGGGGGGACACATGTTCAGGTCTGGTCCCACTATATTTTATTAATATTTTCCTTAGCAAACATGAATTGGATGTTATCTTAATTTTGCCTTAATTTCCTCTCTAACTTAATTTTTCTTTAATTCATATAAGTTGTGATTTGATCTTATATCAGTGATATCAGAGCACTTTTCTGGCTCTGTGGTGTACCAATTGTGAATGAGTTGCTAGCAGTTTTGACCGTGTTGGAAAAAATATCACTCGATATGGCATGGTTGGGTGAGAGGCAAGATCAGTTGGAGGCTAATCAGGAAATTCCTTCTCGCAATCAGATGAAGGCTCTAAAAGATATGGAAAATGTGTTGCAAGGTAGAAGACGACCTGAGCGAGGTACGGAGGTTGATGTTATCCAAAACTAACCTTCAAAGAAGTATGATGTGGTCGATGCCAAATATAGTAACCCAATTAGTTTGAGATCAAATCCACAGGGAAGATGTTGAACAGTTGCTTAATTTGATGAAATTCACGAGTAGTGCAGAAAAGTAATTGGGGGATTTTGGAAGTAATCAGTGAGTAGTAACCGATCTTGACTGCTTTGAGTTGTCAATAATAGAAGACGAACACTAGGACTGTGTTCCCCCTGGCTTCTTAACTCTGTAAGTTTTTCGTTCAACCCACCTATTCTGCTGCTCTGCATGTAAAGACGATAAGCTTTGTATTATCAACAATCTTATGAACGTGCTGATAAATCTCACTCTTTACCTTGTGAGTCTCAGTGCATCACCTCATTTCTCCTTGTCTATGACTTTTAGTTCAACCCTCACCTTTTGAGTCTCAGGTTGATTAGATGAGATATCAGAATAGTAATGATGGAAATGAATCTCAAAGTACCGTCTTAATCTTCTTTTCCCAATCACAAACTCCCTTGTGAAGATGTTCACGAATACAGGCTATCCTCAAGCTTCTGCAGTAGCTTCGAGGTCAATTTATGCGAAGAAGATTAAGATACATGCAGTTTATTTTAGAATAGATGAATCTCCCACTTTCCCTACGTAGTTAATCCACCAGGGTTCCCACAACCTTAGTCAGAAAAATTAGCCGTTCATGTTCATGCAATAATCTATGATAATCAATAAAAAAAAGTATGTAATCAATTTCACAATAATGAGATGAATAAAATCTGAAGTCTTCAATTGAATAAAAACCCAAAATCTCAAGAACAAAGTATCAATAATGTAAAGTAATGCTAAAGTATGTAAAAGTGCGTAACCAAACAAAGGAAAAACCCTAAGGTATTTATAGTATCTAAAAAACACTCTAAAATCATAATAAAAATGAAAAAGGAAAAGTTAAGTCGACACATGGTATGACTCATCCATCCACTCGTATGCTCATCATACGAGTCGTACCGTGCCTTCTCATATCCATTCCAATGATTGGTCTCCCAAGGTTTCAACTTTTTTATCTTCATACGACTTCTACTTATGATTCGTATCTTGATCATACGACTCGTGTCCTTCTCTCGTATCCACCTGAGACTTTTTTTCCAAACTTGGACACTGGTCTGCTTACGGTTTGAACATACGAGTTGTAATCAAACTTCCGACTCGTATACTTCTGAGACTTTAACTTTGGATTATAGCTTTAGACATTGTTATGCTTACGACTCCTAATCATGACCTATACCTTCTGCTTACGACTCGTATGACTGATTTGTATCTATTCTTCACTTAGTATTTTGTTTGGGTCTTTGGTTTTGTTGTGGTTATGTGTCATCCTACGAGTCGTATGATGTGTTGACGACTCGTGAGGTGACTCGTATCTTGATCAGACTTGGTCTTTTCAGGGTTTTTTCTTCTATTTTCATCCCAACACTATTGTAGACCTATTTTAACTGCAATAAACACAAAAGTGCATCATATCTACTAAAACAACATAAGTACATGCATAAATTCATGGTTTTAAGCATCAAAAGTGTCGTATTTACACGTCACATCAGAGGTGCTTCACTTAGAAGGGGAACTTTACTCATAATTATATTCGTCTCTTCAAATGGGAGTTCTCCGGCTTGAATGAAGATATCCTCTTCTTCTCAGATGGTAAGGAAACCTTCTCTTAATAGCTCACTAAGTAACAAATTGAATTATCAAGGCTTGGAACCTCAATCCCAAGCTTTCCCTAACCAAAAAAAACTTCCTTCATCAACAGGTGGATCTTCGATTCCACTTTCCACTGGAGCTACTACACCATCCCATTACAACTATATTTTAATACAACCTTAGAACCCATCCTGTCCTGTTTAGATGCAAACTACTACTGTGTCTACAGTTCCTTCCTAATTTACTCCCATACCATCAATCCAGTTGATAGAACCACATATCCAAACCCTTTTCTCACAAAGTCCATATCCTAACTCCTCCAACAATCAAATCAGACTTAACCTTATTGTTACAACCAAAATACCTAAATTCCCCTGTCAATCTACCACATGCACCTTATTTCAACTACACATATGCCTCTTCACAATAATTCCAATCCCTTCCTTATATGCCTAACCCAACATATGCCCACCTCACTTTAAACCTGCCCACATTTACCAAATACACCAAAATCAAATTCCTAAAGTTTGATAGAGGGGACTTGAGGTCCTGTCTATATAAGGTAGAGTAGTTTTTCTTAGTACAGGAAACACCCATCCATCAAAGGATGAAACTTATTGCCATTCATTTTGATGGTGATGCCCTGCAATTGCATTAAGTCTATATGAGAAGCAGGGGACAAGTACCACTTTCTAGTTGTAAAGAGTATGTATATGCGTTGGCTGATATATTTGGAGATGGTTTCTCAGATCCAATGACTGAGCTTATGAATGTAAAACACACTAGTACACTTAAGGAGTACCAGAAGTCATTTGATAGTGTCATGACTAGAATTAATCTTCACGTGGATCATGTTATTAGCATTTATTCCAATAATTTGAAATCTAAAATTAGAGATGTGGTGAGAATTAGGAATCCTAGAACCATACCCCAAGTTTATTATCTATTCAGACTTCAAGAGTTAAATTTTATTTCTTGGAGTAAGGTGTTGAAGATCTCAAATGCTAGTAAAAAATAGTCATAATTATACAAATGGGAGGAGTATGTAGAGTTACAGTGGGAATAATAAGACCAGAGATGGACCATCTAATTTTAAAAAGGGAAAAGTGGTGAACACTGATAATACTAGAAGGAAAAGGTTGACAATAGCTGAGAATTGATATGGATGAGAAGAGGTCCAAGGGATTGTGTTTTTTCTATGATGAGAAATACTCTTTAGGGAATAAATGCAAGGATAAGAAGCATTTGTATTGCTTGAAATTTGAAATAGAAGACCAAGATGAGTTAGCATCTGATGGGGAAAATAATGTAATGAATGAAGATCTGGATTTGGATGATGAAGAGGTCTTGGAGAATTGTGAAATCTTTCTTCAAGCCTTGAATGGGACTAAAGGGTATAGAACTTTGAGTATCCAAGGGTTTACTGAGATAAAACATAACACCATTCTTATAGATTGTGTTTCCACCCATAATTTCATTAATGACAAGGTTGCTCAGAGGATTAGTTGCTAGGTTTATGATATTAACCCTCAAGATGTGTCTGTAGTTGATGGTAGAGTTATACAATCTGTTAAGGGAAGCAAAAGGTTTAAATGAATCATGCAAGGCATATTATTTCAAGATAATTCCTTGATGTTTCCAATAGAAAGTTGTGATATGGTATTGGGTCTTCAATGACTATGCAAGTGGGGGCATATATATAAACTTTGGGAAGTTTATGTAATTTGAATATCAAGAAAAGTTTGTAACATTGCAGGGGGCTTATCCAACCTTTAAAGCAATGGATATTAAGGATTTGAATAAAAGTTTTATGGATACTGCTTAGATCTTCATAATTAATGTACATGTTACTGGAGTTCCAAAAGAAGGGGTAATACAAGCTGAAGAAGCAAGTCCTAAGGTGATAAAAATCCCTAGTATAAGAATATCAAAAGTTGTTCAGAGAACCCAAAAAACTACCTCCTTCCAGAGTTGTGTTTGACTATTACATTCCCTTAAAAATGGTAGTCAAACCAGTAAATTCTTGGCCTTACAGGTACTCACCCATTTAGAAGGATAAAATTGAAAAGATGATCCTAGAAATGTTGGACAAAGGTATTATTCAATATAGTTCTAACTATTATGCTTCCCCTGTAATGCTAGTGCGTCAGAAAGATAGATCTTGGAGGCTTTGTGTAGATTATAGAGCCTTGAATAAGGTGACTATAATGGATAAATTTCCAATAACTATAATTGAAGAATTATTAGACGATCTAGAAGGGTCACAGGTGTACACAAAATTTTACTTGAGAGAAGGATATCATCTAATCAAGATGGATACTAGTGATGTGCAAAATAATTGCATTTAGAAAATACTCTAAACACTATGAATACTTAGTCATGCCATTTGGATTGACTAATGCTCCTTCCAGTTTTCAAGGTTTCATGAATCATGTGTTTAAGGTAGACTTGAGAAAATTTATACTAGCATTTTTTTATGACATACTAGTTTATAGAAAGAGTTTAGGAGAGCATGTGGAACATTTTTAGGATAACCTTTGAAGTATTGATTTAACACTAGTTTTTTGCAAAAGAAAGCAAATGTGTCTTTACAGATAAAAAGAGTAGAGTACTTAGGCCATTATATATCAGCTGAACGAGTGTCTACAGACCCCTAAAAATAGAAGTTGGGAAATCATGGCCTGAATCTGTGAACCTCAAATTGTTGAGGGTTTTTTTGGGGCTAGCAGGATATTATAGGAGGTTTATAAGGAGTTATGGAGTGATTAGTAATACCTTATCAGACTTACTGAGAAAAGTTAATCTAAAATGGTCTAGAAAAGCCACAAAAGCTTTTAAAAAATTGAAGCAGTTGCTCACATCAGTTACAAAGAAAATATGTTACAAAGAAGATGAACCTACATATCCGTTCCAAATGAAAAAAAAATAATCTATAACACTTGATTTAATTGTACTTTGGTTTAATGGTACTTTAATACCATTAATTCTCATCTTGCAAATATCTTTTTGGCATCCCTATATAATCATATATCTTTGGAGAACAAAACACACCAAAAAGAGGAAGTATCACAAAAAGAATGAAAGAAAAAGTCTTCCTCCTTTCCTTTTCCTCTTGAATTATTTTGGGCAATTAGTTTGGGTAACCTCCAAACATCTAGACACGAGTGAAAATGTTTGGAAGTCATTGCGGAACCTTGGGGAGCGACCGTCTAGAAGAATTTACACCGGAGTCAGGCCAAAATTGCTTTCAAGACAGTGTCTTGTCACGACACAGTTTTTGTGACTATTTACTTATTATTATTAATTTTAGTTCCAATATCAATATTGTAGCACTTTTTCAATAATTTAAAAGCGATTTCATTACATACAATATTAGTAAATGACTATTTTTTTGAACAAAACTTTTTTTGATTTGTCAAAACTTGAGCCATTGGAGGAAAATAATTTTAAACATTGGTCACAAAAACTTTTGATTTTCTTCGAACAAATAGAAGTTGATTATGTTTTGTATAATGAACCTCCAACCGATGGTTCTAAATTTTTACTGGATCTAACATTGTTGTTGATGATGTTGCTAAAAAAAATTGAAAAGGTAACAAAACAGTTAGAGGACATTTGTTGAACCATATGACTATCATTTATTTGATTTATTTGTTACTTATAAATCTGCTATGGAAATATGGGATAGTTTAAAAAAGAAATACCGTGTTGATGATGCAGGAAATAAAAAAAATTATCAAACAGTAGATTAAATTTCAAATGGTTGACAATAAACCAATCATGAAATAAAGTCATGAAAACGAAAATTTAACTGTTGATGTTCTCAATGAGGGCATGAAGATGTGTGAGATTATTCAGGATAATGTTCTGCTAGAAAAATTTCTACCATCTTGGAGTGATTACAGAAATCAATTGAAACATAAGAAAAAGAATTTAACTCTCCAAGAACTTATCAGTCACATAGGACTAAGGAGGCAAATCATCTCAAAAATAATATGGAAGCTCTTTCTCTCAATTCTTCTAAACATAACCTTGCAGAATCTTCTGGTACTATTGCAAAGGACAGGTACAAAGGAAAATAAAAGAATATCCAGAATAAGGAGCAAGTAAAGAAGAAAAATTATTTCAACAAGCCAAAGAATCAAATTAAAAGATCAAAGGGGCCTTCTTTTATTTGCGAAAAACTTGACCACATGGTTGTCCAGTGTTATCCAAGAAAAGGAAAAAAGTCAAATCATAAAAGACAAGATGATGTCCAAACTTATCTTACTGAGGGTGATAAAGTAATTGCTACAGTAATCATCGAGGCAAATCTGGTAACTAACAAGACTGATTGGGTGTTGGACACAGGCGCTTCAAGATATTTCTACGCCAATAAAGAGTTATTCCATGACTTTGAAGAATCCACCGATGGAGAGTGTGTCTACATGGATAACTCCACTACTGCTGGAGTTATGTGTAAAGGAAAAATTTTACTTAAATTCACTTCTGGAAAAATATTAGCCTTGAACAATGTTATGTATGTGCCCTCGCTCCCTTGAAACTTAGTTTCTGGAGCACTTCTTAACAAAGTAGGCCTCAAACTTGTTTTTGAAGCTGGTAAAATAATTATTTCTAGTGGAGGAGACTTTTTTAGGAAGGAATACCTTAGGAGGGACTTATTTGTACTGAACATTGATCAAGATATTGCCAATAATGCAAGTATTTCTAATTCTGCTTATATTACTGAGTCTATTAATTTATGACATAGTAAACTAGGTATGTTAATATTGATTCTATTAAAAGACTTAGAAAAATTGAATTAATTTTTTCAGTAAATATTGACGATATTTCTAAATGTCCTATGTGTGTAGAAGCAAAGCATGCCAAAAAAACCTTTTAAATATGTTACTAGTAGAAAGACTAAATTGCTTGAACTAGTACATTAAGACTTAGCAGATTTTAAGAACACTATTAGCAAAGGTGGAAAGAAGTATTACATTACTTTTGTTGATGACTTTTCTAGGTACACTATGGTATACCTCCTTAATTCTAAAGATGAGGATGAAAGCATGTTTTTAAAATTCAAAACAGAAGTAAAAAATCAATTAGACAAATAAGTTAAGAGATTTTGATTTAATAGGAGTGATGAATATAGTACTAAAAATATAGAAGATTATTGTGAGAAAAATAGTATCACCCATGGTTTAGTGCTCCCTATAATCCCCCAACAGAATGGTGTAGCCAAATGAAAGAATAGAATTCTTAAGAAAATGATGAATCTACGCTTTTAAGCTCGAGTCTAGCTGACTATATGTGGGGAGGGGGGTGGGAAACTGCCTTATCTGCATGCTATATCCTTAATAGAATCCCTCATAAAAACTTAGACAAGACCTCATATGAATTGTGGAAAGGATTTGCTCCTAACTTTAATTGTTTTTTTGTGTAGGGGTGTTTGACTAAGGTTGATCTACCTGATTTTAGATGGGAAAATATAGGCTCTAAGATTTTTTACATTGTCTTTATTCGTTATGCTCAAAATAGTGCTCCATATAAATTTATGTCATTAAATGATTATTCTATTTCTGAATCTAGAGATGCAAATTTTTTTAGCATGTTTTTCCTTTGAAAATTTATGTGCTTAGTGATGTGGAAAATAATACTTCTATATCTATGTTTGTTAACGCTTATGTTATGCCTGCATATGATGTTATTGCTAATGAACATGAAAATAAACTTAGAAGAAGTAAAAAACGTATAACTGAGACTAGTTTTGGTTCTGAATTTATCACCTCCTTCTTAACTGGGGATTTTGATATTGATACTTTAAATGATGAATTAGTGTTTATCTACTTGATAGAAGAAGACCCTAAAACTTATTATGAAGCAATGAGTTCAATAGATTCAATGTTTTAAAAGAGACTATAAAAAGTGAATTAGACTCTATAATCACTAATCACACTTAGGACTTGTATGATTTGCCTAAAGATTGTAAACCCATAAGTAACAAGTGGATATTTAAGACAAAATTGAGGCCTGACGGCACAATTGATAAATATAATGCTAGACTTGTGATTAGAGATTTTAACCAAAATAAATGTGTTGATTATTTTGATACTTATTCTCCTGCAACTAAAACAACGACCATTAGGACTCTTATTACTCTAGGCGCTATTCATAGTTTAGTGGTACACCAAATGAATGTCAAAACTGCTTTTTAAATAGTTATTTAGAGAAAGAGGTCTATATGACTCAACTTAAGGATTTTGTGGTCCTAGGAAAAGAGAAAAAAGTATGAAAATTGAGAAAGTCCATATATGGACTAAAACAGGAACTTAAGCAGTGATATAAAAAATTTAATTTCACATTAATGGATAATGAATTTGTTGTTAATTCATCTGATACATGTGTTTATTCTAAAATATTTCTCATGAACTATACTAGGCCTAATATAACTTATGTTGTTAGTAGATATACTCATAATCCCAATAGTAAACATTGGAATGCTCTTTATCGCTTGTTAAGGTATCTGAGAGGTACTATGGATTAGTGTTTGCATTTTAATAAATTTATTGTTTTTTTAGAAGGTTTTTGTGATAGAAACTGGGTGACTAATTGATGTGCTATAGAAATATAGTACTTTCGACGCTTAAAACGGTGAAAATATGCAAGTTTCTTAGGTTATTTTGTTAGATATGATGTGTTTTGGGTATGTTTTATAGGAAAATAGGTTGTGGATGCTAAGTTCATGAACAAGATGAAAAAATGGTGTTTTTGGCTACTTACTTGATCAGTTTTTGGGTATTCGTAACATTTTTTGGATGTACGTGACCAAAGCACATGATGAAAGTTGAAGATTTGAAGTTTGGTTGCAATTATTGGAAGGACCCGCACTTACCTATGTCTACATGTAGACCATATATAGAACATGTGGTTTGTATAAGACTATGGTAAGTGCTGGAATTGAATATACAGACAATAAAAGAGATAAAAAAAACTTTTAGCACTTACCTATATCAATATGCAGAGCGCATGTAGCACATGCGGCCCGCATATAGTACGTGCAGACCGCATGTAGGTAAAGCAAGTGCTAGAAGTCCAAAGTCCCGAGAGCAGAAACTACAGGAATTTAGGTGTCTATATGTGCCCGACCTAAGGCCGCATGTGGCACATGCAGCCTGGACACACATAAGTGGCCACAAACCCTTTTTTGTTCTTTTTCATCTGGGCTTTGATTTTAGGGTTTTCTCATGTACAATAAATACCCCTTATGTGGTTTTTAGTAGAAGTTACACACTCTTGATGCTAACAAAAACATTTTATTTTGAGATTCAATTTTTGTCTTGGAGTTCTCTTGTATTGATTTTGATTGATTAATTCAATTAAAGTTTTGGGTTTTTACTTGAGATTATTGTGATTTTATCTTATGTTTTCAATCATGAATGTTGTTGATTACTACACAAGCATGAGCAGATAAAAACCCTTACCTAGGATTATGGAAACCCTGGTAGATTGACGAAGTAGGGAAAGTGCTATTGTTGTGCTGAATCGATACCCATGAATGCATTGTATTATCTTCACTTTAATAGATATCTTAGCGGTTGCAATCGTTAGGATCCCACCTAGATTATTTCTACTTGCTCCAAAAGAGGAGTAGTGACTAGGAAAAGATAACTACAATAGTAATTTAAAGTTTAATAGTCGATCCATGCCACTAGGTATTATCTAATATTGTTTGCTTTCATCTAATAACTAGAGACTTAAAAGGTAATAATTAAATGGGATCAAGATAAGGGTTAGTAAGGCGACATCTTGAGACTCAAAAGGTAAAGAGTAAAATCTATCTGTTTGTCCAAAAGACTGTTGATGGTACATAACTTATCAAATTCTGCATGCAAGATATCAGATTAGTTCAATAAAGCATAATAAGCCTACGGAGTTGATAACCCAGGGGGAACACAATCCTAGTGTTCACCTACGACTGATTACAACCAAAGTTGATATTATCTACTAGTCCGATATTGATACTCAAATCCCCTCATTTATTTTTCCAATTTTTTCTGTTGATTCACGATTCTACACATTCTCTTGGGATTCAACCCCAACCTTTGTTTAGTTACTATAGTTGTCAGCGACTGTATAATATTCTGATTGAGGGTGTATCTTAGGTGTTACCAAATTTTGGTGCTGCTATCGGGGAATACGGTATTGATTTGTGAATTGAGGGTGTTGCAGTTTATGGGGTCCTTTTTTTGTGTACTCAGTTGGGTATATGCTGGTGTATGCATAACATACAAAGTAGAGGCAATCCCTTACTCCCAGTGAATTTGAATCTAGATAGAATCCTAGAAACACCTCATAGGATGACAGAACCGAAAAGAGACAACATTCTTGAATAGGTTCGTGATGATGTGCCTCCCCTTTCTTTTGAAGGAGTTCAAGACATTGTTTATCAGCAGATGGAGGTTCTTTTAGAATAATCCTCTAATGAGATAAGGGCAACATAAGAATCTCAGTGGATAGCTAGGGAGACAGAGCTAGCTGAGTAGAGACAAGAAGCAGACCACCAAGCAGCGCTCAGTGGAAATTGGAACAGAGCTAGAGGTGGTTGTGCCCAAGTAATACCAGCATATCAGTATATGCAACCATATGTAGATGATGAAGAAGATATGAGGTACGTTAAGCCGGTAGAGATTGGATACATTATTCCTCCTGTCTTGCCTCCCAATGTTAAGTGTAATATCTCTAGTGCTATGATCCAGGTCTTATACTTAAAGGGTGTGTTTGGGGGGCTTCCTATAGATGATCCAAATATGTATCTGAAAAATTTTATTGGGATCTGCATTTCATATATCATACCTGGGGTAGATCAGAAGGCACTTAGATTTAGGTTGTTCCCTTTTCTCGCCTACTAGAGAAACATCTTTATGGTTGGGGGAACTTTCAAGAGGATCTATTAGTACATGAAATGAGTTACGCAGACAACTCTTGAACAAGTTCTTTCCTCCTTCTAGAGTTTTGCAGTTGCAGGACAAGATTTATAATTTTAGGCAGCTGCAATCAGAATCAATGTACAAGGTATGGTTTAGGTTCAAGAAGAAGCTTAGCATGGCTCCCAACCACCAAATTTCAGGTACAAGCTTATTAGAGATATTCTATAGATCCCTGACCATAAGTTCCAGAGATATGGCAGACACTATCTCTGGAAGAGCCCTCATGGGACTGCGATGGGAGAAAGCTTCTAGTATTATGGATCAGATCTCGCTAACTAATCGAGGGTGGCAAACTTGAGAGGTTGAGAGAAGTTCTGGCACTTATACTATTGGAGTTTTCGGTGAGCAAATAGTGGTTGAGGATGTTGTAGCTCAAAAGATTTCACTATTAAGAACTGATATTAGTGAGTTGGCCAAACAATTTGCAATAATAAATTTTGCAAAGATTAATGTAGTAGAGGCACAGGGTACAGCCTCTAGAGTTCATGAGTATAAGTTAGAGAAGGAGGCAAAGTATTTGGACGGTTATATGGCGGGTTTTTTAGCTCAAAGACAAGGAAATCAAGTTTGAAACTATTAACGATAATAAATACAAATACATTCCACCTGACAAATGAGATGCGGAATCAAGAATAGAAGAAATATTGTCTAAGCTGATGAAGGGTCAAGAGAGCCAAGAGACTTGCCTTAAAGAACATAAGGTTGATATTTTAGGATTGACCCAAAAGGTTGAGTCACATGCAACTGCTATTAAGTAGCTGGATCAGCAGTATGGGCAACTTTCTGGCACCCCACCTGATGAGCATTATGCAGAACCCTCAACACTTGTTCATTGTGTGGTTATAAAAACTAGAAGTGGAACCCCACCTGATGAGCATTTTGTGCCTACTACTAATGAGCTAAAGAAGGATAATATTGTTGTTGACAAGCAACCTGAAGCTGAGTTTGAGAAGCTGACTTATAGTATGATGATTATGAGAGTGAGTACGATGAATACTGGGTTGAATATGAAACCAAATATAAGGTACAATATTTTAGCATGATTTCTCATGCACCATCAGTAGAAAAGAAGGAGGACCCAAGTGCAGTCACCATCCCATGTTCTATTGGGTGTTTTGATATTAATCAGGGTACTTGTCATATAATGTGGGTATGGTTTAGGGGCATTGGTCATATGTTACTCAGTGTAATTTTGGTTGGTTACTGTCCAAGATATGAATGGACACTATACGAGTCGTATAAAGATGGTACGAGTGAGGAAAACCACGTGTATGTTGATTAGTGTGTCATGCTCTTGGTTGGCTACCTAGAGTATAGTTCTAAGGTACTAGTCATATGTGATGGATATGAGTTGGCCCTTTTAGTCGTATATTAGACAATGTTGGAGTCCAAATTATTGCCTAGGGTACGAGTGGTGGGTACCAATCTTATGTTAGTTCTCTCTGTACTCTTTGGTATTTAAGGAATCTTACTCCTCTCTTATTGTTAGTTCAACCAAATTCATGCTTTAATAAATGATTTTCATGATTTAATTGTGGGTATTGTTTAGTTTTGAATTGTATGTTGGGGGTTTTGGTTGTTAATGGATGAATATTGTTTTTCCATATTTTTCTTATGGTTTTCATGTTAAAATTATGGAATTGAACATGTGGTTGTATGGAAATGGTCAATCGGTACTTGGTTTTGGTTTTGGAAACTATATGCCCTTAACATGTTTGTTAAAATGCCTATGAGAATGGTTTTGTCACATAGTTTAACTTTTATTGAAACTATTGCATTGCATAATATGGTTATGGAACCTAAATTGATTTAAAGGGTTCTAAATGATTCGGTAAGGCCTTGGTGGCTATGGTTTTGGTATATTGAAAATCATGTGGGGTACATGGAAATCCCCTAAGGGTTGGCTAAATGACATTGCTTGCAAGCTATAGTCGGTATGACGATACCATTTCATAAATCCTTGGTTAATAACTTTCTGAATTGGTGGTTGGTTATGTGTTAATGGTTTTAATTAGGCAATAATAGCGAGTTGTGATAGATTACCGTGAAGGTGTGAGTTCGATGGACGAATACTGGAAACTCTCATTTGCCGACATGAGGGTTGGTCATGGCGACCTTATACTTTTGAGGTACATAGAAATCCCCTAAGTTATACTTGTAATATGTATCATGGAGGGTGAAGGGTACACGGGAATTGCTGACCCCTATGATATCTTCGATTCATGCGGCTACACGTACTGGGGCCCGTTCGGAGGAGGGTAACACTAGACCCATATAGCTCGTGGGTGGATTATGACGATAAAGCTACACAAACGTAGGTTAATGTTTTAAATGCATGCTAAACCTGGTTCCCTTTCCCGGCATGGATTATATATATATGGATGTGATTGCATATGGTTATTTACCTAGTTTTAGATGTTGGAATTATTTTATCCTTACTCCTGAGTACATGCTAGCGTTCATCCGCTAACCCATCTTTGGGCACTATATCCTCATGCGATGCAGGAATCATCTATACTACTACTTCTATTCAGTAACTTGTATTCAGAGATAGCTTTGTATCAGATTAAAATAGTGAACTTCCATATTTTGGAAGGCTCCATTTCATGTTATGGACTTCTTTACATACTTTGGTTATTTCTTATACTATAGGTTTTTGCTATGGTCGGGGACATGTTCCAATCGAATATTGTTTTTAATTTCTGATAGAGGTTTATGAGACTACTTTGGGTTGGCATAGGCGGTATTGGTATTGGTGTCAGCCTTAGAATTGGTATTGGTATTAGGTCTAACACCATTTGACTATATTTTATTAATTATTGTTCTATTTTATTATGTTATATATATATATATATATTCAAAATTCATTCGACATAAGGTGTATGGCCGTTATGGTTGGGTATTGAGAGTGGTCTCTGATCCCAGTTAGGCTTGAGACATCCGACATGACTAGGCCTTAGTTCGGGTCGTGTCATATTGGTACCAAAGCCCTAGGTTCATGGTAAATTGGGAGTCCACAAAGCCATGTCGAGTAGAGTCTCTTTTAAGGGTATGTAGTGTGCAACACTAATAAGGGAGAGGCTATAAGGCATTTAGAAATGCTCCTCTTTCTTGTGTTCTGTTTTTAAGCTATAGAGTCTAAGTCCTGAATTCTTCTCTAATTTTCATTTGTTTATTTTTCAGATCATGCCTCGATGATCTGAAGTTCATGAAAACTCCTCTGTCCCAACTGGGGACAATGTTGATGGGATACGCTCTACTCATGGGATCCATACTCAGTCTAGGAGTCCAGTTCTGTATTATTTTGGGGTTCCATCAGTTCCCTTTAATCCATCTCAAACCCCTCAGGCTGAAATGACAAACGCTGAGTTTTGTCAGTCTATCCATATATTATCACAGTTACTAGTTACTCAGTCTAAGAGTGGTGTTCCTATTACTCCATTTCTAAGGCCACAAGGGTTGGCCAGTTCATGAGGGTAAATCCTCTGACGTTTACTAGTGTTAAGGTGAAGGAGGATCCTCAGGGTTTTCTGGATTGGATGGAAAAGATTATTCGAGTTATTCATGCCACTATTGTGGAAGGCATAGAGTTTGCAGCTTATCAGTTGAAAGATGTGGAGTACCAATGGTACGAGGAATGAGAACAGTTAAGGGGTGATGGTGTTGAGTTGTCTTTGTAGAAGGATTTCTCCAATACTTTTATGAATCACTTCTTTTTCTAGGAGTTGAAGGAAGTAAAAGTAGAAGAGTTTATTAATCTAAAATAGTGTAAGATGTCGGTAAAGGAGTATACCTTGAAGTTTCACTAGTTATTACGGTATGTTCTGGAGTTAGTTTTTAGTATGAGGCCCTGGATAAGAATGTTTGCTTTGGAATTATCTCGTGAGTTGATCCTTGAAAGTAACATTTCCTTGTTAATTGAGGACATGGATATCTCTAGGTTGGTGGTGTATATGAAATAAGTAGAGAAAGAGAAGAAGAAACAGATTGAGTTAAGTAAGAGGCAGGGCAAGAAGTTTAAATTTTCTGACCAGGGTGGTGGCCAACAACAGAGTGGCAGGGATGGTGGTAAGTGTCCCAAGAAGAAGTGGGGCAATTATGGGTCCTAGTTGATGGCTAGTGATCCCTACCCAAAGCCATCGGGTGATAGGTATTTCCATGGTGGCAACAACTTTAGGGCGCAAGGTACCTAATCTCAAGCTAGTGGGTCTCAGTCAGCTCCATCATATCCTTCCTACAGGTTTTGCGGTAGATTTCATTGGGTTTTTTATGATAAAGGAAGGGACAGGTGCTTCAACTGTGGTCAGCCAGGGCATATGCTTAGAAACTGTCTGTTGGTAAGGTCTCTTAGGGGGAAAACCAGGTTCTAGTTGCTTCATCATCAGCTCTGGTACCAAAGGGTGCACCATCTAGTTCCAGCACTGGTTGGAACCGCCTTTATGCTCTCACTACCTGACAAGAGTCTGAGGCATTGCCTGATATCGTGACTGGTATGTTGAAACTCTTTTCTCGTTATGTGTATTTTTTACTTGATCCGGGGTCCACTCTCTCTTATGTGACCTCATTTATGGTTATGCATTTTGGTTTTGGTTCAGAGTGTGTTTTGGACCTTTTTTTTATTTCTACCCCGGTAGGTGAATCTATGATTGCTAGAAGAGTCTATAAGGGGTGTGTGGTATCTGTTGGTAGTAAAGAAACTTTGGTAGATTAGTTTGAATTAGATATGGTGGATTTTTATGTTATATTTGGGATGGATTGGTTGCACTCATGCTATGCATCTCTAGATTATCGAACCCATAAGATTGTCTTAAATTTCCCTAATCAACCGGCTATTGAGTGGGAGGGTGGTTCCCTAGATCCTAAGCGAAGGTTTATTTCATATCTTATAGCTCGGAGATTGATCTCCAAGATGTGTCTCTATCATCTAGTCTAGGTTAAAGATTCTAACTTGGAGGGTCCTTATTTGCATTTTGTCCCTGTGGTAAATGAATTTCCTGAGATCTTCCCTGATGACCTTCCTGGTGTTCCTTCGAATAGGGATATTGGGTTTGGGATTGATCTTGTTTCTAACACTCATTCGATTTCTATTCCTCCGTATTGATATAATCCAGCTGAGTTGAAAGATCTTAAAGAGCAATTAAAGGATCTCTTACATAAGGGTTTCATTCATCCTAGTGTGTCCCCGTAGGTACATCGATGTTATTCGTGCGTAAGAAGTATGGTTCCCTGAGGTGCATTGATTATCGGTAATTGAATAAGGTAACAATAAGGAATAAGTATCCCCATCCAAGGATAGATGACTTGTTTGATCAGATAGGGTGCTAAATTTTTCTCCAAAATAGATCTTCGATTCGGGTATCATCAATTAAAGATTAGGGAGAAGGATATCCCTAAGGATATTTTTCACACTCGGTATGGGCATTATGAGTTTTTGGTTATGTCTTTTGGGTTAACCAATGCCCTGGCAGCATTCATGGATTTGATAAATAGGATTTTCCATCAGTTTCTAGATTTATTCGTCATTGTGTTTATAGACGATATTTTGCTTTACTTTAAGAGTGAGGTAGATCATGGTAATCACCTCTGTGTTGTATTACAAACTTTGAAGGAGCAACAGTTGTATGCCAAATTTTTGTAGTTTGAATTCTAGTTGAACACTGTCACTTTTCTGGATCATATCATTACTAGTGAAGAGATCATGGTGGATCCACAAAAGGTTGTAGTGGTTAAGACGTGGCCTAGACCCACGACTCTAACTGATATTCAAAGACTCTTGGGTTTATCTAGTTATTACCGGAGGTTCTTAGATAGTTTTTCTTTAATAGCTGCCCCGTTCACTAAGTTGACTCAGAAAAATGTAAAGTTCTTGTGGTCTGATGCTTGTGAGGGTAGTTTCAAAAAGCTGAATGATAAGCTGACTTCAGCTCTAGTTTTGACTTTGCCTGAAGGCATTGATGGGTTTGTGGTTTACTGTGATGGGACACATGGGGCTTGGGTGCATTTTAATGCAGCATGGTAAGGTATTAGCTTATGCCTTTAGATAGTTGAAGGTGCGTGAGAGGAATTATCCAACTCATGATTTGGAATTGCTAGGTGTGGTGTTTGTGATGAAAACATGACGTCACTATTTGTATGGGGTGCATGTGGAAATAGTTTCTAATCATAAGAGCCTGCAGTATATGTTTACTCATAAAGAGCTAAACCTCAGGCAAAAGAGATGGCTTGAGCTGTTTAAGGATTATGACATGAGTCTTCACTATAATCTAGGTAAAGCTAATGTGATTTTTTATGCTCTTAGCAGGTTGTACATGGGGAGTCTAGCTCATGTGGATAAGGAGAAGTGGGAGTTAGTGATGGATATTCACCGTTTGTCTAACATTGGAGTTCGCCACTTAGACTCTGAGAATGGTGGTGTGTTCGTTCAGAAATTGGTGCAGTCATCTCTTGGTGCCGAAATCAAGGAAAAATAAGTGTTAGATCCTATATTGATGAGGATCAAGGGTGATATTGGTGGGCAGAAGGTGATGGCCTTCGATATTAGTGGTGATGCTACTTTGCGGTACCAAGGGAAATTATGTGTTCCCAACGTCGATAGTTTGCAAAAGAGGATCTTGGCTGAGGCGTACGAGTCACACTATGTTTTTTATCCTGGTTCGACAAAAATGTATCATGACCTCAAGGAGATATATTAGTGGAACAATATGAAGAGAGATGTGGCAAATTTTATGGCCAAGTATATGGTATGTCAACAATTCAAAGTTGAGCACATGAGGCCAGGGGGATTGTATCAAGAAATTAAGTTGCCAGAGTGGAAGTGGGAAGTGATCAATATGGATTTTGTTACTAGTCTTCCTCGGTCTCGGAATCAGTTTGATTCAGTTTGGGTCATCATGTATAGGATGACAAAGTCTGCACACTTTTTCCAATGAAGACTAACTTCTCGACTGAGGATTATGCAAGGTTGTATCTTCATGAGATTGTGAAGCAGCATGGGGTACCGGTTTCTATCATCTTTAATCGTGGTACGCAGTTTACATCTCACTTTTGGTGGTCATTTCAGAAAGGTTTGGGGATCGAGGTGAGTCTTAGTACAGCTTTCCACCCACAGTCAGATGGACAAACAAAAAGGACTATTCATACATTGTAGGACATGCTTTATGCTTATGTGATAGACTATGGTGGTAGGTGGGTTGAGCATTTACCTCTTGTGGAGTTTTCTTTAATAATAGCTACTACTCCAACATCGGGATGGCTCTGTTTGAGGCCTTGTATGGTAGGAGGTGTAGGTCTCCTATTGGGTGGTTCGACGTTGGTGAGGCGGAGATGTTTGGCCCGAATTTGGTTTAAAAATCAATGGAGAAGGTGAAACTGATTCAGGATAGACTTAAGGTTTCCCAAAGTCGCTAGAAGGACTATGTGGATATTAGAAGAAGAGAGTTAGAGCTTGAGGTTGGAGATAGGGTGTTCTTGAAGGTATTTTCCATGAAGGAAGTGATGCGGTTTGGTAAGAAGGGGAAGCTTAGTCCCCGATATGTTGGTCCTTACTCGATCTTGATAAAGGTTGGTAAGGTTGCATATGAGTTGGAATTGCCTTCCTGATACGAGCCAAATGGCCAACTTAGATTTTGATGACATCTTTGGAGTCCAACACATAGAGACTCAAGACTTGGTCACCTCAAGTATGCAAGAACAAGCATGGAGGACCAGTTTTAAGCATGCCATTAAGCAAGGCCGTGTGTGGAAGATTGCTTGGAGCATTAAAGACTTGAGGACTCACGGTTTTGGACCACACTTAATGACTCATGGTTTTTGGAGCATTGAAAAGTCTTAAAACACTCCAAAACCGCCACTCTACTTAAGGGTGTTTTGGTCATTTTTATCCTTTTCTTACACTCCATCGGAGCTCCTTTCATAAGGGCATTAGGGTCATTTTGTCTTCATTTTTTAATAACTATAAGTAGGCTCTTTAGGGTTCATTTCATACTTGGTTTTTTATTGATGGAAGACTTTGAAACATTGCAACACCTAATTCTCTCTAGGTTTTGAGAGTGAAACACCTTAGTTGTAGGGCTTGGAAAAGCCAAAACCAAAATGATGGCTAATTCAAGTATGGATTCACTTGAGTTGCAACTTGGCTTAAAACATTGGTCCTTTGATTTGATACATCTTAGGGTTTCTAGTGTTTATGTAAGCATTTGTCTAACCATCTATCCTTTAATATATTGCAAATTGTTTGTGTTTTGTGCTTCTCTTCTTGTTGTCGTTTTGTGTCTTGTTCTTTGTGGACTGTTTTATGACATTTGTGGACTATTTTGTGTCCTTTATGGGCTGCCTTATATCATTTGGTATCAGAGCTAAGGTTGATTTTTTTCCCACAAGACCAATCTTGGGCTCGGTTAGTAGAAAAATAAAAAAAAAGTGTTGTAAGTATTGGTGTTCTTGGTCGAAAAGTGTTCTTGTTGTTGTTGTTGTTTCGGACGAGATTTCAGTCTAGATCTAGGTGTCTTTTGCTTGTCTTAGTTTTTTCAAAGTGTTATTTTTGTCTTCACTAACACCTTTAAGTCTAGATCCGAGTTGAGCTTGAACATTATTGTTGGTATTATTGTTACGATTTCAAGAACTTGAGCATTGTGGTGGTGGTGGTGGTGGATCCAAAAACTTGAAGGAGTTAGCTGGAACTTGTGTTGGGGGTTATAAGCTTGAAAATATGTGTTTTGATTCTTGGAGGTTCACGTGAGGTTTGGTTTTCAAACTTCTATTGGAGGTTCTGTTGTCTAGTTGTAAAAAGACTCTTCAATAGTGTTTTTTTGATCCAAAAGCCAAGTAAAAAGAAGTGAAGTCTTTGTTAGTCTTGAAAACAAGTCCCAAAGACTTACCAAAAGGGAAGGGGGACAAAAATATCTACCAAAAGACTTGTTTCCAAAAGGGAGAAAGAACACTTTCCTAGGTGTACAAAAGAGGAAAAGACCACCAACCCCTCAAAAAGGTGTCTTGCCCAAAAAGTGTAAGACTAGTTAAACCTTTTTGAAAGGTGAAAAGGGCTCCAATCTTGTTGTTTTCTTATCCTAGGTGGAACTATACACTTCAAGAATTGAAAATTGATAGTTGGGAAAAATAAGAACTTTTCAAAAACCGCAACCAATCCTAGACCGCCACATCACCAAATTCCGCACAATACCAAAACCTTTGGCTCAAAATCTTGGATTCTTAGTTTCTTGTTGTTGATTCTTATACTAATTGGCAACTAGTAAAAACCTACTAAGTTGTAAATTAGATTTTGAATACATTTTTTTGTATTAGCATTATTTTATGCTTTTCTTGTTTTTGAATCGTAGTATTTCTTGGCTCAAGTTTAGAAATTATTTTCTTGAGTATTCAAACAAAGAATCCATTCCGACCAAGGATTAGACTCACCCCTTGACTCATCACGGACTTCAAGCCGACTTGCAATACTTGTGAATCCAAGTGTGAGACGATCAAGTGGGTGAGAGTATGGTGAGGTTGTTTTGAACTAACTTGTGTTTTGTTTTGTAGGCTTGTTCTTTTTCTATTTTTTTTCGGTACAATTATAAGAAAACCCGCGGCTTCAACTTCTCAACCCATGGACAACAATTTCACCAATGACATTTTGACCTACCTTGACACTATGTATCGAGATCTATCTATGATAAATGAAAGGTTGGATCGTATGGTAGGTCAAAGGGAGCAAGTTGGCTTCCCGGACACACGTCAAGAGGAAGGCCGTAGCTCATGTGAAATACAAGGTAAAAATTCTATCCCCTACACTCCTATGAACTTTGAATATTGTGTTGTGGCTAGTAGTAGCCAAGTGGGTGTAGTTGTGGCTTTGCCTAGGGTAGAGGTGCTTGAGTCTTCCTTTGGTGATACTCTTGGTATTTTTAGGTAGTGTGAGGACCAAATTCTTATCGTAGGTATGCAAGCACTAGTTGATCCTTTAGATGACAAAATTGATTCTCCTCATGAGAATGATTTGTGTCCATCTAGTGCTAGCACTTATAACATGACTAAGGTTCCATTACCAAGTGGCGAGAGTATTCACACAGTAGTTGAAACTTATGAAAACCAAGGTGAGTCTACGTTGGTATATGAGTTTCCAACAACTAATGAGGATGTGGACAATGATCAATCGGGCAAAAATGACCTTGATGTGCTCGATTGTTTAGGAAACCCAAATTGTGATTGTTTTGGTAAAGATGGTTTTACTTGTGATCCCTTTGATGGCTATGGTGGTTTGTGTTTAAGTGAGGATTGCTCCTTTGGGTGATATGTACCTAGAAATTTCATCTACTTCTTCTTTATGTGTTTCTTATGTTGGGCATACTCCTAGTGGAGATTTTGAAACTAGTAGTAAGTCCATGCATAAGAACCCTTTATTTGAAGTTGACTTGTGAAACACCTTTCTCAACCCTCTTTTTGTTCATGATATTTCCAATGGTGATAAAGAGGGTATGCTTAACTTTGAGGATGGCACCCTAGGGGAGAGTGAGAGTGGTCGAGACCTGAACCCTTAGTTACGTCTTGCATTTGACCCTGATAACTTCTTAGGGTATGAAGGATCGATAGTTATTGGTCGGTCCACTTGTTTGAGCGGAATTGATATATGTGTTACGTGGACTTTACTTTCAATTAAGGCACCCCCCCCCCGATGGTGATTCATTTCGCCAACTCCTTTGTAATATTTTTACTAAGTTCCTTGTGATTAAAACAAAGGATGTGTGGTTATATCTCAAGTGCATACCTCTTTGGCATGTTGATGTTTCTTATTGTGCTAACTCTAACCCTCATGTCATGAGGATGTGGTGCTTGTTTGTCTTTTCTTTGTTCTTTCAAGGTTTGGATTCGAGGTCGAATCCTTTTCAAGAAGGGGGGGATGATACGAGCCAAATGGCTAACTTAGCTTTTGATGACATCTTTGGAGTCCAACACATAGAGACTCAAGACTTGGTCACCTCCAGTCTATAAGAACAAGCATGGAGGAACGGTTTTGAGCATGCCATTAAGCAAGGTCGTGTGTGGGAGATTGCTTGGAGCATTAAAGACTTGAGGACACACGGTTTTGGACCACACTTAATGGTTTATAGTTTTTGGAGCATTGAAGAGTCTTAAAACACTCCAAAACCGCCACTCTACTTAAGGGTGTTTTGGTCATTTTTTGTCCTTTTCTTACACTCCATAGAAGCTCCTTTCATAAGGGCATTAGGGTCATTTTGTCTTCATTTTATAATAACTATAAGTAGGCTCTTTAGGGTTCATTTCATACTTGGTTTTTTATTGATGGAAGACTTTGAAACATTGTAACACCTAATTCTCTCTAGGTTTTGAGAGTGAAACACCTTAGTTGTAGGGATTGGAAAAGCCAAAACCGAAATAAGGGCTAATTCAAGTGTGGATTCACTTGAGTTGCAACTTGGCTTGAAACGTTGGTTCTTGGGGAGGTAACGTCCCTCTTGTGTCACCGTAAGGGTTTTGGTGATTGTTTATGTAGGTTTTATAGGTTCTTAGATTTGATACATGTTAGGGTTTCTAGTGTTTATGTAATCATTTTTCTAACCATCTATCCTTTAATATATTTCAAATCGTGTGTTTTGTGCTTCTCTTCTTGTTGTCGTTTTGT
The DNA here is from genome assembly GCA_030864215.1 of Capsicum pubescens. Taxonomy (NCBI): domain Eukaryota; kingdom Viridiplantae; phylum Streptophyta; class Magnoliopsida; order Solanales; family Solanaceae; genus Capsicum; species Capsicum pubescens. The sequence goes on from CM061549.1 coordinate 59,692,462, forward strand.
GTCTTGTTCTTTGAGGACTATTTTGAGACGTTTGTGGACTGTTTTGTGTCCTTTGTGGGATGATTTATATCACCAAATCATACAAGACAACCAACAACAACATAAAATAGTCCACAACGCGCAAAAAGAACAAAACACAAAAACGGAATCAAGAAGACAACAAAATACACAAACTAAATTGCAATATATTAAAAGGATAAATAGATAGACAAATAAGGGATATAAATCCTAAGAACCCTAAGATATATCAAATCAAAAGACCCTCAACACCTACGCACAACAATTACCTAACTCCTACGTAGACACAAGAAGGGTGTTACCTCTTGTAGCACTAACTAACGTCTCAAGCCAAAATGTAACACAAGTGATTCCAAACTTGGAAGCCCTAGTTACGGGTGGGATGTGGCTTTTCCAAGCCCAACTCTGAAGTGATACACTATCAAGAGAGAGAGACTTTCAATGTTTTCAAATATTCATCATCAATAATCTAAGTGAAAATAACCCTAACATGTTCTATTAATTCTATTACAAGACAAGACAAAATGACAATAATGACCTTAATGAGGAGGGGCGCCATGGAGTGCATTTGGACAAAATGAAGTGACCGAAATGCCCGTAATAAAGGCGACCAAAGCCGTGAGCCATTAAGTGTTGTCCAAGGTCGTGAGTCCTCAAGTCTTCAATGCTCCAAGCAATCTTCCACACACGGGATTGCTCTTTGGTGTGCTCAAATTACACCCTCCATACATGATCCCGTGCCCTCAATGTGACCAAATCTTGATTCTTCACCTATTGACTTCGAATGATGTCATCAAGAGCTAAGGCGGCCATTTGGCTCGTATCACTTCTAGTTTGAAGTCCATTCATTCGGTGTTCAATATTTCCATGTTGAGGAAGTATATGGGTGATTCGTCTCAAATGGTGTCTATCAAATATATTGGTATTTCGGATTCTTTGTCTTATGAGGAGTTCTCAATTGAGTCTTAGATCGGCAGGTTCATCGGTTACGGATCAAGGATGTAGTTTCGGTTAAGGTTCTTTGGAGGAACCATAAGGTTGAAAATGCTACTTGGGAAGTGAAATAGGACAAAAAGTCCAAGTATCCATTCCTATCTTATGCTTCGAAAATTGGTGTAGAAGGTATGTGTTCTTCATCATACTTTTGTTTTCAAACTTTGTTAAAGAAAAGATTGAATTTCTTGCATCTTTGTTTTCTAACTTGGTTAAAGGTCGGAGTAAGGGGTGTTTGGGGTTTAAATCATTCTAGTCATGCCTTGTCCCATCGTTCGAGGACAAATGATCTAAGTGAGGGATAATTGAAACACCTTGGCTTTTGACCCTTACAAATTTTTTAAGCTTCTGAATATCATATGACTTGAGGGTACTTGTTGTATGATATGGGTAAGGTTTAGGGGCCTTGGTCGTTTGTTACACAGTGTGATTTTTGTTGGTTACTATCCAATATACGAATAGACACCATACGAGTCGTATGGAGATGGTACAAGTGAGAAAATCCACTCGTATGTTGATTAATGTGTCACACTCTTGATAGGCTGCCTAGGGTACAGTTCTAAGGTACTAGTTGTATGTTATGGATATGATTTGTCCCTTGTGGTTGTATGTTAGACATTGTTGGAGTCCAATTTGTTGCCTAGGGTACGAGTGATGGGTACCACTCGTATGTTGTGGGTACGGTTTGGGTGGTGTGGTCGTACCCTCCTACGCATAATTTTTAGCTTTTAAGCTGAGGATATTTTAGACATTTTACACCTCAAAACCAATAAAACCCACGTCCTATAACATTAATTGGTCCCTCACTCTTCACTTGGAAAGATAAAAAACACTTTAAAATACTCTTAAATCTCTCTCAAGGCTCTTGGCTTAAGAAAGTCTAGGGTTTTCTTTAAAGCAAACAACTAAGGCTCTAAGGGGTGGTTTCTCTCTGTACTCTTTGGTATTTAAGGAATGTTACTCCTCTCTCATTGTTATTTCAACTAAATTCATGCTTTAATGAATGATTTTCATGATTTAATTGGGGGTATTATTTAGTTTTGAATTGTATGTTGGGGGTTTTGGTTGTTAATGGATGAATATTATTTTTCCATGTTTTTCTTATGGTTTTCATGTTAAAATTGAGGAATTGAACATGTGTTTGCATGGGAATGGTCAATTGATACTTGGTTTTGGTTTTGGAAACTATATGCCCTCAACATGTTTGTTAAAATGCCTATGACAATGGTTTTGTCACATAGTTTGACTTTTATTGAAACTATTGCTTTCCATAATATGGTTATGGAACCTAAATTGGTTTAAATGATTTTAAATGATTTGGTAAGGCCTTGGTGGCCAAGGTTTTGGTAAATTGGAAATCATGCGGGGTATATGAGAATCCCCTAAGGGTTGGCTAAATGACATTGCTTGCAAGATATAGTCGGTATGACGATACCACTTTATAAAGCCTTGGTTAATAACTTCTGGAATTGGCGGTTGATTATGCGCTAATGGTTTTAATTGGGTAATAATAGAGGGTTGTGATAGTTTATCGTGAAGGGGTGAGTCGGATGGATGGACACTGAAAACTCATGTTTGCCGACACGAAGGTTGGTCATGGAGACCTTATACTTGTGGGATACACAGTAATACCCTAAGATATACTTGTATATATATATCATGGAGGGTGAAGGGTACACAAAAATCCCCGACCTCTATGATATCTCTGATTCGTATGGCTACACACACTGGGACCCGTTCAGGGGTTAACAATAGATACATATAGCCCGTGGATGGATTATGATGGTAAAGCTACACAAACCCAGGTTAAGGTTTTAAATGCATGCTAAACCCAGTTCCTTTTCCCTACATGAATTATATATATATATGTATAGATTTGATTGCATATGGTTATTTACCCAGTTTTAAATATTGGCATTATTTTATCCTTACTCCTAAGTACATTCTAGCGTTTACCCGCTAACCCATCTTCAGGCACTGTATCCCCATACGATGCAAGAACTGACCATACTACTCCTACTGCTTTGTAACTTGGATTCTGGACAACTTTGTGTCTGATTGAAGTTGTGAGCTTCCATACTCTGGAAGGCTCTAATTCATGTTATGGACTTTATTACATACTTCGGTTATTTCTTGGACTATGGGTTTTGGCTATGGTCGGGGGCATGTATCGACCAGATGTTGTTTTGATTTTAGATGGAGGCTTTGTGAGACTACTTTGGATTAGCATGGGCGGTGTCGGTATTGGTATTTGGGCTGACACCATTTAACTTTATTTGATTTATGATTTTTCTATTTTGTTATGTAATATATATATGCGAAATTCATCTTACACAAGGTGTAGGGTTGTTATGGTTGGGTATTGGGGTGGTCTCCGGTCTTGATTGGGCTTGAGGCACCCAACACAACTAGGCCCTAGTTCGTGTCGTGTCATAGGTTCTTACCAATATGCCCCTAAAAGCTGGATCTTGACTTGAAAATTAGAACCACACCTTCGGAAAAACCATCCATTGAGGAGCCACTGGTATTGGAATTGAAGGCCCTCCCATCTCATTTGCAGTATGCATTCTTGAGGGCCAACAATAACCTACCGATGACTATTGTGGCAGATTTGGCAGGAGCACAGGTGGAAGCATTGATATCGATATTGCAAAAAATTAAAAGAGCTATTGGATGGACCATTACAGATATTATGGGGATTCCATCAGGTATATACACACACAAGATATAGCTTGAGTTGGACAACATTCCCAGTATTGAGCATCTGAGGCGACTGAACCCTCCAATGTAGGAGGTGGTAAAAAACAAATAATCAAGTGCTTAGATTTTGGGGTAGTTTTCTCTGTTGCATACAACAAGTGGTAAGCTCGGTTCAATGCGTGCCAAAGAAAGAGGGAATCACAGTGGTCTCCAGTGAAAAGAACGAATTAGTACCCATGAGGCCAATGATCGGTTGGAGAATCTACATAGATTATAGAAAGTTGAACAAGTGGATACAAAAGGACCATTTTCATATGTCTTTCATGGATCAAATGTTGGATAGACTAGCAGGAAGGGGTTGGTATTATTTCCTTGATGGGTACTCGGGTTACAATCAAATCATGATTGCTCCCGAGGACTAAGAAAATACTACTTCCACTTGCCCATATGGGACCTTTGCATTCAAGAGAATGTCGTTCGTGTTATGCAACGCACCTACCATCTTTCAGAGATGCATGATGTCCATATTCTCTAATATGGTGGAGGATACGATTGGGGTATTCATGGATGACTTTTCAGTTGTTAGGGACTTATTCGATGATTGTTTGACCTATTAGGCCAGTGCACTGCAGAGATGTGAAGAGTGCAATTTGGTGCTACATTGGGAAAAATATCATTTCATGGTGAAAGAAGGTATAGTTCTAAGGCACAAAATATCCAAACATGGTATCGAGGTGGATAAATCTAAGATTGAGGTAATTGAAAAATTACCACCACCGGTGTCAGTTAGAGGCATACGAAGCTTTTTGGGCCATGCAGGCTTTTATAGGAGGTTCATCAAGGACTTCTCTAAAATTACAAATCCTCTATGCAAGCTTTTAGAGAAAAAGGTGAAATTTATGTTTGATGATGCATGTATCAAGGCTTTCAAATGCCTGAAAGAGAGGTTGATTTCAGCACCGATTATTGTGTCTCCTGACTCGTCTGCACCCTTTTAGGTCATGTGTGATGAAAATGGAGTGGACTTGGGGTACTTTTTCATATGAGAAGGTGTTAGCGGCATCTCAAGACTTAATTCCTTGGTTTTTCAATTTTGCCAACTATTTGGCAAGCGATCTTGTCCCAGAGGATCTATCTTTCCAGCAGCGAAGAAGATTTATGCATGAGGTGAGGAAGTTCTTTTGGGATGAGCCATATATGTTTAGGATTTGTGATGATGGTGTGATTCGGATATGCATCCCAGAGATGGAGATGATAAGTATTCTAGAAGTTTGTTATCCATCACCAATTGGGGGTCACCAAGTAGCACACGCACAACCCACAAAATTCTTCAGTATAGGTTTTATTTGCCTATAATTTACAAGGATGCTCATGATTTTTTGCAAACCTATGACCAATGTCAGCGTCAAGGCAATATTTCACGGCGCCATGAACTCTCCATGACACCTATTCAGGAGTTGGAGTTGTTTGATGTGTGGGGGATCAATTTTATGGGCCCGTTTGTGAGCTCTTATTGCATGAGATATATTCTGGTAGTGGTTAACTATGTGTCAAAATGGGTGGAGGAAGTTGTACTTCAAGATAATGAAGGTAGAAGTGTCACCACCTTTTGAAGAAAAATATCTTTTCTCAATTTGGAACTCCACGTGCAATTATCAGTGATGGTGGATCTCACTTTTGCAACTGCCAATTCAAATCCTGCTTGATAGATGTGGTGTAAGTCATAAGGTATCATCTCCTTACCATCCTCAGACAAAAAGGCAAGTGGAAGTCTCCAATAGAGAAATAAAGTCCATCTTGGCAAAGACTGTGAATGCCAACAAGACTAACTGATTTAGAAAATTAGACGATGCATTATAGGCTGACTGGACAGCCTATAAGACCCCATAGGTGCCTCACCATATCAAATTGTATACGGCAAGGCATGCCATTTATCGGTTGAGCTTGAGCATAAGGCACTATGAGCATTGAAAAGGCTAAATTTTGAGTAGCGTGATGCAACAAACTTGAGGTTGAGAAAGGTGAATGAGTTAGATGAATTTCGAATCCGTGCATATGAGAGCTCGGCCATATACAAAGAAAGAATAAAGTTGTATCATGACAGAAAAATTAGGAAAAGAGTATTTAAACTCGGTGATTTGGTCTTGATGTATAATTCAAGACTCTAGTTATTTCCAGACAAGATAAAATATAGATGGACTAGTCCATTCACTGTGGTTAAGGTATTTCCACATGGTGCTACAGAAATAAAGTGTGATAGTGAAATCCTGTTCAAGGTAAATAGGCAGCGAGTGAAGCACTACATAGAAAACCTGGAGGAAGTAAAAGTCTATGTTGACATAGACCTTAGCGAAGTCTGAGTAGCCAAGGGAACTGGGTCATTCCACAAAAATAAATCAAGCGCTTCTTGAAAGGAAACCCAAGGTACATGGACACTTAGTGTGTCCCATGTATGTTCTCACGTTTCTATGTTTTACTTTATTTTAGTCAATTGGGGACAGTGCATAGTTTTTTTAGTTGAGGTTGGGGTATACCACAGCCGCCGTGGATTTTTTTTGTTGTTCTTCTTTTCCTGTCGGTCACAATATAGTTGCATAATCGGCATATCTAGATTAAAATTTGTGTTGTATTGTGTTGTGTTTTTGTGTAAATAGGAGGTTTTTAAGTATTTAGGGCAGTTTGTCATGTTTTTGATTGATTTTTGAGAAAAATGATATCCCTCCAAAATTGTGTTTTAGAACTGTGTGAATGTATATATGTGTGAACATTGTAGATCTTGTTATGGCATTAGGATTAGAGACACGATACTCACTTGATAATAATTGCATGAATCAAATAAGTAGTAGATTGTAATACTCACTTGTGTGTGAGAGATGCTACTTAGTTCCCTTTGTGTGTTGAATTCAGAACTTTCCCAATTACTTTTTCCTAGATTGTAGGATAAGTTGTTAGGAAAGGATCATAGGCCATTTTTTTAGTCCACTTTTAGCCGAAATGACCTTTTCTATTTGAAATTGTATCCCTTGATCCCTGTTTTGAGCCTTATAGTCTATTTTTCTTGTTACACCTTTCACCTTCCCATTTTTGTTGCAATAACCTACTATTTTGGCCCATTCCTCCTTGGACATTATGCACCTCAACTCAGGCAAATTGCCTGAGTTGGGGGTGGCTATCATAGGGGTGCGTGGTGTAAAATGGGTATGTAGAAGGGTAAAATAAGAGAAAAAGTTAGTAGGGTTAGGTGTGGTAGCAAAAGAAAAGAACAACAAAAAGAAAAATTATGAAAAAGTGAAAAAAAATTATAAAAGACCACACCCAACCTGAATGTGCATTAAAGAATAAAAAGGGATAAATAAGGGTGGAATAAAAAAAGAGATGGTTAAGTCTGGACCCCAAAAGTAGTTGTAGTTCCAAAGAGGATTAGTCACTTGATATATCTATATGTACCATACCATCCCCTCAAGCCTACATAACAAGTCGAATAAAGTCCTATAATGATCCTAACTTGGTTGTCCAAAAATTAAGGTAAAGAAAATAAGGGTAAGCCTATGGTATTTGACATACATTGATTGGAACTTCTCTTCTAAGTGTGAGTGTCTCTTGGCTATCCCTGTATTGACATGTATTATTTCATATGAGTGAGTGGGACTTCCTTATTATGAGGGCAATATGAGTCATATTGCTATCTGTTTACTTGTTTGGGTAGTGTAACTTGTATATATGCATGGTTGTTTGTTGCTAATGTGATGCCATCAATTGATCCTTTAGTGTCACACAGTTGTGCTTCATGTTTATACACAGTTGGTTTTGAAAAGGTTAAGATAGGAAGGGGTACTATGGTTTTAGCTTAAAGTGTTGATTGACTGCTTTGAATAGCTTAGATTCTCCTAGTTAAGCGTCGAATTTTGTTTTCTTTTATTTTGTTGTGTTGTGTTGCCTGAGGAAATGAAAACATTCTAAATTGAGGGTGTTGATATGTTGTAGAAATGTAGCACTTTCAACGCTTAAAACGATGAAAATATGCAAGCTTCTTAGGTTGTTTGGTTAGATATGATGTGTTTTGGGTACGTTTTGCAGAAAATTAGATTATGGATGCTAAGTTCATAAAAAATATGAAAAATGGTGTTTTTAGCTACTTACTTATCAGTTTTTGGGTATTCATGACACTTTCCAAATGTATATGACCAAAGCACGTAATGAAAGTTGAAGATTTGAAGTTTGGTTGCAAGTATTGAAAGTTCTGGTACTTACCTATGTCTACATATGGACCACGTGTAGCATATGTGGTTCGTATGAAACTAAGGTAAGTGCTCGAATTGAAGATCCAGAGAGTGAAAGATCTGAAAAAGAACTTCTGGCACTTATCTATGTGAACATATGTAACGCCCCAAGTCTACACCCTGGGTAACACACGGTGCTTACAGTCCCCAGGGACCACAAGCTAACCCATGAGCTGGTACCTGTTGTGAGCACTAAATAATACAATAACATATGCGGAAAAATAATCGATAAGCCATAAGGTTTTAAGTAATGAAACTAATAATATCGGTAAACCAAACTGATAATACTGATAAAAATGTCTGACAATGTCAAATGAAGTCTGAACATTGAATAACTAACTGAGATGTCTGAAAGCCTCTAAACTGACTGAATATGAGTTGATGGGACGTGCCCCAACTAACTCCAACTAACTACTGAACTTAAAGCATGAAAATAAATATTTTGTCCTCAAAATATGAGGACTGACCATTGCTACAGCTGATAGCTTGAGAAGTCTAGGTGCGATTCGGAAATTGGGCGTCCGAACCTATGATATGATACATCATAGCGCAAGAAAAGAGTATGCGATCAGTACTTTGAATGTACTAGTATGATAAATGAGGTAAGTTGATTGCATGGTTTCATGAACATGAATAACAACTGTTTGTATGCATGTACGTAGATATGTAACAAGTAAAACTGGATAGAGTACATGAAATCTATGGACACTGAGGATACATAAAGTCTGTAAGTGCTAAGGATGCATGTCCAAGCATATAACATGTTCTGAATATATTCTATAAATATTGAAATGCTGAAGTCTGGTAACTGAATCACTGATATCTGTATACTATAGTCAAGCAACTGAAACTAAATTACTGGACTGAGACTGTGGGAGCTATCATCTAACCGATATGCCCCAAATGAGCAAGTTTGGGGTCCAACCTGTGACCCTAGTTGGAAGGGTGTTAATACCATACCACGGGTACTAACATTGGCTATGTGGATCCACTAAACTGTAGTATTGTCCCGAAGGACTAAGGGTGTCAAGCCTAACTGACGGGTGACCCTTGTGAGGTAGTCAAGCCTAATCTGATAGGTGACTCCTCTTATCCTACGCTAGCTACGTAGTTCTGGAGTTCAGGAATTGCTACCAACTACTCTGCCTATCTGACGGGGAAGCCGTCATCCTTTCCCTCACTCGGTACTAAATCCTACTCCCAACTAAACTGACTCGGAATGCTTAACTGTTATGAGTTTACCTGATCTTGATAACTGACTGAATTGATATTGCTCATATTATGTCTAAAACTATTCTGAATCTACTGAGGCTAAGTAAACAGCTATGTTTTCGGGTATTCATTACCCCCAGGACTCAATATCAATAAGAGTAAAATAGTACTTAGGCTTTGAGGACCAATTATGAAAGCATTCATTAAAAATCTATTCCTGTAGGCATTTTATCAAATACTTGACATGCATGGTTTAGGCTAAGCATGGTAATAATATAAATCTTGAAGTAATAGCATGATTTAAACATCAACAATACTTAATCATGATTTAATTCTGAAAAATAGCAATATGAAAACATGTCGGATTTGATAATGACGATAATTTTATGTAAGCATGGTATGAAATCAAGATTCATGAAGATTCATGGTTGAAATTCCCAATTAAAGATCATAATTGCTTGTAAAGATCACAATTTGAATTTAAAACATGGTACTTAGACTCCATGGGTGAAAGGAACCCATGAATGAATACTTAACATACCTGGCTTGATGAATTCGTGGAAATTGACGGTAAATTCTTGGGATTTGATCTTGAATTTGAAGGCTAAGATTTTTGTTCTTGAGAGAATGATCTTCAATTTTGAGAGAAATTAAGTAATTGATGATTAATTAGGTTATTTAGGGGTTAATTTCGTGTTAGGATTGATTACGGCCGTGAAAAAATACCAATTTACCCCTGGGAAGTTATTAAAATTTATCACTGAAAATCTCAATTTTGGGCTTCACCGCGACGCGGTGAGCCACTGGAATTTGGCTGACACTGTTTAAAAAGGAACGAGCATGAAATGGACTGGTGGCGCGACTCGGTGGTATCGCGGAGCTTCACTGGAAAATGACAATTGGGAAAATAGCCCTTGGCGCGACACGCCATGATCGCGGAGCCTCACTAGAAAATGCCAATTGGGAACTGGCATTTTTCTGCGTCATAGGCTTATCACGATGGCTCACTGGAAATTGACAATTTTCATTTGGACTGCCTCCGTGATGCGGTGAGGCACCATTTGACACACTGTTTTACATAAATGGTTATAACTTCTCACCCTGTTATCGAATTTGGGCGAATTTTATATCGTTGGAAAGCTGACTAAATTTCTCATGCAATGGCAGGTCCTAAACTTAAAAATTCCAAGTATTTTAAAAAATTATATAGGAATACTCGTTTACTGAGAGTTAAACTGAGCTAGAGAAATACGGGGTATTACAACGTGTGGACCGCATGTGGGTAAAACAAGTGCCAGAAGTCCAAAGTCCCAAGAGTAGAAGCTGCAGGAATTTTTTCTGGCACTTGTAGGTGTCTACATGTGCCTATCCTCGAGCCGCATGTGGCACATGCGCCTAAGGTCAGGCAGCATATGGACACACATAAGTGGCTATCATCTATTTTTTGTCTTTTTTTGTTCGAGCTTTGATTTTAGGATTTCCTCATGTACTATAAATACCCCTTATGTATTTTTAGTAGAAGTTACACACTCTTGATATTTACAAACATATGTTGATTCTAAGATTCAATTTTTGTCTTGAAATTCTCTTGTATTGATTTTGATTGATTAATTCAGTTAAAGTTTTGAGTTTTTACTTGTGATTATTGTGATTTCATATTATGCCTTTAATCATGAATGTTGTTGATTACTTCACAAGTATGAGCGGCTAAAAACCCTTAGCTAGGGTTGTGGAAAGGGTTAGTAACTGGGATCAAGATAAGGGTTAGTAAGGCGACATCCTGAGACTCAAAAGGTAATGGGTGAAATCCATCTGCTCGTCCAAAAAACTGTTGATGGTACATAACTTATCAGATTTTGCATGCAAGGTATCGGGTTGGTTCAACAAAGCACGATAAGCCTACGGAGTTGAGAAACTAGAAGGAACACAATCCTAGTATTCACCTACGACTGATTACAATCGAAGTTGATATTAGCTACTAGTTAGATATTGATACTCAAATTTCCACATTTACTTTTTCAGTTTTTTCCATTGATAGCCATGATTCTACGTATTACCTTGGGATTCGACCTCAACCTTTGTTGGGTTACTATAGTTGGCAGCAACCGTATAATCTTCTGATTGAAGGTCCTTGGACGTTACTACTAAGAATGATGAAGTTAGCTCTACTGTATACCTCCCTCAAAGTGATTATGAAACTGAGGTGATGAATAGGTGTCTTGAGACCTATCTCAGATGTTTTTTCTTTGAATCTCAAGTGAATTGGTTCACTTATTTAGTTGTTGCTGAGTGGTGGCAGAACATCACATTTCACGCTTCCATACAAACTACCCCTTAAGAAGCTTTATATGGACAACCTCCACCCTTACACTTACCTTATGCAATTGGTGACTCGGGAATGAAAGATATAGATAGAAGTTTGTTGACCATAGAATTCAATTTTCAGTTATTACAATACCATCTGCAAAGAGCTCAACATAGGATGATCCCTCAAGCTAACAAACACAGGTCAGATTTGCAGTATAAAAAAGAGATTGGGTGTATATAAAGATTCAACCATACAAACAAATCACTCTTTCATGCTCTTCTTTTTTCAAACTATCAGCTAAGTGTTATGGCCCATACCAGATTTTACAAAAGTAAGGAAAGGTGGCTTACAGACTCTCTTTACCTGTTCAGTTGATGTTACACCCTACCTTTCATGTATCCCAACTCAAAATGTGCCTGACAATATTAATCATCTTCCAGTTGTTGACATTGTCAGTCCATATTGCCCTCAACCACTGAAAATTTTGGATAGACTTATGATACAGAAGAGGAACAAGGCAGTTGCTTAAGTGTTAATTCAATGAGATCAACTTCCAATTGATCAAGCAACTTGGGAAGACTCAAGATCAGATTTCTTTCATTTTTTCCTTAAAGTCAAGGAAATTTTCAATAGGGGAGATCTGATAGAGAAGGAAATAGAAACAGTAAAGGGGAATGTTCAGGTGGTTAAGTCGGTTAAAGAAAGGAGGGACCATTGATTTAGTTAATTTCGTTTTAGTTCACAATTCATTTACAAAAGTCTTAGTATTTACACAGTAATTTTTATCATTTTTAAATTGGGCAGAATTAGCCCTTATTCAGAGAGTAAGGGGGGGAGGGAGAAGGACACATGTCCAAATCTGATTCCAATATATTGTACTGATTTCCTTAGCAAGCATGAATTGAATGTTATCTTAATTTTGCCCCAACTCCTCTCTAGCTTAATTTTCTTTTAATTCTTGTAAGTTGTGATTCGATCTTGTGTCATATAAATATTTACACGAATTGACAAAATGAGTAACAATTTGTCGTATTACATCACAGCTTTATTGGTTACTGGTCATAGTCTTTTGTTGTTTTCGCATACCTTTTTAGTTCATTTTAAATTTTGTATGTCATTTAAAAGATAATAATTACTACATATTTAATATGTTAAAAATAATAAATAAAAATAAAAATATTTAATAAGAAATAATAAAATAACCGAGAGATTACTTGATTTCTTTCTACCGCCATTTTAATTTGCAATAGTGAATCTTTTCAAAACATTTCACAATTTTTTTTCGACCATTTTCATCTATAACAATGAATAATTAATTTAAATAATTGTAACATATTTTTGCTTTGTTTCGAGGGTCTTTAAAAAATTTAAAAAAAATTGAGACTATTTCTTAATTTTAGGTCTTATATTTTATTTTTATTTCGATTATGTTAATCTGTTGGCATAAGATTTCATGCGCAAAGACGAAGGTCTTGCAATTAATTCGAACCCTCTATATACTAGTTCAACAATACTAATTATATTTGAGATAGCAAAGAAATTTTGTTGCAAAAAAGTGTATAAAATCAAAGAAGGATATTTTTGTAAACAAATATTTTTTTATAGAAATTATGTAAGATGTATTATTTCTTATACATCAAATCAAATAATGTATAAGAAATAATACATGTATAACTAATACAAGTATAACTAATACAAGTATTACTAATGCAAATATTACTAATGCACTATATTTTGTATTGATCTTATACACTCTATCAAACGACCCCTTACTTTTAAGTACCACCTACTTCTTGTCTTCTTCCATATGCACCAGGAGTTGGCCCCATATTTTCATACTTTTCAATTTGTTTATTTAATTGTTCATATAATTCATTTAAAAAAAAATACTAACTTTTATTTTAAATTTTTTTCTTAATTTTAACATTTCATTATTACATGTTCATTATTGTAAAAACTAACCAATAACAATCCTCAAATATTTTCTAACCTATATTATTTTGACGGGTAAAAAATATATTTTAGAGTCTAATTATTTTTAATTTATACTAAGGTGATATTTTTTTGGGGATAATAGTATCTATTTTATCATATTGTTTTTATTAATTAATGTTTAATATTAATTTATGATAAATAATTTGAAAAATAAGTAATCAATTAAAGATAAAACATAAAAACAAATAATTATATTTTATTAAAATATAAAATTGACAAGTAATATAAAAATCTTATTTAGGAAAATAAGTGACTAATACATTTAATAAGTTTGTCAATATAAAGATAGTTTGTACAAAATGATCGTATTCACGTAATCCACTCCCAATATACATCATAAGAGCTCGCTTGGTCATAGAGATACTCGATCGAATTTTATTTGTCCATCGTATTAAAAATAAGTATTTAATAATATTTATTTAACTTAAAAATAAATATATAATTCATCTTTTCTATTCATTTTATCATTTTTGTCAAATATATTTTTAACGATACTAAATTTATTATACTCAAAGCATGATATAATAAAATTATTATTTTTTATCATTTTGGATACACGAAGAGAATAATTACTACTATATATATATATAAGCATCAGTTAGCAGGCAGCTGGCACGATTGACATAAAATTATTAAAAAATTAATAATATTTAATAAAAAGAATAAAATAGACATAAAATAATAAATTAACTCTTAATATTTTAAATTAATTTAACATCTTATATGAGACTCACTTAAATATTTTTCACAAATATTTTTGAAACAATTTTACTATATCACTTCTATTAGTTATTATGAGTCATTTAAGACGTGTTTGTTTCGCTACTTCAATCGTGACATTTAGTTGACTATTAAAATTATATTAATACCGCTTAAATTGGAATAGAAGAAAAAATACTATAAATCACAAAAATTAAAAATTTAAATTATTTTTAAAAATATAAATTAATTATTAATGCCACAAAAATATAAACAAATACCATATTATAAATTACAATAAGCAACAGCTTAAAATAGTAAATTATAAATATAAAAAAATATTATAAATTACAATAATTAACAGCTTAAAACATATTAAAATTATAATTAATTATCTAAATTTTATTTGTATTTGAGACAAAAAATAACATATGTACAAGCCCATATCTAATAGATAACTACCTACAAGATTGCTGAATTTACTCCAAATTTAATAATTGTATTGAAATATTCACCCGGATGCGCCGTGAGTAATAATTAGATATTTGTAGAACAAATGAAGTGAAGTGTTGTCCTTTGTTCATTAGAAGAAAGTTTTGAGAGGGGCGACATATATCCTCTGTTCAAATTGCCGTTTCCACCACTTCTTTTGCTGCTAACAGTTTGAATTTTGTAGTTCTGCTAATTGATTTCACTGTTTCTACTGAAACTGTTGGAGTCCCACATTAGTGGGTCCTTGATCTCTTTATATAATTTTGGTCAATCTTCCTTTTATAAACAGCTTTGAAGTCAATCTTGCATCCATGTTATTTTGAAGTCATATTAAGTATTCAGAGTTGAAGCATCAATTTCAATTTGGTAACGCTCTAGCGGCCATGAACATTTGGTTTCTACTGAAACTGTTGGAGTCCCACATTGGTGGGTCCTTGATCTCCTTATATTGTTTTGGACAATCCTCTCGTGAGCTAGCTTTTGAGGTTGAGCTCTCGTGAGCTAGCTTTTGAGGTTGAGTTAGACTCAAAATCTTTATCATGGTATCAAAGTCAGGCCCACCTAATTTATTATTTCTGATGTTGGGCCCCTCGTTTTATATTGCCCACACTTCATATGTCCAGCCCTGACGTGCGGGGTGTTGGAGTCTCACATCGGTGGATTAAGGAGTACTTGATCTCTTGGCCAGAAATCACACAAAATTGCTAGTTATTTCTGAAGTCCCTGCTTATTTGATGTATGAAAATGATACATCCCATTCACTTCTTCCTTTTTTTTTTTTTCATCCGAGCTCTCTGTATGCGAATTGATTAGTTAGAGAACCATGAAAGAAATCTAATTCTAAGTTGCTCGAACTCTTCAAAAATATTGCCGCAGCTGTGTCGGATCCTTCAAAAATGCACTACTTTTGCAGGATCTAACACGCACCCGATGACATTTTTGAAGAATCCGAGCAACATAGGTCTAATTTATGATAGCAGATTTTGTGAGGTAAGATTTACATTGTTCTTCAGAAGTTTCTTTTCCTCTCGCAGCTGTTTTTCCTGCAATATTAAGGGGTATCATGTGTGTAGTCTATTGGAAAACTTAACATGATAAATAAACAAAGATATATGATGACAACTGTTAATTACAAAGCTACATAGAACTGTAGAAACCAGGAATGCCTATTAACTCCGCCGACATAAAGGAGCAAAGACAATTCTATGAGGTTTGATCAAAACACTAACGAGGACAAGTGAATGAAAATCTGCTAGTTTTTTTGGATGTACGAATATTTGAATAAGCTAAACTGAAATCAAATGCACCTTGATCTGAGAGACTAGGTCAGGGACTCAAAACCCTGTTGGTAGAGAGATTCACAAGACACACATAGACAAAACTCATGACTCAAGAAAAACTAATTTTCAGGATGTGCCGATTGAAATGAAAACGTACCTTCTCAAGAAGATCCTTAACAGTTTCAAGCATCAATTGTGTCTGCACAAAACAAAACTATTCAGACTTGCTTCATTCTGAGGTCAAATGGAACTAGATTACAATACTGAAGTCAAATATAATCCTTTAATTACCAAAAAAAAAATAAAAAAAAATCATTGACTCTAGCCATATCGACGTTGTGACAGCTTCAAATATGTATTAGTAAAGCTAGAGGCACTAAGAAGAGAAGCTGCTACTTTTTATGTATATTTATACACCAGAGTTCAAAATGATGCAATTCCAATTGGGCAAGGTACAGAGGAATATAGAAAGACCTTTTTAGATCTGATTTGTGTTAGAGAAGTTTGAAGTTCGTTTTGGAAATGGATAAGGTCAGTCACAGTGAGACCATCAGCATTAGTTTCCTGTCAAATTTCAAATTGAAACAGAGCGTCAGTGGTATTAAGCTTTGAGAATAAAAGTAAAAGATGAGATCAGTACCTTTCTGCTGTTTGTAGAAGTTCTCCAATTTTCATGCTCGAGTACATAGAATGCTGTGTCCAAAAATGCAAGCATGATTATTCAAGATAACAATGAATAACGCCCAAAATGATATTGTGGATACATTGCAAAATAAATGAATCAGTGATAAGTTACTAATCACCCCTACATGAATGAACAACTAGTCAGAGCATACTTCCAAGATTTGACAAAATACTATGCATGTCTAGCATAGTCATTTTAGTCGAGCAACAAGAAGGTTCTTTCATTTTTTTTCATAGATACACTTGGTATAACAGCAGCATGATGAAGAGTAATCATCATTTATAATTTGGACCTCCCAGTCCTAGAGGTGGCACACCATAGCTCACGTGTATATTTAGTATCTTCAGACCTATGAATTACATGTATTTTACAGTTCATCTGGAAATAGTTATGGCTAGATATTGATCTCTGAAGAATTACATGTATTTTACAGTTCATCTCGAAATAGTTATAGCTAGATATAGATCTCTGACCAGTTCAGGGTGCATCTTTCGTTTTTTTTTCGTTTTTTTTTGTGTGTGTGTGGTGGTGGGGTGCGGGGGTCGGGGGGGGGGGGAGGGGAGGCTAGGTAGGATACAAGTTCAGGGTTACTTAATACTCATCACTGCGAGGGAACGAGTAATCAAATTGCTTACGTAGTTGAGAACTTAACTATAGGCAAGATAGTGCACTAATCAAATACCTCTCCAGAGATCTCTTTTTCTGCTTGGACGTGGCTTTCATATCGTTGAAGGATCCCTGTCACACTGGAGTATATAGTGTCAGATATGATTGCTTGTGGGCAAGTACAAGGAAAATTTTACAAGCAGCAGATCAATTTGTGTAGGTTTAAACTAGAGTGCTCCAGAAAATTCTGAGCATATTATATGGTGTTCAATCTCTCTTTGGGCATCATTAGGCACTAAACCATCGAAAATACCCTCTGCATGGATCCCAAAAACGGAAGTAAGTCCCTTGGTACAAACTTCAAACTGAATGTGGAAACCACCTTAGTTCCAATATGGATTAAAATTCTAGACCTGTTGCTTCAATCGGTATACCCATTATAATTGATAAAGCAACGCTCGCAAAACAAGACCTACTACAGCTAAAATAGAAGTAGATATTGATATATGAGGTCATCATTCACATCCAAAATGAAGCTGGTGAAATGGAGAAAGTAGCTTAGGAAGTGGAATATGAAACAATACCCTGAATGTTGAGACCCAAAAAAGGGAGAACAACTTGGGCCATATCCAAAAAACTGCTTTAATGGAAAGAAGACAAAGGAAAGAAGAATAGGAATATTACTAAGAATCAGCAAGTGGCACAAGACTGAACGACACTCAAACCTCCCCAAAAAAGAGTCGAGACAGGAGTAAGTGCTAAGGACCCAGCTGCCACAACAACCTCTAACAGCAGTCCTATACAGGTGAAGGACCACTTTTAACTCAGAAGTGGTGGCTAAGGGAAAGATCTGATGACAAAATGGGGGAACCCAAAGTTGTCATCGACAAATTTCAATCTAGAAATCTAGAAAGATGACGAGAACTTTTTTGAGAAAGCAGGATCCCCTAATGTGAGGAAGGGAAGGGTGACAAGAGGTACATCGCCACCTACTTTCAAAGCACATGGTGACAAGTGAAATTTTGACTCTTAGTTTGCTTGATTTTCACAAATAACATGTTATATGTGATTCTTATATGCATGTAAACCATCTGGTTCGTATGAGTGGCCAAGCATGAGCTAGGTCGGATTGATTTTGAAGTACCTAGTTAGACCACGCGGGTCGCTGTGTTTTTACATTGTGTTACTGATATGGTCATGTTGTGACAGTTGATTAGTTATTTAGTATTTATTATCGCTTAATTAAGTATGCGCTTATAATGCCGGTAAGAGGCTAGTTAGTTGGTACGGAGGATAAGAACGGGATGGTTGCTGCACTTAACACTCCAAAGATGGGAAAGATATGAGGCCGATGCCTTGTGTGGAACGGATCAGTGATGCACCTATGCTCAATAGCAGTTTGTATAGGTGAATTCACTTTCAACTACTTTACTTGTAGATCATTATACGTGGATTGGTTTGTTTATGCCTTTATGAATTACCAACGATTTCTAAAGACTTGCTGCAGGAGTAAGCTTAAAGTGCAAGATCAATGATCTTGCTGGATTTTTAGACTAACATTTATTGTTGTTTGGGTGTGTGCAGGGGGAGCAGGTAGCCAATCAGTCACTCCCACATTGATTAGTGATTCCAGTCGAGGTGAACTCGATTAGATCATGGAGGCCACTTTCTCTTAGTAGACTTAGCACTTCATTATTATCTAGTTTTGTCTAGTATCTTGTATTCCAGATATTAGTAGCTCCATGACATGTATACTTGGGGTAGTTGGGCGGACTTATTACTCTTTAATACTTAATTATCACATGCTTTAGCTTAGTGTGGTTACCTTATGAGTAGTAGCTCATCGAGTGCCTTGTAGCCTACGTGCTAGAGTTGGATCATGACGTGAAGAAAGAAAGCCATTCAATAAGCTTAGTGTTAAGAGTCCCACATTGAAAAATGAATGAGCAATTGGTCTCGTCATATGAATTTTGGACAATTCTCCCCTCATGCGCTAGTTTTTGAAGTTGAGTTCGGCTCAAAATTCACATCAGACCACGCCCATCCCAGTTCCCAATTCTTTAATCACGGATGTTGGGCCCCATATTATATTGTTGTCGCTCCAGTTAACAAGGTTTGGGCGTGCGGGGAGTTTTAAGAGTCCCACATCGAAAAATGGTTGGGCAATTGGTCTCCTTATATGGACTTGGGACTTGGGAAGCCCTCCCCTCACGAGTTAACTTTTCGGGTTGAGTTAGACCCAAGATCCATTTCTTTATCCTTAGCAAACATAAACTCTAAAGGTGAAATCGTAGAATACAAAATCCAATATGTAGCCATTGTTGATCATCTACTAGGATTTGATCTATATAACCCCCTTGTTGAGATACGAGATGTGATAGGTTTTACAAGTGATGGTTCAAAGCGCATTAAGTTGCTTTCCATGTGATGACCTCGGACCTCCAGCTACAGCTTTTAAGGTCATTCATGCATGGCCAAGCCAAGAAAAAGGGCTACAAGTAGTTGAACTACTTTATATGAAGTGGAAATTATTCAATGATCTAGGTCATTCATGCATGGCCAAGCAAAAGGGCTACAAGTAGATGAACTACTTTATATGAAGTGGAAATTATTCAATGATCTTTTGGAGGATTTCATCTTATGCTACACATTATTGAAATGGAAGGAAAGTTGTGAAATAGAGCTCGGAGTTGATTTGGGAAGCCTTGGAAAATAGTCATCACAAGTAGATTGTGTTAGATTTTGTGTTCCTGGTAGATTACAACAATCACAATGATCTGGCCATGGCCATGGCCACGAGAAACTAGGACCTTGTAAGGCATCGCAATCACAACGTTACAGATGCAAGAGCGGAGAATGACTCCCAATTGACTTTCCAGCACAAAAGTATCACGTGCACAAAACACTGAGAACAAACGCATAGAAAGACCACCTAACACCACATCATTATCGCGATACATTTGACCACTATGCTAGCACCTAAATGTCGAGCCCAAGTCATATGGACAATGTACCAAACATCCAATGAACACTAAACTTCAAAATCCCCAAACAATGGTGTTTCTCCTTATCCATCCTTTCCCTTAGCCAACAATAACATACAATGGTCAAAACAGTGCCCACGTCTCACATGCAATGGTCACAATGTGGACTAACATTTTTCAATCACCATCCCACTAGTCCTGACCTCGAAATAAGCTTTGGATGCTTAATATAAGCTCATGGACGAAGTTAGAAAGTAATGCTTACCTCAATTGCCTTTTTAACATCAGACATTCCCATAAATATTTATGAACATGACATGGAGGCATGATAAGCACCTAGCAATGGAAGAAACAACTACGAAATAGATAGTTATGAAGGATACGCATCTCGATCATAGAGAACTCATAGCATTTCATGGAACATGGATTACATAGGCTCGTAGAAGAAGGAAAAACATCGAGTGGGAGGTACTTTACAATGTGAAAAGAGAGTTTTAGCCTTACATACCTCAATTCTCGACTTGCAATTAGTACCATGGACCCGTTCTTCTTTGAGACTTTGATCTACGAGAATGATGATAATTCGGAAAACCCATATTGGGCTGCAGCTAAACTTTCCAAAAGCATGTAGCGGCGGGGCAATAGGGCATATATTAGGGTTATTTATGTAATAAGTTAGCCCTAGTATAGATACTGTAAACTCTAGCTAATTTTGATAAGCTTGTTTTGAATTTGGAGATTCAACTTGTGAGATTTAGTTGTGACTTTGAATTTTCCTAAGGAATTGCAAAAGGTTAGCTTGTTCTTAAGGATTCTAGTAGTTTTAGGTGTTTGTTTGATTGTATTAGAAGTGATTGGGATATATAATTCAAATCATCACTACTATTTTATCAAATATTGTATCTAGCTATCTTTTACTTGCTTTCTCAGATTACATCTTTCAATACCCATCGTGTTTGTTATTATTTTATTATCAACTTGGACTAGCGTACATGAAATCACAAAAAGTCACTCTTTAGTTTTTAAAATTTGAATGAGTTTCCGAAAGGTTTTGGGAGATTTGCTTGTGGATTGTATTGATACAACAACTAGCTTATGTAAGTTGTCGATTTGCTTGTTGCTAGTATTGTGAAAAATTTGCAAGACCACCATTATTGAAAGCTTTAAAGTTGGTTTGACTTGAATTCGAGATTTAATGTGTGGATTTGAGTAAGAACTTGTATTCAATGTTTAGAGCTGATCAAAGTCTATTCAAATCAAATTTGGGTTAAGAAATTTGAAAAATTAAGCAGCTAACTACAATGACCTGAAGTTGAAAACTTGTTAAACTTTCGAGCGCAACATTCAACACTGGAATTGTGAAGGCCCAAGTTCAATGGTGGTGGTCTAGAGCGTTGCTACAAAATTTTGTTAGCGAAAACCCGTATCTGAATTTGGACACCCACAATTTGACCATTGTAATGGAAATTCATTTTTGGCCATGAAGCACTAGTTCTCCGTTGTCACGAGAGACATTCCACAATTCTAGCAGAGTTTGCAATCATGGTAAGTAGAAAACACGCAACACAATTTTTCAGTTCAAATATGTGATTTATCACTTCTTTTTCATCTCTTTTGGTTATTATAAGTTATTAACACTTCGTAACTTGTTTCTACTTGTATTTAACTAGTTCTTGAGTGTTAATTACTCTTTTCCATTCTAATTTTCCTTTAAGCTTTTTACTATCCTTCGTCTTAGACAGGACTCCATTGTTTCAAGACCAATTCAGCTTTAAATTAGCTTTAAATTACCAAGGCTTGCTTGCGCATCAACTCAACTCCAACCCAAAGATGAAAGAAACTTGATGTGAAGCCTAGGCTTGAATTATGAGGCAATTTGGGCGGAAAAAGGCTTGAGTCGAGATCGAACGAGTGAACAAATGCCAAAACTTCGAGTGATAAACATGTGATTGATTGGAATAGAATTGGTGTATATACACTAAGGGAGTGATTGATGAGGGTTTGTTATTATTTGTTTGTTTGCTTGTCTCGTAGGTATAACAAACGACGGAGAATAAACCTCAACTTTTAGAGGTGAACTATCCCTAAGTGATGTTATTAGAGCTCTTATAAAATTGAAGGTCCAGTTTGACAACATGACCAAAGGGTGAACACTTTGGAGAAAAAGAAGTTACTTGTCAGGATCCCAATCAGGATCTGACTAAATTCAGCAACAAAAAAAGTAAAACAATTCAAAAATTTTGGGACAATTTTCGGTTTACTTCAAAAACATGAAAAATGGATATCAATTACAAGAAAATTAAGAACTGAATTAATCTACGATAACTAGGATAGATGGGCATCCATGGAAGTTCTTGAATCTGCAGAGAAGAGAAGGGGAGGATCAGAAATTTAGAGGAGAGAAGAAGAAAAAAAGAGAAGAGAGAGAAGAGAGCACGAGGAAGAAGAGGAAATTACCAGATTATGGTTGGTGTTTTCTCTCTCCACTAGTCGTTATATAACGACTTCTGGCAACGTGTCATGATCTCCACCCTTGCACCTCATTAATAACAATTAAATCTCAGCCGTCCAGGTCAGCGAGTTAGTCACTCCTTCTGTGCTTCAACTACGATTCCCACTGCCCGCGTTTCTTTATTTGCTTAATTAAAATATGCTAAGCTATACTAAGTAGGATCATTACATTTCTTCCTCCTTCAAAACATCCTTGACCTCAAGGATGAGAATCAAAATTAGGAAACTTAGCCTTAAGGAAATCATAGTCTTCCCAGGTAGCATCTTCCGGCGGCAAATTTGACCATTGAACCAAAACCTTCACTCCAGTCACATTATTCTTTTTAATCATCCGTCTTTGTAAAATAGCCACAGGTTGGACTAAAAATTGACCATCATCCCCGGTAATAGGCAGAGTCGATTGCACCACCACCTTGGAACCTTCCTTCTTTTTTAGAAGGGATACATGGAACACAGGATGTACTTTAAAGTCTGCAGGTAATTCAAGTTTGTAAGCCACTGATCCAATTCTGGAAATGACCTTGTAAGGACCATATTATTTAGACGAAAGCTTTAAATTTTTTCTCAATGCTATAGAGGTTTGTCTGTACGGTTGAAGATTAAGGTAGACCATGTCTCCCACCTGGAACTCCCTTTCTGATATCCTCTTATCGGCATAATGCTTCATCCTCTCTTGTGCTTTGCTCAAATTATCCTTAAGAAGTTGATACATTTTTTGTTTCTTCAAAACAATATCCTCAACCACTGAAACATTAGTCTCTATTAGTGGTCCCATGGACAGATGTGGAAGTGAATACCCATACAAAGCTTCAAAAGGAGTGCACCGCAGGCTAGTGTGGAAGTTAGTATTATACCACCACTCAGCAGCAGTAAGCCAGGGCTCCCAAGGAGTAGGTCTGCTAGACATCATGCACCTGAGATAATTCTCTAGACATTTATTCACTCTCTCAATATGACCATCACTTTGGGTGTGGTAAGTCGTGTTGTAGTATAGTTGTGTGCCCAAGAGTTTGAAGAGAGTTTGCCAAAAATGGCTAAGAAAAACTCTAGCCTTATCAGTCACTATGGAATCAGGAACACCATGTAGACAATGTATCCTATTCCAATAATGTTCAGCTACTATAACAGCAGTATAAGGGTGTGATAAAGCAATAAAGTGTGAATACTTGGTCAATCTATCTACTACTATTAGGATCGCCTCTTTGCCTCTAGATTTAGGAAGTCCCTCAATAAAGTCCATGCTAATTTGTCTCCAGGCTTGATTAGGAATAGGTAGTGGCTGCAAAAGTCCAGGATAAGCTGCATTATCATCTTTACTTGTTTGACACATTTCACAACCTACAACAAAATCATTGACCATTTGTTTCATGTTAGGCCAATAAAGAGTTGAGACAGTCTCTTGAGGGTGCCTAGCTGCCCTGAATGACCCCCTATTGTTGAAGGATGGAATGTAGTCAATAACTGGTGTCTTAAGCCTCCAGTAGCTCCAATGTAAACCTTCCATTTTCTTCTCTGAACTCCAGAAGTATAATGCCATAAACTAGGACCTTGCAAATCTATAGTGACTTGCACAATTATTTCTTGCACCTGAGGATCCTCAGAATAGCTATTAGTGACCTCTTGCATCCAAGTTGGAATCATCACACTCATAACCAAGAGTTATCCTTGATCTTCTTGTCCGGATAGGGCATCAGCAACCCGTTGCTAATCTCAGCACCCTTCTTGTATTAGAAGCCCCTTCTGTTGTATGGCTGAGGTAACTCTTTGCTCCATCAAATACTTCAAACTATGATGATCACTCCTGATCACAAAGTGTTTGAACTGGAGGTAGTGCCTCCATTTGTCCACTGCATTCAACAAGGCCATATACTCTTTTTCATATATAGATTTACCCCTGTGCTTTGGAGCTAACACTTTACTGAAGTATGCCACTGGTTTGACTTCTTGCATGAGTACAGCACCAATACCATAATGACTAGCATCTGTTTCCACAACAAATTCCTTGGCAAAGTCAGGCAGTATAAGTACTGGTGTTGAGGACATAACAGTTTTGAGAGCTTTAAATGTTATATCAGTTTCTTCATTCCAATTAAAGGCATTTTTTTGGCAAGTCTGTAAGAGGTCTGCAAATTGCACCATAACTATACATATATTTCCTGTAATAACCTGTCAGCCCTAAAAATCCTCTAAGAGCCTTCAAGGAATTAAGAGTAGGCCACTCCAACATAGCCTTGATCTTAGAAGGATCAGTAGATACTCCATCTCTATTGATAATATGACCTAGGTATTCCACCTTAGGTTGACCAAATGAACATTTAGACCTCTTGGCATACAAAGAGTGGTCTCTTAATGTATCAAACACAACTATCAGATGCTCAACATGCTCCTTTAAGGACACACTATAAATGAGTATATCATCAAAAATACTAAGACAAACCTCCGTAGGAATGGCGGAAAAACTTGGCTCATTAAGGCTTGGAAAGTAGCAAGGCTTAGAAAGTAGCAGGTGTATTGGTTAGGCCAAATGACATCACCTTGAACTCATAATGACCCACATGGGTCCTAAACGCAGTTTTATAGACATCCTCAGCCTTCATCCTGATTTAGTGGTATCCATCCCTGAGATCGACTTTGGAAAAGATCACAGGACCATTCAATTCATCCAGTAAGTCATCAACTATAGGTATTGGATACTTGTCTTTTATAGTGATCTCATTCAACCCCCTGTAGTCTACACAAAATCTCCAGGATCCATCCTTTTTCTTGACCAATAAAGCTGGTGAAGAGAATGGAGATTGACTAGGTTGAACTATGCCTTGGTTGATCATTTCAGTGACTTGCTTCTCCAACTCATTCTTTTGATAGTAAGTGTACCTATAAGGCCTTAAACTCACCAGAACAACCCCTGATTTGAGAGGAATGGCATGGTCAAGTAACCTAACAGGAGGCAGGGTCATTGGCTCCTTGAACACATCTGGATACTGGTCCAGTACCTTTAATATAGCATCATCCACTAGCTTGTGGGTTTTGTTGTCACCGGCACTCATCATAAACAAATGAGCAATGAGAGTTTGCCCCTTTTTTAACATCTTGTTCATAGTACCACTAGTGACCATATTAAGCTTCCCTTCCTCAGCTATTCCTTTTAATACTAACTTGTTGCTCAACCTACCAATAGTAACACACTTTTTAATGATCAAATTTAGTGGGATTGTGCTTCTTCATTCAGTCATTTCCTAGCACCATGTCACACCCTCCAAGAGGTATAATAAGCAGGTCCTCTTGAAAGTATCTTCCCTGTATTTTTCACAAGAACCCTTTGCATTGAGAGGTGCACATTACATAGTTTCGTCAGCTACTATTACCCTTACTAGTGCACAATAGCTAGCTTGATAGTTAGCTTCAATAACAGTGTTTTGATCAAGAAAGCTATGAGTGCTTCCAGAGTCAATCAACAAGGTGAGTGCTCTATTCTTCACAGTACCACTGACTAGGATAGTGTTCACCCCTTGATTGTTGCCTGATAGCGCATTTAAGCATACAACCTCCTGAACTTCCTGGTCTAATTCTCCTTCAATAATCACATCCGAATAGGAAGGATCCTCTATCTCTCCAAGTCTCTCTTCAACAGACTCTACTTCTCCCATCAAACAATTCAGTTTTTTTTGTTTACATTGATGACCGACGAGATACTTATCACCACACCTAAAACATAGTCTGTTGTTCTTCTTGTACTCATAAACTTCTGGACTCAATTTAAATGTATTAGGTTTAGTGGTTAAGCTCCCCCCTACCTTGGTATTAGGATTGTGGCTTACAACACTAGTGGGCTTGTTTATGACCTTATTTCTCCTCTGGACAGCTTCTATGGTCTTCTCTTTCATCCTAGCTTTTTTAATAGCAAGTTTAAGTGTAACTGGTTTGAACATCTTAACAACAAATCGAATCTCTTCCTTCAAAGCCCCCACAAAACTGGATAGGAAGTGAGTATCATTGAGGCGTGGATTCTTCACAAGTATTTGAGCCTTGAGGTCTTCAAATTTAGCAAGAAATTCATCCACTGATCTTGTTTGAGAGAGTCTATTAAATTATTCCACTATATCATCCAGTAATTCATCATCAAATCTGCTAATTAGCTCTTCCTTAAACTCTACCCAATTAACCACACCTCTACTCAATACTAGAGAGTGATACCAAGTCTCTGCTACCCCATTCAAATACAACGCAGTTGTATCAACCTTAAGATTGTCCAAGGTTCTGTATATAGTGAAATACCTTTCACATTTACGGAGCCACACCTTGGGTTCATGACTTTCAAAACTGGGTAATTCCCACTTGGGGGGGCGAATTGGCACCATTTGTAGCCTGTTTTGTCTATTTTCCTGAGCCGGATTAGGAAATATCCCATCTCCTTGTTGGTGTTCACCCTGAGCTCTATTCGGTACTCTCTCAAGAGTTGTTAGCCTGTCTAAGAGTGGCTCTAAGGTTCCTCGAATTTCTATTTGAGTGTTACGCACTTCCTGTTGATTAGTTAGCAATTCGTTCAAAATTTCATCATGTCTAGAAGTCGATCATCCACCAGCTTGAAGCGAGTGCCCTCAGCCATCTTCACCACACAGGTCGCACGGAACCATGGCTCTGATACCAATTGTCAGGATCTGACTAAATTCAGTAATAATAAAAGTAAGACAATTCAAAAAATTTGGGATAATTTTCGGTTTACTTCAAAAACATGAGAAATGGATATCAATTACAAGAAAATTAAGAACTGAATTAATCTACGATAACTAGGATAGATGGGCATCCATGGAAGTTCTTGAATCTGCAGAGAAGAGAATGGGAGGATCAGAAATTTAGAGGAGAGAAAAGAGGAAGAGAGCACGAGAAAGGAGAGGAAATACCAGATTATCGTTGGTGTTTTCTCTCTCCACTAGTCGTTATATAATGACTTCTGGCGACGTGGCATGATCTCCACCCTTGCACCTCATTAATAATAATTAAATCTCAGTCGTCCAAGTCAGCGAGTTAGTCACTCTTTCTGTGCTTCAACTACGATCCTCACTGCCCGCGTTTCTTTATTTTCTTAATTAAAATCTGCTAAGTTATACTAAGTAGGATCATTACATTACTCCTTAGGTTAGTACCAATGCTCATCGATAAAACCAAGGAGTTGGTACAAGCATACGGATGGTCTATATGGCAGTGGAAGAGTCGAACCCCGATTATTTTTCTCATACCACTACCACTCAACCAACTACATAGAGTGTTGCAACAAGGTCGATCACCCATGTTAAAAAAGATAGAATCCTTCTAAGGCATCCCCACTAGATCATTACAATATCCATGACTACAACATACCAACAATAACCTTATGAACAACCACAATACCAATACCCTTACAAACAACCCTACCAACAGTTATCTAAGAACCAACCCTACCAAGGTTGAACACCATCAATGTAACTTCCACCTTTCAAAAGAACCAGTAACCCAAAAGAATAATTGTATTGGGTAATCAAGAGTGAAAGCATTTTTTAAGTCAACAATATGTCAAACTCCATCAAGGTCAAGCGCGTCATCTCTCAATTCGAAAGGTTTGTCTCTATTTGGGGGAAATCTTACAAGAGACAAATTAAGAACCAACTATGCTTGGCCTTGTTACTAATTGCCATTGGAATGAAATAAGGGGTGTCCTGAAAAGAAGTTTCCAATGTTCGAACGATTGTGAGAACTTGGAGTTTCCAAGATAGCAATGAACTAGGAAAAATTTGTGTGATATAGAGCCAAATGCAAGCTTTCATTTGCATCTAGGTCGACATTAACAATATGATAGATATGCAAGGTATAATGAAAGACAAAAAGCATTTTCATGTTAAAATGATCATAAATTCACTCTTTTACCTTCTGACTCTTTTAGAGGTTTGTCAATATTTCAAGAAAATGAATGAATTGAGACTAGAAAATGCAAAAAATAAGCAAGAGAGAAAGAGAGAAGGGAGTAAGAAGTGTTGCAAGTCAAAGGATATAAGAAGTGTGAATATGAAAGAAAATCCACCTTTATGGAAAATTTAATGGGAAAATGAATATGTTGGTTAGTCAAAAAGTGATGAAAGAGGTTGAACATAATCCTTCTATTATGCTTCTTCTACATAAAAATTAAATTTTATTTTTTACTACTAATGAATTGACCCTCTCTTTGCCCAAGTATTGTTGCTATTATTTTTTCCAAGATAATAAAGATGTTATTCCCAGTGAGTTACCAAGGGAGCTACCACCTTTGGGGGGAATCGAGCATCAGATTGATTTTGTAAATAGTAAAGGTTGGTCAATGAAAGGCTTTCTAAGATATGGTTATTTGCTTAGAGATGGTAAAGTGTATTGAGTTTCAATATCCTTGGAGAAAGATACTTATTAGAGAGGCACATAATGGGGGTCTAATGAGACATTTGGGTATACTTAAAGCTTTTGCTATTCTTCAAGAACACTTATTTTGGCCAGAGAGGCACTTAATGAGGGTCTAATGAGACATTTGGGTATATACTTAAAGTTTTTGCTATTCTTCAAGAACACTTATTTTGGCCTAAGATGAAAAATGACGTTGATAGGATTTGTTGTACTTGTGTTGATATTAACCATACTTAGTTTAATGATACTTTGGACAATTCCATTTTATGCTACAACTGTTGGAATGATTGAAAGATGGAGAAACAAAGTTTGGAGCTAATTTGGGAATCCTTGGACAACAGGCTTCAACCCCATATTTTGTTCTTCAAGTAGACTGTTGTGATCATGAGATGAAGATCGTGATCCCAAGGAACTAAATTGCAGGGCATCGCAACCACGATGTTAAAAACTTGAATGCGGAGGAGGATTCCCCGATTGATTTTCTTGCACAAAAAGCATAGCGCGGGAACACTGAGAAGGATATCTTCCAACATTGCCATATCATGATTGTGATACATTTAACCGCGATAGTGGTACTACGGGGAAATAATTGAACTTTCTGAAAGTTGCTAATGACAATTTTGGGCCTATCTTAGGATTATTTAACGGGAAAAGGACATTGTTTAGTACTCTTTAAAACAAAAAGTCCAAGTTTGACATTTTTTCAAAAAGTGGTCAGTCGGGTATACTATTTCCACTTTATTATCATTTCCTAATTTGGGTCATTTTGACCCATGTAGTTCAGATACAGTCCATATATCATATTGATTCAGTCCATATACAATATTGATATAGTTTTCAACTTGGGCCATTCGGCCCTGCTAAAAATATTTTAGTTTTTCTTTTTGCTATAAATTTTTTAGCTGAAAAAATATACTGCTTTTTTTTTTATAATTTAGAAATAATAATTAAATCTAATTATATAAAAATGGTGTAATTGTTATATAGAATACGTATCTTTATAAGATATATATATAGAAATTGTATAGTTCTATCAAATATGTATATTGATAAAATATATAGAAAGTGTATAAAAATTATATAATTATTGTATAAAATATGTACAAAAAATGTACAATTATTATATAAATTGTGTATCGAAACTGTATAATTTTTGTATAGAATATTTATATGTATAAGATATGTATAGAAACTGTGTAGAAGGTGTGTAGAAATGGTATAGAACAAGCCAATAAATAAATGACTAGAAAGTGAAATTTAAATTCCATGGTCATTTCCGTGGAAATAGTTTTATTTGAAGTGTCATTTCTGTCTTTTCCCCTTGTAGACACCTAATTTTGTCCCTCCCCGATAGCACTTTTACCATTTTACCTCCGTCTTACTGCGTGTCCTCACCCGTATGATTATATCCCATAAAAATACAAAAAAATAGAACCCTTAACAAAATTCCTAACAAATCTTATCCTAACCAACTCACCCTACCCCACATACCCTATACCCTACCCCCACTAACTCATCCACGTAACCCCCTCACATTTCTTCTTTACAAAGGAAAATAAGAACAATATATACACACTCACTGATACAGTAAAAGGGGGAAACAAAGACACGCCATTCCCTTCTTTCTTCTCAACCATCACACAATAACAACACACACCTCACCATTTTCACGAAAAAAACCTCACATTTCATTCTTCCATTCTTGAAGAACAACACAGCAACACGAGACCCACTTCACCATTGGCATATAATCTCAATTCTTACATTGGCACTCATACTACAATCATCAATACATACATAGAAACTTCACATACACCTGAGAAGACACCCACCATCGCACTACCATACACGCACATACAGTGAGATCAAGAATTGAGAAGAGAGAAAAATAGAGGGAGTGGAGAAAAACAGAGGGAGTGGCACTTTGATTAGAGATTCCTGCCAGACCCAACCAAAACCGACCCTCATCGTCGATTCCACCGGAGAATAATCCACGAACTCCAAAACCGCCCCTGTTTTCTGGTTCTTTCCAGAAAAATCTGGCCGGGAAATATCATTTTCATTGACTGCGCAATCTGTCGGAGCTTCGGTGAGGCACTGACGGCAACCCTATTCCGATTCCACCGGAGTTCACTATGATTGCTTCTAAAATATGAGATTTGGGAGTTCGGATTAAGGTTTTCCATTGGTTTTAAATCTATTTGGGTTGCAATTCCTTGATACTGAAGCTGGGTTTGTTCGAGTTAAGGCGGGTTAGTCGATCGAGGTTCTTGGGTCCGGTTCCATCACCCAATTGCATAATTTGCACAATAAAGCTCGACTTGAGGTCCAATTCTATCTCGTTCTCATTTTGATTTCATTATATACGCGTGATTGGTTTGTGTAAAGCATGATATAAATACTTGGGTGATATCGATTTGTCTATTTGGTTTCGTTGACAATGATTGTGGATTGTTAAAGTGGTGATTGTGAATTGTTGGAATTTTGAGAATTAATTTGGGGGTGAGAATGGAAAACTTGATATAATTGGTGAATTTTCGTTAGTTTGATTCATTGGTTGTTTGACTTGAAATGAATGTTAATTGAACTTGGTAGTATCATGATACGTTGATTGATTTAGGCAAACATAGGTTGGGTAGGCAAAGTTTAGAATTTGTGACTTTGGGTTGAATGTTGAAAATTTCGTGGAATGTTTGAAATTTTGTTGAATAGTTTGATTTGCTCGCACTAAAAATGTATTCATTTGCCCAGAGAATGCCTCGAGGGATTTGTATTGATTTATCCGGGGAATGCCCCGAAGTATCTTGTACCCGGAAGACGTTCGTGACGAATGCCCGAGACGTTGGATGGAGCTTAGTCTAGGACTAGTATAGAATAGGATTTATATTTTTCGCAAGTTTTCTATTTTGGACTGTATAATTGGACTGGACATTATTATTTTGGCTCTGGATTGTTGTTTTGTTTGTTTGATTCATTGTTTTATGTGTTTTGTGTGGTTTATACATTCGTAGCGTCAAATTAGCTGATATGCTCCACCAAGCGATCGTGGTCAAACCACGAGATCGAGGGGTGCCTAACACCTTCCCCTCGGTCAACAGAATTCCTTATCTGGAATCTCTATTCGCGGAACAGTTTCTAGAGTCAAATTGTTTTGAAAAGGATTTCCAAAGGTGACTTGGCACACCTGATTTATGTCAAGTGGCGACTTTGAATAAAAATGTAAATGATCCTTTTTCGAAGTAAATTTTCAATCTTTTGGCACTTTAGTAATAAAAACCCTTTCAAACTTAAAATGAATCTTTTTGCAGTTAAAAAGGGGTGTGACAGCTCTGGCGACTCTACTGGGGAACGAACCCAAAATCTCTGGTTATTTTGGAGTTGTATCGGCTTAGTTTGACACTATAGGTGTATAGACATTTTGTTGGTGTTGTTTTGTGTTATTGTTTTATCATTGTTGAGTGTCTACATGCTCTTTGTTTACAGTTTTTATCTTATGTATTACTGTTTTATATCTGGCATCATGCGCATAACCCGAGTCATTTTTTCTGCAACAAGTCCCAGAGTGCACGTCGTGCACACGAACTCTAGTTGAGTCACCCTTATTTTAGGAGGGGGAGCCGTCGGTGTTATGGAGTGAGTGGAATGCTTTCGCAGCCACTATCGACCATACGCACCCCCGAGCAGCCTTGTTAGTGAACCCCAACATAGGTCAGCCTTTAGGACATGCTTATTTGCATTAAATTAAGACCTAGCGGGACCCTCGTGAACCTTTGTAGGAGACTCACCCCTTAAGCATCCCTACGTGCTAAATGTTGCATCCCTGAGGGTAACGTGGTCATTTAACGGACCGATTTGGGGAAAGCATGTGTTAGAAATAATGTGTGTAGACAAAAAAAGTGTTGAAAAAAAAATTAAAAAAAAAGAGAGAAAAAGTGAAAAAAAAGAGTTTCGTAGTTTTTAGAGTTTTTATGGCTTTTGATTTTTTTTACAATAGAAAAAAAACAAATCAATTTTTTTTACCTTCGCACTCATCTTCGAAAAAGAAATCCATCAAAAAGATTTTCCTTTTGTTCCTTTACCATGCGCTCATAATTCAAAAATATTAAAAAAAAAATTAATAGGAGTTTTTTATAAAGAAAAAATGCATAAAAGATGGTAGAACTTTTGTACATTTCATACAATGAAAATACCAAAAAGATTTTTCTTTCGTAGTTCCTGGTGTCATTTTTGTGTGAAGTGTCAAATTGAAAACTCAAAAAATATTTTGTTGACGTTTTTCATCGTCTGTCTTTGGTTGTGTCTCTCAAGTTAGGGTTCAATTTGTTATTTAATCCTTAATTGTCTAATCTGGACGAACTACGCACCCTGATTCTCCTCTTTCGGAATGTGAGATACGTAGGCAGCCTCTTGTTGGTTCGGAGATCTTATTCAAAAATCCAAAAAAGATTTTCTTCACTCTTCATTTAGAGTAGGTGTTTCATATACATCTTTAAAAGAAAATTACAAAAGATTTTCCTTTAATAGGTTCAAGTTTCATTTTCGTATGAAATGCAAAATTAAAAACCCAAAAAGAGTTTCTTTGGTAATCATAAGTTTTATTTTGTATAGGTTATTAAAGCCGAAAAATTCAAAAAGATTTTCGTTTATTCTTTTGACAATTTGTCATTTTTCTTTTCTTCTTAAAATTTTAAGAAAAAAAAAGTGTAGTTTATTTGGCCATTTTGGCAAGACTTCACGAACTATGCACACCTGATTCTTCTCGAGAGAGAGTGAGATACGTAGGCGCCCTTCTTAGGTTCGGTGATCTTTTTCAAAGAAAATAAAAAATCAAAAAAAGATTTTGAGAAGGTGTTGAACTCTAACACATTTGGTGTTTCTATTAATCAGTTAGTTTAAGGTGGTTGGTTTGTGGAATTGTGGTTGGTCCTTCACATCACACCAAATCTGAAGAAGGTTTAGCTGTGTCCAACAAAGATATAGAGAGTGACCTCATGGATCAAACAAAGAGTCAAGAAATTGAGAGTTTAAAGGAAGAGAATTTCAGACTAAGACAACAAATAATGGAGATGCACCAAGATTGGGCCAGTGGGTTGCCTCCTCCTCCATTTCCCGCTATTGATCCTATACATGCCTCAAGATTTTCATCAAAATTGCAAAGTCAGTTTCCTATTGTTTTTTATGCACTGCAACATGACTCAGAATTCCTTCCAAGCCAAAAGCATCCCAATACTTCCACCACTCTTCCTCTAGCTTCTCAGTATAAGCCTGCTACATTGACAACACTGCATACTGCCTATGTTTTTGTTGCTCAACCTTCTGCTGAGGCTTCTACATTGGCTAGCCTCTCAATGGTTGTGCTTCCCCATGCTGCTAGTGGACCCTTGTTCAATACTTTTGGTGATCATTGCTATACTCTTGATCTTACTTTTAAGCTAACTGGACCACCAAAATTTCTTAACAAGAAGCCTAGTGTGCCAGAAGAGCTAGAGAAAATGGTTGAAAAAATGAAGAGTGCAGGAAATGCTGTGAAAAGTTCCCTAAGACTTGCGAGTGAAGAAGATGTTTCATACAAAAACTGGGGCATGTCTTCTAGTGTTAACCCTCCTCTAAGCCTTGAGATATCGAAATTCGAAGAGCAAGATGGACAGGAGGAATCCGTGAAACATTTGGGACAATATTGCAATCAATTAAAAGAAACTGGAGGAAAGAAAAATGGGAAAGATACAACTGTTATTGTAGTTGGAGAACGGGCACATCCAAGAAGACAACGTCGTCGTTGCTGTCAATCTCAGGCCCAAGTTCATACCCAAGCTCTCTATAATCCCTCCCAAAATCCATTATACTCCATTTCTCCACCTCCATATCTAGTATACTGCGCACAGCCATATGTTCAACTCCCTTCTTACTCACAATGGCGCGCACCAATTCCTCAGAGCTGCCCTCCGACTCTACAAACATACCAAAACCCTTCTAAGCCTGATTTTTGATCCAAGTCAAACGATGAAATGAGGCAAAAGTTGAGAGATAGCTTCACACTAATTAGAGAGTCGTATGCTAGTTTGTTTTAGAGATTGATACAATGGGGCGTGATCACTCCTCTCCTTGGGTGCACTCTTAATCAGCGTTCAAGAAATTTTGATCCTAATATACAATGTGCGTATCATTCTGATGCTCAGGATCATAGTATTGAAGATTGTTGAGATTTGAAAAGAGAAATTAAAAAGATAATTCAAGATGGATCAATTATGGTGCAGAACATTGATAGTGAGGGAAGTTCTAGTCATGCTGATATGCAAACCAGTGGCTAAGTCGTCAGGCTGAGCAATTGAGAAGTCACCCCTCTCCCTACTAGGAAGAGGTCTGGTAGTTTGTTTTGTCTTCTTTTCTGTTTTCCGAATTATTTTAGGGTTGTAGTTTGGGATGTATTTTCTTTTGTCCCTTTGTCATTTATGTTCAAACCCTTCTATCTTTTATTTCAACTAAATGAATTGTCCCTTTCCCTTTGTGTTTAAATATGTGTCGTTTGTTTTCTTTATACAGTATATTTTATGTTGATTATAGTGATATGACATGCTAGCGGAATTTTTATTCATATCTTAAAATCCAACTTAACCATGAAACATTGAATCAGAAGGCTAAAGTTAGGAAAAACATCTGAGAAAATAGGTGGAGTGTTGAGACATTCGGTGACAAGTTGAAGCCTTCTTCAAAAATTAAGGCAATTATTTTGAGAATCACAAGAATAACTTGGTCATCAATTGAAAAACCTAGCTCAATTAGGTCAAATAGCGGATGTGTGCTCCCGAGGAACAGAACAAAAACCACCTCCACGAAAGCATGAGTCATTCAATGTGAGAGATGTACAACAAAGGTGGAGTTGTATGTTCGACAAGTGTAGAAGAAGAGGTGGCACATATGCTCGGGGCAAGTTAGTGTTGTAAAACATGTCATAAGTGATATTGATCGTGTACTTTCACATTGCATGCTATGTACTGGAATTTCAAAGATTGATATGACGAAGGCATTTTATTCTGTTACCCAAATATTGTGTCATCCTTTGTTTACCCCGTTTGAGCCTTAGTGTTATTTTCTTTCATACCCCTCTTTTGGAATCAAAATAAATCCAACAAAGCTCAAAAGAAAAGTATCGAGCAAGAAATAGAGTCAAAAAAGTTTCAAAAAAAATATGTGAAAAAGAAGGAAAAGAAAAAGTGTCAAATAAAATAGAGTCAGAAAAGTACAAAAAAAAGAGTCAATAAAAGAAAAAAAAGAAAAAAAAATCAGAATCAAGCAAAAGAAACTGGGGCATGAGTTAATCTTCATTTTTTGAGTCGATTCCAAAAGTTGTAAGTCATACACCACTTCAAGTGTCGTTTGGGCCTCATGTCATCCCTTTTTTCTAACCTTATCCAAAAGTCAAGTTACAACCAAAGAAAGACCTTCAAATTAATCTTTGAGAATGTTAAGGCTAAGTATGCAATGGATATGATGATGCATTTTGGGTACTACTTGTCTTCCTCAGCATAAGAAATCAGGAGAGAAATAAAAATGAGAGAGTCTTATTGGTGAAAACTCTCACGAGCACCGTAAGGTGATAGTCAGTTGAAAGAAATAAAAATGATTCTTATTGGTGAAAACCATCACGGGCACCATAAGACAATGGTGAATTGAGAAAAAGAAACAGGTTTGTCGACGAAAATCCTTCAAGGCGCCACTAGCCGAATGAGGTTTCCGAATGAATTTGGCCTAAGGAAGCAACTTATTTTCAAGGCCATTAACTCAACAACAATTGGTAAAAATTTGGATGGAAAGATCAGGCAGCTTAATCCAAAATGCATGACATAATAATTAGAGTTGACTGTCTTTTCTAGATAAATTTTCATTTCTTTATTTCAAAGGGGGACATTCAATGTCTTTTCCTTTTCTCTTTATTTTTATTTTATTTTCTTGAGTAAGTTAACCAAATAAAAAATCATTGTCATTTTTTCTCTTGTTTTTGAGTCAAGTCTATGTCAAAACAAGGGAGAAAAGTTTCCAAAACTGGCTACCAGCTTCTTCAATTGTACAAAGTAAGACAAAAAGGCCAGCGCATGAAAGAGACATGATTGTAAGCCAAAAAATAGAACATGCAAAAAGTTTTATCAACAGACAAGTCTGTTAACCCATGGAAATACCAAGGCGCAAAGGGTTTATCTGAGAAAACATGGCAAAGGAGAAATACTGTATTTGTTTCAGAGTCACTCTTAGTAACCTGAGTTTGGGTCAATGATGCAATAAGTCAATGATGTATGTTAACAGTTGGAAGCAAGGTTAAATATGATGAAGACAAGAGCGATCGCTGCTAAAGCTAAATCCACAAACCAGTCACCGAGTTTTTAAACTCACAAGTTTTCTTTGATAAAACAGGAAACATATTACATTCAAAGAAAGGACTTCAAAGCATAAACATCAAGGGCTGCAATGCCTCACTTTTACAAATGCAGGCAGCAATGTTGTTGCACAGGTTTGATAATCAAGTCATGGTAAAATTCGCATCCTATATCCCTCGGAGACACACTTTCTTTTCTAGGAATTTCAGTTTTTATTTGCTAGGTGATACACTTATTAAATTGAACCTTCACTCCTAGAAGACGTACCTTTTAGTCGAGTCATCTCCCTTGATTCCTATAAGACATACCTTTTAGTCGAGTCATTTCCATTGATTCCTATAAGACGTACCTTTTAGTTGAGTCATCTCCCTTGATTCCTATAAGACGTAACTTTTAGTCGAGTCATTCCCCTTGACCCCTAGAAGACGTACTTTTTAGTCGAGTCATCTCCCTTCACTCCTAGGAGACGTACCTATTAGTCGAGTCATCCCCTTGATTCCTATAAAACGTACCTTTTTGTCGAGTCATCTTCCTTGATTCCTATAAGACGTACCTTTTAGTTGAGTCATCCCCTTTGATTCCTATAAGACGTACCTTTTAGTCGAGTCATCCCTTTTGATTCCTATAAGACGTACCTTTTAGTCGAGTCATCCCCTTTGATTCCTATAAGACGTACCTTTTAGTCGAGTAATTCCCTTTGATTCCTATAAGACGTACCTTTTAGTCATTCCCTTTGATTACTATAAGACGTACCTTTTAGTCGAGTAAATCCCCTTGATTCCTATAAGACATACCTTTTAGTCGAGTCATTCCCTTTGATTCCTATAAGACGTAGCTGTTAGTCGAGTCGTCTCTCTTGATTCCTATAAGACGTACCTTTTAGTCGAGTCATCTCCTTTGATTCCTATAAGACGTACCTTTTAGTCGAGTCATTCCCTTTGATTCCTATAAGACGTACCTTTTAGTCGAGTCATTCTCTTTGATTCCTATAAGACGTACCTTTTATTCGAGTCAATCCCCTTGATTCCTATAAGACATACCTTTTAGTCGAGTCATTCCCTTTGATTCATATAAGATGTACCTGTTAGTCGAGTCATCTTTATTGATTCCTATAAGACGTACCTTTTAGTCAAGTCATCTCCTGTGATTCCTATAAGACGTACCTTTTAGTCGAGTCATCCCCCTTTGATTCCTATAAGACGTACCTTTTAGTCGAGTCATCCCCCTTGATTCCTATAAGACGTACCTTCTAGTCGAGTCATTCTCCTTGACTCTTAGAAGACGTACCTTTTAGTCGAGTCATCCCCCTTGATTCCTATAAGACGTACCTTTTAGTCGAGTCATTCCCCTTGACCCCTAGAAGACGTACTTTTTAGTCGAGTCATTCCCCTTGACCCCTAGAAGATGTACCTTTTAGTCGAGTCATTCATTTGATTCCTATAAGACGTATATTTTAGTTGAGTCATTCCCCTTTACCCCTAGAAGACGTATCTTTTAGTCGAGCCATTCCCTGTGATTCCTGTAAGACGTATCTTTTAGTCAAGTCATTCCCCTTGACCCCTAAAAGACGTACCTTTTAGTCGAGTCATTTCCTTGATTCCTATAAGACGTACCTTTAAGTCGAGTCATTTTCTTTGATTCCTATAAGACGTACCTTTTAGTCGATTCATCTCCTTTAATTCCTATAAGACATACCTTTTAGTCGAATCATTCCAATTAACTCATAAAAGATGCATTTCTTTGTGTGGGATAATTTTTTTTTTAGTTTTGATGTGATTTCAGGAGCCCACCAGAAGAACAGGGCGAATACATGGAAAGTCAAGCAACAAGGTGAAGCAGTTGAAAAGCAAGCAACAAGAGGAAGAAAATTGAAAGTCAACAGTTGAAAAATGGCAAGTCAGGAATCCGTCTGAAGAACAGGGTGAAGAAATTGAAAGGAAAGCAACAAGCAGAAGAAATTTCAAGTCAGGAGCCCGCCTGAAGAATAGGGTGATGAAGTAGCAAGTCAGGAGTCAAGAAAAGCTGCATAGATAGAGTTTTTGTAATTTCATTTATATTTTAACTTGTAATGTTCATTTCTGATGTAATAACAGAGCCGCGGACTGGAACCTCGACGGGACCTCACTCGACTCTCCAACTCAATTGTCCTTCTTCCTTTTGTTTCTTTCCATGAATAATAATCGGGTTAAAATTTGATATCGTTGTCTACTTCTTTGTCTGAAAACACTTCGTGTTTGCATTCAAGGGGGCATGACCCCTTATTTAACTAAGCACTTCTATGCAATAATTTAGCCTGACTATAAATATTATTAGTAACTTTATACTAATTTGCATGTTGTGAATTTGTGAGATTTGAATTGCCTTGGAATTATTTGACTTGGGATTTTTCGTAAAACTTCCTCTTGAGGATTCTAGTAGTGTTAGGTCATTGGTTGATTAGCATTTGTAGATCGAGTTATTCCTGCTGGTTTATCTGTTATAAATCAAACGGGAGAGCCCAACCCAAAAGACTAGTCTAATAGGTGGGAGAACTCATTTGGCTTATAGCATTTCTCTTTTATTTTCAATGTGGGACAATTGGTTCATAACAATCGTCTCCACTTGAGAACCAACGACATCGTTGGTCACGGCTTAGCCCAGTTGGTCATGCCTGGCACCCCTCTTAGGTCCAGGCCACCACTCCTGGCGCACAGACCATCACTCCGAATTGTGGCTCCACGCGTAGATCGATCCTTGTTGGTCACGGCTGACACCCCTCTTGGGTCCAGGCCACCACTACGAGCCATGGCCCAATGTGCGGGCTCCCCACACGTGGATCGATCCTTGTTGGTCACGGCTACACCCCGTTGGTCACGGCTGGCACCCCTTAGGGGTTCAGGCCACCACTCCGAGTCACGGCCCAACGTGTGGGACTCTCAATGAAAGCACCAATGTTATAAACCAAACGGGAGAGCCCAACCCAAAAGACTAGTCTAATACTTGGGAGAACTCATTTGGCTTAT
This sequence comes from Capsicum pubescens, assembly GCA_030864215.1. Taxonomy (NCBI): domain Eukaryota; kingdom Viridiplantae; phylum Streptophyta; class Magnoliopsida; order Solanales; family Solanaceae; genus Capsicum; species Capsicum pubescens. The sequence goes on from CM061549.1 coordinate 59,733,001, forward strand.
AATCCTCTTAGCATTTCTTTTTTTTTTCAATGTAGGACAATTGGTTCATTACATTATCAAACAGTTCTATATTGAAAAAAGTAAGTTCATTCTGAAAAATGATTAAAATTCCAAATTATTTGGATGCCCATTCCCAATCGTATTGTCCACGACATCCGTGTGTATTACATGCAAAATAAGAACTAAATAAACATTTCAGATATATACTGGTTATCCTATCTATAAATCTAATCTCAAATTTAATTATGAGATATCACACTTTATCCGATCCTGCTTGAAATTATTTTATATACCTGTTAGTGCTAGAGTATTCATGGAGCCTTCCCGTGCCATTGTTGGAGATTATAACAACACCAACATCAACATTGCAGAGAATTGAAAGTTCATTGGCTTTCTTGATAAGACCTTTTCTGCGTTTACAGAAAGCAACTTGTCTACAATTTTTATCTTGAATTCTCTTAATTTCCAACTTTGTTCTCCCCATTTCCTTCTTCTTTTTGAGCCCTAATCCAATATTTCCACAAGTTTCCATTATTGTACAATTTCCATCTTTGTTGTGCTACTCGAATCTCCATGTCCCTTTCTCCATCTTTTCATGCTTTCTATGCTTCTTCTTTTTTTGTTCTGGATTCTGCTCTTTGAGATTCTGCTATCTTGTTTTTACTTATGAGGATGAGTAATTAATTTGGTCCAACAATCCAATGGACAAAACTAAATTCAAAATGAGAAAAATGAGATGACATGTTGGATACACAATGTGATAAGGGACAATTAGATGACAAGTTGGCTCGTTACGTGGCACCTGCCGTTTCAGTAAACAACATTCATCCAAGTCAAGGGATGAAAGCAAAAAACTGCACCGCTTAAGAGCCCTTTTGGCCATGAAAACTTTTTCTTTTTTTTCGAAAAAAAAAACTGGAGTTAGAAATTATGATGTTTGGCCATGAAAATTTGAAAAATAATTTTGAAAATTTTTTCTGAAAAGGGAAAGTTTTTTGGTGTTTTCCCAATTTTCCAACCCCAATTTTAATTTTTATTATTATTACATATAACTCTAATCTTTTAAATTTTTACATAAAACTTTTCTTATAACATTATTTTTTTAATATTACGTATATAGTAGTTTTAAAGAATAAGATAATTATAATTTTAAATTTAATGTTATCTTAATTAAGATATATCTTTTTTTCTCTCTCATCATTATTTTCTCCCCTTATTTAAGACATTACTTTACTGCTAATGATCCTAATTACTATAATATAATAATAATAATAATTTTTCTGTTGTGATACGAACGTTTAAGGAATTATAGTCGTGTAATTAATAATGGATAATTTTTTTCTATATTTATGAAATTAATAAAGTTGTAGCAGATTAGTTTACCACTGCCACAAATTATTCTTATTTTTAATTTGATTATATATATTATATTGTGTATATCTTTATTATACTATTCAAATATAAATTGTTTATACCATATATATGCTAAAAATATAAATCGGTGATACATATTTTTCATAAAAATATATGTCCAATTTAACAAATTTATACCTTAAACTGCAACTGCTACCTTTTATATACCATAATACTTGTTATCTTTATACACAAAGTATTATATTTATACCCATAAATATATAAAGTATTATATTTATAACATAAATATACAAAGTATGTTATATATGAAGTTTATACCATGTATATACCAAATACACACATATATAAATATACAAAGTATAAACCCATCCCAATAGAAAATAGTGTGACGCCCCAAAGTTTTGGAGCCTGTCACCCGCCAGGATTATGCGTGCCAACTAGGCCGCAACCTTGTCAGCTATGCAGGCGGCATGTGCTGAGGGAATATGTTGAAGTCGAAGATGAGGAAAAGGGGCATAACATGAGGCAACAAGCATCTATATATGTTGCATGACATGTCCTAATAGTGTCAAGGTGATTTGGAGAAGGCTTGGTGTGAGCCCAAGGGGCGGAGGCATGGTGAGGATCGTGTGCGGTGTTTGATGTCAGCGCCGTGCCATTTTGAGCTACAAGTGGAATCTAAGGATTCTGGTTTAAAGTGTTTATATCAAGTGTACCTTATGTATGATTATCAAATTTGGGGTCATTTGGAGTCCGTTTGGATAGGGGCTTGACTTGGCCAAAGTCCAGTGGCATTGTCGTAATTTGTTGATTGGTCCGAAAGCCATAACTCGTTCCATGTGTACTGGAATGGGGTGAAACTTCATGGAGGTGTGAAGGAAGTCAAGATAAAGGAGTAGGAACAAACGTCACCCAATTTGAAGGTCGGATGAATGATCTAAGCCCCAGTACAGTTCTCGGGCAAAATGATGTCTAGTGTCAGACATTGGGATTATTTATTTTAAGCATATATAAGGGGGGTATACATGGTGACAGCCTACCAGCCTCCCCCGGGTGTGTCGACAGATGGCCACCCCAAGTGTGCTGCCTTGAGGGACAACCTCAAGGGCCTGCCTTGGCATGTCAAAGGAATGCGCAAGGTACTCATAGGGCTCGGAAACCCTATGGGCAACGCAGGGTCGGGTGGACTAGCGTTGGGTGTCTTGACAAGGCTAGAGGTTGGCTATATGAATCAACATGCCCCGCGGGCTGTCTAAATGATGGAAGGATGCCTCCAAGCCGATAGAGAAATCGAGATACTCTCCCCAAGAGACTCGTGAGCTAACTTGTGAGCTTGGTCAAGGTTCAGCCAAGCGAGCAAGGGTCCGTTGGCCTAGACGCGCAGTTGTGGGGCGACACTGTGCTATGAAATTTGAATGCAAGTTGCGTGGGCAATGTTTGGCTATGCCATAAGACATAAGAGGGCATGACTAAGGAAGACGCTTGGGACAAAGGCTAAGGATTGAAGGTTGCCCTACTCGGGCGAAGCAAAGGCCAAGTGCACATGCACAAGGCGATGTCAAGCTTGAGGATAGGACTGTGCATGCTATAGCGATGCCCAGGTCCAGGAGAGGGACGAGTATGTCCGTAGCCACCCACGAGAGCGCATATGAAAGAGATCCAAGGATTAAAGGTGCGTCATAAGAGTTGCTTATACGTTGGCCATATCAGTCGACATGTTGATAGAGAGGCACCAAAGGGAGAAAACCTCTGAGGCGAGCTTCCCACATGCACAGGATCGTGCTAAAGACCTGGGTAATGAGGAAGGTTAGCCCATAGTTAGGGGAACCATGGGCGCCGTACGGGCAAAATTATGTTTTGCTGACACAGTGAAAAATGAGCCCGTGACAAGTGGTATCAGAGCAAGACCACTTGCTAAAAAAGTGGTATCAAAGCGTAGAATTGAGAGAAGATTGTGGATGTCATTGAAGAGATCACATCAAAGCATAGATTTACATTCTTCGTACTCATGAAGATCGTTTGAGACGATGCTACCTTGTGAAGGGAATTAGTTGTATGTTGAGACGCTTGAGTTAGCTATGTCAACCAATACCCATCATTTCAGAATCACGCCATGTCACAGCCGTTGATTCCGCCTTCGTCTGTGTGGGTTGATTCATCTTCGAAGCATCCGAGAGTGATTGAGAAACCTTCAAGGGATGACTTTAAATTAGTGGGTACCGTATGTAGAGGGATTCTATGGAGGTACATTGGACCAACAGGTGTGGTCATCGTGCAATGTTGTTTGAGTGGAACCACAAAGTTGGACAATCGGATAGCTGGTGCTCAAATGTCCTTGATTATGGGGAACCGTCAGTTCGTTAGAAACTCTGTTAACGGTATGTTGGCAACTATGGGCAGAAGGGAGAATGGACTTGACAAGTACGTCAAGCAAGGTTGGTGAAGTGCATCAGAAGCTTGTCAAACAAATAGCTTGTTCATGCAAAGCGACGAGCCAGGGTTGTCAGCCATGAAAGAGTCTAGGCTGAGTTAAAGAAGGGGATATGCTGATAAGTAGGGTGGTCAAGAGAATGAGCCATGTATGCCAGGTCGTGCAGCCATGTTCCAAGAGAGTTGAAGCCCTAGACTATTAACATTAGGCTTGATCATGCTTAGATCTTTCCATGGATGCATTTATGGCATCAAGTTGAGTGTCCGCCAAGAAGGTTGGACTTGAGCTTTACCGAAAGACATGTGAAGGGGTCCGTCTAAGGAAGTCGGACTCAAGTTTGGATCTTATTCACGATCCATTAACATATCCTTCTTTCACCCGTCACTACTATCTATCCTTCATACACAACTTAACATAGTTCATAGCTCTCTACGTCTTAACTTAACTTCCTCTTGCAATCTGGAGAGCGCCTAGATTAACAACACTTACCCGCCAAGTATTTTCATCAATAACCTATACTTTTCTAACACCACAAATGTCATCAATAACTCTTTCCTTACCCTAAGCAAACAACAATCCACCTTAACTAATAACCCCTCCTCTAACTTTCACTAAACTAACAAACAAGGGTATATCACTTCATTACTAATTCAATCATAAGCAAAAATTCAGATATACATATTCAATAAATCGCCCTTACCACCTTTCTTGTCACTACACTTCTAAACCCACGCTTTCAACTAACACAGGAACGACAAGATAAATAACAAGTTGCTAGTGAATCGAAATAGGCCTCACACGGCTTCACTAGACTTTGGTTTTGTATTTTGATCAAGAAAGTTATATGAATAACAAAGTAACTATGCTAGTGAATCGAAATAGGCCCCACACGGCTTCACTAGACTTTGATTTTTCACAAACATAATGATAACAAGATTACATAATACAAGAGATAAAAACTTGACACACAACATTCAACGATCTAAGAATACACCTTACTCTGTCTTAATTAAATAACTCATAAGAATGAGGGCATAACTTTCAACTTAAGGAACTTAACACACTAGAGAGCTCCTCTCAAGCCCTTTGTGTAACTTTTGAAATTTCTTCTAGAAAATATAGAAGCATTACCTGGGGAAGAACTGGAGCTTGCGAATCATGTTATCTCAAAAATAATACATAGAGGGAGAAGTATAGATTAACATTGTAAATTCTGAGGAAGAATCTAAAAGCACATCTAACCTAGGCTTAGTTCACTACTTTTATGAACATGAATAAAGTACTTCAATCTTTGGAACTCAAAAGCACTGACAGGATACTTTATAGCTCTCTTACAATCCCATAACTATCTACGGAGAATTAAGCTTACTTGTTTCTGATACCTTAAAAATGAGGCAGAGTTGGCCAGAATAGAGTAAGATGAGAATCTATATAAGCTTCTTGGAGAACCTTTTTATAGCACGATCTTAGACTTGAAAGAAGAGAAACATTTCCTAAATGTCCTGTAGCCTCTCGAAGAAAAGTACAGACGTCTCCGTACCGTTCCGCCAGAATCTACTAGACACGGCTTCATAGACACCCTAGGACACTTGAACTCTGTGTTCTGATAGCAAGTTTGTAACGCCCCGAAATCGGGTCCCGAGACGTCACACGGTGCTTAGGGTCACAAGTGACCCCAAGTTAACCCTTCTACTGGCATAACTCATAAGCAACTGAATAAAAATACAAATTCATATAAATCAGCAGAAATTAACTCTTTTCTGAATCTGATCGATACAAAAATGGAATTTTACAGGATTACAATTCTGCCTTTACAACCAAAATTGAAACAAAATACATCAACTTCTACTGACTGTCTATAAAGCCTCTACTAGTACTGACTGTAGGTAGCCGGGTCATGACTCCCGACTACCCCAACTCAATACGACTCAATAAAGAAAATACAACACTATAAACTTTGCATAACTAACCCAAGCCCTTGAATCAAAATGACTCATCACCTGCTGACTGGATACCACGAACTGACTGGATCCGAAGGTGCAACTATACCTTGTACCTACATTCCGAGAAAATATAGCCCACATACGAATATGTGGGTCAGTACCATGGAAAGATACCGAGCATATGGGGGTGCAATGCATATATAAAATAATATCGTAATATCATCACAGTTTATAAAATGATGCATGCTGATATAGATGACTCACTTAGCTCGAATTAAATCATCAAAATCATGGATGAATAATACATGTAAAGTAAAACAAGTTAGTCGTTACAATACGTTCTCAATTCACTTTCATCTCAATTTGAAATCATCAAAACAATCAAATCTCATGTCAATTCTCATTAGAATATATTCCTTAAATCTTTTAAGAATATTGACTTTCTCAAACTCAGCCTTTTAAGCAAATATGTTTTCATCTCAGATAGAAGAGTACACACACACACATTGGGAGATCCTATAACCGACATAAACCATGTGAGCCACATGGAGTCCAACGTACAACCCACGTTGGGGAAATCCGTCTTATCCTTGCCATCGGAGTAGGACTTCCAGTATCAATTCAAAAACACTAGTGATCACTATATAAATCAGGCTCACGTCCTACGGGGGCACGAGTTCTAGGGAAGTAAGGTCACTTTATACCTCCCACTCGGTGCTAAAGATTACTCCCAGACTTAGCTCAAAAATTTAAATCAGCCTCAGGCTCACATTAAAGAAAATCCACAATAAACACTTCAACAATTTTCATCGGGAGCCAATTTGCTACCCCTTTATCATAATCAATAAAAAACGTGGATTTCTTTCACAGTCGAGTTCAAAATAACTCATTCACGACCAAAAGGTCAAATCATTCAAAACCTCTCAAATATTCAACATCAACGTGCATATAGCACACATTTTCTCAAAGACACAATTTCAAATGGGGTTCAAGATCCAAATATCAAAATCATTGTAAATTTCTTTCAAGCATCATGCTTTAAGTCATAATTTCATATAAATTTGACTTTTCAAAGTCATAAACATCATAATCTCAAGATAACCAAGATAGAATATAAGTTCATGCTCCAAAATCATAATAAACATATAAAATCATATCTTCGTAAAGAAAATTACTTTTGGGCACAAGAACGAAAGATTGTTCTTGTTGAAAAACCCCACATACCTTGAATGATGAACTTTAGATCGATACTCATTTTTGAGATGTTAATCGTGCCTTTGAATGATGGTTCTTGGAGTTCTTGAACTAGGAACTTGGAATCTGGAATAAATTTGCAAAATTAATGGTGAACTTTGGAGGTTCTTGAAGTTGGATGTAGGAGCTTAGGGTTTTCTTTTTGAGGGAATTTGATGAAATATAACATATAATGCTTCTAATAGGCTTTAATATAGGGTTTGGATGGATTTTGGGTGAGGGGGAATGACCAAAACGCCCCTAAAAATCAAATAATTCTCGAATCTGTCCTTTGATGGACTGTTTTGATAGTCTGAAGTAGATCAACCATAACGTTTTACTCCGATATCCAAATTGGATGAAACCAATTTCATTAGAAAGAGAATTCTCATATCTTTCCGTTGATATATAGTATCTCACCCAGATCATTGTGTACGAGGAGTTATGATCATTTGAAGTTGAATCAAAAATTCACTTTTGATAGGCTGAAGTAGATCGACCATAACTTTTTGTTCCGATAGACAAATTGGATGCAACCAATTTCATCGGAAAGATAACTCTCAGAGCTTTCCGTTGATATATAGTAGATCACCCAGATCATTATGTACAAGGAGTTATGATTGTTTAAAGTTGGAGAAAAAATACGACAGGCCTCAGTACTTTTTTTTTCCTGCACGTTTTACTGTTCACTACTATTCACGGTTCGATCGGAATGTTCATAACTCGTCGCTCGGGTGTCCGTTTTGGATGATCCACATATCGTTGGAAAGATTATTTGATACTCTACTCAATGGTGGGTCATAATCTAAGACATTCCGCACGAAAAATTTATGATTCATTCTAGAAGATAGAACCCAACACGTTTACGCACAAAATTTCAACGAAAAATTTCCCAAGGTATTACAATCATTCACTAATAATTCTAAATGATATCACTAATATATTTACAGTTAATATATTTTGCAATGTATAAGTTAGCCAATCAATCATATTTTAAAAATAAAACACTAATACACTTTACCTAGTTTAACTATCATATAAGTTAACAAATCAATATTATTTTAATAAAGATATTTAAAATACACTTCTATTTTATTGTAATTATTGACATATAGATTAATCAATCAATAATATTTCGGAGTGCATAACTACTTAGTGTAATTATCAAGTTATAGGACAACTAATCAATTAATAATAATAATACTTATACCACTAATACACTTCTATTTTTATTAGCAAATTATAAGCTAATAATTCATCATCTTTTATTAAGAATATGACTAAAATATTTTTACTTATTTTAACTATCGATCACTTTCTAAGATACTCATTCAATTATAATATTTTTAAAGTGTGTGTATCATTGTTAATAATAAATTATTAAGTGAACTTTTATTGTAATAAATTATTTATTTGTTAATATTATGGCACTCTATAGTTTATATTTTCATTTGTATAAAAATATTTTAATAGTAATTTTTTTTTCAAATAATTTATATATTTGAAAATAATGTAACAATTATTCTAAATCACAATAATTAATAATTTAAAAAATCACAGTTAAGAAAATTTGTTTGACTCTCAAGATTTTATTTGCGCACATAAATTAATGTAAGAAAGTAACATAATTTCTTTGTTCTAATCTATATGGCACGGTTCAAACTTCAAAGTTAAATAATTTTATTTTCACTTGAAATTTGGATATAAAATCTTTAAATTTTTTAAAATAACATTTATATATTTGAAAATTATGTAAAAAAAATACAACAAGTCACAATAATTGACAATTCAAACTATTTAAAAGATATATAACAAACATTATAATCAAAGAAAAACTTGATTAAATCACAAATTTGAAGGGTACCACATAAATTGGGACAAACAAGATATTATTTTCATTTACAAATACTATTAATAGATTAACATTATATTTTTAAAAAATTATTTCTACTAACTGATTTCATATTATTGGGCCCGTGCTTATTCAAGCGTCTCACAACTAGTATATATATATATATATATATATATATATATATATTCTACTTACTTATAAAGGGGAATAAGCAGACAACTCCTCGACATGCCTGCTTGTGTTACCTGCTTCAGCTGCTTCATTCGTAGGTTTACTATATCACCCCTAATTAATCATTATAGGTCATCTAAGTATCAAAAAATTAATAATATTTAATAAAAATAATAAATTGAATATAAAATAATAAATTAATTATTGATGTTTTATTTCTACTTGATGTCTTATATGAGACATATTTAAATTTTTTCACCAGTATTTTTATAGTAATTTTATTATATCACTTCTAATTGGTTGTTATAAGTCATTTAAGACATGTCTATTTTGTTGTTTCAATTGTGATTTTATTATATCACCCATAATTAATATTTAAAAAGGAAAAAATAGAACTAAAATAATAAATTAAGTCTTCATGTTTTGTACTACCTTCTTCAACTGTTTCAATCGTAATTTTACTATATCACCCTTAATTAATTATTATAAGTCATTTAAGTATTAACAAATTAATAATATTTAATAAAAATATAAATTAAACACAAAATGATAAATTAATTCTTGATATTTTAAATTAATTTGATGTCTTATATAAGACCCATTTAAAAAAAATCAAAGGTATTTTTTATAATAATTTTGTTTTATCACTTCTAATTAGTTGTTATAAGTTATTTAGACATGTCCGCCTCATTGTTTCAATTGTGATTTTATTATATCACCCTAATTAATTTTTATGGTCATCTAAGCATTAAAAGATTAATAATATTTCATAAAAAAAATAAAATACACTCAAAATCATATGTCAGCATAAAATATTTGTTTGATTATCGAAATTATATTAGTGCCATAGAAATTACATATTATTTAAGAATGAGATGACACGTAAACTGGAACTGAGAGAGTATTAATATCTTATTAAAAAATTATAAGCATTATAAATCACATATTTAACAACTTAAAAATATAAAAGATATAAAATATTCGATTGACTCTCGAACTTATATCAGTATCACTAATTGAAATAGAAGAAAAAGTATAATAAATCACAATAATTAAAAATTTAAATTATTTTAATGATTGATTATCTAAACTATATTTGTGTCACATAAATTAAGACAAAAAATAATATATATTGGGTCTGTGCTGAGCACGGGCCTTTGATGTCTAGTATATATATATATATATATATATATATATATATATATATATATATATAAGAAAAAGAAACTTGAAGTAATTATTGAGGGATCAAACAATTGGATATCACTGCTATTGTTTTTCTGTAAATACATAATATAGTTATTTACTAAGTACTCAATTTTACATATTTAATTTAGTGAGAGACTTCCCTCACTACATTGGGGAAAAAAATATAAAATAATAATGTGTATCGTATCGAGGGACTCCTTCGATAACTTATATTTTATTTTTATCTATTTTTTATTAATAAATCATTAGTACTAGCCAAAAGAATAATAATCATTTTATTTAAATTTCCTTGAAATATTAATTTATTTATTTTTATTTAGCGAGAGAGAATCCCTCCCTATAGTAAATTTAATATCAGTTTTTTTATCTCACCATAATTTAATGAGGGACATCCCTCTTTACCTTCTTAAAAAAATTAAAAATTAAAATATTTGACTTACGCGAGGGACAACATCGCAAGGTCCCTTGCAATAGCAACATATATCTTGTGCCTAGCTAACCTTGGCAGCTAATAGCAAAGTATTTAGTAGTAAAACCCTTTAGACTCAAGAGTTTGCCTCCAAACCTCCAATTTAGCATTAACTCCTCATCAATCAAGACCACATCATCCGCAAAAAGCAAACGATAAGGCACCTCATCTTGAATGTGCCGCGTCAAAACATCCATCACCAAGGCAAAAAAAAATGAACTAAGCGTTGAACTTTGATGTAATCCCATCCAGACAGGAAAGTGCTCCGAGTCCCCTCCCCCAGTCCTAATTAGTGAGTAAGTATTGTTTACAAATACTTAATTTTTTTTAATTTGAACGGAAAAGAATTAATTCTAGAGATACTTATTAATATATGTTATTCAACCATCTGATTTTTCAATATTATCTAAAATATATGTAATGATTTATCAATATGATCAAAGTATATACTTACATATATTTTAGATAATAATCAATAGTGAATTAATGAATCGAATCGACAAGCTCTTGATAAAAACCAACAAAGTCAATAGAATAAATACCTTTTTTTAGATCACAAATATTCATATTTTTAACAAGAAGTATATATGATTTATTTTTATAATATCATAAGTACCAATATTTATTTATTTTCATTGTTAAATTACCTACCTAATCGGACATCGTTGCATACGTAATTTTTGCACCAAAAATGTGGATATCATTTTGATCATTTCTTAAGATTTTGTGTCAGGAACAAGAATTTAATATTCAATTTCTCAATCGCAACCGAAAATAAAAGAAAATTGTTATGCATGATATTGATTGACCTCTTAATTTTCATTTAGTGAAAGGACATTTTTAAGTTAAAACAAAATAAGATTTGGGATAAAATCCGTAACCGAGGACAAAATTGGCCATTTTCATTTACGTGAATTAAAGCTACAGAAAATAAGTATACTTTACATTAAAAAACCAATATTCTTTGAAATAACTGGTTAGAATTATGTAAGTTATTAATAATACATGTTATTTTTTCGTGTTCAATTTATAAATCAGAAAATTAAAACTAAAAAGAAAGATAAGCAAAAAACTTAATTACAGTATTCGAATTCATAATTTTTTTTACCTATTCTTAAGGAATTTAATTCTTTTACTGTGCCCGAGGTTATGTATTACTTCCTCCCAGAATAAAGTTGATATATATATATATATATATATATATATATATATATATATATATATTATTGTAGCGATACCCCAAACGTTAATAACTTCATTAAAATCAAAGTCAACATTGAATCGCACAAAGATTCAATATTTGTTTACGAGAAAATATGCAAAAGTTCATATATTTCGTTATAAAAATGGAAACTAGTCTTCTGAATTTATAGTTAATGAAGAAGTGTTTATTGTATCTTATCGAAAAAGTCATAACTTCTCGAAATTATCAACAACTATCAAAAAGGTCATCACAATCATTCAAAGTAAAAAAAAAAAAATGTCTTTTAATATGCACCCTTTCTCTTGGTGTCCATTCATTTTTCATCAATACCTCTTAGAAAATCAGCATACATACATATACTCCCCCTGTTTCATATTAATTGGTCTTTTTACTAAAAGTATTTGTTTCATTTTAATTATTCAAATTCTAAAATCAAGAAAAGTTTATTGTGCTTTTTCAATATTACCTCTATCATTAAATGACTATATAGAGTGTATTTAATCAAATTTATATTTTCAATATATAATTAATAGAGTTAATTCAGTAAAATAAATCTCTATTACATGTTTTCTTAAGGGGAGTGTCAAGTCAATAAGAACCAACTAAACGACACGGAGAAAGTACTCCCTTCGTCCCATTTTACTTGTCTCAAATTTCTTAATTTGATTTATCATTTACTTGTCATTTTTCACATATCAAGAAGAGACAAAAAAAAATTTCCATATTTTACCTTTGCATTAATTATTTTTTCTTCAAATTAAAATGTAAACATTATTTAATAAGGGTACTATGGTGAACTAGCCCTGTTATTAATTATTTTTTTTAAATCACCATATCAAGTTAAATGGAATAAGTAAAATTAGACGGAGGGAGTATTAGTTGCAGAGGTTTTAGTCATACGGGTATTAATTAGGCATGTAATAGTTATGTGAGTATAATTGTTCCATCTTTTAGCCTACATAAGATAATATATTAATTTTCTCATAACTTATTTATGTATTAATTATGTGAATTTTTTAATTATAAAATAAATACTTTATTAATTTTATACATTAATAACTTACTATTTCTCCGTTTAAAAAAGAATGATCTATTTTGACTTGACACAAAATTTAAGAAAATAAAGAAACTTTTGAATTTTGTGGCCTTAAATTAAAATTGTGTCAAAATATTTTTTAATCGTGTAGTCCTAAACATGTCATATGAAAAGTTGAAATTACAGTATTACAAAAAAAGGGTTATTCTTTTTTAAACGGGCTCAATATTGCACAAACTTATAAAGAGATTAATATATAATTACTAGAAGAGCATGACCCGTGTCAGCACGGGCCCAATATTAAGATATTTATTTATCTTTTCAATCTTGATATATTTAAATAAAAATTTTTAATAAAAGGATTGCATATGTTTTCTAGGATTCATCCGGAATCTAGCATGAGTTCAACATATGTTATTTTAATATGTATTTAGATAATTTAAGTTGTTAACTATTGTAATTTATAATATTTTTTATGTAATTTTCAAATTAATATTAGTTACTTTTCTTGTCCAAATTTTTGTGCCATTGATAATCAATTATATTTTAAAAATAATTTAAGTTTTTAATTATTGTGATTTATAATACTTAATATAATTTTAAGAGTCGATCAAATATTTATATCTTTTAAATTTTTTAAGTTGTTAATTATTGTGATTTCTAGTATTTTTCATGTAATTTTTTTGAAATATATAACATATTAAATTGTTTTTAGATATTTTAAGTTGTTAACAATTGTAATTTATAATAATTTTTATGTAATTTTTGAATAATATATGCTACTCTCCTTGTTCAGAGTTTTGTGTCGACGATAGCCAATTATATTTTTTAAAATAATTTAAATTTTTTATCATTGTGATTTATGATATTTTTTCTATTTCAACTTATGTGGCACAATGGTTAAATGACCATAATAATTAATTAGGGGTGATATAGTAAAATGTAATTATTATTATTTATTATTTATTATTTATTATTTTTATTATGTGTATGTGTTGATTCAAGAAGAATTTGGAAACATTTAGATATGTGTTGAATGTTACAAATGTTAATAATTCGTTTGGTGCTTCTTGATTTCTCTACATTTATCTCTTGTGTGTTTTTACTCTTTTGCCCTTTGAGTATATGTAGTAATTTTTATTTTTATTTTAAAATATCATGAAATTTTTTATTCATAGTATATATATATATATAGTACTAGTTCCGGGGAGCCCGGGCTAAGCCCGGGTCCAACCTCAAGATATAAATATAGTATGTAATTTATCAAATAAGTATAATTTGTTTCATATTTTCAACAATATTATTTAGATTAATCATATCTAGACAATAAAATTTCAGAACTATTAAAGTTTTACATTTGCCCGATGCTTATAAGCCTAGATTCTAACTAATATAAAAGATTAAATTTGTAATTACCTTTTTGCTTTTTGTGACATTAAGTTATTGAAAGAATAGTTCAAAATTTCCTGCAAATTCTTAAAAATTAAATCATTGTATAAACGTATTTGTACGTTAAAAGAAAAAATTATTTGTATTTTTAAATCAATATGTAATATAAAGGTTGTTTTCATGGAATGTTTTGAGAATATAACATCCAATAATTCAAATTAAACTTAATCATATGTTAGATTAATTTCTTGAATAGTTGCCTCCTATGTGAATCAATATATATTTTGAGATTAATTTTTTCTAGAGGTTAGAGATTGAATTTAAGTCTTGCAAAACATCTTTAAAATTTTCTTATTTATTAAATTATATAAAGACAATTGAAACTAAGGTAGTAATTTCCCTACTCCCTTTTTTTTTTTTTAAAAAAAAAAGATAATTAAGCAATTGAAACACAATGAAAAAACTCAATAGTAATTTTTCATATTAACACCATCAAGTGCAAAGATTCATGTCGCAAGGAGGAAATACTTCATCTTTATCAATCACATGCCATTGTTTTAGAGATTAATTAATTTCTTAAAATAAATTAAAAAATAATTAAATTTCAATATAAGAAATATGTACAAAAAAAAAAACAAGTAATCTAATAGTAAACAAGAAGGGATTTACAAAAAATACTATATATAATTCAATTATAGAGATCCAAATGAAAATAATCATTAAATAATGAATGAGGACAAGGATAATACTTAATGTATTGGAAAAAATAATAGACACATGTAGCAATTTCATTGTATAAATATTTTAGTGAGGACTATCAAATATTATCTTATTCTCTCTTATAAATAAGTACTAGTTATATTAGGCCCGTGCTAAGCCCGGGCCCAAACTCATGATAATAATATTTTAATAAAAATATAATATGTATCATATCTTCTTAAAGCACAATTATAAAATTTAATGACATATTAAACATGTGTTGTTGATAAGTTCTCATAACTATTATATTTTTTTAGTTATTTAATTATATAATTTTTGAGCAAAAAAATGATTTATGAGAAAGGAAGTTTGGTAGGAGGATGAACAAATACAAACAACTTCATATTTTGTAAGTAACACGATTTAAATTATATAAAATAGTTATAATTCGATGAAAATCATAAAGTGAAAAATATGGACATTTTTATGATTTGTGAGCATATAAGTTTTTATTTATTGATAACAAAATGATCATTTTAACATTTATTAAGTTTTAGTTTCGCTCATAATATTTTATGGGACAAAAATTTAAGCTTGTTAAATTTGACGATTTAAATCCAGTATTAGCCAAAATTAAGGAAAAATCATTGAATGAACCTCAAGAATCAATTTAGTTTTTTATATATAGTTTATGAATAAAATATTAATTATCAATTTAATGACAAGTTGATCTAACTTAATTTAGCTTTAAAATTTAATTAAAGTGACTATTAAAAAGTATCACATAAATTGAAATAAAAAAGAAGAATAAGTTCTAATAATGCTTCAGTTGAAAATGTAACGTATATAGCTTCAAAATTGACTAAATTTTACAAAAATGCATAATGACAAATATGTAAACATAATTTAATACTTCTTTCGATTCATATTTTATGGTGTTTTTAGCTTGAATATAGTTCCTGCGAAATCAATTACCCTTATAAAATTTAAAAAAAATCTTTATTAAATTATACTCATTTAAGTAGTATCAATTTAATATTATTTCTTGATTGCGTAAACTTTTATTTATTTATATAATATTAATTTGAGTTTTCTTATTAATATATTTTAAATTATGTAAAAATTTATTTTTAATTAAATGTAAAACTCAAAATACCATATTATAATATGAATAGGGGGAAGAAAATAATATTCACAATAAGTTAGTTTTTTTTCATTCGATATTCGGTGCTCGTACTGAATCCCCGACTTATTCAGATCACACGTTGCAGGACCTATTAAAGTGATAGCGCTCCCAACATATTCACAATAAGCTACGGATGAAACCTAAAATGCCATATAATATATGAATAGTATCATGAATAGGGAGAAGACAGAAAAAGATATTATTCATAAAAAGTTAGTGGGCCATAAGAAAAAAACAACAACAAAACTCAAGAGTATGCCCACTTGTATTTTATCAACCAATTGAAACATTTATAAGTATTCCCAAACTGACCCTTTGAGGACGACCAAAAAGGCCATCCTCACTTATATAAAGTATAATAATTGCATGAGAGGTGGTCGAAACCACCTCTTCTATATAATACTAGAAGTGCAAGGCCCGTGTCAGCAAGGGTCCAACAATAAAACATGTAGATTGCATTTTTTAAGTTTTAGAATTTATGTTGGAGTAGGAAGTTTGAGCAGTAGAATGTTTTCATTGGTACGATAAAATATACTTATTAAATATATTTTTGTAAATTTTTTATCAAACTTTTCTTTTGTATATATACCTTCTATTGAAACGTAGGAGTCGTTTGTTATAGTGTATAAATTTTCTTTTTGAATAGAATATATTAGTAATATTTGTATTAGTAATGCTTCTATTAGTAAATGTTGGTATTGTTTATGTTAACATTAGTTCTTATACATTGTTTAACGTGCTGCATTAAAATTTACCTTTTCGATTTTGATATATTTAAATAAAAGATTTTTTTTTAAAAAAGAATTGCATATACATTTTAAGATTCATTCAAGATCTAGCACGAGTTCAATATATTAATTTTTATGTCAATTTATATGACACAAATAGAATTTAGATAATCAATCATACTTTTAATAGGTATTTAGATAATTTAATTTGTTAACTATTGTAATTTATAATATTTTTATGTAATTTTTAAATAATATGTATTATTTTTCTTGTCCAAACTTTTGTGGCATTGATAGTCAATTATATTTTAAAAATAATTTAAATTTTTAATTATTGTGATTTATAATACTTTTCTCTTATTTCAATTTCAGTGACACTAATATAATTTCAAGAGTCGACCAAATATTTTATATCTTTTAAATCTTTTAAGTTGTTAATTATTGTGATTTCTAGTATTTTTCATGTAATTTTTTTTGAAATATATAACATATTAAATTATTTTTAGATATTTTAAATTGTTAACTATTGTAATTTATAATACTTTTTATATAAAAGTTTTTGAATAATATATGCTACTCTCTTTGTCCAGAGTTTTGTGTCGACGATAGCCAATTATATTTTTAAAATAATTTAAATTTTTATCATTGTAATTTATAATATTTTTTCTATTTCAACTTATGTGGAACAATGCTTAAATGACCATATAATTAATTAGGGGTGATATAGTAAAATGTAATTATTATTATTTATTATTTTTATTATGTATATGTGTTGATTCAAGAAGAATTTGGAAACATTTAGAAATGTGTCGAATGTTACAAATGTTAATAATCCATTTGGTGCTTCTTGATTTCTCTACATTTATCTCTTGTTTGTTTTTACTCTTTTGCCCTTTAAATACGTTACTCTTCTTGTCCAAATTTTTATCGCATTGATAGTCAATTATGTTTTAAAAATAATTTAAGTTTTTAATTATTTTGATTTATAATACTTTTCTTCTATTTCAATTTCAGTGACACTAATATAATTTCAAAAGTCGACCAAATATTTTATATCTTTTAAATCTTTTAAGTTGTTAATTATTGTGATTTCTAGTATTTTTCATGTAATTTTTTTGAAATATATAACATATTAAATTGTTCTTAGATATTTTAAATTGTTAACTATTGTAATTTATAATAATTTTTATATAATTTTTTTTTAATAGTATATGCTACTCTCCTTGTTCAGAGTTTTGTGTCGACGATAACCAATTATATTTTTTAAATAATTTAAATTTTTTATCATTGGAATTTATAATATTTTTTCTATTTCAACTTATGTGGCACAATGCTTAAATGACCATAATAATTAATTAGGGGTGGTATAGTAAAATATAATAATTATTATTTATTATTTTTATTATGTGTATGTGTTGATTCAAGAAGAATTTGGAAACATTTAGAAATGTGTTGCATGTTACAAATGTTAATAATACATTTGTAACATTTGGTGCTTCTTGATTTCTCAACATTTATCTCTTGTGTGTTTTTACTCTTTTGCCCTTTGAGTATATGTAGCAATTTTTTTTTTTTTAAAAAAATGTCATGAAAATTTTACTCTTTTGCCCTTTGAATACGTTACTCTTCTTTGTCCAAATTTTTGTGGCATTGATAATCAATTATATTTCAAAACTAATTTAAATTTTTAATTATTGTGATTTATAATACTTTTCTTCTATTCCATTTTCAGTGACACTAATATAACTTCAAGAGTCGACCAAATATTTTATATCTTTTAAATCTTTTAAGTTGTTAATTATTGTGATTTCTAGTATTTTTCATGTAATTTTTTTAAAATATATAACATATTAAATTATTTTTTTCTATTTCAACTTATGTGGTACAATACTTAAATGACCATAATAATTAATTAGGGGTGACATAGTAAAATTACGGTTGAAGCAGACATGTCATAAATGTCTATTTTATTTTTTACTTAAATATTATTATTTTTTTAATGTATAAATAACTTATAATAATTAATTAAGAGCAGTATAATAATTAATTAGGAGTGATATGGTACAATTACAGTTGAAGTAGACATGTCATAAATATCTATTTTATTTTTTAATTAAATATTATTAATTTTTTAATATATAAATAACTTATAATAATTAATTAGGTGTGATATAATAATTAGTTTGGGGTAATATAGTACAATTACGGTTGAAGTAGGCATGTCATAAATATTTATTTGATTTTTTAATTAAATATTATTAATTTTTAATATATAAATAATTTATAATAATTAATTATATGTGGGCTCCATCATATTCAATAGGAGTAGCATCAATGGAAAAGTGATAATTTATTGGAGGCATGAGTTGTAATTAATTCAAAATGGAAGGGTTTTTCTTATAGTTGTTGATAAGGTCCAAACATTAAAACACAAAATACAATTTTCCTAAACAAACTAATCTTGCAAAGTATTTTATAGACCTTAGTATCCTAAAACTTTGTTTTAATACCCATAAGCTAACATGTCAAAACCATCATTTCTAATATATAGAAAAGAAAAGAAAAAAAAATAAAACAAAAGAAAAGAAAAGATAAGAAAAAAAAATTAATATATATATATATATATATATATATATAATATAATATAATAGAAAAGAAAAGAAAAATAATATTTTTTAAATAATTTAATTTTTTAATTATTGTGTAAAACTTTTTCTACTCCAATTTAAGTGACATGATACTTAGATGACCATAATAATTAATTAGAGATGATATAATAAAATCACGATTGAATATATTAGGAAAAAATTTAAATTAGATGAAAATGTATTAACAAATAAGAAAGAAAGTAAATTATATGTTTGATATGAAATTAAATAAATAATAAAATTTATTTAATTGCATCAATTATAATTAATTTTTACAATAAATTATCATCCTACTAATCAATTTACTTAAATATATTTAAAATAATTTTATACATAAAAATAAAAAAGATAAATAAGATTGAAAAATAAATGGAAGATAAAGGGTCCACATGTGTGGAAATATGTGTGATGACATTATGATAAATTTCTTCAATGTCATTGCTTGTAATTAAAGAGAAAATAATGGGTTTTTATTCAAATTTTTGATGAAGTTCCAAAGTCAAAGCACAAAAAATAATTGAATTGAGCTTATAATTTATTGTAATGATCAAATTACCCCTAGAGAATTTTGTTATGTCATTTCCATACCATGACCAAACCAACTCTTCTATAATATAGAAAAGAAATATAGAAATATAATAGAAATAGAAATATATATATAGTAATTGCATGAAAGGTGGTCGAAACCACCTCTTCTATATAATAGAAAAGAAAATATATATTATATATAGTAAAATCGGGGATTCAATATTATTATTTTTTCAATACATAAGTGACTTATAATAATTAATTGCGGGTGATACATTAAAATCACGATTGAAGCAACATAAATCAGTCAATTTTATTTTTTTGTTAATTATTGTTATTTACAGTACTTTTTATTTCATTTTCAAATAATATATGTGGCTTTATATCTTCTTCTGTCCCATCTCAATTTATGTGGCACTAATATAATTTTGATAGTCAATCAAATATTTTATGTTGACATATCATTTTGTTATTCGTATTTTTCTAATACATAAATGACTTATAATAAGGAGTGATATAGTAAAATCATCGTTCGAAAGACGAAAATTTAATTTAAAACATTAAGAGTTAATTTCGCATTTTATGTCTATTTTATTTTTCATTAAATATTATTTATTTTCTTAATACCTAGATGACTCATAATAATTAATTAAGAGCGATTGATTATGTTATTACTATAAAAATTAATATAATTTTATCATATCCAATAATAATCATCGATAATTCACCGAAATAGTATATTAATTAAATACGGGATGCTATATTTGTATATGCAAAATATGATATTATTAAATATTATTGGATAGCGCATTATATTTATCTTTCACAATAAGAAAATTTTACTATATATTTTTCTTTATTTCTTTTTAACTTGATACATATTGACCCAACACAAATTCTAAGAAAATATTCATTAGAAATTAATTCTATTAAATTAAATTTATTAATTTTGTACTTTAAAAATTTAAAGTTAAGTTTAAATATTAGTATTTCTATATAAGAAAAAAATAATTTTAAAATTTAACTTTACTAAAATAAATAAATAAATAAAAAAATTATTTTTCTATATAAAAGTTAATTACTTCTTTAGAGATAGTGGTATGGACTGCGTACATTCTACCCTCCCCAGACCCCACTAGATGGGAATATACTGAGTTTGTTGTTGTTGTTGTTGTTGTTGTTATTGTTGTATTTAGTTGCAATTAATTAAGATAATTTTTTATTTTGTCATGATTTATGGTGCACCGATAAAATTTTGAGAGTTGAATAGAACTTTTATCTATTTTAAAAATAAGTATTTTAACTTGTTAATTATTGTGATTTATAATAATTTTTACGTAATTATCAAATAATATATTTTCTCCTTGTGTCCCAATTTATGTGGCTTCGATATAATTTTGAGAATCAACTAAAATTTTTATATATCTTTTAAATATTTCAAGTTGTTAAGTATTATGATTTGCAATACTTTTTCTTTTATCTCAATTTATGTGACATTGCTAAAATAATGAGAGTCAATAAAATTTCTATATGTTTTTTAAATATTTTAAGTTATTAATTATTGTGATTCGTGGTAACAAATTAGTTTTGAACGTGATAGTCAATTAAATAAATAAATTTTGTTTACTTTCAATATGTAGTTATAGTTAATTAATATAAATTAATAGAATATATTAAATATTTAAATCATTATGATGAAACAATGAAATTATTATATATTGAGACATAATATATAATTAAGTGGAAGTGAAGGAATTTTTTGGTAATTGCATGAGAGGTGGCCGAAACCATCTCTTCTATATAATAGAAAAGAAAAGTTTCCTATTTACTGTACAACAAACAACCCCTTAACTAATATATGTTGAAAATGAAGTAATTCAACTGGTTTGAGCAAATATGCCCCTAGGCCTTGAGCCTGCAAAATGATTTTACTACTTAGCTTCTTCAATCCACGTGTGAGACAACTGAAATTTTGAGAATTCACTTCGATTGATTTTTTTTTATATACTTGTTAAATAATTTTAATTTATGAAACTAACATAATTTTTCAAAATATATAATTTTTGTTTTTTTAAAATTAAAATTTATATATTTAAATACACGATCTAAATATTAAAAATAAAAAAGCTATTGATAACACATGTTATATATTGAGCTCCGATTAAATTGAACGTATAGTGTATTTATTTCTCGTTTAGAATTTAATATTTGTCTTGAAATTTTTAAATTTGAGATCCCTAGTTCGGTCTGAGTAGGGCTGGGCATTAGGTATTTTGTTTGGTATTTTCAAAGTTTGAGTTCGGTAATTCGGTAATCAAAATTTGAACATAGATACCACATACCATACTTATAAACATCGGTTTAGTAGTTCGGTCATTGGTAAGTTAAACTTCGGTTTGATACGGTATTTGGTAATACCATATTAAAGTTGGAGATGTGCAAATGTACGTTTAAACTTCAAAGAGTATATTTAATAGAAACCCCATTTAGTATTTTTTTTTTTTTACTTTTTACGAATATATTACCAAGGTCCAAGAAATTCTTTGGGATGACTAGTACTATTGTCTATTGGGATGGGTTATATATATATTTGATATTCGGTAAATACCGAATACCAAACGGTATTAATATCTTGTACCAAACTCAATCCCGAATATCGAAATATTGAAATTTTACTCCCAAATACTATATCAAATACCGAATTATCGAATACCAATTATCAATTTTCACGATTCGATTCGGTAATTCAATTTTTGATATTTTATGCCCAGTCCTAGGTGTGAGGATCTCTTCATCATGACAATTTGCCGTATGTTGAAGTAATTCAAATTCATAGTCGATGTAAATTTACTTTCTCTGCCCATCTTTATTTATTTATTTATTTATTTATTTATTATTGACCTGTTATATACCTTAAAAAATAATTGATAGAGATAACTTTTATATATAATTCTTTAAATATAACAAATTTATTAGTTAGGAAATGAGTTATAATGTACACATTATTTAATAGTAAAGATAAAATAAATATAAATTAATAAATTATTTATTAATTGTTTAAATTTAAAAATATTATTAATTATATATTTTTAATATATGGATCAGATAAAGATGGACGAAGTGAGAATATTTAGTAGCCGTTTGGCTATGAAAACTAAAATTTTCTGGAGTTGGAGTTGAAACTGGAGTTGAAATTGGAGTTGGAGTTGTATTTGACCATGTTTTTTTTTGATTTTTTTTTTTGACTTTTGAAAAAACTTTTTTAAATATGATTTTATGCCCCAACTTTTACAAACTATCAAAATCACCTAACTAAAATTTACCTACTAATGTAAAAAGAACACAATTAGCTACTTTTACAAAAATAATTACACATACATGGCCATATTTAATGTATTTCAATTATGACATATATAATATTTACATTAATAACCGTTTTCTCATATTTGAAAATTTTAAATATGGATGTTATATTAACAGATCACTGTTTCCTATTTTTTAGATAACAAATATTATCTTTCAAACAAATTTATTTTTTTAGGAATTTATTTAATTTATTTCTTTTATTTTTCGTTCCTAAAAAATAGAAAATGATGAGTTGTTCTTAAATTTTAGGGTGCCGCTAATTTATATCTTTAATTTTCTTATACGTGAAAGATTTTACCGTGTGTGAATTATTTCTATGTAAAACATACTTTGCATATTTATGATATATTATATCATACACCATAAATATATAAATATGCTTAGTATGTTTCTTTATAGTTTGTATATTTATATATGTGTGTATTTGGTATATACATGGTATAAACTTCATATATAACATACTTTGTATCTTTATGTTATAAATATAATACTTTATATATTTATGGGTATAAATATAATACTTTGTGTATAAAGATAACAAGTATTATGGTATATAAAGGTAGCAGTTGCAGTTTAAGGTATAAATTTGTTAAATTGGACATATATTTTTATGAAAAATATGTATCACCGATTTATATTTTTAGCATATATATGGTATAAACAATTTATATTTGAATAGTATAATAAAGATATACACAATATAATATATATAATCAAATTAAAAATGAGAATAATTTGTGGCAGTGATAAACTAATCTGCTACAACTTTATTAATTTCATAAATATAGAAAACAATTATCCATTATTAATTACACGACTATAATTCCTTAAACGTTCGTATCACAACAGAAAAATTATTATTATTATTATATTATAGTAATTAGGATCATTAGCAGTAAAATAATATCTTAAATAAGGGAAAAAAATAATGATGAGAGAGAAAAAAAGATATATCTTAATTAAGATAACATTAAGTTTGAAATTATAATTATCTTATTCTTTAAAACTACTATATACGTAATATTAAAAAAGTAATGTTATAAGAAAAGTTTTATGTAAAAATTTAAAAGATTAGGGTTATATGTAATAATAATAAAAATTGAAATTGGGATTGGAAAATTGGAAAAACACCAAAAACCTTTCCCTTTTCAGAATTTTTTTTTAAAATTATTTTTCAAATTTTCATGGCCAAACATCATAATTTCTAACTCCAATTTTTTTTTTCGAAAAAAAATAAAAAAAATTCATGACCAAACGGGCTCTTAAGCGGTGCAGTTTTTTGCTTTCATCCCTTGACTTGGATGAATGTTGTTTACTGAAACGGCAGGTGCCACGTAACGAGCCAACTTGTTATCTAATTGTCCCTTATCACATTGTGTATCCAACATGTCATCTGATTTTTCTCATTTTGAATTTAGTTTTGTCCATTGGATTGTTGGACCAAATTAATTACTCATCCTCATAAGTAAAAACAAGATAGCAGAATCTCAAAGAGCAGAATCCAGAACAAAAAAAGAAGAAGCATAGAAAGCATGAAAAGATGGAGAAAGGGACATGGAGATTCGAGTAGCACAACAAAGATGAAAATTGTACAATAATGGAAACTTGTAGAAATATTGGATTAGGGCTCAAAAAGAAGAAAGAGATGGGGAGAAGGAAGTTGGAAATTAAGAGAATTCAAGATAAAAATTTTAGACAAGTTGCTTTCTGTAAACGCAGAAAAGGTCTTATCAAGAAAGCCAATGAACTTTCAGTTCTCTGCAATGTTGATGTTGGTGTTGTTATAATCTCCAACAATGGCACTGGCAGGCTCCATGAATACTCCAGCACTAACAGGTATATAAGATAATTTCAAGCAGGATCGGATAAAGTGTGATATCTCATAATTAAATTTGAGATTAGATTTATATATAGGATAACCAGTATATATCTGAAAAGTTTATTTAGTTCTTATTTTGCATGCAATACACACGGATGTCGTGGACAATACGATTGGGAATGGGCATCCAAATAATTTGGAATTTTAATCATTTTTCAGAATGAACTTACTCTTTTCAATATAGAACTGTTTGATAATGTTATGAACCAATTGTCCCACATTGAAAAAAAGAGAAATGCTAAGGGGATTATAAGCCAAATGAGTTCTCCCAACTATTAGACTAGTCTTTTGGGTTGGGCTCTTCCATTTGGTTTATAACATTGGTGCTTTCATTGAGAGTCCCACGCGTTGGGCCGTGACTCGAAGTGGTGGCCTGAACCCATGAGGGGTGCTAGCCGTGACCAACTGGACGTAGCCGTGACCAACGAGGACCGATCCACGTGTGGGGAGCCCGCACATTGGGTCGTGGCTCGTAGTGGTGGCCTGGACCCAAGAGGGGTGTCAGCGGTGACCAACAAGGATCGATCCACGCGTGGAGCCACAACTCGGAGTGGTGGCCTGTGCGCCAGGAGTGAGGGCCTGGAACTAAGAGGGGTGCCAGACATGACCAACTGGGCTAAGCCGTGACCAACGAGGTCGTTGGTTCTCAAGTGGAGACGATTGTTATGAACCAATTGTCCCACATTGAAAAAAAAAGAGAAATGCTATAAGCCAAATGAGTTCTCCCACCTATTAGACTAGTCTTTTGGGTTGGGCTCTCCCGTTTGGTTTATAACAGATAAACCAGCAGGAATAACTCGATCTACAAATCCTAATCAACCAATGACCTAACACTACTATATTCCTCAAGAGGAAGTTTTACGAAAAATCCCAAGTCAAATAATTCAAAGTCAATTCAAATCTCACAAATTCACAACATGATAATTAGTATAAAGTTACTAATAATATTTATAGTTAGGCTAAATTATTGCATAGAAGTGCTTAGTTAAATAAGGGGTCATGCCTCCTTGAATGCAAACACGAAGTGTTTTCAGACAAAGACGTAGACAACGAGATCAATTTTTGACCCGATCATTATTCATGGAAAGAAACAGAAGGAAGAAGGACAACTGAGTTGGAGAGTCAAGTGAGGTCCCGTCGAGGTTCCAGTCCGCGACTCTGTTATTACATCAGAAATGAACATTACAAGTTAAAATATAAATGAAATTACAAAAACTCTATCTATGCAGCTTTTCTTGACTCCTGACTCGCTACTACATCACCCTGTTCTTCAGGCGGGTTCCTGACTTGCAATTTCTTCAACTTGTTGCTTGCCTTTCAATTTCTTCACCCTGTTCTTCAGGCGGGTTCCTGACTTGCCATTTTTTAACTGTTGACTTTCAATTTTCTTCCTCTTGTTGCTTGCTTTTCAACTTTCTTCCTCTTGACTTTCCATGTATTTTCCCTGTTCTTCAGGCGGGCTTCTGAAATCACATCAAAACTAAAAAGAAAATTATCCCACACAAAGAAATGCATCTTTTATGAGTTAATTGGAATGATTCGACTAAAAGGTATGTCTTATAGGAATCAAAGATGATGAATCGACTAAAAGGTACGTCTTATAGGAATCAAAGAAAATGACTCGACTTAAAGGTACGTCTTATAGGAATCAAGGAAATGACTCGACTAAAAGGTACGTCTTCTAGGGGTCAAGGGGAATGACTTAACTAAAAGATACGTCTTACAGGAATCACAGGGAACGACTCGACTAAAAGATACGTCTTCTAGGGGTCAAGGGGAATGACTTGACTAAAATGTACGTCTTATAGGAATCAAATGAACGAATCGACTAAAAGGTACGTCTTCTAGGGGTCAAGGGGAATAAATCGACTAAAAACTACGTCTTCTAGGGGTCAAGGGGAATGACTCGACTAAAAGGTAGGTCTTATAGGAATCAAGAGGGATGACTCGACAAAAAGGTACGTCTTCTAAGAGTCAAGGAGAATGACTCGACTACAAGGTACGTCTTATAGGAATCAAGGGGGATGACTCGACTAAAAGGTATGTCTTATAGGAATCAAAGGGGGATGACTCGACTAAAAGGTACGTATTATAGGAATCATATGAGATGACTCGACTAAAAGGTACGTCCTATAGGAATCAAGAAAGATGACTCGACTAATAGGTACGTCTTATAGGAATCAAAGGAAATGACTCGACTAAAAGGTACGTCTTATAGGAATCAAGGGGATTGACTCGACTAAAAGGTACGTCTTATAGGAATCAAAGGGAATGACTCGACTAAAAGGTACGTCTTATAGGAATCAAAGGGAATAACTCAACTAAAAGGTACGTCTTATAGGAATCAAAGGAGATGACTCGACTAAAAGGTACGTCTTATAGGAATCAAGAGAGATGACTCGACTAACAGCTACTTCTTATAGGAATCAAAGGGAATGACTCGACTAAAAGGTACGTCTTATAGGAATCAAGGGGATTGACTCGACTAAAAGGTACGTCTTATAGTAATCAAAAGGAATGACTCGACTAAAAGATACGTCTTATAGGAATCAAAGGAGATGACTCGACTAAAAGGTACGTCTTATAGGAATCAAAGGGGATGACTCGACTAAAAGGTACGTCTTATAGGAATCAATGGAGATGACTCGACTAAAAGTTACGTCTTATAGAAATCAAGGGAGATGACTCGATTAAAAGTTACGTCTTATAGGAATCAAGGGAGATGACTCGACTAAAAGGTACGTCTTATAGAAATCAAGGGAGATAACTCGACTAAAAGGTACATCTTATAGGAATCAAGGGGATGACTCAACTAATAGTTACGTCTCCTAGGAGTGAAGGGAGATGACTCGACTAAAAAGTACGTCTTCTAGGGGTCAAGGGGAATGACTCGACTAAAAGGTATGTCTTATAGGAATCAAGGGAGATGACTCAACTAAAAGGTACGTCTTATAGGAATCAATGGGAATGAATCGACTAAAAGGTATGTCTTATAGGATGGGAGATGACTCGACTAAAAGGTACGTCTTCTAGGAGTGAAGGTTCAATTTAAGAAATGTATCACCTAGCAAATAAAAACTGAAATCCCTGGACAAGAAAGTGTGTCTCCGAGGGATATAGGATGTGAATTTTACCATGACTTGATTATCAAACCTGTGCAGCAACATTGCTTTCTGCATTTGTAAAAGTGAGGCATTGTAACCCTTGATGTTTATGCTTTGAAGTCCTTGCTTTGAAGGTAGTATGTTTCCTATTTTATCAAAGAAAACTTGTGAGTTTAAAAACACGGTGACTGGTTTGTGGCTTTAGCTTTCGCGGCGATCGCTCTTGTCCTCATCACATTTAACCTTGCTTCCAACTGTTAGCATGCATCATTGACTTGTTGCATCATTGACCCAAACTCAGGTTATTAAGAGTGACTCTGAAACAAACACAGTATTTCTCCTTTGCCATGTTTTCTTAGATAAACCCTTTGCGCCTTGGTATTTCCATGGGTTAATAGACTTGTCTGTTGACAAAATTTTTTGCATTTTCTATTTTTCGGCTTACAATCATATCTCTTTCATGCGCTGGCCTTTCTGTCTTACTTTGCACAATTGAAGAAGCTGGTAGCCAGTTTTGGAAACTTTTCTCCCTTATTTTGACATAGACTTGACTCAAAGACAAGAGAAAAAATGGCAATGATTTTTTATTTGGTTAACTGACTCAAGAAAATAAAATAAAAATAAAGAGAAAAGAAAAAGACATTGAATGTCCCCCTTTGAAATAAAGAAATGAAAATTTATCTAGAAAAGACAGTCAACTCTAATTATTATGTCATGCATTTTGGATTAAGCTGCCTGATTTTTCCATCCAAATTTCTACCAATTGTTGTTGAGTTAATGACCTTGAAACTAAGTTGCTTCTTTAGGCCAAATTCATTTGGAAACCTCATTCGGCTAGTGGCGCCTTGAAGGGTTTTCGCCGACAAACCTGTTTCTTTTTCTCAGTTCACCATTGCCTTATGGTGCCCGTGATGGTTTTCACCAATAAGACTCATTTTTATTTCTATCAACTGACCATCGCCTTACGGTGCCCGTGAGGGTTTTCACCAATAAGACTCTCTCATTTTTATTTCTCTCCTGATTTCTTATGCTGAGGAAGACAAGTAGTACCCAAAATGCATCATCATATCCATTGCATACTTAGCCTTAACATTCTCAAAGATTAATTTGAAGGTCTTTCTTTAGTTGTAACTTGTAACTTGAAACTTGACTTTTGGATAAGGTTAGAAAGAAGGGATGACATGAGGCCCAAACGACACTTGAAGTGGTGTAGGACTTACAACTTTTGGAATGGACTCAAACAATGAAGATTAACTCATGCCCCAGTTTCTTTTGCTTGATTCTGATTTTTTTTCTTTTATTGACTTTTTTTTTGTACTTTTCTGACTCTATTTTATTTGACACTTTTTCTTTTCCTTCTTTTTGACACATTTCTTTTGAAACTTTTTTGACTCTATTCTCTTGCTCGATACTTTTCTTTTGAGCTTTGTTGGCTTTATTTTGATTCCAAAAGAGGCGTATGAAAGAAAATAACACTAAAGCTCAAACGGGGTAAACAAAGGATGACACAATATTTGGGTAACAGAATAAAATACCTTCGTCATATCAATCTTTAAAATTACAGTACATAGCATGCAATGTGAAAGTCACGATTAATATCACTTATGACATGTTTTACAACACTAACTTGCCCCGAGCATATGTGCCACCTCTTCTTCTACATTTGTCGAACATACAACTCCACCTTTGTTATACATCTCTCACATTGAATGACTCATGCTTTCGTGGAGTTGGTTTTGTTCTGTTCCTCGGGAGCACACATCCGCTATTTGACCTAATTGAGCTAGGTTTTTCAATTGATGACTAAGTTATTCTTGTGATTCTCAAAATAATTGCCTTAATTTTCAAAGAAGGCTTCAATTTGTCACCGAATTTCTCAGCACTCCACCTATTTTCTCAGATGCTTTTCCTAACTTTAGCCTTCTGATTCAATGTTTCATGGTTAAGTTGGATTTTAAGATCTGACTGAAAATTCCGCTAGCATGTCATATCACTAGAATCAACATAAAATGTACTGTATAAAGAAAACAAACAAATGACACATATTTAAACACAAAGGGAAAGGGACGATTCATTTAGTTGAAATAAAAGATAGAAAGGTTTGAACATAAACGACAAAGGGACAAAAGAAAATAGATCCAGAACTACAACCCTGAAATAATTTAGAAAACATAAAAGAAGACAAAACAAACTACCAGACCTCTTCCTAGTAGGGAGAGGGGTGACTTCTCAATTGCTCAGCCTGACGACTTAGCCACTGGTTTGCATATCAGTATGACTAGAACTTCCCTCACTGTCAATGTTCTGCACCATAATTGATCCATCTTGAATCATCTTTTCAATTTCTCTTTTCAAATCTCAACAATCTTCAATACTATGACCCTGAGCATCAGAATGATACGCACATCGTATATTAGGATCAAAATTTCTTGAACGCCGATTAAGAGTGCACCCGAGGAGAGGAGTGATCATGCCTCATTGTACCAATTTCTGAAATAAATTGACATATGACTCTCCAATTGGTGTGAAGCTATCTCTCGACTTTTGCCTCATTTCATCGTTTGACTTGGATAAAAAATCAAGCTTAGAAGGGTTTTGGTATGTTTGTAGAGTCGGAGGGTAGCTCTGAGGAGTTAGTGCGCGCCATTGTGAGTAAAAAGGGAGTTGAACATATGGCTGTGCGCAGTATACTAGATATGGAGGTGGGGAAATGAAGTATAATGGATTTTGGGAGGGATTATAGAGAGCTTGGGTATGAACTTGGGCCTGAGATTGACGGCAACGCCGACGTTGTCTTCTTGGATGTGCCCATTCTCCAACTACAATAACAGTTGTATCTTTCTCATTCTTCTTTCCTCCAGTTTCCTTTAATTGATTGTAATATTGTCCTAAATGTTTCACGGATTCCTCCTGTCCATCTTGGTCCTTGAATTTTGATATCTCAAGGCTTAGAGGAGGGTTAACACTTGAAGACATGCCCCAGTTTTTGTATGAAACATCTTCTTCACTCGCAAGTCTTAAGGAACTTTTCATAGCATTTCCTGCACTCTTCATTTTTCCAACCATTTTCTCTAGCTCTTCTGGCACACTAGGCTTCTTGTTAAGAAATTTTGGTGGTCCAGTTAGCTTAAAAGTAGGATCAAGAGTATAACAATGATCACCAAGAGTATTGAACAAGGGTCCACTAGCAGCATGGGGAAGCACAACCATTGGGCGTCTAGCCAATGTAGAAGCCTCAGCAAAAGGTTGAGAAACAAAAACATAGGCAGTATGTGGTGCTATCAATGTAGCACGCTTATACTGAGAAGCTAGAGGAAGAGTGGTGGAAGTATTGAGATGCTTTTGGCTTGGAAGGAATTCTGAGTCATGTTGCAGTGCATAAAAAACAATAGGAAACTGACTTTGCGATTTTGATGAAAAACTTGAGGCATTTATAGGATCAATAACGGGAAATGGAGGAGGAGGCAACCCACTGGCCCAAGCTTGGTGCATCTCCATTATTTGTTGTCTTAGTCTGAAATTCTCTTCCTTTAAACTCTCAATTTCTTGACTCTTTGTTTGATCCATGAGGTCACTCTCTATATCCTTGTTGGACACAGCTAAACCTTCTTCAGATTTGGTGTGATGTGAAGGACCAGCCACAATGCCACAAACCAACCACCTTAAACTAACTGAATAATAGAAACACCAAATGTGTTAGAGTTCAACACCTTCTCAAAATCTTTTTTTGATTTTTCCTTTTCTTTGAAAAAGATCACCGAACCTAAGAAGGGTGCCTACGTATCCCACTCCCGAGAGAGAAGAATCAGGTGTGCGTAGTTCGTGAAGTCTAGCCAAAATGGCCAAACAAACTGAACTCTTTTTCCTTTTCTTGAAATTTTAAGAAGAAAAGAAAAATGACAAATTGTTAAAAGAATAAACGAAAATCTTTTTGAATTTTTTGGATTTAATAACCTATACAAAATGAAACTTATGATTACCAAAGAAACTCTTTTTGGGTTTTCAATTTTACATTTCATACGAAAATGAAACTTGAACCTATTAAAGAAAAATCTTTTGTAGTTTTCTTTTAAAGATGTATATGAAACACCTACTCTAAATGAAGAGTGAAGAAAATCTTTTTTGAATTTTTGAATAAGATCCCCGAACCAACAATAGGCTGCCTACGTATCTCACATCCCGAAAGAGGAGAATCAGGGTGCATAGTTCGTCCAGATAGGACAATTAAGGATTAAATAACAAATTGAACCCTAACTTGAGAGACACAACCAAAGACAGACGATGAAAAACGTCAACAAAATCTTTTTTGAGTTTTCAATTTGACACTTCACACAAAAATGACACCAGCAACTACCAAAGAAAAATCTTTTTGGTATTTTCATTGTATGAAATGTACAAAAGTTCTACCATCTTTTATGAATTTTTTCTTTATAAAAAACTCCAATTAATTTTTTTTAAAAAATATTTTTGAATTATGAACGCATGGTAAAGGAACAAAAGGAAAATCTTTTTGATGGTTTTTTTTTGAAGATGAGTGCGAAAGGTAAAAAAAAATTGATTTGATTTTTTTTTATTGTAAAAAAAATCAAAAGCCATAAAAACTCTAAAAACTACGAAACTTTTTTTTTTTTTTAAAAAATAAATTTTTTGAACACTTTTTTTGTCTACACACATTACTTCTAACACATGCTTTCCCCAAATCGGTCCGTCAAATGACCACGTTACCCTCAGAGATGCAGCATTTAGCACGTAGGGATTCTTTAGGGGTGAGTCTCCTATAAAGGGTTACTTGGGTCCCGCTAGGTCTTAATTTAATGCAAATAAATATGTCCTAAAGGCTGACCTACGTTGGGGTTCACTAACAAGGCTGTTCGGGGGTGCGTATGGTCGATAGTGGCTGCGAAAGCTTTCCACCCACGCCATAACACCGACGGCTCCCCCTCCTAAAATAAGGGTGACTCAACTAGAGTTCATGTGCACGACATGCACTCTGGGACTTGTTGCAGAAAAAATGACTCGGGTTATGCACATGATGCCGGATATAAAGCAGTAACATATAAGATAAAAACTGTAAACAAAGAGCATGTAGACACTCAACAATGAAAAAACAATAACACAAAACAACACCAACAAAATGTCTATACACCTATAGTGTCAAACTAAGCCGATACAACTCCAAAATAACCAGAGATTCTAGGTTCGTTTCCCAGTAGAGTCGCCAGAGCTGTCACACCCCCTTTTAACTGCAAAAAGATTCATTTTAAGTTTGAAAGGATTTTTATTATTAAAGTGACAAAAGATTGAAAATTTTCTTCGAAAAAGGATCATTTACATTTTATTTAGAGTCGCCACTTGACATAAATCAGGTGTGCCAAGTCACCTTTGAAAATCCTTTTCAAAACAGTTTGACTCTAGAAACTGTTCCACCAATAGAGATTCCAGATAAGAAATTCTGTTGACCGAGGGAAAGGTGTTAGGCACCCCTCGATCCCGTGGTTTGACCACGGTCCCTTGGTGGAGCATATCGGCTAATTTGACGCTACAAATGTATAAACCACACAAAACACATAAAACAATGAATCAAACAAACAAAACAACAATCCAGAACCAAAATAATAATGCCCAGTACAATAATACAGTCCAAAATAGAAAACTTGCAAAAAATATAAATCCTATTCTATACTAGTCCTAGACTAAGCTCCATCCAACGCCTCGGGCATTCGTCACGAACGTCCTCCGAGTACAAGATATTTCAGGGCATTCCCCGGATAAATCAATACAAATACCTCGAGGCATTCTTCGGGAAAATGAATACATTTTTAGTGCGAGAAAATCAAACTATTCAATAAAATTTCAAACATTTCACGAAATTTCCAACATTTAACCCAAAGCCACAAATTCTAAACTTTGCCTACCTAACCTACGTTTGCCTAAATCAATAAACGTATCATGATACAACCAAGTTCAATTAACATTCATTTCAAGTCAAACAACCAATGAATTAAACTAACGAAAATTCACCAATTATATCAAGTTTTCAATTCTCACCCCCAAATTAATTCTCAAAATTCCAACAATTCACAATCACCACTTTAACAATCCACAATCATTGTCAACGAAACCAAATAGATAAATCGATATCACCCAAGTATTTATATCATGCTTTACACAAACCAATCACGCGTATATAATGAAATCAAAATGAGAATGGGATAGAATTGGACCTCAAGTCGAGCTTTATTGTGCAAATTATGCAATTGGGTGATGGAACCGAACCCGTAAACCTCAATCGACTAACCCGCCCCAACTCGAACAAACCCAGCTTCAGTATTATGGAATTACAACCCAAATAGATTTAAAACCAATGGAAAACCTTAATCCGAACTCCCAAATCTCAGATTTTCGAACCAATCATAGCGAACTCCGGTGGAATCGGAATAGGGTTGCCGTCAGTGCCTCACCAGAGCTCCGACAGATTGTGCAGTCAATGAAAACGATGTTTCCCGGCCAGATTTTGCCGGAAAGAATCAGAAAATAGGGGCGGTTTTGGAGTTCGTGGATTATTCTCTGGTGGAATCGACGATGAGGGTCGGTTTTGGTTGGGTCTAGCCGGAATCTCTAATCGAAGTGTCACTCCCTCTGTTTTTCTCTCTTCTCCATTCTCGATCTCACTGTATATGTGTGTATGGTAGTGCGATTGTGGGTGTCTTCTCAGGTGTATGTGAAGTTTCTGTGTATGTATTGATGATTGTAGTGTGCGTGTCAATGTGACAATTTTAGATTGTGTGCCAATGGTGAAGTGGGTCTCGTGTTGCTGTGTTGTTCTTCAAGAATGAATGAATGAAATATAAGTTTTTTTTTGTGAAAATGGTGAGGTGTGTGTTGTTATTGTGTGTTGGTTGAGAAGAGAGAAGGGAATGACGTGTTTTTGTTTCCCCTTTTTTACTGTATCAGTGAGTGTGTATATATTGTTCTCATTTTCCTTTGTAAAGAAGAAATGTGAGGGGGTTATGTGGATGGGTTAGTGGGGGTAGGGTATAGGGTAGGTGGGGTAGGGTGAGTTGGTTAGGATAAGATTTGTTAGGAATTTTGTTAAGGGTTCTATTTTTTTGCATTTTTATGGGATATAATCATACGGGTGAGGACACGCAGTAAGACAGAGGTAAAATGGTAAAAGTGCTATCGAGGAGGGACAAAATTTGGTGTCTACAAGGGGAAAGGACAGAAACGACACTTCAAATAAAACTATGTCCATGGAAATGACCATGGAATTTAAATTTCACTTTCTAGGCATTTATTTATTGGCTTGTTCTATACCATTTCTACACACCTTCTACACAGTTTCTATACATATCTTATACATATAAATATTCTATACGAAAATTATACAGTTTCGATACACAATTTATATAACAATTGTACATTTTTTGTACATATTTTATACAACAATTATATAATTTTTATACACTTTCTATATATTTTATCAATATACATATTTGATAGAACTATACAATTTCTATACATATATCTTATAAAGATACGTATTCTATATAATAATTACACCATTTTTATATAATTATATTTAATTATTATTTCTAAATTATAAAAAAAAGCAGTATATTTTTTCAGCTAAAAAATTTATAGCAAAAAGAAAAACTGAAATATTTTTAGCAGGGCCGAATGGCCCAAGTTGAAAACTATATCAATATGGTATATGAACTGTATCTGAACTACATAGGTCAAAATGACCCAAATTAGGAAATGACAATAAAGTGGAAATAGTATACCCGACTGACCACTTTTTGAAAAAATGTCAAACTTGGACTTTTTGTTTTAAAAAGTACTAAACAATGTCCTTTTCCCGTTAAATAATCCTAAGATAGGCCCAAAAGTGTCATTAGCCACTTTTGAAAAGTTCAATTATTGCCTTGTAGTACCACTATCGCGGTTAAATGTATCACAATAATGATATGGCAATGTTGGAAGATATCCTTCTCAGTGTTCCCGCTTAGTGTCTCATATTCACAATGCGCTATGCTTTTTGTGCAAGAAAATCAATCAGGGAATCCTCTTCCGCATTCAAGTTTTTAACATCGTGGTTGCGATTCCCTGCAATTTAGTTCCTTGGGATCACGATCTTCATCTCGTGATCACAACAATCTACTTGAAGCACAAAATATGGGGTTGAAGCCTGTTGTCCAAGGATTCCCAAATTAGCTCCAAGCTTTGTTTCTCTATCTTCCAATCATTCCAACAGTTGTAGCATAAGATGGAATTGTCCAAAGGATCATTAAACTAAGTATGGTTAATATCAACACAAGTACAACAAATCCTATCAACGTCATTTTTCATCTTAAGCCAAAATAAGTGTTCTTGAAGAATAGCAAAAGCTTTAAGTATATACCCAAATGTCTCATTAGACCCTCATTAAGTGTCTCTCTGGCCAAAATAAGTGTTCTTGAAGAATAGCAAAAGCTTTAAGTATACCCAAATGTCTCATTAGACCCCCATTATGTGCCTCTCTAATAAGTATCTTTCTCCAAGGATATTGAAACTCAATACACTTTACCATCTCTAAGCAAATAACCATATCTTAGAAAGCCTTTCATTGACCAACCTTTACTATTTACAAAGTCAATCTGATGCTCGATTCCCCCCAAAGGTGGTAGCTCCCTTGGCAACTCACTGGGAATAACATCTTTATTATCTTGGAAAAAATAATAGCAACAATACTTGGGCAAAGAGAGGGTCAATTCATTAGTAGTAAAAACAAAATTTAATTTTTATGTAGA
The DNA here is from genome assembly GCA_030864215.1 of Capsicum pubescens. Classification (NCBI taxonomy): domain Eukaryota; kingdom Viridiplantae; phylum Streptophyta; class Magnoliopsida; order Solanales; family Solanaceae; genus Capsicum; species Capsicum pubescens. The sequence continues at coordinate 59,770,242 of CM061549.1, forward strand.
AGAAGCATAATAGAAGGATTATGTTCAACCTCTTTCATCACTTTTTGACTAACCAACATATTCATTTTTCCATTAAATTTTCCATAAAGGTGGATTTTCTTTCATATTCACACTTCTTATATCCTTTGACGTGCAACACTTCTTACTCCTTCTCTCTTTCTCTCTTGCTTATTTTTTGCATTTTCTAGTCTCAATCCATTCATTTTCTTGTAATATTGACAAACCTCTAAAAGAGTCAGAAGGTAAAAGAGTGAATTTATGATCATTTTAACATGAAAATGCTTTTTGTCTTTCATTATACCTTGCATATCTATCATATTGTTAATGTCGACCTAGATGCAAATGAAAGCTTGCATTTGGCTCTATATCACACCAATTTTTTCTAGTTCATTGCTATCTTGGAAACTCCAAGTTCTCAGAATCGTTCGAACATTGAAAACTTCTTTTTCAGGACACCCCTCATTTCATTCCAATGGCAATTAGTAACAAGGCCAAGCATAGTTGGTTCTTAATTTGTCTCTTGTAAGATTTCCCCCAAATAGAGGCAAACCTTTCAAATTGAGAGATGACGCGCTTGACCTTGATGGAGTTTGACATATTGTTGACTTAAAAAATGCTTTCACTCTTGATTACCCAATACAATTATTCTTTTGGGTTACTGGTTCTTTTGAAAGGTGGAAGTTACATTGATGGCGTTCAACCTTGGTAGGGTTGGTGCTTAGATAACTGTTGGTAGGGTTGTTTGTAAGGGTATTGGTATTATGGTTGCTCATAAGGTTATTGTTGGTATGTTGTAGTTATGGATATTGTAATGATCTAGTGGGGATGCCTTAGAAGGATTCTATCTTTTTTAACATGGGTGATCGACCTTGTTGCAACACTCTATGTAGTTGGTTGAGTGGTAGTGGTATGAGAAAAATAATCCGGGTTCGACTCTTCCACTACTATATGGACCATCCGTATGCTTGTACCAACTCCTTGGTTTTGTCGATGAGCATTGGTACTAACCTAAGGAGTAATGTAATGATCCTACTTAGTATAACTTAGAATATTTTAATTAAGCAAATAAAGAAACGCGGGCAGTGGGGATCGTAGTTGAAGCACAGAAGGAGTGACTAACTCGCTGACCTGGACGGCTGAGATTTAATTGTTATTAATGAGGTGCAAGGGTGGAGATCATGCCACGTCGCCAGAAGTCATTATATAACGACTAGTGGAGAGAGAAAACACCAACGATAATCTGGTATTTCCCCTCCTTTCTCGTGCTCTCTTCTCTCCTTTAAATTTCTGATCCTCCCCTTCTTTTCTTTGCAGATTCAAGAACTTCCATGGATTCTCATCAATCCTAGTTATCGTAGATTAATTCAGTTCTTAATTTCCTTGTAATCGATATCCATTTTTCATGTTTTTGAAGTAAACCAAAAATTGTCCCAAATTTTTTGAATTATTTTACTTTTATTGTTACTGAATTTAGTCAGATCCTGATTGGGATCCTGACAATTGGTATCAGAGCCATGGTTCCGTGCGACCTGTGTGGTGAAGCTGAGGGCACTCGCTTTAAGCTGGTGGATGATCGACTTCTAGACGTGATAAAATTTTGAACGAATTGCTAACTAATCAAAAGAAAGTGCGTAACACTCAAATAGGAATTCAAGGAACCTTAGAGCCTCTCTTAGACAGGATAACAACTCTTGAGAGAGTACCGAATAGAGCTCAGGGTGAACACCAACAAGGAGATGGGATATTTCCTAATCCGGCTCAGGAAAACAGACAAAACTGGCTATAAATGGTGCCAATTCTCCCTCTCAAGTGGGAATTACCCAGTTTTGAAAGTCATGAACCCAAGGTATGGCTCCGTAAATTTGAAAGGTATTTCACTATATACAGAACATTGGGCAATCTTAAGGTTGATGCAACTGCTTTGTATTTGAATGGGGTAGCAGAGACTTGGTATCACTCTCTAGTACTGAGTAGAGGTGTGGTTAATTGGGTAGAGTTTATGAAAGAGCTAATTAGCAGATTTGATGATGAATTACTGGATGATATAGTGGAACAATTTAATAGACTCTCTCAAACAAGATCAGTGGATGAATTTCTTGCTAAATTTGAAGACCTCAAGGCTCAAATGCTTGTGAGGAATCCACGCCTCAATGATGCTCACTTCCTATCCAGTTTTATGGGGGCTTTGAAGGAAGAGATTCGATTTGCTGTTAAGATGTTCAAACCAGCTACACTTAAACTTGCTATTGAAAAAGCTAGGATGCAGGAGAAGGCCATAAAAGCTGTCCAGAGGAGAAATAAGGTCATAAACAAGCCCACTAGTATTGTAAGCCACAATCCTAATACCAAGGTAGGTGGGAGCTTAACCACTAAACCTAATACATTTAAATTGAGTCCAGAAGTTTATGAGTACAAAAGAACAACAGACTATGTTTTAGGTGTGGTGATAAGTATCTCGTCGGTCATCAATGTAAACAAAAACAACTGAATTGTTTGATGGGAGAAGTAGAGTCTGTTGCAGGGAGAACTGGAGAGATAGAGGATCCTTCCTATTCGAATGTGATTATTGAAGGAGAATTAGACTAGGAAGTTCAGGAGGTCAGGAGGTCGTATGCTTAAATGCACTATCAGGTAACAATCAAGGGGTGAACACTATCCTAGTCAGTGGTACTGTGAAGAATATCAGGTAACAATCAAGGGGTGAACACTATCCTAGTCAGTGGTATTGTGAAGAATAGAGCACTCACCTTGTTGATTGACTCTGGAAGCACTCATAGCTTTCTTGATCAAAACACTGTTATTGAAGATGACTATCAAGCTAGCTATTGTGCACCAGTAAGGGTAATAGTAGCTGACGAAAACTATGTAATGTACACCTCTCAATGCAAAGGGTTCTTGTGAAAAATACAGGGAAGATCCTTTTAAGAGGACCTGCTTATTATACCTGTTGGAGGGTGTGACATGGTGCTGGGAAATAACTGAATGAAGAAGCACAATCCCACTAAATTTGATCATTAAAAAAGTGTGATACTATTGGCAGGTTGAGCAACAAGTTAGTATTAAAAGGAATAGCTGAGGAAGGGAAGCTTAATATGGTCACTAGTGGTACTATGAACAAGATGTTAAAAAAGGGGCAAACTCTCATTGCTCATTTGTTTATGATGAGTGTCGGTGACAACAGAACCCATAAGCTAGTGGATGATGCTATATTAAAGGTACTGGACCAGTATCCAGATGTGTTCAAGGAGCCAATGACCCTGCCTCCTGTTAGGTTACTTGACCATGCCATTCCTCTCAAATCAGGGGTTGTTCCGGTGAGTTTAAGGCCTTATAGGTACACTTACTATCAAAAGAATGAGTTGGAGAAGCAAGTCATTGAAATGATCAACCAAGGCATAGTTCAACCTAGTCAATCTCTATTCTCTTCACTAGCTTTATTGGTCAAGAAAAAAGATGGATCCTGGAGATTTTGTGTAGACTACAGGGGGTTGAATGAGTCACTATAAAAGACAAGTATCCAATACCTATAGTTGATGACTTACTGGATGAATTGAATGGTTCTGTGATCTTTTCCAAAGTCGATCTCAGGGCTGGATACCACCAAATCAGGATGAAGGCTGAGGATGTCCATAAAACTGAGTTTAGGACCCATGTGGTTCATTATGAGTTCAAGGTGATGTTATTTGGCCTAACCAATGCACCTGTTACTTTCCAAGCCTTGCTACTTTCCAAGCCTTAATGAGCCAAGTTTTCCAGCCATTCCTCCAGAGGTTTGTCTTAGTATTTTTTGATGATATACTCATTTATAGTGTGTCCTTAAAGGAGCATGTTGAGCATTTGATAGTTGTGTTTGATACATTAAGAGACCACTCTTTGTATGCCAAGAGGTCTAAATATTTATTTGGGCAACCTAAGGTGGAATACCTAGGTCATATTATCAATAGAGATGGAGTATCTACTAATCCTACTAAGATCAAGGCTATGTTGGAGTGGCCTACTCTTAAGTCCTTGAAGGCTCTTAGAGGATTTTTAGGGCTGACAGGTTATTACAGGAAATATGTGTATGGTTATGGTGCAACTTGCAGACCTCTTACAGACTTTCTAAAAAAAGATGCCTTTAATTGGAATGAAGAAACTGATATAGCATTTAAAGCTCTCAAAACTGCTATGTCCTCAACACCAGTACTTATACTGCCTGACTTTGCCAAGGAATTTGTTGTGGAAACAGATGCTAGTCATTATGGTATTGGTGTTGTACTCATGCAAGAAGACAAACCAGTGGCATACTTCAGTAAAGTGTTAGCTCCAAAGCACAGGGGTAAATCTATATATGAAAAAGAGTATATGGCCTTGTTGAATGCAGTGGACAAATGGAGGCACTACCTCCAGTTCAAACACTTTGTGATCAGGAGTGATCATCATAGTTTGAAGTATTTGATGGAGCAAAGAGTTACCTCAGCCATACAACAGAAGGGGCTTCCTAAATTGTTGGGACTTGATTATGAGATCCAATACAAGAGGGGTACTGAGAATAACAACGGGTTGCTGATTCCCTATCCAGACAAGAAGATCAAGGATAACTCTTGGTTATGAGTGTGATGATTCCAACTTGGATGCAAGAGGTCACTAATAGCTATTCTGAGGATCCTCAGGTACAAGAAATAATTGCACAAGTCACTATAGATTTGCAAGGTCCTAGTTTATGACATTATACTTCTGGAGTTCTGAGAAGAAAAAGGAAGGTTTACATTGGAGCTACTGGAGGCTTAAGACACCAGTTATTGACTACATTCCATCCTTCTCCAATAGGGGGTCATTCAGGGCAACTAGGCACCCTCAAGAGACTGTCTCAACTCTTTTATTGGCCCAACATGAAACAAATGGTCAATGATTTTGTTGCAGGTTGTGAAATGTGTCAAACAAGTAAAGATGATAATGCAGCTTATCCTGGACTTTTGCAGCCACTACCTATTCCTAATCAAGCCTGGAGCCAAATTAGCATGGACTTTATTGAGGGACTTCCTAAATCTAGAGGCAAAGAGGCGATCCTAATAGTAGTAGATAGATTGACCAAGTATTCACACTTTATTGCTTTATCACACCCTTATACTGCTGTCACAGTAGCTGAACATTATTGGAATAGGATACATTGTCTACATGGTGTTCCTGATTCCATAGTGACCGATAGGGATAGAGTTTTTATTAGCCATTTTTGGCAAGCTCTCTTCAAACTCTTGGGCACACAACTATACTACAGCACGACTTACCACCCCCAAAGTGATGGTCATATTGAGAGAGTGAATAAATTTCTAGAGAATTATCTCAGGTGCATGGTGTCTAGCAGACCTACTCTTTGGGAGCCCTGGCTTACTGCTGCTGAGTGGTGGTATAATACTAACTTCCACACTAGCCTGCGGTGCACTCCTTTTGAAGCTTTGTATGGGTATTCACCTTCACATTTGTCCATGGGACCACTAATAGAGACTAATGTTCCAGTGGCTGAGGATATTGTTTTGAAGAGACAACAAATGTATCAACTTCTTAAGGACAATTTGAGCAAAGCACAAGAGAGGATGAAGCATTATGCCGATAAGAGGATATCAGAAAGGGATTTCCAGGTGGGAGACATGATCTACCTTAATCTTCAACGGTACAGACAAACCTCTATAGCATTGAGAAAAAATTTAAAGCTTTCGTCTAAATAATATGGTCCTTACAAGGTCATTTCCAGAATTGGATCAGTGGCTTACAAACTTGAATTACCTGCAGACTTTAAAGTACATCCTGTGTTCCATGTATCCCTTCTAAAAAAGAAGGAAGGTTCCAAGGTGGTGGTGCAATCGACTCTGCCTATTACCGGGGATGATGGTCAATTTTTAGTCCAACCTGTGGCTATTTTACAAAGACGGATGATTAAAAAGAATAATGTGACTGGAGTGAAGGTTTTGGTTCAATGGTCAAATTTGCCGCCGGAAGATGCTACCTGGGAAGACTATGACTTCCTTAAGGCTAAGTTTCCTAATTTTGATTCTCATCCTTGAGGTCAAGGATGTTTTGAAGGAGGAAGAAATGTAATGATCCTACTTAGTATAGCTTAACATATTTTAATTAAGCAAATAAAGAAACGCGGGCAGTGGGAATCGTAGTTGAAGCACAGAAGGAGTGACTAACTCGCTGACCTGGACGACTGAGATTTAATTGTTATTAATGAGGTGCAAGGGTGGAGATCATGCCACGTCGCCAGAAGTCGTTATATAACGACTAGTGGAGAGAGAAAACACCAACCATAATCTGGTAATTTCCTCTTCTTCCTCGTGCTCTCTTCTCTTTCTTTCTTCTTCTCTCCTCTAAATTTCTGATCCTCCTCTTCTCTTCTCTGCAGATTCAAGAACTTCCATGGATGCCCATCTATCCTAGTTATCGCAGATTAATTCAGTTCTTAATTTTCTTGTAATTGATATCCATTTTTCATGTTTTTGAAGTAAACCGAAAATTGTCCCAAATTTTTTGAATTGTTTTACTTTTATTGTTGCTGAATTTAGTCAGATCCTGATTGGGATCCTGACAAGTAACTTCTTTTTCTCCAAAGTGTTCACCCTTTGGTCATGTTGTCAAACTGGACCTTCAATTTTATAAGAGCTCTAATAACATCACTTAGGGATAGTTCACCTCTAAAAGTTGAGGTTTATTCTCCGCCGTTTGTTATACCTACGAGACAAGCAAACAAACAAATAATAACAAACCCTCATCAATCACTCCCTTAGTGTATATACACCAATTCTATTCCAATCAATCACATGTTTATCACTCGAAGTTTTGGCATTTGTTCGCTCGTTCGATCTCGACTCAAGCCTTTTTCCGCCCAAATTGCCTCATAATTCAAGCCTAGGCTTCACATCAAGTTTCTTTCATCTTTGGGTTGGAGTTGAGTTGATGCGCAAGCAAGCCTTGGTAATTTAAAGCTAATTTAAAGCTGAATTGGTCTTGAAACAATGGAGTCCTGTCTAAGACGAAGGATAGTAAAAAGTTTACAGGAAAATTAGAATGAAAAAGAGTAATTAACACTCAAGAACTAGTTAAATACAAGTAGAAACAAGTTACGAAGTGTTAATAACTTATAATAACCAAAAGAGATGAAAAAGAAGTGATAAATCACATATTTGAACTGAAAAATTGTGTTGCGTGTTTTCTACTTACCATGATTGCAAACTCTGCTAGAATTGTGGAATGTCTCTCGTGACAACGGAGAACTAGTGCTTCATGGCCAAAAATGAATTTCCATTACAATGGTCGAATTGTGGGTGTCCAAATTCAGATACGGGTTTTCGCTAAGAAAATTTTGTAGCAACGCTCTAGACCACCACCATTGAACTTGGGCCTTCACAATTCCAGTGTTGAATGTTGCGCTCGAAAGTTTAACAAGTTTTCAACTTCAGGTCATTGTAGTTAGCTGCTTAATTTTTCAAATTTCTTAACCCAAATTTGATTTGAATAGACTTTGATCAGCTCTAAACATTGAATACAAGTTCTTACTCAAATCCACACATTAAATCTCGAATTCAAGTCAAACCAACTTTAAAGCTTTCAATAATGGTGGTCTTGCAAATTTTTCACAATACTAGCAACAAGCAAATCGACAACTTACATAAGCTAGTTGTTGTATCAATACAATCCACAAGCAAATCTCCCAAAACCTTTCGGAAACTCATTCAAATTTTAAAAACTAAAGAGTGACTTTTTGTGATTTCATGTACGCTAGTCCAAGTTGATAATAAAATAATAACAAACACGATGGGTATTGAAAGATGTAATCTGAGAAAGCAAGTAAAAGATAGCTAGATACAATATTTGATAAAATAGTAGTGATGATTTGAATTATATATCCCAATCACTTCTAATACAATCAAACAAACACCTAAAGGCTAAAACTACTAGAATCCTTAAGAACAAGCTAACCTTTTGCAATTCCTTAGGAAAATTCAAAGTCTACTCCCAGATCACAACTAAATCTCACAAGTTGAATCTCCAAATTCAAAACAAGCTTATCAAAATTAGCTAGAGTTTACAGTATCTATACTAGGGCTAACTTATTACATAAATAACCCTAATATATGCCCCGCCGCTACATGCTTTTGGAAAGTTTAGCTGCAGCCCAATATGGGTTTCCGAATTATCATCATTCTCGTAGATCAAAGTCTCAAAGAAGAACGGATCCATGGTACTAATTGCAAGTCGAGAATTGAGGTATGTAAGGCTAAAACTCTCTTTTCACATTGTAAAGTACCTCCCACTCGATGTTTTTCCTTCTTCTACGAGCCTATGTAATCCATGTTCCATGAAATGCTATGAGTTCTCTATGATCGAGATGCGTATCCTTCATAACTATCTATTTCGTAGTTGTTTCTTCCATTGCTAGGTGCTTATCATGCCTCCATGTCATGTTCATAAATATTTATGGGAATGTCTGATGTCATGATGTTAAAAAGGCAATTGAGGTAAGCATTACTTTCGAACTTCGTCCATGAGCTTATATTAAGCATCCAAAGCTTATTTCGAGGTCAGGACTCATGGGATGGTGATTGAAAAATGTTAGTCCACATTGTGACCATTGCATGTGAGACGTGGGCACCGTTTTGACCATTGTATGTTATTGTTGGCTAAGGGAAAGGATGGATAAGGAGAAACACCATTGTTTGGGGATTTTGAAGTTTAGTGTTCATTGGATGTTTGGTAGATTGTCCATATGACTTGGGCTCGACATTTAGGTGCTAACATAGTGGTCAAATGTATCGCGATAATGATGTGGTGTTAGGTGGTCTTTCTATGCGTTTGTTCTCAGTGTTTTGTGCACGTGATACTTTTGTGCTGGAAAGTCAATTGGGAGTCATTCTCCGCTCTTGCATCTGTAACGTTGGGATTGCGATGCCTTACAAGGTCCTAGTTTCTCGTGGCCATGGCCAGATCATTGTGATTGTTGTAATCTACCAGGAACACAAAATCTAACACAATCTACTTGTGATGACTATTTTCCAAGGCTTCCCAAATCAACTCCGAGCTCTATTTCCCAACTTTCCTTCCATTTCAATAATGTGTAGCATAAGATGAAATCCTCCAAAAGATCATTGAATAATTTCCACTTCATATAAAGTAGTTCAACTACTTGTAGCCCTTTTTCTTGGCCATGCATGAATGACCTTAAAAGGTGTAGCTGGAGGTCCGAGGTCATCACATGGAAAGTAACTTAATGCGCTTTGAACCATCACTTGTAAAACCTATCACATCTTGTATCTCAACAAGGGGGTTATATAGATCAAATCCTAGTAGATGATCAACAATGGCTACATATTGGATTTTGTATTCTACGATTTCACCTTTAGAGTTTATGATTGCTAAGGATAAAGAAATGGACCTTGGGTCTAACTCAACCCGAACAGTTAACTCGTGAGGGGAGGGCTTCCCAAGCCCCAAGTCCATATAAGGAGACCAATTGCCCAACCATTTTTCGATGTGGGACTCTTAAAACTCCCCGCACGCCCAAACCTTGTTAACTGGAGCGACAACAATATAATATGGGGCCCAACATCCGTGATTAAAGAATTGGGAACTGGGATGGGCGTGGTCTGATGCCATGTAACTGAATTTTGAGCCTAACTCAACTTCAAAATCTAGCGCATGAGGGGAGAATTGTCCAAAATCCATATGACGAGACCAATTGCTCATTCATTTTTCAATGTGGGACTCTTAACACTAAGCTTATTGAATGGCTTTCTTTCTTCACGTCATGATCCAACTCTAGCACGTAGGCTACAAGGCACTCGATGAGCTACTACTCATAAGGTAACCACACTAAGCTAAAGCATGTGATAATTAAGTATTAAAGAGTAATAAGTCCGCCCAACTACCCCAAGTATACATGTCATGGAGCTACTAATATCTGGAATACAAGATACTAGACACAACTAGATAATAATGAAGTGTTAAGTCTACTAAGAGAAAGTGGCCTCCATGATCTAATCGAGTTCACCTCGACTGGAATCACTAATCAATGTGGGAGTGACTGATTGGCTACCTGCTCCCCCTGCACACACCCAAACAACAATAAATGTTAGTCTAAAAATCCAGCAAGATCATTGATCTTGCACTTTATGCTTACTCCTGCAGCAAGTCTTTAGAAATCGTTGGTAATTCATAAAGGCATAAACAAACCAATCCACGTATAATGATCTACAAGTAAGGTAGTTGAAAGTGAATTCACCTATACAAACTGCTATTGAGCATAGGTGCATCACTGATCCGTCCCACACAAGGCATCGGCCTCATATCTTTCCCATCTTTGGAGTGTTAAGTGCAGCAACCATCCCGTTCTTATCCTCCGTACCAACTAACTAGCCTCTTACCGGCATTATAAGCGCATACTTAATTAAGCGATAATAAATACTAAATATCTAATCAACTGTCACAACATGACCATATCAGTAACACAATGTAAAAACACAGCGACCCGCGTGGTCTAACTAGGTACTTCAAAATCAATCCGACCTAGCTCATGCTTGGCCACTCATACGAACCAGATGGTTTACATGCATATAAGAATCACATATAACATGTTATTTGTGAAAATCAAGCAAACTAAGAGTCAAAATTTCACTTGTCACCATGTGCTTTGAAAGTAGGTGGCGATGTACCTCTTGTCACCCTTCCCTTCCTCACATTAGGGGGTCCTGCTTTCTCAAAAAAGTTCTCGTCATCTTTCTAGATTGAAATTTGTCGATGATAACTTTGGGTTCCCCCATTTTGTCATCAGATCTTTCCCTTAGCCACCACTTCTGAGTTAAAAGTGGTCCTTCACCTGTATTGGACTGCTGTTGGAGGTTGTTGTGGCAGCTGGGTCCTTAGCACTTACTCCTGTCTCGACTCTTTTTTGGGGAGGTTTGAGTGTCGTTCAGTCTTGTGCCACTTGCTGATTCTTAGTAATATTCCTATTCTTCTTTCCTTTGTCTTCTTTCCATTAAAGCAGTTTTTTGGATATTGCCCAAGTTGTTCTCCCTTTTTTGGGTCTCAACATTCAGGGTATTGTTTCATATTCCACTTCCTACGCTACTTTCTCCATTTCACCAGCTTCATTTTGGATGTGAATGATGACCTCATGGGAACTAAGGTGGTTTCCACATTCAGTTTGAAGTTTGTACCAAGGGACTTACTTCCGTTTTTGGGATCCATGCAGAGGGTATTTTCGATGGTTTAGTGCCTAATGATGCCCAAAGAGAGATTGAACACCATATAATATGCTCAGAATTTTCTGGAGCACTCTAGTTTAAACCTACACAAATTGATCTGCTGCTTGTAAAATTTTCCTTGTACTTGCCCACAAGCAATCATATCTGACACTATATACTCCAGTGTGACAGGGATCCTTCAACGATATGAAAGCCACGTCCAAGCAGAAAAAGAGATCTCTGGAGAGGTATTTGATTAGTGCACTATCTTGCCTATAGTTAAGTTCTCAACTACGTAAGTAATTTGATTACTCGTTCCCTCGCAGTGATGAGTATTAAGTAACCCTGAACTTGTATCCTACCTAGCCCCCCCCCACCCCCCCACCCCACCACCACACACGCACAAAAAAAAAGAAAAAAAAAAGAAAGATGCACCCTGAACTGGTCAGAGATCTATATCTAGCCATAACTATTTCCAGATGAACTGTAAAATACATGTAATTCATAGGTCTGAAGATACTAAATATACACGTGAGCTATGGTGTGCCACCTCTGGGACTGGGAGGTCCAAATTATAAATGATGATTACTCTTCATCATGCTGCTGTTATACCAAGTGTATCTATGAAAAAAAATGAAAGAACCTTCTTGTTGCTCGACTAAAATGACTATGCTAGACATGCATAGTATTTTGTCAAATCTTGGAAGTATGCTCTGACTAGTTGTTCATTCATGTAGGGGTGATTAGTAACTTATCACTGATTCATTTATTTTGCAATGTATCCACAATATCATTTTGGGCGTTATTCAATGTTATCTTGAATAATCATGCTTGCATTTTTGGACACAGCATTCTATGTACTCGAGCATGAAAATTGGAGAACTTCTACAAACAGCAGAAAGGTACTGATCTCATCTTTTACTTTTATTCTCAAAGCTTATACCACTGACGCTCTGTTTCAATTTGAAATTTGACAGGAAACTAATGCTGATGGTCTCACTGTGACTGACCTTATCCATTTGCAAAACGAACTTCAAACTTCTCTAACACAAATCAGATCTAAAAAGGTCTTTCTATATTCCTCTGTACCTTGCCCAATTGGAATTGCATCATTTTGAACTCTGGTGTATAAATATACATAAAAAGTAGCAGCTTCTCTTCTTAGTGCCTCTAGCTTTACTAATACATATTTGAAGCTGTCACAACGTCGATATGGCTAGAGTCAATGTTTTTTTTTTTTTTTTTTTGGTAATTAAAGGATTATATTTGACTTCAGTATTGTAATCTAGTTCCATTTGACTTCAGAATGAAGCAAGTCTGAATAGTTTTGTTTTGTGCAGACACAATTGATGCTTGAAACTGTTAAGGATCTTCTTGAGAAGGTACGTTTTCATTTCAATCGGCACATCCTGAAAATTAGTTTTTCTTGAGTCATGAGTTTTGTCTATGTGTGTCTTGTGAATCTCTCTACCAACAGGGTTTTGAGTCCCTGACCTAGTCTCTCAGATCAAGGTGCATTTGATTTCAGTTTAGCTTATTCAAATATTCGTACATCCAAAAAAACTAGCAGATTTTCATTCACTTGTCCTCGTTAGTGTTTTGATCAAACCTCATAGAATTGTCTTTGCTCCTTTATGTCGGCGGAGTTAATAGGCATTCCTGGTTTCTACAGTTCTATGTAGCTTTGTAATTAACAGTTGTCATCATATATCTTTGTTTATTTATCATGTTAAGTTTTCCAATAGACTACACACATGATACCCCTTAATATTGCAGGAAAAACAGCTGCGAGAGGAAAAGAAACTTCTGAAGAACAATGTAAATCTTACCTCACAAAATCTGCTATCATAAATTAGACCTATGTTGCTCGGATTCTTCAAAAATGTCATCGGGTGCGTGTTAGATCCTGCAAAAGTAGTGCATTTTTGAAGGATCCGACACAGCTGCGGCAATATTTTTGAAGAGTTCGAGCAACTTAGAATTAGATTTCTTTCATGGTTCTCTAACTAATCAATTCGCATACAGAGAGCTCGGATGAAAAAAAAAAAAAGGAAGAAGTGAATGGGATGTCTGACCTTCCACCACAGAGGGTGACCCTGAATTTTCTCAAGTGATATTACATGCGTATTTGCCTTGCCGTGGCTCCAGAATAACCTGCAAATTAAGGACATATGGTTCCTGTATTTAGTATCATTTTCATACATCAAATAAGTAGGGACTTCAGAAATAACTAGCAATATTTTAGTATCATTTTCTTACATGAAATAAGCAGGGACTTCATAAATAACTAGCAATTTTGTGTGATTTCTGGCCAGGAGATCAAGGACTCTTAATCCACCGATGTGAGACTCCAACACCCCGCACGTCCAGGGCTGGACAACTGAAGTGTGGACAATATAAGACGAGGGGCCCAACATCAGAAATAATAAACTAGGTGGGCCTGACTTTGATACCATGATAAAGACTTTGAGCCTAACTCAACCTCAAAAGCTAGCTCATGAGAGCTCAACCTCAAAAGCTAGCTCAGGAGAGGATTGCCCAAAACAATATAAGGAGATCAAGGACCCACCCATGTGGGACTCCAACAGTTTCAGTAGAAACCAAATGTTCATGGCCGCTAGAGCGTTACCAAATTGAAATTGATGCTTCAACTCTGAATACTTAATATGACTTCAAAATAACATGGATGCAAGATTGATTAGCTGTCTGTCCGTATGACCATGTATTTGGTATCATGTTCTAATCGTGTTTTCATAGTCTTATTACTTGTTTCTATTTGATGATGATTAATTTATTTCTGTACTTTTGACATATACGAGAGGGTGATCAGGTATAGGACGACTTGATCACTCTTGAGAAATACTCTGTAGGAGGATATGCTATTAACTGCTTGACATAGTTAGAATTACCATTCATTCTTCGAAATTTGCTCTTGCTCTTGCTCTTGCTCTTGCTTTGCAGTATTCAGTACTCAGATATTTACCCTAAAAGCTGGCCATGGAGACTTAAAATTCACAAAACTGGTAGGCAGTGGCAGTTTATGAATACATAAAAAAACTGGCATGGAGACTTTTAAAAAGGAAAGTCGGTTGTTGGACTGTTTATGTATAAGAAACAGTGAAATCAATTAGCAGAACTACAAAATTCAAACTGTTAGCAGCAAAAGAAGTGGTGGAAAAGGCAATTTGAACAGAGGATATATGTCGCCCCTGTCAAAACTTTCTTCTAATGAACAAAGGACAACACTTCACTTCATTTGTTCTAGAAATATCTAATTATTACTCACGGCGCATCCGGGTGAATATTTCAATACAATTATTAAATTTGGAGTAAATTCAGCAATCTTGTAGGTAGTTATCTATTAGATATGGGCTTGTACATATGTTATTTTTTGTCTCAAATACAAATAAAATTTAGATAATTAATTATAGTTTTAATATGCTTTAAGCTGTTAGCTATTATAATTTATAATATTTTTTTATATTTATAATTTACTATTTTAAGCTGTTGCTTATTGTAATTTATAATATGGTATTTATTTATATTTTTGTGGCATTAATAATTAATTTATATTTTTAAAAATAATTTAATTTTTTAATTTTTGTGGTTTATAGTATTTTTTCTTCTATTCCAATTTAAGCGATACTAATATAATTTTGATAGTCAACTAAATATCACGATTGAAGTAGCGAAACAACATATCTTAAATGACTCATAATAACTAATAGAAGTGATATAGTAAAATTGTTTCAAAAATATTTGTGAAAAAAATTTAAGTGAGTCTCATTTTGTACAAACTATCTTTATATTGACAAACTTATTAAATGTATTAGTCACTTATTTTCCTAAATTAGATTTTTATATTACTTGTCAATTTTATATTTTAATAAAATATAATTATTTGTTTTTATGTTTTATCTTTAATTGATTACTTATTTTTCAAATTATTTATCATAAATTAATATTAAACATTAATTAATAAAAACAATATGATAAAATAGATACTACTATCTCCAAAAAAATATCACCTTAGTATAAATTAAAAATAATTAGACTCTAAAATATATTTTTTACCCGTCAAAATAATATAGGTAAGAAAATATTTGAGGATTGTTATTGGTTAGTTTTTACAATAATGAACATGTAATAATGAAACGTTAAAATTAAGAAAAAAAATTTAAAATAGAATGACCCAGTTCCCTTGGGTTTCCTTTCAAGCAGCGCTTGATTTATTTTCGCGGAATGACCCAGTTCCCTTGGCTACTCAGACTTCGCTAAGGTCTATGTCAACATAGACTTTTACTTCCTCCAGGTTTTCTATGTAGTGCTTCACTCGCTGCCTATTTACCTTGAACAGGATTTCACCATCACACTTTATTTTTGTAGCACCATGTGGAAATACCTTAACCACAGTGAATGGACTAGTCCATCTAGATTTTATCTTGTCTGGAAATAAGTAGAGTCTTGAATTATACATCAAGACCAAATCACCGAGTTTAAATACTCTTTTCCTAATTTTTCTGTCATGATACAACTTCATTCTTTCTTTGTATATGGCTGAGCTCCCATAGGCACGGATTCGAAATTCATCTAACTCATTCACCTTTCTCAACCTCAAGTTTGTTGCATCACTCCACTCAAAATTTAGCCTTTTCAATACTCATAGTGCCTTATGCTCAAGCTCAACCGATAAATGGCATGCCTTGTCGTATACAATTTGATATGGTGAGGCACCTATGGGGTCTTATAGGCTGTCCAGTCAGCCTATAATGCATCGTCTAATAATCTAAATTAGTTAGTCTTGTTGGCATTCACAGTCTTTGCCAAGATGGACTTTATCTCTCTATTGGAGACTTCTACTTGCCTTCTTGTCTGAGGATGGTAAGGAGATGCCACCTTATGACTTACACCACATCTATCAAGCAGGATTTGAACAGGCAGTTGCAAAAGTGAGATCCACCATCACTGATAATTGCACGTGGAGTTCCAAATTGAGAAAAGATATTTTTGTTCAAAAGGTGGTGACACTTCTACCTTCATTATCTTGAAGTACAACTACCTCCACCCATTTTGACACATAGTCAACTACTACCAGAATATATCTCATGTAATAAGAGCTCACAAACGGGCCCATAAAATTGACCCCCCACACATCAAACAACTCCAACTCCTGAATAGGTGTCATGGAGAGTTCATGGCGCCGTGAAATATTGCCTTGACGCTGACATTGGTCATAGGTTTGCAAAAAATCATGAGCATCCTTGTAAATTATAGGCAAATAAAACCTATACTGAAGAATTTTGTGGGTTGTGCGTGTGCTACTTGGTGACCCCCAACTGCTGATGGATAACAAGCTTCTAGAATGCTTATCATCTCCATCTCTGGGATGCATCTCCGAATCACACCATCATCACAAATCCTAAACATATATGTCTCATCCCAAAAGAACTTCCTCACCTCATGCATAAATCTTCTTCGCTGCTGGAAAGATAGATCTTCTGGGACAAGATCGCTTGCCAAATAGTTGGCAAAATTGGCAAACCAAGGAATTAAGTCTTGAGATGCCGCTAACACCTTCTCATCTAAAAAAGTATTATCTATATCAAGATCATCCCCTAGTTTCAGTATTGTCTCATCCTCAAGTCTTGACAAGTGATCTGCAATCTGATTTTTTTTTCTTTTTGGTCCTTTACTTCAAAATCAAACTCTTGCAGCAAGAGTACCCAATGAATAAATCTTGGTTTGGCATCTTTCTTCTACATCAAGTATCTAAAAGCTACATGGTTAGTGTGAACTATGACCTTAGTCCCAATCAAATAAAACCAAAATATTTTGAAGGCAAAAACCACCGCAAGTAACTCTTGCTCTGTAACTGTATAATTTTTCTAGTGTGGGGTTTAAAGCCTTGCTGGCATAATAGATGGGATGCTGGATCTTTCTTCTTCTTTGTCCTAGGACAGTACCCCAAGTCCACTCCATTTTCATCACACATGACCTAAAAGGGTGCAGATGAGTCAGGAGACACAATAATCGGTGCTGAAATCAACCTCTCTTTCATGCATTTGAAAGCCTTGATACATGCATTATCAAACATAAATTTCACCTTTTTCTCTAAAAGCTTGCATAGAGGATTTGTAATTTTAGAGAAGTCCTTGATGAACCTCCTATAAAAGCCTGCATGGCCCCAAAAGCTTCGTATGCCTCTAACTGACACCGGTGGTGGTAATTTTTCAATTACCTCAATCTTAGATTTATCCACCTCAATACCATGTTTGGATATTTTGTGCCTTAGAACTATACCTTCTTTCACCATGAAATGATATTTTTCCCAATGTAGCACCAAATTGCACTTTTCACATCTCTGCAGTGCACTGGCCTAATGGGTCAAACAATCATCGAATGAGTCCCTAACAACTGAAAAGTCATCCATGAATACCCCAATCGTATCCTCCACCATATTAGAGAATATGGACATCATGCATCTTTGAAAGATGGTAGGTGCGTTGCATAACACGAACGACATTCTCTTGAATGCAAAGGTCCCATAGGGGCAAGTGGAAGTAGTCTTTTCTTGGTCCTCGGGAGCAATCATGATTTAATTGTAACCCGAGTACCCATCAAGGAAATAATACCAACCCCTGCTTGCTAGTTTATCCAACGTTTGATCCGTGAAAGGCATATGAAAATGGTCCTTTTGTATCCACTTGTTCAACTTTCTATAATCTATGTAGATTCTCCAACCGATCACTGGCCTCATGGGTACTAATTCGTTCTTTTCACTGGAGACCACTGTGATTCCCTCTTTCTTTGGCACGCATTGAACCGAGCTTACCACTTGTTGTATGCAACAGAGAAAACTACCCCAAAATCTAAGCACTTGATTATTTGTTTTTTACCACTCCTACATTGGAGGGTTCAGTCGCCTCAGATGCTCAATACTGGGAATGTTGTCCAACTTAAGCTATATCTTGTGTGTGTATATACCTGATGAAATCCCCATAATATCTGTAATGGTCCATCCAATAGCTCTCTTGATTTTTTGCAATATCGATATCAATGCTTCCACCTATGCTCCTGCCAAATCTTCCACAATAATCATCGGTAGGTTATTGTTGGCCCTCAAGAATGCATACTACAAATGAGATGGGAAGGCCTTCAATTCCAATACCAGTGGCTCCTCAATGGATGGTTTTTCCGGAGGTGTGGTTCTATTTTTCAAGTCAAGATCTAGCTTTTAGGGGCATATTGGTAAGAACCTATGACACGACACGAACTAGGGCCTAGTTGTGTTGGGTGCCTCAAGCCCAATCAAGACCGGAGATCACCCTAATACCCAACCATAACAACCCTACACCTTGTGTAAGATGAATTTCAAATATATATATTACATAACAAAATAGAAAAATCATAAATCAAATAAAGTCAAATGGTGTCAGCCCAAATACCAATACCGACACCGCCCATGCTAATCCAAAGTAGTCTCACAAAGCCTCTATCTAAAATCAAAACAACATCTGGTCGATACATGCCCCCGACCATAGCCAAAACCCATAGTCTAAGAAATAACTGAAGTATGTAATAAAGTCCATAACATGAATTAGAGCCTTCCAGAGTATGGAAGCTCACAACTTCAATCAGACACAAAGTTGTCCAAAATCCAAGTTACTGAGCAGTAGGAGTAGTATGGTCGATTCTTGCATCGTATGGGGATACAGTGCCTGAAGACGGGTTAGCGGGTAAACGCTAGAATGTACTCAGGAGTAAGGATAAAATAATGCCAATATTTAAAACCAGGTAAATAACCATATGCAATCAAATCTATACATATATATATATAATTCATGTAGGGAAAAGGAACTGGGTTTAGCATGCATTTAAAACCTTAACCTGGGTTTGTGTAGCTTTACCATCATAATCCACCCACGGGCTATATGTATCTATTATTATCCCCTGAATGGGCCCCAGTGTGTGTAGCCATACGAATCAGAGATATCATAGGGGCCGGGGATTTTCGTGTACCCTTCAACTCCATGATACATATATACAAGTATATCTTAGGGTATTACTGTGTATCCCACAAGTATAAGGTCTCCATGGCTAACCTTCGTGTCGGCAAACATGAGTTTTCAGTGTCCATCCATCGGACTCACACCTTCACGGTAAGCTATCACAACCCGCTATTATTACCCAATTAAAACCATTAGCACATAATCAACCACCAATTCCAGAAGTTATTAACCAATGCTTTATGAAGTGGTATCGTCATACCGACTATAGCTTGCAAGCAATGTCATTTAGCCAACCCTTAGGGGATTCTCATGTACCCCGCATGATTTCCAATTTACCAAAACCTTGGCCACCAAGGCCTTACCAAATCATTTAAAACCATTTAAACCAATTTAGGTTCCATAACCATATTATGGAAAGTAATAGTTTCAATAAAAGTCAAACTATGTGACAAAACCATTCTCATAGGCATTTTAACAAACATGTTGAGGGCATATAGTTTCCAAAACCAAGACCAAGTATCAATTGACCATTCCTATGCAAACACATGTTCAATTCCTCAATTTGAACATGCAAACCATAACAAAAACATGGAAAAATAATATTCATCCTGTAACAACCAAAACCCCCAACATACAATTCAAAACTAAATAATACCCCCAATTAAATCATAAAAATCATTCATTAAAGCATGAATTTAGTTGAACTAACAATGAGAGAGGAGTAACATTCCTTAAATACCAAAGACTACAGAGAGAAACCACCCCTTAGAGCCTTAGTTGTTTTCTTTAAAGAAAACCCTAGACTTTCTTAAACCAAGAGCCTTGAGAGAGATTTAAGAGTGTTTTAAAGTGTTTTTTATCTTTCCTAGTAAAGAGTGAGGGACCAATTAATGTTATAGGACGTGGGTTTTATTGGTTTTGAGGTGTAAAATGTCTAAAATATCCTCAGCTTAAAAGCTAAAAATTGTGTGTAGGAGGGTACGACCACACCACCCAAACCGTACCCACAACATACGAGTGGTACCTATCACTCATACCCTAGGCAGCAAATTAGACTCCAACAATGACTAACATACAACCACAAGGGAAAAATCATATCCATAACATATAACTAGTACCTTAGAACTATACCCTAGGCATCTTATCAAGAGTGTGACACATTAATAAACATACGAGTGGCTTTCCTCACTTGTACCATCTCCATACGACTCGTATGGTGTCTATTCGTATATTGGATAGTAACTAACCAAAATCACACTGTGTAACAAACAACCAAGGCCCCTAAACCTTACCCATATCATACAATAAGTACCCTCAAGTCATATGATATTCAGAAGCTTAAAAAATTTATAAGGGTCAAAAGCCAATGTGTTTCAATTATCCCTCACTTAGATCATTTGTCCTCGAATGATGGGACAAGGCATGACTAGAATGATTTAAACCCCAAACACCCCTTACTTCGACCTTTAACCAAGTTAGAAAACAAAGATGCAAGAAAGTCAATCTTTTCTTTAACAAAGTTTGAAAATAAAAGTATGATGAAGAACACATACCTTCTACATGAATTTTCGAAGCAGAAGATAGGAATGGATACTTGGACTTTATGTCCTATTTCACTTCCCAAGTAGCATTTTCAACCTTGTGGTTCCTCCAAAGAACCTTAACTGAAACTACATCCTTGATCCGTAACCGACGAACCTGCCGATCTAAGACTTAATTGAGAACTCCTCATAAGACAAAGAATCCAAAATACCAATATCTTTGATAGACACCATTTGAGATGAATCACCCATATACTTCCTCAACATAGAAATATGGAACACCGAATGAATGGACCTCAAACTAGAAGTGATACGAGCCAAATGGCCGCCTTAGATCTTGATGACATCATTCGAAGTCAATATGTGAAGAATCAAGATTTGGTCGCATTGAGGGCACGGGATCATGTATGGAGGGGGTAATTTGAGCACACCAAAGAGCAATCCCATGTGTGGAAGATTGCTTGGAGCATTGAAGACTTGAGGACTCACGACCTTGGAAAACACTTAATGGCTCACGACTTTTGTCGCCTTTATTATGGGCATTTTGGTCACTTCATTTTGTCCAAATGCACTCCATGGCGCCCCTCCTCATTAAGGTCATTATTTTCATTTTGTCTTGTCTTGTAATAGAATTAATAGAATATGTTAGGGTTATTTTCACTTAGATTATTGATGATGAATATTTGAAAACATTGAAAGTCTCTCTCTCTTGAGAGTGTATCACTTTAGAGTAGGGCTTGGAAAAGCCACATCCCACCGGTAACTAGGGCTTCCAAGTTTGGAATCACTTGTGTTACATTTTGGCTTGAGACGTTAGTGCTACAGGAGGTAACACCCTTCTTGTGTATATGTAGGAGTTAGGTAATTGTCGTGCGTAGGTGTTGAGGGTCTTTTGATTTTATATATCTTAGGGTTCTTAGGATTTATACCTTTATTTGTCTATCTATCTATCCTTTTAATATATTGCAATTTAGTTTGTGTATTTTGTTGTCTTCTTGATTCCGTTTTTGTGTTTTGTTCTTGTTGCGTGTTGTGGACTATTTTATGTCGTTGTTGGCTGTCTTGTATGATTTGGTGATATAAGACATCCCACAAAGGACACAAAACAGTCCACAAACGTCACAAAATAGTCCTCAAAGAACAAGACACAAAACGACAACAAGAAGAGAAACACAAAACACACGATTTGAAATATATTAAAGGATAGATGGTTAGACAAATGCTTACATAAACACTAGAAACCCTAAGATGTATCAAATCTAAGAACCTCTAAAACCTACATAAACAATCACCAAAACCCTTACGGTGACACAAGAGGGACGTTACCTCCCCAAGCATCAACGTTTCAAGCCAAGTTGCAACTCAAGTGAATCCACACTTGAATTAGCCCTTTTTTCGGTTTTGGCTTTTCCAAGCCCTACAACTAAGGTGTTTCACTCTCAAAACCTAGAGAGAATTAGGTGTTACAATGTTTCAAAGTCTTCCATGAATAAAAAACCAAGTATGAAATGAACCCTAAAGAGCCTACTTATAGTTATTACAAAATAAAGACAAAATGACCCTAATGCCCTTATGAAAGGAGCTCCTATGGAGTGTAAGAAAAGGATAAAAAATGACCAAAACACCCTTAAGTAGAGTGGCGGTTTTGGAGTGTTTTAAGACTCTTCAATGCTCCAAAAACTATGAACCATTAAGTGTGGTCCAAAACCGTGTGTCCTTAAGTCTTTAATGCTCCAAGCAATCTCCCACACACGGCCTTGCTTAATGGCATGCTCAAAACCGGTCCTCCATGCTTGTTCTTATAGACTGGAGGTGACCAAGTCTTGAGTCTCTATGTGTTGGACTCCAAAGATGTCATCAAAAGCTAAGTTAGCCATTTGGCTCGTATCATCCTCCCCTTCTTGAAAAGGATTCGATCTCGAATCCAAACCTTAAAAGAACAAAGAAAAGACAAACAAGCACCACATCCTCATGACATGAGGGTTAGAGTTAGCACAATAAGAAATATCAACATGCCAAAGAGGTACACACTTGAGATATAACCACACATCCTTTGTTTTAATCACAAGGAACTTAGTAAAGATATTACAAAGGAGTTGGCGAAATGAATCACCATCGGGGGGAGGGGGGTGCCTTAATTGAAAGTAAAGTCCACGCAACACATATATCAATTCCGCTCAAACAAGTGGACCGACCAATAACTATCGATCCTTCATACCCTAAGAAGTTATCGGGGTCAAATGCAAGACGTAACTAAGGGTTCAGGTCTCGGCCACTCTAACTCTCCCCTAGGGTGCCATCCTCAAAGTTAAGCATACCCTCTTTATCACCATTGGAAATATCATGAACAAAAAGAGGGTCGAGAAAGGTGTTCCACAAGTCAACTTCAAATAAAGAGTTCTTATGCATGGACTTACTACTAGTTTCAAAATCTCTACTAGGAGTATGCCCAACATAAGAAACACATAAAGAAGAAGTAGATGTAATTTCTAGGCACATATCACCCAAAGGAGCAATCCTCACTTAAACACAAACCACCATAGCCAGTAAAGGGATCACAAGTAAAACCATCTTTACCAAGACAATCACAATTTGGGTTTCCTAAACAATCGAGCACATCAAGGTCATTTTCGCCCAATTGATCATTGTCCATATCCTCATTAGTTGTTGGCAACTCATATACCAACGTAGACTCACCTTGGTTTTCATAAGTTTCATCTACTGTGTGAATACTCTTGCCACTTGGTAATGGAACCTTAGTCATGTTATAAGTGCTAGCACTAGATGGACACAAATCATTCTCACGAGGAGAATCAATTTTGTCATCTAAAGGATAAACTAGTGCTTGCGTGCCTATGACAAGAATTTGGTCCTCATGCGACCTAAAAATACCAAGAGTATCACAAAGGAAGACTCAAGCACCTCTACCCTAGGCAAAGCCGCAACTACACCCACTTGGCTACTACTAGCCACAACACAATATTCAAAGTTCATAGGAGTGTAGGGGATAAAATTTTTACCTTGTAGCTCACATAAGCTACGAACTTCCTCTTGACGTGTGTCCGGGCAGCCCACTTGCTCCCTTTGACCTACCATACAATCCAACCTTTCATTTATCATAGATAGGTCTCGATACATAGTGTCAAGGTAGGTCAAAATGTCCTTGGTGAAATTGTTGTCCATGGGTTGAGAGGTTGAAGCCGCGGGTTTTCTTATAATTGTACCTAAAAAAATAGAAAAAGAACAAGCCTACAAAACAAAACACAAGTTAGTTCAAAACAACCTCACCACACTCTTACACACTTGATCGTCTCACACTTGGATTCACAAGTATTGCAAATCGGCTTGAAGTTCGTGATGAGTCAAGGGGTGAGTCTACTCCTTGGTCGGAATGGATTCTTTGTTTGAATACTCAAGAAAATAATTTCTAAACTTGAGCCAAGAAATACTACGATTCAAAAACAAGAAAAGCATAAAATAACGCTAATACGAAGAAACGTAATCAAAAGCTAATTTACAACTTAGTAGGTTTTTACTAGTTGCCAATTAGTATAAGAATCAACATCAAGAAACTAAGAATCCAAGATTTTGAGCCAAAGGTTTTGGTATTGTGCGGAATTTGGTGATGTGGCGGTCTAGGATTGGTTGCGATTTTTGAAAAGTTCTTATTTTTCCCAACTACCAATTTTCAATTCTTGAAGTGTATAGTTCCACCTAGGATAAGAAAACAACAAGATTGGAGCCCTTTTCACCTTTCAAAAAGTTTTAACTAGTCTTACACCTTTTGGGCAAGACACCTTTTTGAGGGGTTGGTAGTCTTTTCCTCTTTTGTACACCTAGGAAAGTGTTCTTTCTCCCTTTTGGAAACAAGTCTTTTGGTAGATATTTTTGCCCCCCTTCCCTTTTGGTGGGTATTTAGGACTTGTTTTCAAGACTAACAAAGACTTCACTTCTTTCTACTTGGCTTTTGGATAAAAAAAAATACTATTGAAGAGTCTTTTTACAACTAGACATGAAGATTGGTCTAGAACAACAAGAACCTTCAATAGAAGTTTGAAAACCAAACCTCACGTGAACCTCCAAGAATCAAAACACATATTTTCAAGCTTATAACCCACAACACAAGTTCCAGCTAACTCCTTCAAGTTTTTGGATCCAACAACAACAACACCACAATGCTCAAGTTCTTGAAATCGTAACAATAATACCAACAACAATGTTCAAGCTCAATTCGGATCTAGACTTAAAGGTGTTAGTGAAGACAAAACTAACACTTTGAAAAAACTAAGACAAGCAAAAGACACCTAGATCTAGACTGAAATATCGTCCAAAACAACAACAACAACAAGAACACTTTTCGACCAAGAACACCAATACTTACAACACTTTTTTTTTATTTTTCTACTAACCGAGCCCAAGATTGGTCTTGTGGGGAAAAACCAACCTTAGATCTGATACCAAATGATATAAGGCAGCCCATAAAGGACAGAAAATAGTCCACAAATGTCATAAAACAGTCCACAAAGAACAAGACACAAAACGACAACAAGAAGAGAAGTACAAAACACAAACAATTTGCAATATATTAAAGGATAGATGGTTAGAAAAATGCTTACATAAACACTAGAAACCCTAAGATGTATCAAATCAAAGGACCTCTAACACCTACATAAACAATCACCAAAACCCTTACGGTGACACAAGAGGGACGTTAACCTCCTTAAGCACCAATGTTTTAAGCCAAGTTGCAACTTAAGTGAATCCACACTTGAATTAGCCATCATTTCGGTTTTGGCTTTTTCAAGCCCTACAACTAAGGTGTTTCACTCTCAAAACCTAGAGAGAATTAGGTGTTACAATGTTTCAAAGTCTTCCATCAATAAAAAACCAAGTATGAAATGAACCCTAAAGAGCCTACTTATAGTTATTACAAAATAAAGACAAAATAACCCTAATGCCCTAAATGAAAAGAGCTCCTATGGAGTGTAAGGAAAGGGCACAAAATGACCAAAACACCCTTAAGTAGAGTGGCAGTTTTGGAGTATTTTAAGACTCTTCAATGCTCCAAAAACCATGAGCCATTAAGTGTGGTCCAAAACCGTGAGTCCTCAAGTCTTTAATGCTCCAAGAAATCTTCCATACACATCCTTGCTTAATGGCATGCTCAAAACCGGTCCTCCATGCTTGTTCTTGCATACTCGAGGTGACCAAGTCTTTAGTCTCTATGTGTTGGCCTCCAAAGATGTCATCAAAAGCTAAGTTGGCCATTTGGCTCGTATCAGGAAGGCAACTCCAACTCATATGCAACCTTACCAACCTTTATCAAGATCGAGTAAGGACCAACATATCGGGGACTAAGCTTCCCCTTCTTACCAAACCACATCACTTCCTTCATGGAAAATACCTTCAAGAATACCCTATCTCCAACCTCAAGCTCTAACTCTCTTATTCTAATATCCACATAGTTTTTCTAGCGACTTTGGGAAACCTTAAGTCTATCCCGAATCAGTTTCACCTTCTCCATTGATTTTTAAACCAAATTCGGGCCAAACATCTCCGCCTCTCCAACGTCGAACCACCCAATAGGAGACCTATACCTCCTACCATACAAGGCCTCAAACAAAGCCATCCCGATGTTGGAGTAGTAGCTATTATTAAAGAAAACTCCACAAGAGGTAAATGCTCAACCCACCTACCACCATAGTTTATCACATAAGCATAAAGCATGTCCTTCAATGTATGAATAGTCCTTTTTTCTTGCCCATCCGACTGTGGGTGAAAAGCTGTACTAAGACTCACCTCGATCCCCAAACCTTTCTGAAATGACCACCAAAAGTGAGATGTAAACTGCGCACCACAATTAAAGATGATAGAAACCGGTACCCCATGCTGCTTCACAATCTCATGAAGATACAACCTTGCATAATCCTCAGTCGAGAAGTTAGTCTTCACTGGAAAAAGTGTGCAGACTTTGTCATCCTATACATGATGACCTAAACTGAATCAAACTGATTTCGAGACCGAGGAAGACCAGTAACAAAATCCATATTGATCACTTCCCACTTCCACTCTGGCAACTTAATTTCTTAATACAATCCCCCTGGCCTCATGTGCTCAACTTTGACTTGTTGACATACCATATACTTGGCCATAAAATTTGCCACATCCCTCTTCATATTGTTCCACTAATACATCTCCTTGAGGTCATGATACATTTTTATCGAACTAGGATGAAAAACATAGTGTGACTCGTGCGCCTCAGCCAAGATCCTCTCTTGCAAACTATCGACGTTGGGAACATATAATTTCCCTTGGTACCGCAAAGTAGCATCACCACTAATATCGAAGGCCATCACCTTCTTCCCACCAACATCACCCTTGATCCTCATCAATACAAGATCTAACACTTGTTTTTCCTTGATTTCGGCACCAAGAGACGACTGCACCAATTTCTGAACGAATACACCACCATTCTCAGAGTCTAAGTGGCAAACTCCAATGTTAGACAAACAGTGAATATCCATCACTAACTCCTATTTCTCCTTATCCACATGAGCTAGACTCCCCATGGACAACCTGCTAAGAGCATCAACAATCACATTAGCTTTACCTAGATTATAGTGAAGACTCATGTCATAATCCTTAAGCAGCTCAAGCCATCTCTTTTGCCTGAGGTTTAGATCTTTATGAGTAAACACATACTGCAGGCTCTTATGATTAGAAAATATTTCCACATGCACCCCATACAAATAGTGACGTCATGTTTTCAACACAAACACCACAACTAGCAATTCCAAATCATGAGTTGGATAATTCCTCTCACGCACCTTCAACTGTCTAAAGGCATAAGCTATTACCTTACCATGCTGCATTAAAATGCACCCAAGCCCCATGTGTCCCATCACAGTAGACCACAAACCCATCAATGCCTTCAGGCAAAGTCAAAACTAGAGCTGAAGTCAGCTTATCATTCAGCTTTTTGAAACTACCCTCACAAGCATCAGACCACAAGAACTTTACATTTTTCTGAGTCAACTTAGTCAACGGGGCAACTATTAAAGAAAAACTATCTAAGAACCTCCTGTAATAACTAGCTAAACCCAAGAATCTTTGAATATCAGTTAGAGTCGTGGGTCTAGGCCACGTCTTAACCACTGCAACCTTTTGCGGATCCACCATGATCTCTTCACTAGAAATGATATGACCTAGAAAATTGCCAGTGTTCAACTAGAATTCAAACTACAAAAATTTGGCATACAACTGTTGCTCCTTCAAAGTTTGTAATACAACACAGAGGTGATTACCATGATCTACCTCACTTTTAAAGTAAAGCAAAATATCGTCTATAAACACAATGACGAATAAATCTAGAAACTGATGGAAGATCCTATTTATCAAATCCATGAATGCCGCCGGGGCATTGGTCAACCCAAAAGACATAACCAAAAACTCATAATTCCCATACCGAGTGCGAAAAATATCCTTAGGGATATCCTTCTCCCTAATCTTTAACTGATGATACCCGAATCGAAGATCTATTTTGGAGAAAAACTTAGCACCCTATCTGATCAAACAAGTCATCTATCCTTGGATGTGGATACTTATTCCTTATCGTTACCTTATTCAATTACCGATAATCAATGCACCTCCTAAGGGAACCATTCTTCTTATGCACGAATAACATCGGTGCACCTATGGGGACACACTAGGATAAATGAAACCCTTATGTAAAAGATCCTTTAATTGCTCTTTAAGATCCTTCAACTCAGCTGGATCATATCAACACGGAGGAATAGAAATCGAATGAGTGTTCGAAACAAGATCAATCCCAAACCCAATATCCCTATCCGAAGGAACACCAGGAAGTTCATCAGAGAAGACCTCAGGAAATTCATTTACCACAGGGACAAAATGCAAAGAAGGACCCTCCGAGTTAGAATCTTTAACCAAGACTAGATGATAGAGACACCTCTTGGAGATCAATCTCCGAGCTATAAGATATGAAATAAACCTTCGCTTAGGATCTAGGGAACCACCCTCCCACTCAATAACCAGTTTATTAGGGAAATTAAAGACAATCTTATGGGTTCGATAATCTAGAGATGCATAGCATAAGTGCAACCAATCCATCCCAAATATAACATAGAAATCCACCATATCTAATTCAAACTAATCTACCAAAGTTTCTTTACTACCAACAGATACCACACACCTCTTATAGACTCTTCTAGCAATCACAGATTCACCTACCGGAGTAGAAATAAAAAAAAGGTCCAAAACACACTCTGGACCAAAACCAAAATGCATAACCACAAATGAGGTGACATAAGAGAGAGTGGACCCCGGATCAAGTAAACAATACACATCACGAGAAAAGAGTTTCAACATACCAGTCACGATATTAGGCAATGCCTCAGACTCTTATCAGGTAGTGAGAGCATAAAGGCGGTTCCAACTAGTGCTGGAACTAGATGGTGCACCCTTTAGTACCAGATCTGATGATGAAGCAACTGGAACCTTATTTCCCCCCTAAGCGACCTTACCAACAGGACAGTTTCTAAGCATATGCCCTGGATGACCACAGTTGAAGCACCTGTCCCTTCTCTTATCATAAAAAACTTGATGAAATATACTGCAAAACCTGTAGAAAGGATATGATGGAGCTGACTGAGACCCACTAGCTTGAGATTAGGTACCTTGCGCCCTAAAGTTGTTGCCACCATGGAAACACCTATCACCCGATGGATTTGGGTAGGGATCACTAGCCATCGACTAGGACCCATAATTTCCCCACTTCTTCTTGGGACACTTACCACCATCCCTGCCACTCTGTTGTTGGCCACCACCCTGGTCAGAAAATTTGAACTTCTTGCCCTGCCTCTCACTTAACTCAATCTGTTTCTTCTTCTCTTTCTCTACTTATTGCATGTACACCACCAACCTAGAGATATCCATGTCCTCAATTAACAAGGCAATGTTACTTTCAAAGATCAACTCATGTAATTCCAAAGCAAACATTCTTATCCAGGGCCTCATACTAAAAACTAACTCCAGAACATACCGCAATAACTAGTGAAACTTCAAGGTATACTCCTTTACCGATATCTTACACTATTTTAGATTAATAAACTCTTCTACTTTTACTTCCTTCAACTCCTAGAAAAAGAAGCGGTTCAGAAAAGCATTGGAGAAATCCTTCTACAGAGACAACTCAACACCATCACCCCTTAACTGTTCTCATTCCTCGTACCATTGGTACTCCACATCTTTCAACTGATAAGCTGCAAACTCTATGCCTTCCACAATAGTGGCATGCATAACTCGGATAATCTTTTCCATCCAATCCAGAAAACCCTGAGGATCCTCCTTCACCTTAACATTAGTAAACGTCAGAGGATTTAGCCTCATGAACTGGCCAACCCTTGTGGCCTTAGAAATGGAGTAATAGGAACACCACTCTCAGACTGAGTAACTACTAACTGTGACAATATATGGATAGACTGACAAAACTCAGCGTTTGTCATTTCAACCTAAGGAGTTTGAGATGGATTAGAGGGAACTGATGAAACCCTAAAATAATACAGAACTGGAACCCTAGACTGAGTATGGATCCTATGAGTAGAGCGTGTCCCATCAACATTGTCCCCAGTTGGGACAAAGGAGTTTTCATGAACTTCAGATCATCGAGGCATGATCTGAAAAATGAACAAATGAAAATTAGAGAAGAATTCAGGACTTAGACTCCATAGCTTGAAAACAGAACACAAGAAAGAGGAGCATTTCTAAATGCCTTATAGCCTCTCCCTTATGAGTGTTGCACACTACATACCCTTAAAAGAGACTCTACTCGACATGGCTTTGTGGACTCCCAATTTACCATGAACCTAGGGCTCTGGTACCAATATGACACGACCCGAACCAGGGCCTAGTTATGTCGGATGTCTCAAGCCTAACTGGGATCGGAGACCACCCTCAATACCCAACCATAACGGCCATACACCTTATGTCGAATAAATTTTGAATATATATATATATATATATATATATATATAACATAACAAAATGGAACAATAATTAATCAAATATAGTCAAATGGTGTTAGACCTAATACCAATACCAATTCTAAGGCTGACACCAATACCAATACCGCCTATGCCAACCCAAAGTAGTCTCATAAACCTCTATCCAAAATTAAAAACAATATTCGATCGGAACATGTCCCTGACCATAGCAAAAACCTATAGTATAAGAAATAACCAAAGTATGTAAAGAAATCCATAACATGAAATGGAGCCTTACAAAATATGGAAGTTCACTATTTTAATCTGATACAGATCTATCTCTGAATACAAGTTACTGAATAGAAATAGTAGTATGGATGATTCCTGCATCGCATGGGGATATAGTGCCCAAAGACGGGTTAGCGTATGAACGCTAGCTTGTACTCAGGAGTAAGGATAAAATAATTCCAACATCTAAAACCAGGTAAATAACCATATGCAATCACATCCATAAATATATATAATCCATGCCGGGAAAGGGAACCAGGTTTAGCATGCATCTAAAACATTAACCTACGTTTGTGTAGCTTTATCATCATAATCCACCCACGGGCTATATGGGTCTAGTGTTACCCTCCTCTGAATGGGCCCCAGTACGTGTAGCCGTATGAACCGAAGA
Source organism: Capsicum pubescens (assembly GCA_030864215.1). Lineage (NCBI taxonomy): Eukaryota > Viridiplantae > Streptophyta > Magnoliopsida > Solanales > Solanaceae > Capsicum > Capsicum pubescens. The sequence continues at coordinate 59,801,688 of CM061549.1, forward strand.
TATCATAGGGGTCAGCAATTCCCGTGTACCCTTCACCCTCCATGATACATAGTACAAGTATAAATTAGGGGATTCTTATGTACCCCAAAAGTATAAGGTCGCCATGACCAACCCTCATGTCGGTAAATGAGAGTTTCCAGTGTTCGTCCATCGAACTCACACCTTCACGGTAAGCTATCACAACTCGCTATTATTGCCTAATTAAAACCATTAACACATAACCAACCACCAATTCAGAAAGTTATTAACCAAGGATTTATGAAGTGGTATCGTCATACTGACTATAGCTTGCAAGCAATGTCATTTAGCCAACCCTTAGGGGATTTCCATGTACCCCACATGATTTCCAATTTACCAAAACCATGGCCACCAAGGCCTTACCAAATCATTTAGAACCCTTTAAATCAATTTAGGTTCCATAACCATATTATGCAATGCAATAGTTTCAATAAAAGTTAAACTATGTGACAAAACCATTCTCATAGGCATTTTAACAAACATGTTAAGGGCATATAGTTTCCAAAACCAAAACCAAGTACCGATTGACCATTTCCATACAGCCGCATGTTCAATTCCATAATTTTAACATGAAAACCATAAGAAAAATATGGAAAAACAATATTCATCCATTAACAACCAAAACCCCCAACATACAATTCAAAACTAAACAATACCCACAATTAAATCATGAAAATCATTTATTAAAGCATGAATTTGGTTGAACTAACAATAAGGGAGGAGTAAGATTCCTTAAATACCAAAGAGTACAGAGAGAACTAACATAAGATTGGTACCCACCACTCGTACCCTAGGCAATAATTCAGACTCCAACATTGTCTAATATACGACTAAAAGGGCCAACTCATATCCATCAAATACAACTAGTACCTTAGAACTATAACCTAGGTAGCCAACCAAGAGCATGACACACTAATCGACATACAAGTGGTTTTCCTTACTCGTACCATCTTTATACGACTCGTATAGTGTTCATTCATATCTTAGACAGTAACCAACCAAAATTACACTGAGTAACATATGACCAATGCCCCTAAACCATACCCATATCATACGACAAGTACCCTGATTAATATCAAAACACCCAATAGAACATGGGATGGTGACTGCACTTGGGTCCTCCTTCTTTTCTACTGATGGTGCATGAGAAATCATGCTAAAATATTGTACCTTATCTTCGGTTTCATATTCAACCCAGTCTTCATCATACTCACTCTCATAATTATCACGCTATAAGTCAGCTTCTCAAACTCAGCTTCAGGTTGCTTGTCAACAACAATATTATCCTTCTTTAGCTCATTAGTAGTAGGCACAAAATGCTCATCAGGTGGGGTGCCACTTCTAGTTTTTATAACCACACAATGAACAAGTGTTGGAGGGTTCTGCATAATGTCACTAGGAAGGGAACCTAGCTGTCTGTGAACCAAAGTGCCAGAAAGTTGCCCATACTGCTGATCCAGCTACTTGATAGCAGTTGCATGTGACTCAACCTTTTGGGTCAATCCTAAAATATCAACCTTATGTTCTTTAAGGCAAGTCTCTTGGCTCTCTTGACCCTTCATCAGCTTAGACAATATTTCTTCTATTCTTGATTTCGCATCTCATCTGTCAGGTGGAATGTATTTGTATTTATTATCGTTAATAGTTTCGAACTTGATTTCCTTGTTCTTGGGCTAAAAAACCCGCCATATAACCATACAAATACTTTGCCTCCTTCTCTAACTTATACTCATGAACTCTAGAGGCTGCACCCTGTGCCTCTACTACATTAATCTTTGCAAAATTTATTATTGCAAATTGTTTGGCCAACTCACTAATATCAGTTCTTAATAGTGAAATCTTTTGAGCTACAACATCTTCAACCACTATCTGCTCACCGAAAACTCCAATAGCATAAGTGCCAGAACTTCTCTCAACTTCTCGAGTTTGCCACCCTCGATTAGTTAGCGAGATCTGATCCATAATACTAGAAGCTTTCTCCCATCGCAGTCCCATAAGGGCTCTTCCAGAGATAGTGTCTTCCATATCTCTGGAACTTATGGCCAGGGATCTATAGAATATCTCTAATAAGCTTGTACCTGAAATTTGGTGGTTGGGCGCCATGCTAAGCTACTTCTTGAACCTAAACCATACCTTGTACATTGATTCTGATTGCAGCTGCCTAAAATTATAAATTTTTTCCTGCAACTGCAAAACTCTAGAAGGAGGAAAGAACTTGTTCAAGAGTTGTCTGCGTAACTCATTTCATGTAGTAATAGATACTCTTGAAAGTTCCCCCAACCATAAAGATGCTTCTCTAGTAGGCGAGAAAGGGAACAACCTAAATCTAAGTGCCTCCTAATCTGCCCCAGGTATGATATATGAAATGCAGATCCCAATAAAATTTGTCAGATATATATTTGGATCATCTATAGGAAACCCCGCAAACACACCCTTTAAGTATAAGACCTGGATCATAGCACTAGAGATATTACACTTGACATTGGGAGGCAAGACAGGAGGAAAAATGGATCCAATCTCTACCGGCTTAACGTACCTCATATCTTCTTCATCATCTACATATGGTTGCATATACTGATATACTGGTATTACTTGGGCACAACCACATCTAGCTCTATTCCAATTTCCACTGAGTGTTGCTTGGTGGTCTGCTTCTTGTCTCTACTCAACTAGCTCTGTCTCCCTAGCTATACACTGAGATTCTTATGTTGCCCTTATCTCATTAGAGGATTATGCTAAAAGAACCTCCATCTACTGATAAACAATGTCCTGAACTCCTTCAGAAGAAAGGGGAGGCACATCATCACGAACCTATTCAAGAATGTTATCTCTTTTCGGTTCTGTCATCCTATGAGGTGTTTATAAGATCCTCTCTAGATTCAAAATCACTGGGAGTAAGGGATTGCCTCTACTTTGTATGTTATGCATACACCAGCATATACCCAACTGAGTACACAAAAAAAGGACCCATAAACTTCAACACCCTCAATTCATAAATCAATACTGTATTCCCCGATAGCAGCACCAAAGTTTGGTAACGCCTAAGATACACCTTCAATCAGAATACTATACAGTCGCTGGCAACTATAGTAACTAAACAAAGGTTGGGGTTGAATCCTAAGAGAATGTGTAGAATCGTGAATCAACAGAAAAAATTGGAAAAATAAATGAGGGGATTTGAGTATCAATATCGGACTAGTAGATAATATCAACTTTGGTTGTAATCAGTCGTAGGTGAACACTAGGATTGTGTTCCCCCTGGGTTATCAACTCCGTAGGCTTATCATGCTTTATTGAACTAATCTGATAGCTTGCATGCAGAATTTGATAAGTTATGTACCATCAACAGTCTTTTGGACAAGCAGATAGATTTCACTCTTTACCTTTTGAGTCTCAAGACGTCGCCTTACTAACCCTTATCTTGATCCCATTTAATTATTACCTTTTAAGTCTCTAGTTATTAGATGAAAGAAAACAATCTTAGATAATACCTAGTGGCATGGATCGACTATTAAACTTTAAATTACTATTGTAGTTATCTTTTCCTAGTCACTACTCCTCTTTTGGAGCAAGTAGAAATAATCTAGGTGGGATCCTAATGATTGCAACCGCTAAGATATCTATTAAAGTGAAGATAATACAATTAATTCATGGGTATCGATTCAGCACAACAATAGCACTTTCCCTACTTCGTCAATCTACCAGGGTTTCCATAATCCTAGGTAAGGGTTTTTATCCGCTCATGCTTGTGTAGTAATCAACAACATTCATGATTGAAAACATAAGATAAAATCACAATAATCACAAGTAAAATCCCAAAACTTTAATTGAATTAATCAATCAAAATCAATACAAGAGAACTCCAACACAAAAATCGAATCTCAAAATAAAATATTTTGGTAAGCATCAAGAGTGTGTAACTTCTACTAAAAACCACATAAGGGGTATTTATAGTCCATGAAAAAATCCTAAAATCAAAGCCCGGATGAAAAAGAACAAAAAAGGGTTTGTGGCCACTTATGTGTGTCCAGGACGCATGTGCCACATGCGGCCTTAGGTCGGGCACATGTAGACACCTAAATTCCTGCAGTTTCTGCTCTCGGGAATTTGGACTTCTAGCACTTGCTTTACCTACATGCGGTCTGCACGTACTATATGCGGGCCGCATGTGCGACATGCGCTTTGTATATTGATATAGGTAAGTGCTAAAAGTTTTTTTTAGCTCTTTCACTGTCTGTATATTCAATTCCAGCACTTACCATAGTCTTATACAAATCACATGTGCTATATATGGTCTACATGTAGACATAGGTAAGTGCGGGTCCTTCCAATACTTGCAACCAAACTTCAAATCTTCAACTTTCATCATGTGCTTTGGTCACGTACATCCAAAAAATGTTACGAATACCCATAAACTGATCAAGTAAGTAGCCAAAAACACCATTTTTTCATCTTTTTCATGAACTTAGCATCCACAACCTATTTTCCTATAAAACATACCCAAAACACATCATATCTAACAAAATAACCTAAGAAACTTTCATATTTTCATCGTTTTAAGTGTCGAAAGTTCTATATTTCTATAGCACATCAATTAGTCACCCAGTTTGCATCACAAAAACCTTCTAAAAAACAATAAATTTATTAAAATGCAAACACCAATCCATAGTACCTCTCAGATACCTTAACAAGCGATAAAGAGCATTCCAATGTTCACTATTGGGATTATGAGTATATCTACTAACAACATAAGTTATATTAGGCCTAGTATAGTTCATGAGAAATATTTTAGAATAAACACATGTATTAGATGAATTAACAACAAATTCATTATCCATTAATGTGAAATTAAATTTTTTATATCACTGCTTAGGTTCCTGTTTTAGTCCATATAAGGACTTTCTCAATTTTCATACTTTTTTCTCTTTTCCTAGGACCACAAAATCCTTAAGTTGAGTCATATAGACCTTTTTCTCTAAATAACTATTTAAAAAGCAGTTTTGACATCCATTTGGTGTACCACTAAACTATGAATAACGCCTAGAGTAATAAGAGTCCTAATGGTCGTTGTTTTAGTTGCAGGAGAATAAGTATCAAAATAATCAACACATTTATTTTGGTTACAATCTCTAATCACAAGTCTAGCATTATATTTATCAATTGTGCTGCAGGCCTCAATTTTGTCTTAAATATCCACTTGTTACTTATGGGTTTACAATCTTTAGGCAAATCATACAAGTCCTAAGTGTGATTAGTGATTATAGAGTCTAATTCACTTTTTATAGTCTCTTTTAAAACATTGAATCTATTGAACTCATTGCTTCATAATAAGTTTTAGGGTCTTCTTCTATCAAGTAGATAAACACTAATTCATCATTTAAAGTATCAATATCAAAATCCCCAGTTAAGAAGGAGGTGATAAATTCAGAACCAAAACTAGTCTCAGTTATACGTTTTTTAATTCTTCTAAGTTTATTTTCATGTTCATTAGCAATAACATCATATGCAGGCATAACATAAGCGTTAACAGACATAGATATAGAAGTATTATTTTCCACATCACTAAGCACATAAATTTTCAAAGGAAAAACATGCTAAAAAAATTTGCATCTCTAGATTCAGAAATAGAATAATCATTTAATGACATAAATTTATATGGAGCACTATTTTGAGCATAACCAATAAAGACAGTGTAAAAAGTCTTAGAGCCTACATTTGCCCATCTAAAATCAGGTAGATCAACCTTAGTCAAACACCCCTACACAAAAAAATAATTAAAGTTAGGAGCAAATCCTTTCCACAATTCATATGAGGTCTTGTCTAAGTTTTTATGAGGGATTATATTAAGGATATAGCATGTAGATAAGGCAGTTTCCCACCCCCCTCCCCACATATAGTCAGCTAGACTCTAGCTTAAAAGCGTAGATTCATCATTTTCTTAAGAATTCTATTCTTTCATTTGGCTACACCATTCTGTTGGGGGATTATAGGGAGCACTAAACCATGGGTGATACTATTTTTCTCACAATAATCTTCTAGATTTTTAGTACTATATTCATCACTCCTATCAAATCAAAATCTCTTAACTTATCTGTCTAATTGATTTTCTACTTCTGTTTTGAATTTTAAAAACATGCTTTTATCCTCATCTTTAGAATTAAGGAGGTATACCATAGTGTACCTAGAAAAGTCATCAACAAAAGTAATGTAATACTTCTTTCCACCTTTGCTAATAGTGTTCTTAAAATCTGCTAAGTCTTAATGTACTAGTTCACGCAATTTAGTCTTTCTACTAGTAACATATTTAAAAGGTTTTTTTGGCATGCTTTGCTTCTACACACATAGGACATTTAGAAATATCGTCAGTATTTACTGAAAAAATTAATTCAATTTTTCTAAGTCTTTTAATAGAAGCAATATTAACATACCTAGTCTACTATGTCATAAATTAATAGACTCAGTAATATAAGAAGAATTAGAAATACTTGCATTATTGGCAATATCTTGATCAATGTTCAGTACAAATAAGTCCCTACTAAGGTATCCCTTCCTAACAAAGTCTCCTCCACTAGAAATAATTATTTTACCAGCTTCAAAAACAAGTTTGAGGCCTACTTTGTTGAGAAGTGCTCCAGAAACTAAGTTTCTAGGGAGCGAGGGCACATACATAACATTGTTCAAGGCTAATATTTTTCCAGAAGTGAATTTAAGTAAAAAATTTCCTTTACACATAACTCCAGCAGTAGTGGAGTTATCCATGTAGACACACTCGTCATTGGTGGATTCTTCAAAGTCACGGAATAACTCTTTATTGGCGTAGAAATATCTTGAAGCGCCTGTGTCCAACACCCAATCAGTCTTGTTAGTTACCAGATTTGCCTCGATGATTACTGTAGCAATTACTTTATCACCCTCAGTAAGATAAGCTTGGACATCATCTTGTCTTTTATGCTTTGACTTTTTTCAATTTCTTGGATAACACTGGACAACCATGTGGCCAAGTTTTCCGCAAATAAAAGAAGGCCCCTTTGATCTTTTAATTTGATTCTTTGGCTTGTTGAAATAATTTTTCTTCTTTACTTGCTCCTTATTCTGGATATTCTTTTATTTTCTTTTGTACCTGTCCTTTGTAATAGTACCAGAAGATTCTGCAAGGTTATGTTTAGAAGAATTGAGAGAAAGAGCTTCCATATTATTTTTGAGATGATTTTCCTCCTTAGTCCTATGTGACTGATAAGTTCTTGGAGAGTTAAATTCTTTTTCTTATGTTTCAATTGATTTCTGTAATCACTCCAAGATGGTAGAAATTTTTCTAGCAGAACATTAGCCTGAATAATCTCACACATCTTCATGCCCTCATTGAGAACATCAACAGTTAAATTTTTGTATTCATGACTTTGTTTCATGATTGATTTATTGTCAACCATTTGAAATTTAATCTACTGTTTGATAATTTTTTTTATTTCCTGCATCATCAACACGGTATTTCTTTTCTAAACTATCCCATATTTCCATAGCAGATTTATAAGTAACAAATAAATCAAATAAATGATAGTCATATGGTTCAACAAATGTCCTCTAACTGTTTTGTTATCTTTTCAAAAAAATTTTAGCAACATCATCAACAACAACGTTAGATCCAGTAAAAATGTTAGAACCATCGGTTGGAGGTTCATTAGACAAAACATAATCAACTTCTATTTGTTCAAAGAAAATCAAAAGTTTTTGTGACCAATGTTTAAAATTATTTTCCTCCAATGGCTCAAGTTTTGACAAACCAAAAAAAGTTTTGTTCAAAAAAATAGTCATTTACTAATATTGTATGTAATGAAATCGCTTTCAAATTATTGAAAAAGTGCTACAATATTGATATTGGAACTAAAATTAATAATAATAAGTAAATAGTCACAAAAACTGTGTCGTGGCAAGACACTGTCTTGAAAGCAATTTCGGCCTGACTCCGGTGTAAATTCTTCTAGATGGTCGCTCCCCAAGGTTCCGCAATGACTTCCAAACATTTGCACTCGTGTCTAGATGTTTGGAGGTTACCCAAACTAATTGCCCAAAATAATTCAAGAGGAAAAGGAAAGGAGGAAGACTTTTTCTTTCATTCTTTTTGTGATACTTCCTCTTTTTGGTGTGTTTTGTTCTCCAAAGATATATGATTATATAGGGATGCCAAAAGATATTTTCAAGATGAGAATTAATGGTATTAAAGTACCATTAAATCAAAGTATAATTAAATCAAGTGTTATAGATTATTTTTTTTCATTTGGAACGGATATGTAGGTTCATCTTCTTTGTAACATATTTTCTTTGTAACTGATGTGAGCAACTGCTTCAATTTTTCAAAAGCTTTTGTGGTTTTTCTAGACCATTTTAAATTAGCTTTTCTCAGTAAGTCTGATAAGGTCTTACTAATCACTCCATAACTCCTTATAAACCTCCTATAATATCCTGCTAGCCCCAAAAAAACCCTCAACAGTTTGAGGTTCACAGATTCAGGCCATGATTTCCCAACTTTTATTTTTAGGGGTCTGTAGACACTCGTTCAGCTGATATATAATGGCCTAAGTACTCTACTCTTTTTATCTGTAAAGACATATTTGCTTTCTTTTGCAAAAAACTGGTGTTAAATCAATACTTCAAAGGTTATCCTCAAAATGTTCCACATGCTCTCCTAAACTCTTTCTATAAACTAGTATGTCATCAAAAAATGCTAGAATAAATTTTCTCAAGTCTGCCTTAAACACATGATTCATGAAACCTTGAAAGCTGGAAGGAGCATTAGTCAATCCAAATGGCATGACTAAGTATTCATAGTGTTTAGAGTATTTTCTAAATGCAATTATTTTGCACATCACTAGTATCCATCTTGATTAGATGATATCCTTCTCTCAAGTAAAATTTTGTGTACACCTATGACCCTTCTAGATCGTCTAATAATTCTTCAATTGTAGTTATTGGAAATTTATCCATTATAGTCACCTTATTCAAGGCTCTATAATCTACATAAAGCCTCCAAGATCTATCTTTCTTACGCACTAGCATTACAGGGAAAGCATAATAGTTGGAACTATATTGAATAATACCTTTGTCCAACATATCTAGGATCATCTTTTCAATTATATCCTTCTAAATGGGTGAGTACCTGTAAGGCCTAGAATTTACTGGTTTGACTACCATTTTTAAGCGAATGTGATGGTCAAACACATCTCTGGAAGGAGGTAGTTTCTTGGGCTCTCTGCACAACTTTTGATATTCTTATACTAGGGATTTTTATCACCTTAGGACTTGCTTCTTCAGCTTGTATTACCCCTTCTTTTGGAACTCCAGTAACATGTACATTAATCATGAAGATCTAAGCAGTATCCATAAAACTTTTATTCAAATCCTTAATATCCATTGCTTTAAAGGTTGGATAAGCCCCCTGCAATGTTATAAACTTCTCTTGATATTCAAATTACATAAACTTCCCAAAGTTTATATGTATGCCCCCACTTGCATAGTCATTGAACACCCAATACCATATCACAACTTTCTATTGGAAACATCAAGGAATTATCTTGAAATAATATGCCTTGCATGATTCATTTAAACCTTTTGCTTCCCTTAACAGATTGTATAACTCTACCATCAACTACAGATACATCTTGAGGGTTAATATCATAAACCTAGCAGCTAATCCTCTGAGCAACCTTCTCATTAATGAAATTATGGGTGGAAACACAATCTATAAGAATGGTGTTATGTTTTATCTCAGTAAACCCTTGGATACTCAAAGTTCTATATCCTTTAGTCCCATTCAAGGCTTGAAGAAAGATTTCACAATTCTCCAAGACCTCTTCATTATTCAAATCCAGATCTTCATTCTTTACATCATTCTCCCCATCAGATGCTAACTTATCTTGGTCCTCTATTTCAAATTTCAAGCAATACAAATGCCTCTTATCCTTGCATTTATTCCCTAAAGAGTATTTCTCATCATAGAAAAAACACAATCCCTTGGACCTCTTCTCATCCATATCAATTCTCAGCTATTGTCAACCTTCTCCTTCTAGTATTATCAGTGTTCACCACTTTCCCCTTTTTAAAATTAGATGGTCCATCTCTACATTTGTAACTCTACATACTCCTCCCATTTGTATAATTATGACTATTATTACTAGCATTTGAGATCTTCAACACCTTACTCTAAGCAATAAAATTTAACTCTTGAAGTCTGAATAGATAATAAACTTGGGGTAAGGTTCTAGGATTCCTAATTCTCACCACATCTCTAATTTTAGATTTCAAATTATTGGAATAAATGCTAATAACATGATCCACGTGAAGATTAATTCTAGTCATGACACTATCAAATGGCTTCTGGTACTCCTTAAATGTACTAGTGTGTTTTACATTCATAAGCTCACTCAATGGATCTGAGCAACTATCTCCAAATATATCAGCCAACGCATATACATACTCTTTACAACTAGAAAGTGGTACTTGTCCCCTGCTTCTCATATAGACTTAATGCAATTGCAGGGCATCACTATCAAAGTGAATGGCAATAAGTTTCATTCTTTGATGGATGGGTGTTTCCTGTACTAAGAAAAACTACTCTACCTTATATAGACAGGACCTCAAGTCCCCTCTATCAAACTTTAGGAATTTGATTTTGGTGTATTTGGTAAATGTGGGCAGGTTTAAAGTGAGGTGGACATATGTTGGGTTAGGCATATAAGGGAGGGATTGGAATTATTGTGAAGAGGCATAGGTGTAGTTGAAATAAGGTGCATGTGATAGATTGACTGGGGAATTTAGGTATTTTGGTTGTAACAATAAGGTTAAGTCTGATTTGATTGTTGGAGGAGTTAGGATATGGACTTTGTGAGAAAAAGGTTTGGATATATGGTTCTATCAACTGGATTGATGGTAAGGGAGTAAATTAGGAAGGAACTGTAGACACAGTAGCAGTTTGCATCTAAACAGGACATGATGGGTTCTAAGGTTGTATTGAAATATAGTTGTAATGGGATGGTGTAGTAGCTCCAGTTAAAAGTGGAATCGAAGATCCACCTGTTGATGAAGGAAGTTTTTTTTGGTTAGGGAAAGCTTGGGATTGGGGTTCCAAGCCTTGATAATTCAATTTGTTACTTAGTGAGCTATTAAGAGAAGGTTGCCTTACCATCTGAGAAGAAGAGGATATCTTTATTTAAGTCGAAGAACTCCCATTTGAAGAGGCGAATGTAAATATGAGTAAAGTTCCCCTTCTAAGTGAAGCACCTATGATGTGACGTGTAAATACGACACTTTTGATGCTTAAAACCATGAATTTATGCATGTACTTATGTTGTTTTAGTAGATATGATGCACTTTTCTGTTTATTGCAGTTAAAATAGTTTTACAATAGTGTTGGGATGAAAATAGAAGAAAAAAACCTGAAAAAACCAAGTCTGATCAAGATACGAGTCACCTCACGAGTCGTCAACACATCATACGAATCGTAGGATGACTCATAAGCACAACAAAACCAAAGACCCAAACAAAATACTAAGTGAAAAATAGATACAAATCAGTCATACGAGTCGTAAGCAGAAGGTACGGGTCGTGATTAGGAGTCGTAAGCATAACAATGTCTAAAGCTATAATCCAAAGTTAAAGTCTCAGAAGTATACGAGTCGGAAGTTTGATTACGACTCGTATGTTCAAACCGTAAGCAGACCAGTGTCTAAGTTTGGAAAAAAAGTCTCAGGTGGATACGAGAGAAGGACACGAGTCGTATGATCAAGATACGACTCATAAGTAGAAGTTGTATGAAGATAAAAAAGTTGAAACCTTGGGAGACCAATCATTGGAATGGATATGAGAGGGCACGGTACGACTCGTATGATGAGCATACGAGTGGATGGATGAGTCATACCATGCACCGACTTAACTTTTCCTTTTTCATTTTTATTATGATTTCAGAGTGTTTTTTAGATACTATAAATACCTTAGGGTTTTTCCTTTGGTTACGCACTTTTACATACTTTAGCATTACTTTACATTATTGATACTTTGTTCTTGAGATTTTGGGTTTTTATTCAATTGAAGACTTTAGATTTTATTCATCTCATTATTGTGCAATTGATTACATACTTTTTTTATTGATTATCATAGATTATTGCATGAACATGAGCGGCTAATTTTCCTGACTAAGGTTGTGGGAACCCTGGTGGATTAACTATGTAGGGGAAGTGGGAGATTCATCTATTCTAAAGTAAACTGTATGTATCTTAATCTTCTTCGCATAAATTGACCTCGAAGCTACTGCAGAAGCTTGAGGATAGCCTGTATTCGTGAACATCTTCACAAGGGAGTTTGTGATTGGGAAAAGAAGATTAAGACGGTACTTTGAGATTCACTTCCATTTTTACTATTCCGTTATCTCATTTAATCAACCTGAGACTCAAAAGGTGAGGGTTGAACTGAAGTCATAGACAAAGAGAAATGAGGTGACGCACTGAGACTCACAAGGTAAAGAGTGAGATTTATCAGCACGTTCATAAGATTGTTGATAATACAAAGCTTATCGTCTTTACATGCAGAGCAGCAGAATAGGTGGGTTGAACGAAAAACTTACAGAGTTAAGAAGCCAGGGGGAACACAATCCTAGTGTTCGTCTTTTATTATTGACAACTCAAAGCATTCAAGATCGGTTACTACTCACTGATTACTTCTAAAATCCCCCAATTACTTTTCTGCACTACTCGTGAATTCCATCAAATTAAGTAACTGTTCAACATCTTCCCTGTGGATTAGATCCCAAACTAATTGGGTTACTATATTTGGCATCGATCACATCATACTTCTTTGAAGGTTAGTTTTGGGAAACATCAACCTCCGTACCTCGCTCAGGTCGTCTTCTACCTTGCAACGCATTTTCCATATCTTTTAGAGCCTTCATCTGATTGCGAGAAGGAATTTCCTGATTAGTCTCCAACTGATCTTGCCTCTCAGCAAACCATGCCATATCGAGTGATATTTTTTCCAACACGCTCAAAACTGCTAGCATCTCATTCACAATTGGTACACCATAGAGCCAAAAAAGTGCTCTGATATCACTGATATAAGATCAAATCACAACTTACATGAATTAAAGAAAAATTAAGTTAGAGAGGAAATTAAGGAAAAATTAAGATAACATCCAATTCATGCTTGCTAAGGAAAATATCAATAAAATATAGTGGGACCAGACCTGGACATGTGTCCCCCCCCTCCTGACACTTCTAACTAACTCTTAATAAGGACTAATCCTACTCAATCTAGAAAATGATAAGGACTAATGTATAAATACTGAGATTTATCATAAATAGATTGTGAACTAAAATAAAATTAACTAAATTAGTGGTCCATCCTTTCTTTAACCGACTTAACCACCTGGACATTCTCTTTTTACTTTTTCTATTTCCTTCTCTATCATTATAGTATTACTACTAACACTTATCTATCTCACTACTAACGTCAAATATTAATTGCAAAGTCAAAGAATTTCATGTATAGCATTCTCTCTCTCTATATATAGAGAGACAGTGAGATATTATTCATTCATTTTTACTTGTTAGATTTTATTTTATAAAAATTAATTTGATATTTGTAATTATAAATTTAGATGTTTAAAAGGTTATGAAAAATGCTATAAGTTGTAATTCTTCTACATTTAATGAAAAATTATATATTAAATATTGATCAAAATTTATACAATTTGACTCTCGAGGAGTAACGTGACAAATAAAAATGAACGAAGAGAGTACATACATTACTTTTACAATCTAATAAGAGGGAGTTAAAGTAGACAGCAAGCCAACATGTTTTCTTAGGATTTTGAGGATAATTTAATCATTTTAGGCAACACTAATAAAAACTTGTCAAAATTTGATTGCCAAAAGCGATGGAAAATCGACTTAATAACGTTCGGCGTATTTAGCTTCGTCGTTTTTTGCAATGCAATGAAAAACTTCGTTTAAAAGCGACAAAAAATTGATCCTATCCGTCGATGATGTAGTTATTTGAAATAGAACCCACTTATTTTTTCTACTCGACCAGACATACTCTTTGATAAAATATTTCCATCAATCTTATTTGTACTCCTCAACAACAATTTTGCTCTTTAAAAATTGACAAGTCCGTTGATTTTTGTAAAACAATAACCAAAAATAATGGACTTCGGTTGTTTTCTTTAAAATAAAAATAAAAAAGAACTTTTTTTATAATTTTTTCGCAAAAAAAAATGATGGTGCCCGTCCTTTTTCTATTAAAAATCTTATATAAAAATAAAAAAAACGACGGACAGGATCGACTGTTTGTTAGTTTTTGAACCGACCCTTCTGTTGGTTTTTTCTTCGTCGATATTTGCACTCTTTTTAGTAGTGAATATAAATGTTACAGTTGGCTAAAAAAAATGAAATTCGTACGTAATATACATGTGACAAAAAAAATTCTTTAACAAAGATGACCACATATATCTGTAATGTATATGTTGAGTATTGATATACATAAGTGACTATGAAATATACCGATCATATAAATAGTGTAGAACCATGTATATAAGACGTATTATTATGTACTAGAGATGGATATGCATTCATATACTCTGTTATACATTATTTATACATAGCAGGCTCATATTTTTTAATTCCGACCAACTCAAATCTCCTTTTCATAATTCCAAAATTTTAGATATGAATTCATATACTCTATTATACAATATTTATACATAGCAAGCTCATATTTTTTCATTCCAACCAACTCAAATCTCCTTTTCATAATTTCAAAATTTTAGATATGAGCTTCTTTCGAGTCTCTGATATATTATTCACTATAAATAATTTAAGTTTGTGGCACATCGAAATTTAAAATAGAACTTTTGAAGAAGCTATCTTTAATGGATGAACATGGAGCCTTTCAATCCTGACCACTCATATCTTGTCTAAACAACATTCAAATTTTAGATATGAGCTCCTTTCAGTGTCTAAAGTCTTTTCATATACTTTCCACTCAAAACAACAATTCATGTTTGTGACATATCATGTTGTAAAATTTAAGTTTCAATGTTCTTCAACGATGAATTGTTCCAATTTTTTCAAATGAATATAGATGCAATATTGCTAACAGTTAATGATACGAGCAGTATATGTTTTGGCCTTTTGACTATAAATCGCATTGAAATGAATTATGTAAGGGTAAACAACAAAAATAGAGAAGGTTTGACTTTTAATAACAAGACGCATTTTAAGTTTTTGAAATGATTACAAGATATATCAAATTAATTGCTTAGATAAACAAGTTAAATTTCAGGTGTATTTGAGATACACATACCAAAATCACATATATCAAAGCTTCAAAATTTGTATGTATTTGAGATATACAGGTTAAATTTATGTCTTTTGAGATACACAGATTTAAGATATACATGATTCTTCTTTATCCGATATATTTTGTATTTAATTTAAAGAGAAGAAAGTTTTTGTAGATAGTCCCATATGTTTGACTAATTTTGCTATTTTCCCTTTTTTAATTGCAACTTGAATAGAGAAATTGACATGAAAACTAAGAAGTTGAAAGTGAGGCACAAAGAAAAATAAAAGGTGCCTTAAACAAAGAGAGAAAAAATAGCTGAATATAAACCTATATGGAGACTAGTGGCACGTCGCCCGAGCATGGACTCAAGTATTTATATTCTTTATCTTAATTTATATTATATATTTTACTTTTTAATTTGTTCAGAAAAAAAAATTATTTTTAATTTTTAGAAATAATTTATTTTTACAATTTTTGTTTTAGTTTTTAATGAAACGTTTTATGGCCACACAAAATCTAAGGTTTATTTATACCATGAATTTTAAAAGCATTTTATTTTTTCTACTTCATGCTTAATCAAATAGTGTCACATAAATTGAAATGGAAAAATAAAATAAAAATTTAATTTTCTTGTGTATCTATGTTTCATTTATTTGTACCTAATAAAAATTAAAATTTTGATAATTCAAATCTTAGCTCATAACCATGCATCTAATTTTTTGTTTGAATCTAATCATTTCGATCTCAATAAGTATACTACTTTCATACTCCCTTTTTGACACATATACTCCTATTGCAAAGTACTTCATCCAATTATTTTTAATTTATCATTTTATATCTATTTTATCTTTTTCATTAAATATTATTTATTTTCTAACACTTACATGACTTATAATAACTAATTAGAAGTGATATAATAAAATTACTATAAAAAGTACTTGTGAAAAAAATTTAAATGAGTCTCATATAAGTCATCAAGTTAATTTAATATATCAAGAGTTAACTTTTTATTTTGTGTCTATTTTAACTTTTCTATGAAATATTATTAATTTTCAAATAATTAGATAACTTATAATAATTAATTAGAGGTGATATAGTACAATCAATTGAAACGACGAAGCAGACATGTCTTAAATGACTTATAATAGCTAGTATAAATAACATAAATTCTTGGGTCTTTCCCTACTGGTCCAGGTCATTTTGAGACTCCCGGATTTATTAATAAATATTTTCTCTCCCGAATTATGATATCACATATACATATCAAACTTACTTTATACATAGCAACAAACTAATTTAACGATATATAAGAAAATAACGACTGTTCTTTAATTATATCACAATTAATGCAACAATTATTGAGCTATGATTAATGAATTCCTTAAAATCAATAATAAATTTGAATTTTAAAATTTTGAAATACCAAATCAAGGCAGTCGATCAAACAACATCAGATTTTGTATTTTCGATCAAATTTTGCTACTTTCTCAAGCTCTCTTTTTTTAAAAAAATTTCTCAATAAAATGAACATTGCAATACTGTTGAGGCATTCTGGTGCATTTCATCCCCTATAATAATGTTCATTGCAAATCGATATTAATTTAATACTCACCAAAACTTAAACAATATTTTTCAATAATGATAATTTAGATGAGCAATGACTAACATTCTTTCATATACTTAAGTGTGCTATGTATGTAGGTTGAAATAGCACAACTCAACAGGCCTAACAGAGTTCTATATATAACTAAGCTATGTATATGTTATGTCAATACAGATGCGCAACTGCTTATGTATTCCATATACATAACATAGTTATGTGTTATGTATATAAGTTAAAATAAAGACGGAATACATATACAGGCCCCTGAACTATGTCACTTTTTCCGTATAGGCACCTCAATTAAGTCAGGTACCTATTGAACCCTTCACTCCTTCACAAATGGTTTCAATTGAGCCTAATTTGCTTACGCGATAAAAAATGTAAAATGCGTGTAATACACACGCTGATGATGCGACAAAGTGACGAATTAAATAATGACACGTGTCATTCTAATTTAAATAATTATAAAAATAATTTTTTAATATAATTAAATCTATTTTTTTTAAAAAAAAATATACCCCCCCAGCTACCTACCCGATCCCCTCTTTGTTCCCTTCCAAATAATATTTTCTCCATTGTTGAACACACAAAAGCAAAATAAAAAAAAAAATGAAGCACCTACCCTGCAGCTGCCTACCCAATCTTCCTCCTCCCCCCTCTTCCCTTCCAAACACCCCTTTCTCCATTGTTTAACATACAAAAGTAGAAAAAAAAATTGAATCTTCTTCTTCACTTATCTCCTAAAAAATTTTAAAAAGTTCTTTTTTTTCATTGTGATTTTCTGTGAAAATGTGGAATCTTTATTCCCGACTATTGTATTTATTCATTCTTTGATCCTTGATGAATATCTCGCCTCTTGCAGATGGATTTTCAAGTTGACTGTTCTCGTTCTTATATTATGTGAATTTGAAACCGCTAAACTTGAAATAGATGGTGTTTTTTTTAATTGCTCGTGGTACTGCTGTCAAGACTGGCAAAATTGAAATATTTTTGACAAATTATTGAAGTACATTTGCTTGTTTTCTCCGTTTCTGTTCCATTTGTAGTACTTATGGCACCACAGAGGTGTATGTAGTATATTGAGCTGCAGGAAGTACAAAATATCTCATGGAAGTAGAATCATTATTGGTGAAACATGTAGTATTCCATGTGACCTTGTCGTTTCTTTCTCTACTTCTGTTTGGTTTTGATTTTTTTTTTTTGTGTCTAGGGGAAATGGGAGCCGGGTAGACCCTTTGGGGTTGGATTGAAAATCATAGATGGCATAGCTGAGTCATGGAGTGTTTGGTAGGGGAAGAACAAAATCTGTGTCCCTTCTGTTTATTAGCGTAGTATACATGTGAGTTTTGAATTTGATGTTCCGACTTCACATTATACACTAGGAATTGAGATCTGCTCTTAGAATTGACATCTGAGAATTGAATTTGATGTTTCAACTTCATTTTTTTTTTGTTTGATAGATCCATCGTAGACAATGGGGATTCATATTTTGAGCAAGTAGACTGGTAGGATTGTTGACAATTCTAATTCGAGTACATTAGTGACACGATATGAAGCTTTATATTTTAATTTTTCTCTAAAAGAGCTGGGATGGAGTTAAAAAGAGTGGTTGTTGCAAGTGAATTAGATGTTGTATATGATATTTTTGGTGAGTTATGGAGAAGAAGATGATGCTATTTTTTGTATGTAAAAAAAATGGAAAATGGTGAGTTATGGAGAATAAGATGATGTTTTTTTCCTTTTTATTTCTTTAATATAGCTTATTTAATTGGTTGGGTTTTTTATGTTTAATTTTTTTTATTAATTATGGTCTCTTACTCTCCTAATAGAGAGTGTATTACACATGCCACACCATGTCAGCAATTGTGCTCAATTGAAATGTTTTGTGAAGGAGTAAAGGATTCAATAGGTACCTGACCTAATTGAGGTGCCTATACGGAAAAAGTCGAATAGTTAAGGGGTCTGTATATGTATTTAGCCTAAAATAAAATAACTCAACAGTTTGTATGGCATACATAGAGTTATGTATATAAGTTTGAAATAAAACAACCCAGCAATGTCTAGGTCAAACATATACATAATAAAGTTATGTATATGGTTTAAAATAAAACAACTCTGTATTTGTAAGGCATACATATACATAACTCTGTTATGTCTATGGTTTTGAAATAAAATAGCCCAGCAGTGTCTAGGTCAAATAATATATGGTGTGACATAAATTTTTTTTAAAATATCAAATATCATACATATACATATTTGTGTTATGTATCAGATTTTAAATAACACAATGACTTCATTATTTAAACCACCCATATACATAACATAGTTATGTATATGAGTTGAAATAACAACTTATTTCGATACGTGATTTCAAATTATTTGACTCAGAGTTGAAACTTTCCTTATCTTTAACTCGATATTGATATTCCGTCAATGCTCAAATTGTCTAAGTATTTTTGAAGGTCATCGAATGAGAGAAACTTTTGGAGTTTTATTAGATTTTTGGTTGAGGGATAGAAGGAAGATGAAGCGGCTAACTGGTGGCTCGCTCGCCGGAGCAGCGATGATGGCTAATGCAATCTCTCAGTTGGAAGGGTTTTTGGTCTGTTAAGGTTTGCTCTGATTCGACGGAGCTGGAACTCCTCACTAGAACAACGAAGAAGGCAAAGAGACGGGGTTGGCGGGATGCGCTGACTAGAGAAAAGTGAGATGCGGTGGTTGTGGCTCTTTTTGTAGAAAATTAATGTTGAGCAATTTGAGAAGAACACGTTTGTAAATTCAAAATTTGAAAATCACTAGATTGATGTTACTTGATTTAGCACTCTTTGAGGAGCATTAAGCGTAAGAAAAAGGTAGGTGAGATATGTATATGAAGTTTGGAGAGAAAAAGTGTCGAAAGGGATTTTTTGTAATTACTTTTGGTAGTTGGGATTTTATGTAATGATAGAAACTTAGGTTGTAGTTTTAAGTAATTTTTTCTAATAACTAATTAGAAGTGATATACTAAAATTATAATAAAAAATACTTGTGAATTTTTTTTTGAGTGGATTTCATATAAGAGGTTAAGTTAATTTAAAATATCAGGAGTTAATTTATTATTTTATATCTATTTTATATTTTTTATTAAATATTATTAATATTTTAATACTTAGATGACTTATAATAATTAATTAGGGATGATTTAGTAAAATCATATTTGAAGTAGCTAAAGTAAACATGTCATAAATGTCTATTTTACTCATTTCATTAAATATTATTAATTTTTTAATACGTAAATGACTTACAATAATTAATTAAGGGTGATATAATAAAATCACAATTGAAGCAGTTGAAGCAGGCGTGTCGACCATGAGCTGACTGCTTCAACAGTTTCCTCCACACTTATATATTAGTAAGAGAGATACAAAATTAGTAGAGGCAATTTGAAATAGAATTGAAAAACTTGAAAGAAAATAAATTCTAAGATTTTAAAGATAAGCATTGCAAATTTACCTACAACATATAATCATATTGCTTCTTTAGCAATCTTTCGTCAAAGATGCATGTTTAGCTGACTTCTCTCTCAGCGTATGTTAAGCCGAAGTAGGTTAATGTACACTGACAATAGTAAGACGACAGAATAAGGCAACTTCTACAACAATGATGGCAACTCCAACTACTGGAAAGAAACAAATTTTCTCTCCAATAACTTTGGTAATTTGAAAATTATCCCCTAATAAAACCCTAAACTAGTATTTATATGTTCCCAAGTAAAAAAGGATTAAAAATTAAATTCAGAAATTTTTTGTCAAAGTTGAAGGTCAAGTTGGTGGTTCACCACAAAACTGGTGGTCCAGCATCTTGGCCTTCACTGGCTCCTCTACAATCCTGGATTCTGTTTTGGAGGTCTGGTGGTCAGTTTGGTGGTTAGTCACAAAGCTGGTGGTTCACCATCTTGGCCACCAGTGAATTTTCTGAAATCTTGAATCTGGTGGTCCGTTTGGTGGTTAGTCACAAGGCTGGTGGTTCACCATCTTGGCCTTCACAGAGTGTCCTGAAATCCTGCATTCTGGTTTAGCTTGGTGGTCGAACTGGTGGTCTACCAGTTCGACCTTCAGTGATCAGTCAATTTCCAGAATTTCATTGCAATTTTACCGCATCGTAGAGACTCCTTACACTCCATAACTTGCTACACGCGCCACAGTTCCTTAAACTTCATCCTTTTATGAATCCAATGGTCTTTTTAAAGTGTCATTGAACCGTTCACGCGCCCTCAATGATCCATGACATTTCAGGACTCCAAATGGAGTCAAAATCTACATTTCGATTTCGTTGAGCCATTCTGAGCCTTATTGAGTTGTTTCCACTCGATTTGAAGCTTGTATATCCTTCATATATAATCATGATCCATTAAACAAGCATCCTATAACATTAAACGCAAAAATTCAAAGCTCAAAACAACACAACATCTAACACGATGAACTCAAAACACGAGCTAAGCATAGGCTAATTTCACTTTGAGTTTTAGCTCTTTGTTTTGCATGTTTTCTTGATCTAATTAACCCTTGAACATTATAACTAAGTTGTTTCACATATAAATACATAATAACAACCTTAGTAACTCATTAAAACACATTAGAACCCAACACAATAGACTAGACAAACACCTAGCTCAAGCTAGTCACACTAGTTTTCTCGGTTGAACTCTAAATGCTCAAATTGAATTAAAACTCATATGAAAACATCATTAAGCATTGTAAGCACATACTCGGACACATGAATGCTCATTTATGTCATTATAAGAACATATAGCATAAGAACCATTCTCAAAATAAGGCTAAAAAGGCTAGAATGGTGATGCTAGAATGCATAAATACACCCAACATCAACACCCCACACTTAAAACCTTGTTCGTCCTCGAACAACCCTTCACTCTAAATATCATGAGCTGGGAAATCTAATCTTATACTATACGCAAGACATTTAGCTAGTACTACAATAATTACACAAAATGCAAGTTTATACACTAAGCATGTCACAAACATAAAGGAAAGCTCATGAATCCTACTTCCAAAACATCCTAGCCTCAAGAATTTTCTCTCCTTGTTGGCAAACTTATGCTTATTATTCGGTCAAAGATATCTTACAAATCACCTATATTCATCAAACATGTGCCCCTCACAACAAGAGAGTTACCCATAAACACTCACAATGATGCATTTTATAACAATGGGTACAAGAATCAAATTATGCTCACTCTCACAAACAATTCACAAGTTACACATAATGAACCATAGGCTTGCCCTTAGTGTAATGTTCCACTAATAGTCGAATGTAAAGCTTAAGATCAAGTAGGTCTTTTCCGGGTTGTAATGTAGGCTAAGGGACGGGTAGGAACTATTTTGGCCAAGAATAGTGACTATCAATCCTAAGCGCTTTAATACACTACATTAAGAATTTAAAACCAATATCGAACAACCAAATTTACACCATTTTTTTCTACCATCTCTTTTATTTTTGCCCCATCTCTTTTAAGCGTTTTCATAAACACTTGATGGACACAAAGTTTACTACCATATGAATGAATTTCTCTTTTTCATAATCATGGAAATATATCTAACATCATTTATATCACAATCATCCACCACACATCAATTATCAACCAATAACTTTCACCTTGGGGCATCAATTTCACCTTTTTCTTCTTCAATTTATCAAACTCCTTACTAATTCAAAATTTTCATTAAAGAACTTAGGAGCTTTTTGGATCAAATTATGGTTTATCAAAGAAAGGATTAGGCTACACATGAGGCTACCAAAAAAGAGGCTAAAGGCGCAATGGGGTTAACTAAGATAATGCATAAGGGTAGATAAAAAGAGGGTAAAAATAAGGCTATCAAAGAAATGCCTAAATCATCTCCTAAACTTACATTCTTTATTTCGCTTTACACGCACACCAGGCAAGTTCTAGACATCACATGTAACAAGGAATATACAAAAATCTCACACGCACATGGCACATGTTTAATTCATAAAGGATTATCATAGACGCTCAACCAAACAATAGCACAAATTCAATTTTTAAGCAAACAAATACAAGAGTCACAAACATGAGCCTAAGAGTCTCAAGAGTAGAAATTCTCCAAATCAACATGCTTTTACAAACAAACTCACTTGCATCATGTAATAAAAAATAGCACCAACAAGAATATCTCACTTATTTAAACCTAAATTTTTTAAGTTGAGCCAAAATTTGGGAATTTCTCTACCCCACACTTAAAAACCTACTTTGTCCCCAAAGTGAATTGTTAACTGAAGTGCTAGGAATACTCCCTGAGGCCTCTAGGCCTAGCTAGATGCATTTTCACATCGAGGAGATCCTTGGGACTCCACACTTATTTGATGCCATGCTCCTTAGCTCAAGTTTATGATACTCAGACTTCCCATTAACCTGTGACTCAACCAAAAACAAAAACTACGTGAAATAAAAATTAACACAAAACTGAAAAGAAAACATACCTTAGCTTGGGTTGCCTCCCAAGAAACGCCTAATTTAGTGTCGCGGCTCGACCCAAATCAACTTTTTTCTCCACCGTGAGGATATAAATTTCACCCCCAACTTATCATCCATCTTTTTCCCTCTCTCATAAGGGGGTGGTACAAAGATTAAGAAGCCGAGTAATGGATGATGCATGGTAAACAACTCGTTCTTAAAGTGAGGTGCATTTTTATGTTGCTTATCAAGTGTAAAATAAAGAATATAGGATTCTTGTTCCTCATCTTCACATTCTTCCACTATTTTAGATGATTCCATAGACAATATATCATCTATACATAATGTGGAAAAATGCTTCGAGTGAGGCCCAACTAATTCTACTTCAAAATTTACACTATCTACTACACACTCACTTTTATTCACCTTCTTAATGTCAGTCTCAAGATAAAGATGGCAATCGAGTGACTGTGATTCTTGAGTTTTCTCCTTAAATTGGCTAATGTCCTCCTCATATTCTTCTTTGTTTAGCCACTGTAAACATGGTGGGAGTGGTAACTCCTTTAACTCTTCCCACAACTGTTCTTGATTCTCTAAAATTCGTTTCATCAATTTTTTCGCTTGAATCGTGGAAACACACATATCTTTAGAATGATCACTTTGACCACAAGTTAAACACCAAGTTACAGTTCCATCTAAATATGGACAGTAAGCCTCATAATGTGGTCTCACACAATAATCACAAGAATCATCACAAGAATCGTCATCACTCCAAAAATCATCTATCCAGGTTGACATCTCAAAAAGGTATGAGAATAATAAAAATAAAAGAAAAAACTAAACTAAACAAATATTTAAAAAATTGAATTCAAGCAAGTAAACGAAAATTCCAAACCAACTCAATACGCCAAATTGTTCCCCGGCAACGGTGCCATTTTTGATAACGCTTAACTTACACGTCAATTTAGTGCAAGGCGGTCGTCGTCAATATATTTACCCAACTTTGGAGTCGGGGTCGAATCCACAGGGAACAATGTGAGTGGCGATTAAACTAATTTGAAACTATAGCTACAAGTTGAATTCAAATAAATGATACGAAAAGATAAAATGGGGGTTTTTAATTTGTGAATTATTTCCTAATTAATTGTAACAAGAGTATTCCAACAATTGATTCATTTTGTAAGTAGTAATTCAATGATGTTAAACAAACCAGAGTTATGGTTACCAAGATGCTTGAACAATTAGGGTTGTGAATCACTTATGAGCTCTAGTTAACGATTTCCATTGTAAGAGTAATTGATATCTATGGTTTACCCATTAGTTTCTCAACCTAAATGAGTAGCTCATCCCTTAATTTTCACAAACTTAAGGAATGGATTAATAATTCAATTGTATTCTCACATGGGTTGATCCGATTAAGGCATCTACCCTCAATCCAAAGGTTAAAGCCTTTAGATTTGTGTAAACCCTTTCTTTTCCCAATAAACACTTTTCTATTCGAACAAGTGATTGTATAAGGGCTCACTCTTCAAGTTTGCAACCAAGCATAATCATAAAAATGAAGAAAGATTTATACAATGTCAATTCCTCATAAAGTTCAATTGGATTCACACTCTAAATTTCGTTTTTCACATCAAGGCTCCCATAACCCTAGTTATGGGAGCTTAATCATACATTTTCATGGAAGAAATAGGAAGCATATTTGTGTAATTCATAAATAAATTCAAGATTTACTTACAAAGATTACAAGAATTTGCTCTTGAATCTTCAATGGAGATGAAATAATTAAATCCATAAGGTT
This sequence comes from Capsicum pubescens, assembly GCA_030864215.1. NCBI lineage: Eukaryota > Viridiplantae > Streptophyta > Magnoliopsida > Solanales > Solanaceae > Capsicum > Capsicum pubescens. The sequence goes on from CM061549.1 coordinate 59,826,909, forward strand.
TGCTTAATTTCCCCAAAAATACTCTTCCAAAGAGTTTCAAGAATGGAGGCTATGAAAAAGAGAGAAAAAATTAATGATGAATTTGAAAATTATCCCCTAATAAAACCCTAAACTAGTATTTATATGTTCCCAAGTAAAAAAGGATTAAAAATTAAATTCAGAAAATTTTTGTCAAAGTTGAAGGTCAAGTTGGTGGTTCACCACAAAACTGGTGGTCCACCATCTTGGCCTTCACTGGCTCCTCTGCAATCCTGGATTCTGTTTTGGAGGTCTGGTGGTCAGTTTGGTGGTTAGTCACAAAGCTGGTGGTTCACCATCTTAGCCACCAGTGAATTTTCTGAAATCTTGAATCTAGTGGTCCGTTTGGTGGTTAGTCACAAAGCTGGTGGTTCATCATCTTGGCCTTCACAGAGTGTCCTGAAATCCTGCATTCTGGTTTAGCTTGGTGGTCTAACTGGTGGTCAGTCACAAGACTGGTGGTCCACCAGTTCGACCTTCAGTGATCAGTCAATTTCCAGAATTTCATTGCAATTTCACCGCATCGTAGAGACTTCTTACACTCCATAACTTACTACACACGCCACAGTTCCTTAAACTTCATCCTTTTCTGAATCCAATGGTATTTTTAAAGTGTCCATTGAACTGTTCACGCGCCCTCAATGATCCATGACATTTCAGGACTCCAAATGGAGTCAAAATCTGCATTTCGGTTTCGTTGAGCCATTCTGAGCCTTATTGAGTTTTTTCCACTCGATTTGAAGCTTGTATATCCTTCCTATATCATCATGATCCATTAAATAAGCATCCTATAACATTAAACACAACAATTCAAAGCTCAAAACAACACAACATCTAACACGATGAACTCAAAACACGAGCTAAGCATAGGCTAATTTCACTTTGAGTTTTAGCTCTTTGTTTTGCATGTTTTCTTGATCTAATTGACCCTTGAACATTATAACTAAGTTGTGTCACATATAAATACATAATAACAACCTTAGAAACTCATTAAAACACATTAGAACCCAACACAATAGACTAGACAAACACCTAGCTCAAGCTAGTCAAACTAGTTTTCTCGGTTGAACTCTAAATGCTCAAATTGAATTAAAACTCATATGAAAACACCATTAAACATTGTGAGCACATACTTGGACACATGAATGCTCATTTATGTCATTATAAGCACATATAGAATAAGAACCATTCTCAAAATAAGGCTAAAAAGGCTAGAATGGTGATGCTAGAATGCATAAATACACCCAACATCAGTAACTTCCTTCCAGCTCAATTCAAGCCTATTTAGGAAGAGGAGGAATTGGATGATGAGGTAGAAACTGAATGCAACAGTGCCCGACCTGATGAGTATTATGGGAAAAAACCAGTAATTACAATGGTAACCCTTCCTAGACGACTACAATTTTCCGATGTAAGTACCTTTACGAGCTTAAAATTGGATACGAAGTTACCCTATGCGAAGGATCCAGCAGGTTCTCTCGTAATAGAGAAGTGGAGAAAGGGGTAATATTGATTTATAGCCCTCTTAATCAACGCGAAGGCAAAACGGTTGTACAACTTACTTCTGATGACATTAAGGCGACATATGAGTATTAGTCCACGACTTTTATTGGCTATGTTTTGGGTGATACTCTATATGAGAAATGTATGAATAATTTTGTGACTGTTATGTGGAATTTTATGACGAAACCCCAAATTCTCTATCATGCTGATGGGTTATATATGTTGTTTTGCGATGATAATGGATAAACAGAGGTTCTTCACATGGGGCCTTATACATACAACAACAAACCTTTCATATTGAAGCCTTGGATGGTGAACTTTGTGTTTGACTCAGAATTCATCACTACGGTTTCGTTGTGGGTGAACTTCCCTGGCCTGTCGGGGGGGGGGGGGGTATTATTCGTTTGAAGCATTGAGAAAGGTGGCAAGTGCCATTGGTAAGCCACTATACACTGATAAGTATACTGCTGATATGAATTAAATTTTGTATGCACACATATTGGTGGAGGTGGATCTATCGCAACACCCTTAGTGGATTCCATTATGATTGAAACTCCTTATGGAACAATTCACTAGGCTGTGGATTATGATTGACGGCTAAAATTTTGCAATACATTAGAATTGGGTATAATACTGAGGATTGCTGACTGAGGCAGCAGGAAGTGAAAGAAGAGAATCAACAAGGCCAAGAAGAGCCCGCTGGCCTTCTACCCTCAAAAAGGAGAAGGGGTAGAAGAAGGAAAAGAATATTCCAAGCCTGAAAAGCTCAGCCGCAGCTCCACAAGGCATAGTCAGTAATGAAGTACCAACAACTCCACAGGGCATAGCCAATAATGAAGTGCTTGAAGCTCAAACGAAAGAAGCTGAATCTTTTACTTTGCACGCTAGTATAAACCCAACAGTGAATCCAAGTAATCGATTTGCTGCATTAGCTAGGACATCTAGCTTCTCAAGATCTGCGCCTACTGATGAGGGTACATCTAGCTCCTCAACACCTGCACCTAATGTGATATTTAAACCACCACGATTGTCTGCACTTGGAATGTGAGAGGGATTAATTAGTCCTTTAAATAAAAAGAGTTCTTACTCTTTCTGATAAAGAATGAAATTGATTTCTTGGGTGTTTATAGACTAGAATAAATTAGAGAAAGGCTATGACAGTTTTGCTGAAATTTGCTAAAGATTGGCATCACTTGTGCAATTATCCACATGGTGAGAATGGCAGAATATGGTTTCTTAGGAGGAAACATGTCAATGTCCAGGTCTTACATGTATTTGATTGAGGAAATGAGCAGCAATTTCCCAGCTCTTATCATCGTGGTATATGCAAAAAATGATCTGATATAGACGACGAGACGATTGAGGACATGAGCAGCAATTTCTCAGCTCTTATCACTGTGGTATATACAAAAAATGATCTGATACAAAGGACGGGACTATGGACTAAATTTCAGCACCTAGAGGTAAACGTGCAAGATGCTTGGTTGATCAGTGGGGACTTTAATAATGTGCTTGCTAGAAGGTAGAGTTAGGCAACCAGTCATAAAAGTAGAGATGTAGGGCTTCAAAGATGTGGTTGACAATTTACAACTTACTCCAATTAGATCTAAAGGTTGTTTCTACACATGGTGCAACAAACAACAAGGACCTAATAGGGTGTACAACAAAATTGATTATGTGTTTGGAAATTATGAGTGGTTGCAATAGTATAAGCATGTATAAATTAAAGCAGCTAAAGGTGGAATGGAAGGAGCTAAACACTTACATGGCCTCATATGCATAAAATCTTACTCAAGCTAGGCAGCAATTAGAGACAGTATAAGCTCAGATTGCTACTCAGCTATTTAATCAATCTTTATTTGATCAAGAGAAAGCTTTGTTATTAAACATACAAAAATGGAGCCTCATTGAGGAGAAGGTCTTAATACACAGATCAAAAGCTTGCTGACAGTGGGGATGTTAGTACTAAGTACTTCCATGCTCAGGTGAAGATCAAAACTGCCCATAATGTAATATCCTCTATATATACTGAGAATAAAGTTGAAGTTAACTAACCCCAAGGAAGTGGAAGCTGAATTTGTCTCTTTTTTCACCTCATTTAAGGGGGAAAAAGCTGAGTAACTGTCTTATCCTAATTCATTAGTGATTGAAGAAGTGCCATATCTTGACAGGGATCAGCAAATGATACTCACTCAAATGGTCAATACAATGGAGATTGATCAAGATGTTAAGGGCATGTCACTTGAAAAAAGTCGTAGGGTAGATAAACATCCTATTGAATTTTTCACAAGAAATTGGGAAGAGGTCAAAGAAAGGGTGTATGCAGCTGTGCAACAATTCTTTTCCAAGGGTAAGATGATGAAAACATGGAACGATACGACCCTTACACTAATTCCTAAGATTCCGCCACCCACTAAGGTGAATGACTTTAGACCATTAACTTATTGTAACACAATGTATAAATTGGTTGCTAAAATTCTTATCAATAGGATGAAGAAGGTATTGAATGGTTTAATAGGAAGCTCATAGTCAGTAATTATTGAAGGGAGGAACATTTCAGATAATATTTTACTAAGTCATGAGCTATTTAAGGGCTATACAAGGATATGGATATCTCCTGTGTAGTAAAGGTTGACATTAGTAAAGCTTATGATACACTTGAATGACAGTTTTAAAGAGCTATGATGACTAAGTTGAGGTTCCCTCAGAAGTTCATAAATTGGGTAATGGAATGTGTATATAGTGACTTGCTCATTGATGATGAATGGAGGGATCACAAAGACTTTTCAGTCCTCGCGGGGATTGAGGCAAGGGAATCCCATATCCCCTTACCTCTTTGAAATAGCAATGGAGTACTTGTGGAGTTAATGCTTCATAAAGCATTTTGTAATGCAAAGAATAAAGAAAAAAAAAATATACGTAACCAAGAAGATGAACCTACATATCGGTTCCAAATGAAAAAAACAAAAGTCTGTAATTCTACTTTGGTTTAATTGTACTTTGGTTTAATGATAATTTAATGCCATTAATACTCTTCTTGCAAACAATTTTTTGGCATCCTATATAAACACATATCTTTGGAGAACAAAATACACAACTGGAAGAAAGAAAAAATATTTTCCTCTTTTCCTCTTCCTAAGTTCCTTATTTTGGGCAATTGGTTTAGGCAACCTCCAAACTTCCAACCACGAGTGCACGTGTTAGGAAGTAGCTGTGGAACCTTGGGGAGCGACCGACTAGAAGGATTTGCATCGGAGTCGGACCGAAATCGCTTTCAAGGCAGTGTCTTGCCACGACACAGTGTTTGTGACAACTCTTTTACTATTATTAATTTAGTTCCAATATCAATATTGTAGTACTTTTTCCAACAATTTGAAAGCGATTTTCTTACATACAATATTGATAAATGGCTATTTCTTTGAACAAAACTTTTCCTGATTTGTCAAAGTTAGAGCCATTGGATGGAAATAATTTTAAACGTTGGTCACAAAAACTTCTGATTTTTTTTTTGAACAATTAGAAGTTGATTATGTTTTGTTTAATGAACCTCCAACTGATGGTTCTAACATTACTACTAGATCTAACACTGTTGTGGTTGATGACATTGCTAAAAAGAAATTCGAAAAGGATAACAAAACAGTTAGAGGACATTTGTTGAACCATATGACTAATCATTTGTTTGATTTATTTGTTACCTATAAATCTGCTAAAGAAATATGGGATAGTTTAGAAAAGAAATATGGTGCCGATGATGCAGGAAAGAAAAAATATGTTTTCGGACAATGGATTAAATTCTAAATGGTTGACAATAAATCAATCATGGAACAAGTCCACGAATATGAAAACTTAACTGCTGATGTTTTCAATGAGGGCATGAAGATGTGTGAGATTCTTTAGGTTAATGTTCTACTTGAAAAATTTCCACCATCCTGGAGTGATTACAGAAATCAATTGAAACATAAGAAAAAGAATTTAACTCTCCAAGAACTTATCAGTTACATGAGAACAGAGGAGGTAAACCGTCTCAAAGATAAGATGAAAGCTCTTTCTCTTAATACTTCTAAAGCTAACCTAGTTGAATCTTCTAGTACTATTAAAAAAGACAGGTATGAAGGCAAACAAAAGAATGTCCATAGTAAGGAACAAGTGAAGAAGAAAAATAATTTCAACAAGCCAGAGGATCAAATTAAAAAATCAAAGGGGCCTTGTTTTGTCTGCGGAAAACTTGGCCACAGGGCTGTCCGATGTTATCTAAGAAAAGGACAAAAGCTAAAACAGGGAGGACAAGTTGATGTCCAAGCTTATCTTACTGAGGGTGATGAAGTAATTGCTGCAGTAATCGTCGAGGCAAATCTAGTAGCTAACAAGACTGATTGGGTGTTAGACACAGGCGCTTCAAGACATTTCTGCGCTAACAAAGAATTATTCCATGACTTTGAGGAATCCACCAATGGCGAGTGCGTCTACATGGGTAACTCCACTACTGCTGGAGTTATGGGTAAAGAATTTTTTTTACTTAAATTAACTTCTGGAAAAATATTATCCTTGAACAATGTTCTGTATGTTTCCTCGCTCCGTAGAAACTTTGTTTCTAGAGCACTTCTCAACAAAGTAGGCCTTAAACTTATTTTTGAAGCTGATAAAATAATTATTTCTCGTGGAGAAAACTTTGTTGGGAAAGGATACCTTAGTGGGGGCTTATTTGTACAGAACATTGATCATGAGATTGTCAATAATGCAAATATTCCTAATTCTGCTTATATTGCTGAGTTTATTAATTTATGGCATGGTAGGCTAGGTCATGTTAATATTGTTGCTATTAAAAGACTTAGAAAAATGTGATTAATTCCTACAGTAAATATTGATGATATTTCTAAATGTCCTCTGTGTGTAGTAATTCCTACAGTAAAGCATGCTAAGAAACCTTTTAAATATGTTACTGGTAGAAAGACCGAATTGCTTGAACTAGTACATTCAGACTTAGCAGATTTTAAGAACACTATTAGTAAAGGTGGAAAGAAGTATTACATTACTTTTGTTGATGACTTTTCTAGGTACACTAAGGTATACCTCCTTAAGTCTAAAGATGGGGCTAAAAATATATTTTTAAAATTCAAAGCAGAAGTAGAAAATCAATTAGACAGGAAAATCAAGAGATTTAGATCTGACAGGGTCTGTGAATATAATACTAAAACTCTAGAAGATTTTTGTGATAAAAATGGTATTATCCTTGAGTTTAGTGCTCCTTATACTCCCCAACCAAATGGTGTAGCTGAACGAAAGAATAGAACTCTTAAGAAAATGATAAATTCTATGCTTTTAAGCTCAGGTCTACCTGAATATATGTGGGGGGAAGTTGTCTTTTCTGCATACTATATTCTTAATAGAGTCCCTCGTAAAAAGTTAGACAAGACCTCATATGAGTTATGAAAAAACTTTGCCCCTTATTTGAAATTTTTGAAAGTGTGGGGGTGTTTGGCTAAGATTGGTCTACTTGATTTTAAATGAGTAAATGTAGGTTCTAAGACCTTTGATACTGTCTTTATTGGTTATTCTCAAAACAGTGCTGCATATAGATTTATGTCTTTAAATGATTATTCTATTTGTGAATCTAGAGATGCAAAAATTTTTTAGCATGTTTTTTCTTTGAAAAATGATGTACCTAGTGATGTGCAAAATAATACTTCTATATCTGTGTCTGTTAACTCTCATGTTATGCCTGCTTCTGATGTTAATGCTAATGAGCATGAAAATGAACTTAGAAGGAGTAAAAGACGTAGAATTGAGACTAGATTTGGTCCTGATTTTATCACCACCTTCTTAACTGAGGATTTTGATATCGATACTTTAAATGATGAATTAATGTCTATCTACTTAATAGAATAAGACCCTAAGACATATGATGATGCAATGAGTTCAATAGATGCGATATTTTGGAAAGAAGCTGTTAAAGTGAATTAGACTCTATAATTTCTAATCACACATGGGACTTGTATGATTTGCCTAAAGGTTGTAAACCCATAAGTAACAAGTGGATATTCAAGAAGAAATTGAGGCCTGATGGTACAATTGATCAATATAAGGCTAGATTTGTGATTAGGGGCTTTAACCAAAAGAAAGGTGTTGATTATTTTGATACTTATTCTCCTGTAACTAAAATAGCGACCATTAGAACTCTTATTGTTCTAGCTGCTATTCACAACTTAGTGGTACACCAAATAGATGTCAAAACTATATTTTTAAATGGTGATTTAGAGGAAGAGATCTATATGACTCAACCTGAGGGTTTTGTGGTCCCAAGACAAGAGGATAAAGTATGCAAATTAAGAAAGTCCTTATATGGACTTAAGCAGGCACCTAAGTAGTGGTATGAAAAATTTGATTTCACATTAATAGATAATGGCTTTGTTGTTAATTCATCTGATACCTGTGTTTATTCTAAAATAATAGGATCAGACTGTGTGATTATATGTTTATATGTGGATAACATGTTAATCTTTGGCCCTAATGTGAATGTTGTAAATGAGACTAAGAAATTTTTATTTTCTAAATTTGAAATGAAAGACCTTGGAGAAGCTGATGTGATTTTAGGAATAAAAATCAAAAGAAAAGTTAATGGTTTCTCTTTGTGTCAGTCTCATTATATTGAAAAAATGTTGAAGAGGTTTAATTGTTTTGATGTAGTTTCAGTGAGAACTCCTTATGATCCTAGCATACACTTGAAAAGGAATAAAGATTTTAGTATTTCTCAAACTGAATATGCTAAAATAATTGGGAGCGTAATGTTTCTCATGAACTATACTCGGCCTGATAGAGCTTATGCTGTTAGTAGATTGAGTAGATATACTCATAATCTTAGTAATGAACATTGGCATGTTCTTCATCGCTTATTAAGGTACTTGAGAGGTAATATGGATTGGTGTTTGCATTTTAATAAATTTCCTGCTATTTTAGAAGGTTTTTGTGATGCAAACTGGGTGACTGACAATGATGAAGTTAGCTCTACCAGTGGCTATGTGTTTACTTTGGGTGCAGGTGCTATTTCATGGAAGTCTTCAAAGCAGACTTGTATAGCATGTTCTACTATGGAATCTGAATTCATTGCTCTCGAGTTGGCAGGGCAAGAAGATAAGTGGCTGAGAAATCTTTTGACAGATGTGCCTTTATGGGGAAGACAAATGTCACCAGTCTCTTTACATTATGACTCACAGGCGGCAATTGAGATTGCTAAAAAATAGTGTATACAATGGTAAAAAGAGACACATTCGCATCATACATGGTGCAGTTAAACAATTGTTGAAACATGGTGTTATTTCCTTGGAATATGTAAGATCCGAAAAAAAATTGGCGGATCCTATGACCAAGGGTTTGACAAAGAAAATGATCCTTGAATCATCGAGGGGGATGGGGCTAAAGCCCATGGATTGAGGTAATATGATGGATATCCATTTGTGGTCAAACGAAGCCATATAGTCCGTCAATAAACACTACATATCCTATCCCTATAGCGTGAGGTAGTGTATTATAAGGTTGAGCTTACTTTTTCTCTTAATGATCCATAGCCTTAAGGTGGTCTATGAGATAAACTTGATGGATCACCTATGTGAGTGTAAAAGGTTGGTCACCTTTTTATGAAAGACTTGGGTTATCTTTCTAGAGCACTCATGAGACCTAAGGTTTGTGTGCATAACCATAAAAAGCACTTTGTAGTATCGCAGAGGTTGCTTAAAATCAATGATATGGTATGTGTTGTGGGGGTCTCAACTTATGTGCATCTAGTTCAAGAGTACTTCACTTTTTGGATATTTGTTGTTGCCTCATATCACTACGTGTCAATTCAAATCGAAAGATATTGACACTTAAGTACATGTTCCTTCCTTTTGCCCCAAATTTATGCATATTATTTATCTTTGCATTAGTGGGGGATTGTGGAGTTAATGCTTCATAAAGCATTTTGTAATGCAAAGAATAAAGGAAACAAAAATATACGTTACCAAGAAGATGAACCTACATATCGGTTCCAAATGAAAAAACAAAAAGTTTGTAATAAACTTGATTTAATTGTACTTTGGTTTAATGATAATTTAATGCCATTAATACTCTTGTAGCAAATAGGTTTTTGCCATCCTATATAAACACATATCTTTGGAGAACAAAATACACAACTAGAAGAAAGAAAAAATATTTTCCTCCTTTCCTCTTCCTAAGTTCCTTATTTTGGGCAATTGGTTTAGGCAACCTCCAAACTTTCAGCCACGAGTGCACGTGTTTGGAAGTAGATGTGGAACCTTGGGGAGCGACCGACTAGAAGGATTTGCACCGGAGTCGGGCCGAAATCGCTTTCAAGGCATTGGCTTGCCACGACACAGTGTTTGTGACAACTCTTTTACTATTATTAATTTAGTTCCAATATCAATATTGTAGTACTTTTCCCAATAGTACTTGCACAGAAAAATGACACAACAAGTACTAAATAGAAAATTCTATTTTCACCCAAGATGCAAGAGGTTTGGATTGATTCATATATGCTTTACTGATGATCTACTTATATTTTGCAGGGCTGATTTGGCCTCTATTTATGTAATACCCCGTACTTCTACCTAGCTTAAAAACGTCCAAGTATGTTAGAAACTTACTTTAAAAGTTTAATCCACTTTAATAAACGTGGATGTAGATGTGTTCACAGATCATAAGAGCCTTCAGTATGTCTTTTCTCAGAAAGATCTCAATATTCATCAGAGAAGGTGGTTAGAGCTCTTGAAAGATTATGACATAAGTGTCCTTTATCATCCGGGCAAGGCCAACGTAGTGGCCGAAGCTCTTAGTAGACTGTCTATGGGTAGTGTTGCTCATGTTAAGGACAATAGGAAGAAGTTAGCTCAGGAAATCCATCAGCTTGCCATACTAGGTATTCGCCTAGTCGATACATAGAAGGGTGACATATGGGTTCAAAGTAGTTCAGAATCATCTCTAGTTTCTGAGGTGAAAGAAAAGCAAAATAGAGATCCCAGTCTAGTCAAGTTGAAAGATTCAGTCAAGGATCAGAAAATAGAGGTTTTCTCCCAAGGAGGAGATGGTGTACTACATTGTCAGGGTCGTCTGTGTGTTCCAGGTGTAGACGGCTTAAGGCAGCGAATTCTTGCAGAAGCGCATGGTGCGCGCTACTCTATTCATTTAGGGGCCACAAAGATGTACCACGATTGCGGGAAATCTATTGGTTGGGTGGGATGAAGAGAGATGTTGCAGAGTTTGTGGCTAAGTATTCTACATATCAGCAGGTTAAGATAGAGCATCAGAAGCCTAGTGGGTCCATGCAAGAGTTCAGTATTCCTACTTAGAAGTGGGAAGAAATGAATATGGACTTCGTGACGAGTTTGCCTCGTACTCATCGCCAACGTGATTCAGTCAGGGTCATTATAGATAGGATGACCAAAACAACTCATTTTCTTCCAGTTCATACCTCTTATTCAACCGAGGATTACGACAAACTCTATATCAGAGATTTGGTCAGATTACACGGTGTTTTATTATCTATTATCTTTGACAGAGGTACCCAGTTCACCTCTCATTTTTGGAAAGCATTCCAAAAGGGTCTTGGTACCCAAGTTCATCTCAGTATAGCCTTTCATCCTCAGAAAGATGGTCAAGCAGAAAGGACCATTCAGACTTTAAAAGATATGTTAAGGGTGTGTGAAATCGATTTCAAAGGTAGTTGGGATGACCACATGCCTTTGATTGAGTTTGCATACAACAACAACTATCATTCCAGTATTCGGATGGCTCCATTTGAAGCTCTCTATGGTAGAAGGTTCAGATCTCCAATCGGTTGGTTGAAAGTTAGTAAGGCCTCAGTTATAGGGCCTGACTTGGTATTCGATGCCTTAGAGAAAGTCCAGTTGATCAGAGAAAGACTCTGGACTGTTCAGAGCCGACAGAAGTTTTATGCGGATGTGCTCAGGAAGGATCTCGAGTTCGAGGTTAGTGACTATGTCTATCTAAAGATCTCTCCCATGAAGGGAGTTAAGAGATTCGGCAAGAAGGGAAAGCTCAGTCCCCGATATGTCGGTCCTTTCAAAATCCTCAGTCATTTCAGCAAGGTAGCTTATAAGCTCGAATTGCCTTCAGATCTAGCCTCAAGTCATCCAGTCTTCCATGTCTCTTTGCTCAAAAAGTGCATAGGTGACCCTATAGTCATAGTTCGTATTCAGAGCATAGATGTTCAGAACAACCTCTCTTATGAAGAGATTCCAGTTGAAATTCTTGACTACCAGACTCGTAGACTGAGGAACAAAGAAGTCCCTCTATTCAAAGTTCTTTGGTGGATTCAGTCTGTTGAGAGAGCTACTTAGGAAGCATAAGCAGACATGCGTACCAAGCATCCTCACATCTTCTCCGCTAAATCAGATCTAGCTCAAGGTAACAATTCTCCTTAAGCTTTTTCAGTTTCATGTTCAGATTTCAGTGACAAGCTTGGTATCCATTTTATGTTCAGAATTCCATTATAAACTTGGTATTAAAAACCATTGCATATTCAGTCATGCATTCATGTATCAGTTCAGTCATGTATTCATGCATCATATATGCATGTTCAGTTTGATAATAAACTCATCTTATCAGTAATTCAGTCATACAGTCATAAATCAGTTACTCATGTATCAGATATGCACGTTCAGTATGATATATATTTAGTTATCAGTCATGTCAGTCATGAGATTATGTTCCAGTTATTCATGTTCAGTATGTACATCAGTTTATCTTCTCCCCTCTCACTCATTCTCATTCGAGAATGAATGTTCTCCAGGAGGAGATATTGTAATACCCCGTACTTCTACCTAGCTTGAAATCATCCTAAGTATGTTAGAAACTTACTTTGAAAGATTAATCCACTTTTATATATGTGGAATTTTTAAGATTTTTACTTTTTCTCATGTGAGAAATTGAATTAGCTTTCCAACGATACCAATTTCGTCCAAATCAGGTATCGGGGTAGAAAGTTATGGCCGAAATACAGAAAGCTGTTAAAACTGCCCAAGTACGATGGTGAGAGCCGACGGACCATCGAGCTACCGATGGACCATCGCCCAATCCATCGTAGTGGAGGCAGCGAGACCACATTCTGCCTAAGGGCGATGGCTCAGGCCTACGGACCGTCGAGCTAGAGACGGACCATCGCCCAAGCCATCGCAGCAGAGGCAGTGAACCCTTATTTTGCCCAAGTGCGACGGTCAGGACTGACAGACCATCAACCCAGCGACAGACCGTCGCACCCACCATCACATAGTTCATTCAGTTATTTTAAAGTTGTTTTTAAAAAGGTATTTGGGTCTTTTTCCACCCGTTTTAACCCCTAATAATATCAGATCAAGGCTCCTAAGTTCATTAGCCATCTACAATATCAAATTAGGGTTTTCTCTCAAAGATAATCCCCAAGAACAAGAAACCCTAGGTTTTTAATTCCAAGTCAAGAATTTAAGTTTTCCTCCATTAATCTTCAAGAAATCACAACCCAGGTATGTTATGTGTTGATTCATAGGTCCCTTTCACCCATGAAGATCAAGAATCTCTTTTCAAAATACAAGATTTGTGTATTTATGAATGTTCATGATTTAAATAGAATTGAATTTCATGTTCATGATGTTGTGGGGTTTTGATTCATGTTTTAAATTTCATATTTCAATGATTGACCCTAGTATATGAAGATTTGCATAGTAATCATGATAAACCCTTAAATTTACATGTTGATTGATGTATCCATAATTATTAGATGTATTGATGATTGTATAACCAAAGTATGCTCCCCATGTGTTCGATTAAATACATATGTGAAGGAAAAGTGCCATACTAGTATGATAATATGAAATCCCCATTTATGTACAAGTTTATGCATGTCCCGTGTTTGATGAAATGTCTCAGCCAATGAATTATGGATATATGTGTAGCCATTGTGGTGCTTTAGAACTCGTACTTCATGAAATCTCCAACTTATTGTATTATGGATTATGATGTTGGTCGTGTGTTCAAGAAAGTCATGTTTTGTCAGTTTCCTTCTATCGAGTCCTGGGGGTACTTGTACCTGGAAATTTAGCTGTGTGCCTAGAATTAGTGTTATGTTTTCAAGATACTCTTAGTCAAACCATGATCCATAAAATTCAGCCAGTCTCATGACTCAGGAAAACTCAGTAATCTCAGTAGTATTCCGTCAGTCAACGGAACTCAGTTAACTCAATCCAGTTCAGTTCAGTTAATCATGTTTAGTATCTATTCATATGGGAGTAGAAATTAGCACCGAGTGAACCCAAGGATGGGAATCCACCTGTTATATAAGGGTGTGATTCTTAGAAGCAATCCTTGCATTCCAGAACTACGTAGCCAGCGTAGGTTGAGACATTATAGCCTGTTATATGAAGGTAGATGAGGTGGATTAATCTATTATATGAGGGTTCCCACCGTTCTCACTAGAGTCACCTATTATATGAGGGTTACTCACAGATTGTCTTTACCAGTGGCACGGTATTGACACCCTATCAATTAGGGTTACAGATTGGAACCCAACTCAGCTATATTACGTTATTTGGGGTATGTCGGTTAGATGACTACTTCCCATAGTTTCAGTTACAAAATCAAGACTGTCAGATACAGTCATTCAGCCTCAATAATAGAACTCAGATAGTTCTTTAGAATTTCAGGGCTGTCAGATACAGTCAACTCAGAATAGTATGAAACTCAGCTAGTTCCATCAGAAACTAGACTGTCAGATACAGTCGCTCAGTAATAGTTATGTCAGTTATACAGTTACCAGTATCTCATGTTATCAATACTTAGGCTCAGTAATCATGTTATTATGAACTTAGTTACAGTTACTATGCATTCATGCATGTATTCTCACATTCATGTTATCCAGTCAGTTAGTATAGTTCATACATGTGAACCCTTTGCATTCAGCCTACCTCACATGCATACCAGATAATTCAAACGTACTGATGCATTTGCGCTATGGTGTTTTATACCATAAGCTCAGAAGCAAGAGCTCCAGAGCATCAGTAGCATTCCAGTCTCAGCTGTTAGAGTTAGCAGTGAGTCCTCATCCTTTGAGGACATAACCATTACTTTATTATCTCATTAATTTATTTTAGTAGTTGGAGTTAGTTGGGGACATGTACCATCAACTCCTTATCCAAATAGTTTAGAGGCTTTCAGACTAGCATGTTCAGACAGTTATTTCAGTGTTTTGGGTATTTCATACTCCCTCCAGATATTATATTTTTATCAGTTATGTTACAATTTTGAACCTTATGGCCTTTCAGCCCTTATTTTCACATTTATACAGTATATCATACAATGTCCAGGTACAAATATCACTTATGGGTTAGCTTGTGGTCCTTCGGGGTCATGAGCTCCGTGTAGCATTCCGGGGTACCAGATTCGAGACGTTACAATTTCCCTGTTGCAAAAATTTTTCATAAATTCTTCAGGACATCTAAATTCAAAGCTAATCTTGAGAAGAGCTCTATATACATGGTAGGTAGTCTCAACAGCCTTAGAACTGATATCTTACATAAATTGGGATATATAAAAGGAAACTTCCCTTGAAGTATTTGGGAGTTCCTCTATCTACTAAAAAGTTGACAGCCCCACTATGTTTACCACTTGTTGAGAAGTTTACTGCACAAATCAATTGCTAATCAACAAAGTTACTGTCATACTCAGGTAGATTACAACTTATAAAGGTTGAATTATTTGGAATACAAAGCTACTAGACACAAATTTTTATCTTGCAAAAAAGAATAATTAAGATGTTGAAAGCAATTTGGTAGAACACTTTTATGGACATGACAAGGTGATTTCAAAGAAGTCATTAGTGGCATGGGAAAGAATATATTATCCAGGTTCAACAGGTGGATTAAATTTTATTGATTTCAAGCAGGGGAATTAAACTGTCATTTCAAATATATTATCCAGGTTCATCAGGTGGATTAAATGTTATTGATTTCAAGCAATGGAATAAAGTTGTCATTTTGAAACACTTATGGGTCATATCTATGAATAAAGACACCTTGTGGATCAGGTGGGTACACTATTACTACATCAAGCAATGTAGCCTGAAAATGATGCCTAGTCCTAAGTCTGCAAGTTGGGTGGTGAAGAAGATTATTAACAGTAGGCAGTTCATTATGTCATAACAACTATTGAGGGATCCATTCAACAATTTCTAGAAAATATGGTGCAGAGTGGCAAGTTCAAGATCCAAAAAGTATACTTAGTTATCCAACCTCAATTACCTAAGGTTCACGAAAGAACATTACAATACACAAGCTAATGCATACAATGTTTAAGTTTGTTTTATGGCTTGCAGTCGAATAGAGGTTGAAAATAGTAGAGAGGCTTCAGAAGATTGAAATTCAAGTACCAATGAATTGCATTTTCTGAGATCAAGATTTAAAATCATTTGAACACTTCTTTTTTAGATTTGTTTACAACAACCAAGTGTGGATAAGGATGCTTCTTTGGCTGAAAATCAGTAGGAGCATTGGTACATAGCAACAAGAAGTGGAGTGGATGTGCACAATAACAAAGAAGAAATTAACTTATGTTGAAGCCATTTATTGCACGTTTACAATGGTTATTTATAATATCTAGCAAGACAAGAATACTTTGGGGTTCAAGAAGGGATAAGCTGCGGTTACTAGAACATGTCATGACATAGCTATTCACCAACACGTTTAAGGAAGAAATATTGCATTCTGACAGAACCTGTTGAACAAGCTGAATTACTTTCCTTAGGAGTAGGTTTTGTTGTGTCTGTTTGTATAGATATCCTAGGTTGGCAATGGTGTATGCTTAGCTAGACATACTTTTTGGCAGGTTATGAGGAGGTAAATAGTCAACTTCTACCTGATTTTGTAATGATACTTTTTTTGGATGATAAAATACATACTCTTTTAACTAAATCTTTCATCAATTTACATAAATTATGGAGCATAAGCAACCAATATAGTAAAATGATTTCATGATTGAGGTTAGCAATTGATAATTTTTTATGACCAAATAATAATTTTGAATAATGTGAAATAATTTTTCAAAATAAATTAAAAAGTTTCATAGCCTGAGGCTTAAATGTTTTGCAATTAATGTAACTCCTAAACTTGAAAGCAAAGTAAATACTGCTAGTGTAGGTCATAGAATAAGGGACAATAAATTTCAAAAAGGAAGTATTATTACCTGTATCTCATATGACACTTCTTTTTTTTTTTTGGTTAAAGGGAATTACATTAATTAAAGAAGAAATTGAGTAGCGGATTAATTTGGGTTAAGTACAAAGGATATAGGGGCATTCCCCACAATTGAGTTCGAGTTGGATTTACAACTCCTAACAAAAAGAGTTTCTGCGATGTTTGCCCATAGCGGTTGTTGTGCACACACTGGGGAAACTTCAAAAACGTTAGTGGTCAGGTCTACTACATCCACTGCTCCTTTCTTTGCCATAGCATCTGCAACACCATTTGCTCCCTAAAGCAATGGACCACCTGGGGGCTTTCGATTCTTCCTAGTCTTTACATGCATTCATCAATAATCATGTTATAATGTAAGTTACCAAATTAAAGCATAGATATTACCTCAGTGAAATCAATGTTGATTACAACAGGAGTAAGATGATGATACTCAACAATTTGAAGCCCTTCTCTAAGGGCTAACAACTCTATCTGGTTGTTAGTGTCCCATTGGAAGCTTTTTGAGAAACCCAAGACCCAACTTCCTAAAGCATTCCCGATAACACCACCAATGCCCTCTTTACTAGGGTTGCCAAGACATGAACCATCAGTGTTGAGCTTGTAAATATTTGGAAGGGGAATCCATTTAACATGGATTTGAGAGAGTATGGAGTAAGTTGGAGAGTTACTCACTACAAGCTTGAATTCAACAGCCTCAACATAGGCTTGAGGAAAATTAAACTTGTCTTTTTTCTTGTAAAAAAGGTTGTGGTTTCTGTTTTTCAAGATGGACCAGAGACAGAAGGGAAGAACGGTATACCAATCCAACAAATGGTCAAATTTCTTATGTCTAAGATTAGGCCAGGTATCATACCAACATTCAGGGTTGAGATCAGTACAGGTGATAGAGAAGTCCCCCTGGTTCTTGGAGTAAAGGTTAGCCCAGAACTCCAGTGTGATGGGGCACTCAAAGAAAAGGTGGTAGATGTCCTCCAAGGGGTGATTACAGACTTCACACTGGGTGGAGATGGGAATACCCCTTTTATGCAGAAGATCTTTGGTAGAGAGGCTATTGTGGTGGGCTAACCAGAGAAAGAGTTTAATCTTGAGAGGACAATTGGTTCTCCAGATCCAAGTGAAGTTGCTAGTAAAGTAGGACTCCTTAGACTTGGTTAAGTTGGAGATGAGGTTGTAAGAGCTTTTACTGGCGTATAGTCCATTGTTGGTAAGGCTCCAGATCATCTTGTCCTTTTGCAACCTAGGATTATGTTGGTAGGAGGATTGTATACCATTAATGATATGGTAGGGGAGTTGGGGGGGGGGGGGGGGGAGGGGGGAGTCTGGAGAAGTCCCAAACCCCCTCCTTCCAGATGTCAGAAACCTTGAGCTTAAATTGGACACTTCTTCATTTTACAAGTTAAATGAAGTTCCCTTTAATTGTTATTTTCTTGTGCCTTTAAAATATTATAAATTGTTAATTATTGTAATTTATAGGTTTTGTGTGTGTGTGTATATATATAACTTTTTATTTAAATAAAATTAAAAGTTTCGTATTCAAATTTAAAAAATTTAACTTTAGTGTACCTCAAAAATTGAGATACGGAAAGTATAAGCCACATAATTTTCCATATTTGTGTTTTCTTTTTAATTAAAATGATAGGTTCATCGGATCTGACTCATATTTGTTTTTACTCTTAAGGGGGGAGATGAGATAAAAAGAATACTTGATCTTACTCTTAAGGGGGGAATGAGCTAAAAAAATACTTGAGAGTTGAATGAATTAAAACGGACATATATTTAGTCAAAATCAACAGTGAATTTGAGACCTAATTATAAATTGTAAAATATTGAGAATAAGTATAACAATAAAGAAAATTATTCTCTCTATCATATTTCAAATTTCACTCTTTCATTTCCATCCTTCCTCCTTTATCTTTTCTTCATCTTCTTTCTTCTTCTCCCTTTCTTCGTCTTCTTCCTACTTTTCATATTTGTCATTTTTCTTCTGTCTTTTTATTTATTTTTTATTTTTTTCTTCTGAGTTTGTTCTCTTAATCTTCATCTAGAATATTTATTTTTTATTGTATATTTTCATCTTCTTCTACTTCTTCATTCAACTATTGTTGTAAAAATTCTCAAAGAATATTGAATGAAAAAAGTTGCAGTCATCGAACAACAATCGAGACTTGTTTAAGCAATCAAAAGATATTGTTTAAACAATCTAGAGTTGTTTAAGTAAAGAAAAGATATTCCTTAAACAATCAAGGGTTGTTTAGACATTTAATAATTGTTTGAAAGTGGTGATGATGCAGAAGAAGGGAGGTAGTTTGGTGGGGATATTGTTTAAATAAAGAGGAGTTATATAAGAAAACGAAAGATGTTGTTCAAACAATTCAGAGTTGTTTAAGCAAACAAAAGTTATTATTTAAACAATCAAGGTTGTTTAAGCATCTATTAGTTATTTGAAAGTAATGATGATGTGGATGAGAGGAGATAATTTTGGAGGATATTGTTTAAACAATAGGGAGTTGTTTAAGCAAACAAAATATGTTATTTAAACAATTGAAAATTGTTTAAACATCCGTTAGATGTTTGAAGGGGTTAGGGGCGTGAGGGGAGGGGGAGGGGGAGGTCGCAGATGGGATCGAAGGGGTGAAGAAGGAAGAAGGAAAAAAATAACGAGAGGTATGTGTAAATAAAAAAAAAAGGAAAAAGGGTCAAATATATTCCTAAACTTTGCGAAAATGTTCAGATACCCCGTTGCCAAGTTTTGGGTCATATACACCCCTGTTGCCATTAATTACTTTGCTGGAATTTTCCAACCCCCTTTTCCTTTTTTTCTTCTTAAGAAATTATATTTGTCACATTATTTTTTTATTATCACATCACATATAATTAAATTCACCCCTTTTTCTACATATTAAACGACAGTCAAATGCTCTCATCTGCCTCACAATCTCTTTGAATTTTCTGTAATTTGTCGACATTCTTCTGTTGTATTTTCAGATTCTTGTGTAACTGTAACACCCCGTATTCAAGTACATGTATTGGCGTATTCAAGTATCCGTATTCAAGTACATGTATTGGCGTATTCAAGTACGTGATTGGTCTTATTTATATGGAATTAATTTTTTATTTTATTTATACCGGAATTTGCCCGTCGATGGTTCCATACGAAGGTTATTGAATAAGTTTTCCAACGATATAAAGATTTCCAAAAACGGATAAGTTTCGGATATAATCGAGCACGTTCGAAACTATAAAACGGTGGCCGGGATATGGTGAATAGTAAATGTGCAGGAAAATTTCCTGCACACAAACTACTGAGGCCTGCCAGTTTTTTGGGTAGACTTTGAATGATCATAACTCCCTTAATATAATGAACTGGGAGAGATACCATATATCAAAAGAAATATCTTTGAGTCTTCTTTCCAATAAAATTGGTTTCATTCAAATACAACGTCTGAGTAAGGAGTTATACTCGTTTTACTTCAGCCTCTCAAAACAGTTTTTTAGGGTCAACTTTAAACGATCATAACTCCTTGTACAGGACGAACTGGGTGTCCTACTTTATATGAAATGAAATACCTTTGAATTATCTATCCAACGATACAAATTTCACCCAAATACGATATCGGATCAAAGAGTTATGGACGATTTACTTTAGCCTGTCAAAACAGTCCACCATGGACAGATTCGGATTTACTTAAATTTTTAAGGGCAATATGGTCATTTTCCATCACCTCATGGACGAAAATTGGTCATTATATACATATAATTAGTCTCATATCCATCAATTATCATCAAATTATTGAAAATAAGAAACCCTAGCCTAATTTCAACTCCAATTATCTTGTGATTCAACCGTAGAAAATCCAAATTGATTCTGTAGTTGTGTTCACCGTCTCGAGGGCTTTGAGAAGCACCCCTTATTTGTGACACAGGACTTCGAAACCAAAAGGGCCATTTTATGGTAAGGATGTAAATTATGTTGGTGTTATTTATATGGATATGTATATATATATATATGCATGTGAGCATAAGAAGTATGTTATTTGATTGTTGTTGAAACATGATTGGGAAATGATGTTGGATTATTCTTGTGCATGGTTGAATTATGTTGAATTGTGAAGGGATTTGGTATTGATGATGTGGTATTGAAATGATGATTATATATATATATATATACACATAAACCTATTGTTCAAGTTGGTTTTTGGAATGTTTTGCAAATATTGGTTGTATGGAATTATGGAAGAGAATTGTGGTGTCGGGTTGCTAATACTAGATGCCAAACATTTCATTGTAGATAAGTGATTTGTAAAGGCGGGAAGTTGTGTTGAATTGGTATCCGAATCTACAACGAGGTATGTAAAGCATACTCTAACAATGTTCTTTGGCATGAAAACACCAATGTTCCATCAAATAAGATTCCGAGGTTGTCCAAAAACATGTATTGTTCTACATTACCAACGAAGTTGTTTCCATTCTATAAAGCGTAAAAATGTTTCATTGATATACCAAAAGGCTCCTATTTCATTGTTGTGATATTGATGATTCTGAAACACATTGTTGATGTACCAATGAGTCTTTATAACATCGTTATTGTATAGAAGGTCTATTACTTGATTCCTATTGATGTATCATTGTTCCAAAGGTACTATATTGGCATGAACACTAATGTAATAATCTCAAAAGCTTTTGAACTAAGTTATTGGAAAGATCTCTTATGTGTGTTACTTGATATACGTGTGGGTGGTATCCCAGGGGCATAAGCCTAGCATGGGTCGATCCCTATTTATGTGTTTATGGGTGGTATCCCAGGGGCATAAGCCTAGCATGGGTCGATCCCAGTTGATATGTACTGGAGGCAGCCTAATGGTCACAGTACGGTACAATATTGATTATTGTTAGGTGGTTGGAGGTTCGGGAGGAGGAGGTAATGGCGAATGATAATTGTAAAGAATGAAATGAAGGAATGTATACCGTTCCACAAATGTGTTTGAATTCAAGAACCCAATTCAAATTAATGATAATGTACATGATCCTAAAAGTGTTTATGAAGTGTGGTTCACTTCTATTATGATTTATTCACTTGCGTCTGATTTTCTTGATCCCCCATATCACATATGATTATTTACAACTTTACATACTCAGTAAATATTTCGTGCTGACGTCCCTCATGGGGGACCTGCATTTCATGTTGCAGGCACAGGTGCTTCAGCTCACTCACAGCATAGATAGGAGCCAGGTCATACAGCTATTGTTGGTGAGCTCCAGTTTGCTTCGGAGCTTTCCGAGTCGGTTCCTTATGTTTTGTCATTGTACAGGAGTCGTGTGTGGGCGGGGGTTTGTCCCGACCCTAGTTATGTCATGTATATCCTAGAGGCTTTGTAGACATAAGGAAGGGTAAAGTCATGGAAGTTTATATAGTCATGTTATATTTGTATATGTGGTGGCCCCGACGGCCAAGTGTTATATATATATATATATTTGTGCGTGTTGTGCTGATGCAGGTAATTAGATTCTTCTATATGCAACGAAGTGCTGTCCAAATTTTTGGTGACATGTAAGTGAAAGTACAGGTATTTAAACGGGTTCTCCCGGGCCTTCTCGGCTTCGGGTGCCAGTTCGGCCCGATGGGATTTTGGGGCGTGACAAAAGTGGTATCAGAGAGGTTCGTCCTAGTGAGTCTACAAAGCCGTGTCTACGTAGAGTCTTGTTTATCGGTGTGTTGTGCACCACATTTATAAACAGGAGGCTATGGACATTTAGGAATTGTTTCTTTTCTTCATGTCTTAGATTGTGCGATAGAGCTTATATTGTATATGAAGTCATAGTTGACCACTGAATCAGTTTGTTTCTCTTATTATAGTAATGATGCCGGTTACCAGAAGCAAGAATACCGGTAAGCAAGTAGATGTGGCTGCCGAAGAGGGGACTTGTAAGTCACCCACTATACCAGCTAATCAAAGTGAGGCTCCAGCTGAGCATGCATCAGAAACTTCCCCCAGTCCGGAAGAAATAAGGGGGAGGAGAACTATATCCCCAGAGCCACCTATTAATGCTGTTGATCAAGATCTTAGAAATGTAGTGCAACTTTTGACTCGTATAGTTGCTGGGCAAGCTCAAGGGCAAGCTATTCCTACTGCAGGTCCTAGTGGTATAGATAGGGCGGCTAGTCTTCGAACACATGATTTTCTTAAGATGGATCCGCCTACTTTTACCGAATCCGATCTTAACGAAGATCCGCAGGACTTTATTGATCAGATCCAAAGGGCCCTAGAGGTGATGCATGTATCAGGCAGAGAGACAGTGGAGTTAGCCGCGTATAGATTCAAAGGTGAGGCTATATATTGGTATGAAGACTGGAAACGGTCAAGGGGCATTGATGCACCCCCAGCTACTTGGAAAGAGTTCAAAGAGGCATTTATTGATCATTATCTTCCTTATGAGACTCGTCAGGCCAGTGCGGATCAGTTCTTGAATCTTAGACAGGGTCATACAAGTGTGAGGGAGTATAGTCTTCGATTTAATTCCTTGTCCAGATATGCTCCTAATGTTATAGCTACTATAGATGACAGAGTTCATCGGTATGTGAATGGATTGGATCCGTATTTGGTTAGGGATTGTACTATTGCTGCACTGAATAAAGACATGGATATAGCTAGGATCCAAGCATTTGCACAGAAAATGGAAGATCAGAGGTAAAGAAGAAGAACACAGGAATTTGAAAGCGGATCTTCTAAGAGGTCCAGATCTACAGGGCAGTTTATGGTGCCACAGGGAGGTTTTAGACCTCAATTTTCTGCTAGACCACCTAGGTCATTATTTTCTTATTCTACAGCTAGTGCTTCACCACAGCATCAGGGGTTCAGAGGCAGTCAATTTGGGCAAAAAAGTGAGGGTCATGGTTCGCGATCAGTGGGTTACCAAGGGAAAGGGAATATGAGCCAATCGAGACTTCCTCGAGAGCCATGCAATAAATGTGGAAGGTATCATTTGGGAGCATGTCGGCTGGGGACCAATGTTTGATTTTGGTGCGGTATGTCGGGGCATATGATGAGGGAATGCCCACGAAGGGACATAGGGGGTATGGCACGACCTACGGGGTCATTTGTTGCATCATCATCATCGATGCCTTATTCAGGAAGGGGTGCACAACCAATGGGTCGTGTTAGAGGTGATAGAGGAGCCACGAGTTCTAGCGGGGCTCATAATCGTACGTATGCTCTAGCGGATCGACAGAATTTAGAGGCTTCCCCAGATGTGGTTACGGGTACGTTGTCTATATTTTCATTCGATTTATATGCCTTAATTGATCCCGGTTCTACATTATCTTATGTTACTCCATTGGTTGCTGGAAAGTTCGAAAGAATACCCGAACTGTTAGTTAAGCCATTTGAAGTGTCCACACCGGTCGGGGAATCTATTATAGCTAGAAGGGTTTATCGAAACTGCATAGTAACTGTTTGTGGTCGTGATACGATGGCTGATCTTGTAGAGTTAGAAATGGTAGATTTTGATGTTATAATGGGTATGGACTGGTTGGCGTCTTGTTATGCCACAATTGATTGTTGCACGAAAAAGGTATATTTCCATTTTCCAAATGAATCAGTCCTTGAATGGAATGGTGAAATTAGCGCGCCAAGAGGTAGATTTATTTCTTATTTTAAGGCAAGAAGAATGATTTCCAAGGGATACATATATCATTTAGTTAGAGTAAGGGATACAAAAGCGAAGCCACCAACTCTTCACGCTGTTCCGGTGGTAAATGAATTTCCTGATATATTTCCTGAAGATCTTCCAGGTTTGCCTCCTGAACGAGAAGTAGAGTTTGGTGTTGATGTAATACCAGGAACCCAACCAATCTCCATTCCTCCGTATAGAATGGCCCCAGTAGAATTACGAGAATTGAAAGAGCAATTGAAAGATTTGCTAGAAAAGGGGTTCATTAGGCCTAATATTTCCCCTTGGGGAGCACCAGTGTTATTTGTGCGCAAAAAGGATGGCTCGCTGAGGATGTGTATTGATTATCGGCAATTGAATAAGGTGACTATTAAGAATAAATATCCTCTCCCAAGAATTGATGATTTATTTGATCAGTTACAGGGCGCCAAGTGCTTTTCTAAGATTGATTTGAGGTCAGGTTACCACCAAGTGAGGGTCAAAGAAAAAGATATACCCAAAACAGCTTTCCGAACAAGGTATGGTCATTATGAGTTTCTAGTTATGTCATTTGGGCTAACAAATGCACCTGCAGCTTTTATGGATTTGATGAATAGGGTGTTTAATCCATTCCGGTATGTATTTGTGATAGTTTTTATAGATGATATTCTAGTTTATTCTAGATCAGAAGAGGACCATGCCAATCACTTACGACAGACATTGCAGACTCTTCGTGATTGTAAGCTTTATGCAAAGTTCTCTAAATGTGAGTTTTGGTTAAAGTC
Source organism: Capsicum pubescens (assembly GCA_030864215.1). Lineage (NCBI taxonomy): Eukaryota > Viridiplantae > Streptophyta > Magnoliopsida > Solanales > Solanaceae > Capsicum > Capsicum pubescens. The sequence continues at coordinate 59,852,092 of CM061549.1, forward strand.
GGTGGCATTTTTGGGTCATATTGTATCTAGTGAAGGGATAAAGGTTGATGCTCAAAAGATAGAAGCTGTGAAGAACTGTCCAAGGCCCACAACGCCGACGGAGATTCGTAGTTTTCTCGGGTTGGCCGGTTATTATAGGAGGTTTTTTAAATACTTTTCTTCCATTTCAGCACCCTTAACCAAGCTAACCCATAAAGCATCCAAATTCCAATGGAATGATGCATGTGAGAAGAGTTTTCAAGATTTAAAGAACAAATTTATTTCTACACCCGTGTTGGTACTTCCAGAAGGCACCGAAGGGTATACAGTGTATTGTGATGCTTCCAGAATTGGTTTAGGATTTGTATTGATGCAGCATGGTAAGGTAATAGCATATGCTTCTAGACAATTGCGGCCACATGAGAAAAATTATCCTACACACGATCTTGAGCTGGCAGCAGTTATTTTTGCTTTAAAGATATGGCGCCACTACTTATATGGGGTTCATGTTGATATATTTACTGACCATAAGATCTTGCAATATATTTTTAATCAGAAAGATCTAAATTTAAGGCAGCGGAGATGGCTTGAACTATTAAAGGACTACGATGTTGATATCTTGCACCATCCAGGGAAAGCAAATGTGGTAGCTGATGCGTTAAGTCGTAAGGCTATGATGGCGCCTATAGAAAGGCAAGGGATGGTTAAAGATCTTCACCAGTTAGCTAGTTTGGGAGTTCGCCTTCTTGAAACCCTGAATAAAGAGCTTATCGTACATAATGCTGCGGAATCTTCATTAGTAGCTGAAGTGAAAGAGAAGCAATATGCAGATCCTATTTTAATACAGCTTAAGAAAAACGTTCAGAGTGGTGCGACCAAGGTATTTGAGCTTACGCGAGAAGGAGTACTTCAGTGCCAAAACCGATTGTGTGTGCCGGATGTAGACGGGCTAAGAAAGAAGATTATGACAGAGGCACATTTTTCAAGGTATTCCATTCATCCAGGATCAATCAAAATGTATCAAGATTTGAAAGATATGTATTGGTGGAATGACGTGAAGAAGAGCATTGCAGAATTTGTAGCTGAATGTCCAAATTGTCAAAGAGTTAAAGTTGAGCACCAAAAACCCGGAGGCTATATGCAATGCATAGATCTTCCAATTTGGAAGTGGGACATGATCAACATGGATTTTGTTACAGGTTTGCCTCGTACAGCTCAAAAATTTGATTCTATATGGGTGATTGTGGATAGGCTTACTAAATCCGCATATTTCTTACCCGTTAAGACCACTTACACAGTTGAAGAATATTCGAAGCTGTATGTTAAAGAAATAGTCCGATTACATGGAGTGCCAACTTCTATTATATCGGATCGGGGAACTCAATTTACCGCAAACTTTTGGAAGTCTTTCCAACGGAGTTTGGGAACACAAGTGAATCTGAGTACAGCTTTTCACCCTCAGACGGATGGACAAGCAGAGCGCACCATTCAAACACTTGAAGATATGCTACGAGCATGTGTTATAGATTTTAAAGGCAGCTGGGATGATCATTTACCTCTTATTGAGTTTGCCTACAATAATAGCTATCATTCAAGTATCAAAATGGAACCATATGAAGCTTTATATGGGAAGAAGTTTAGATCACCAATAGGATGGTTCGAAGCGGGTGAAACTCTTATGTTCGGACCGGATCTTGTGTATCAAGCCATAGAAAAAGTCAAGGTGATTCAGCAACGGTTGAAAACAGCTCAAAGTCGACACAAGTCATATGCGGATAGTAGAAGAAGAGAGCTAGAGTTTTCGTTAGGCGATTGGGTATTTTTGAAGGTATCGCCAATGAAAGGGGTGATGAGATTTGGCAAGAAAGGAAAGTTGAGTCCACGATATATAGGCCCGTATAAGATTATTCGAAGATGTGGGCAAGTTGCTTATGAATTAGAGCTACCCCAGGAACTCTCATCAGTGCATCCAGTATTTCATGTATCGATGCTTCGAAAGTGCATCGGAGATCCGTCCCTTATTACTTCTACTGAAGATGTGCAAGTAATAGAAGATCTTACCTATGAAGAGATGCCTATTGCTATATTAGATCGTCAAGTTAAGAAGATGAGAAATAAAGAAGTAGCATCGGTGAAAGTACTTTGGAGAAATCAACAAAGGGAAGAGATTACATGGGAAGCGGAGGAAGCAATGAAATCAAAATACCCTTATTTGTTCAAAGGTGAAAAAGAAGTGCAAGGAGTGGAACTGGGACACTAACAAGTAAGTTTTTACATATGCATAATATCTATATGATGGCGTGAATATCAATTATGAATTCGAACTTGTTTCGGCTAAATAACTACATTTCACATTCGAGGACGAATGTCCTTAAGGGGGGAAGGATGTAACACCCCGTATTCAAGTACATGTATTGGCGTATTCAAGTACCCGTATTCAAGTAAATATATTGGCGTATTCAAGTACGTGATTGGTCTTATTTATATGGAATTAATTTTTTATTTTATTTATACCGGAATTTGCCCGTCGATGGTTCCATACGAAGGTTATTGAATAAGTTTTCCAACGATATAAAGATTTCCAAAAACGGATAAGTTTCGGATATAATCGAGCACGTTCGAAACTATAAAACGGTGGCCGGGATATGGTGAATAGTAAATGTGCAGGAAAATTTCCTGCACACAAACTACTGAGGCCTGCCAGTTTTTTTGGTAGACTTTGAACGATCATAACTCCCTTAATATAATGAACTGGGAGAGATACCACATATCAAAAGAAATATCTTTGAGTCTTCTTTCCAATTCAATTGGTTTCATCCAAATCCAACGTCTGAGTAAGGAGTTATACTCGTTTTACTTCAGCCTCTCAAAATAGTTTTTTAGGGTCAACTTCAAACAATCATAACTCCTTGTACAGGACGAACTGGGTGTCCTAATTTATATGAAATGAAATCCCTTTGAATTATCTATCCAACGATACCAATTTCACCCAAATCCGATCTCGGAGCAAAGAGTTATGGCCGATTTACTTTAGCCTGTCAAAACAGTCCACCATGGACAGATTCGGATTTACTTAAATTTTTAAGGGCAATATGGTCATTTTCCATCACCTCATGGACGAAAATTGGTCATTATATACATATAATTAGTCTCATATCCATCAATTATCATCAAATTATTGAAAATAAGAAACCCTAGCCTAATTTCAACTCCAATTATCTTGTGATTCAACAGTAGAAAATCCAAATTGATTCCGTAGTTGTGTTCACCGTCTCGAGGGCTTTGAGAAGCACCCCTTATTTGTGCCAACAGGACTTCGAAACCAAAAGGGCCATTTTATGGTAAGGATGTAAATTATGTTGGTGTTATTTATATGGATATGTATATATATATATATGCATGTGAGCATAAGAAGTATGTTATTTGATTGTTGTTGAAAGATGATTGGGAAATGATGTTGGATTATTCTTGTGCATGGTTGGATTATGTTGAATTGTGAAGGGATTAGGTATTGATGATGTGGTATTTAAATGATGATTATATATATATATATATACACATAAACCTATTGTTCAAGTTGGTTTTTGGAATGTTTTGCAAATATTGGTTGTATGGAATTATGGAAGAGAATTGTGGTGTTGGGTTGCTAATACTAGATGCCAAACATTTCATTGTAGATAAGTGATTTGTAAAGGCGGGAAGTTGTGTTGAATTGGTATCCGAATCTACAACGAGGTATGTAAAGCATACTCTAACAATGTTCTTTGGCATGAAAACACCAATGTTCCATCAAATAAGATTCCGAGGTTGTCCAAAAACATGTATTGTTCTACATTACCAACGAAGTTGTTTCCATTCTATAAAGTGTAAAAATGTTTCATTGATATACCAAAAGGCTCCTATTTCATTGTTGTGATATTGATGATTGTGAAACACATTGTTGATGTACCATTGAGTCTTTATAACATCGTTATTGTATAGAAGGTCTATTACTTGATTCCTATTGATGTATCATTGTTCCAAAGGTACTATATTGGCATGAACACTAATGTAATAATCTCAAAAGCTTTTGAACTAAGTTATTGGAAAGATCTCTTATGTGTGTTACTTGATATACGTGTGGGTGGTATCCCAGGGGCATAATCCTAGCATGGGTAGATCCCTATTTATGTGTTTATGGGTGGTATCCCAGGAGCATAAGTCTAGCATGGGTCGATCCCAGTTGATATGTACTGGAGGCAGCCTAATGGTCACAGTACGGTACAGTATTGATTATTATTAGGTGGTTGGAGGTTCGGGAGGAGGAGGTAATGGCGAATGATAATTGTAAAGAATGAAATGAACGAATGTATACCGTTCCACAAATGTGTTTGAATTCAAGAACCCAATTCAGATTAATGATAATGTACATGATCCTAAAAGTGTTTATGAAGTGTGGTTCACTTCTATTATGATTTATTCACTTGCGTCTGATTTTCTTGATCCCCCATATCACATATGATTATTTACAGCTTTACATACTCAGTAAATATTTCGTACTAACGTCCCTCACGGGGACCTGCATTTCATGCTGCAGGCACAGGTGCTTCAACTCACTCACAGCATAGATAGGAGCCAGGTCATATAGCTATTGTTGGTGAGCTCCAGTTTGCGTCGGAGCTTTCCGAGTCGGTTCCTTATGTTTTGTCATTGTACAGGAGTCGTGTGTGGGCGGGGGTTTGTCCCGACCCTAGTTATGTCATGTATATCCTAGAGTCTTTGTTGACATAAGGAAGGGTAAAGTCATGGAAGTTTATATAGTCATGTTATATTTGTATATGTGGTGGCCCCGACGGCCAAGTGTTATATATATATATATATATTTGTGCGTGTTGTGCTGATACAGGTAATTAGATTCTTCTATATGCAACGAAGTGCTGTCCAAATTTTTGGTGACATGTAAGTGAAAGTACAGGTATTTGAACGGGTTCTCCCGGGCCTTCTCGGCTTCGGGTGCTAGTCCGGCCCGATGGGATTTTGGGGCGTGACAATAACCGTTCCTCTCGTACATACATACATACATGCATACATACATACGTATAAAAAATATCCTCTTAATTGACAACTTGCTTTTACTACCTCTATATGGACTGCCTCTTTTACACTTCTACATCTCAATTTCCCACTTGGGTTCTCCTTATTCTTGATGTTAGAATTGACGGTGGTGCGAAAGATGGAGTCAGTTGATATGATACTAAGATAATTTGCAGTTAGTAAGAACTTTAATTCTTGATTTTCATCGCTATTGTACATTGAATTTTTATTGGGTATTCTTGACTTTGTTCATTTTTTTACTTGATGTTTCTTGGGGTTATGCAAGAATTAAAATGAACAACGAAGGAATTTCAGCAAATTAAAGAAAATTCAAAGAGATTGTGAGGTAGATGAGAGCATTTGACGGATGGTTAATGTGTAGGAAAAGGGGTGGAGTTAATTATATGTGATGTGACAATTAAAAAGTGATATGGAAAATATGATTTCTACAAAAATAGAAAAAAGGGGTTGAAAAGTTTTAGCAAAGCGATTAATAGCAACAGAAGTATATATGACCAAAAATTTGACAATAGGGATATATATGGCTCAAACCTTGGCAACGGAAGTATATATAGCCCAAGACTTTGACGGCAAGGGCATTAGTGAGCTAAACTTTTAACGAGGGTATATCTGAATATTTTCGCAAAATTTAGGGGCACATTTGACCTTTTTCCCTAAAAAAATTATGGATGTTTAAAAGTATGTGCCACTATCACTAATTAAAAAAATGTTCCTTCTACTACATTTTAAAAAGTCGAATCCTATTTTCACTCTCAAAAGTCTTTTTTTAATTCACCCACTCTTAAAAGAACATATTTATATATTATGAATAAACATAAATATGAATCAAAATTATAGCTCCCCTATTTTTTAATTTATATCACTCACTTTCTCTTTTAATCAGTTTCAACAAAATGATACCTTTCTATAATTATCACAATTAGTGTATTCTAAAATATCTATTTTACGCTCACTAAAATATTTTCTAGCCATAAATATCTATCATTTATTTTAATTTAAAATTTTTAAAAATCTTTCCTTCTTAAATTCGATATCAAGTTAAACTAATTCATATAAATTAGAACAACCAATTATATTTTATGCAACTCAGAAACTGAAGTAGTGTCTACATGTGGAAGTAATGGTACTTAGAAATATATGAGTTGGGTGGTCGTGCAGCAACAATGGCCAATAAAAACAGAACATAGCCTTTGGTCAAGCAGTCGGAACGTACAAGAACAAATTTTATAATCCAAGTCTACTATTGGACCGACTTACATATTGGTACATTCTTAAGAACATAAATAGCAAGTAAAATTAAATTTAAATAACACATTTATATATTATACATAAAAATAAATATGAATCAAAATTATTTTTTGGTTTCCCAATTGTGAAATATCACTCACTTTTTCTTTTACTCAACTTCAATGAAATGATACATTTCTATAATTATAACAATTAATTAATTTCAAATATTTATTTTACGTTGAATGAAATATTTTCTAGCCACAAAAATGTCTATCATTTATTTTAGATTATAATTTTTAATTTTTTTTTTCTTATATTCAGTATTAAATCAAACTAATTCTTATAAATTAAGATGTTTGGAGAAATATATTTTATGTAACTCATAAAGTCAATTAGTCTCGACATGTGGAAGAAATGGTACATAGAAGGAAGGTCATATCCATCGGTGGCCCCCTAAATTTGGCACGATCTTTCACTTTGGCACCTCAACTGGACCATATTCATTTTTGGTACCTCAAGTAGTTATAAGTGTGTCATTTTGACACTTTTCGCTGTCATGACAAAGAGAGTGCATTACACTCTCCATAGGCGCGTGAATGATGAAATTTAATCGATTTTTATTTTTATTTCCCTCTTCTTCTTCTTCTCAATTACTCCATCCATTTCCCACCTTTTTCCCACCATTTTCCACCTATATTTTTTCCACCATTAACTTTGCTACACTTTCTTTAAACTGTAAAAATATGCAAACAAAAATGAACATATACAAAAAGGAAATAAATATATGAAATGAAAAAGTAGCACGTCGATATTGTTGGGATTTGAATTTTTTGGCTATTGTAGAACTAATTAAGGACCTCAATGCAAATAATTTCTGCATCTTCTATATAATTTCTTGATAGAAAAGAAGAAGAGACTTTTGCTGTGAATTCCAATTTTGCTATTGCAATCACTTGTCACCACTGTTATTGAGAAATTTGAAGAAATTTTGAAGATAATTTTTAGAGATGGAAATTGGAGAAGATGATCGAGGAGGGGGGTGGGGGGTTGCGTTGCTGCAGCGTTAGTTTGTGGGGAGAGTGGGGGTTGCTGATACGGGTACGACCACGAGGATGCACGTATGTGAGAATGCATTGGACCCGTCCAATAAAGCGTCCAAGTGAAGTGTGGAGAAGACCTTGGATCACACCAAAATCGACCCTAAACTTGCACTCCAAGGGCGCCCTTGGTCACATTTCATTAAAGAGACCTTTTGGTCATTTTACCTATTATTTGTAATACACTATAAATAGAATGATGTAGGGTTTTAGTCATTAGTTTTTGTTGAATATTGAAGTTGTAACACTTGAAACTCTCTCTCTTGTGAGAAAGGCCCCATGGCCCAAACTTGTAGCTAGGATTTTTAACATTGAGTATGGATTCACTCGGGTTGGATTCAAGCTTGGAAACGTTGGATGCTTGGGAGATCGAGGTCACTCTTGTACCAACGTAAGAGATAGGTTTTTGTTGTGTGTAGTGTTAAGAGTCCAAGAGTGGAATAGACTCTTGGGTTCTTAAGATTATACCAACCATTGGTCTATCTATCTATCCCTTTTCTTTTATTATAATCTTGTGGTGTTTCCTCTTGTTTAGAGAAAGCCGTTTGTTATAGTTATTGTTCTTATCACATTGTTGTCTAGCTTCTTGTGCTCATCACGTTTTGGTGGCAGTTTTGGTGTCAAAAATACCCTTGTATTCTTGTTGTTGTAGTGAATTCGGGAGTGGTCTCCAAAATGTCCTCAGATCCTTAAGATTTGTGGACTGTTTTGGAGTGTGTTTTGTGCCTTCCGTTGTCTTTCTCGTATCATTACGGTTAACCTAACTCCTACGTTGAACTTTACCTCCTCTAAACACCAACGTCTCAAGCCAACATTGCAACACAAGTGATATCCACACTTGTTGCCCTCATTTCGGTGTGGTGGCTATTCCAAGCCCTACAACTAAAGGTGTTTCATGTTTCAAGTCTTACATCAATGAACAACTAATGAGAAAAAGACCTAAAATGTTCTATTTATATTCTATTACAAGACAAGGCAAAATGACAACAATGACCTTAAAGGGTGGGGTGGCCATGGAGTGCATTTGGACCCAATGAAGTGACCAAAATACCCTTAATAAAGATGACCAAATCATGACACATTAAGTGTTATCCAAAACCGCGAGTCCTCAAGTCTTCGATGCTCCAAGAAATCTTCCACACACGGCCTTGCTTGTGCTCAAAACGGGACTTCCTTGCATATTCTTGTGCCCTCGGGGTGACCAAGTCTTGAGCCTTTAAATGATGACCTCCAATCATGTCTTCAAAAATTAAGGTAGCCATTTGACTTGTATCATCCTTCCCTTTTTGAAAAAGATTCGACCTCGAATCCAAACCTTGCAAGAACAAGGAGAAGACAAAAAAACACCATATCCTCATGACATGAGAGTTAGAGTTAGTACAATAAACAACATCAACATGCCAAGGAGGTACACACTTGAGATATAACCACACGTCCTTTGTTATAATCACGAGGGACTTAGAAAAAAAATTACAAAGGAGTTGGCGAAAGGAATCACCATCAAGGGGTGGTGTCCTAATTAAAAGTAAAGTCCACCTAACACATGTAAAAATATCACTCAAACAAGTAGACCGGCCAACAACTATCCATCCTTCACACCCTAAGAAGTTACCGGGATCGAATGGGAGACGTAACCAAGGGCTTAGGTCTTGGCCACTCTCACTTTCCCCTAGGGTGTCATCCTAGAAATTAAGCAAGCCCTCTTTATCACTATTGAAAATATCATGAACTAAAAGAGGATTGAGAAAGGTGTTCCATAAGTCAACTTCAAATAAAGGGTTCCCATGCATGCACTTACTACCAGTTTCAAAATTTCCACTAGGAATATGCCTAACATAAGAAACACATAAGGACAAAGTAGATGGCATTTCTAAGAACATATCACCTTCTCTTTCACAAGAGTTGTCCTCACATACGTACAAGCCATCACAGGAAGCCAAAGGACCACAATCAAAATCATCTTCACAAAGACAATCACATCTCGGGTTTTCTAAATATTCAAGCAAATCAAGATCATCTATGCCCGGTTGATCATTTTGCTCACCCTCACTAGTTGTTGGAAATTCATATACCAACGTAGACTCACCTTATTTTTCACAAGGGTCAACTAGTGTGTGAATACTCTCGTCACTTGGTAATGGAACCTTAGTCAAGTTTTAAGTGCTAGCACCAAATGGACACAAATCATTCTCATGAGGAGAATTAATTTCGTCATCTAAAGGATCAACTAGTGCTTGTGTACCTACAACAAGATTTTGGTCCTCATGTGACCTAACAATATCAAAAGTATCACAAAATAAAGACTCATGCACTCCTACACTAGGTAAAACCGCAACTACGTTCATATGAGTGTAGGGTATAACATTTTTACCTCGTAACTCACATGAGCTATGGTCTTCATCTTGACGTGTGTTTGGGTAGCCCACTTTCTCCCTTGGAACTCCTATATGATCCAACCTTTCATTTATCACTTCCCATTGATGGGTAATGGCTTCAAGTTTAGCCAAAATAGCACTTGCAGCCGTGGGTTCCATCGTAATTGCACCTAAAAAAAAGAAAAGAAAAGTCTACAAAATAAAACACAAGTTAGTTCGAAACAACCTCACCACACTCCCACACACTTGATCGTTTCACACTTGGATTCACAAGTGTTGCAAGTCGGCTTGTAGTTCATGATGAGTCGAGGGGTGAGTCTACTCCTTGGTCGGAATGGATTCTTTGTTTGAAGACTCAAGGAAATAATGTACGAACTTGAACCAAGAAATTCTACGATTCAAAAACAAGAAAAGCACAAAATAATGCTAACACAAACAAACGGACCCAAAAACTAACTAACAAGCTAGTAGGAGATTACTAGGTCATCAATTAGTGTTCAAACCAACAAACGAAGCTAAGAAACAATAAAATGAAATTAAGAAATCTAAAACTTGAAATCAAAATATTGCGTGAACAGTAATTTAGTGATGTGGCAGTCCACATTGGCCTCGGTTTTGTCAAAATTTTACTCTCCAATTTCAAGTCTTGACCAATCTACAATTTGGAAATGGTGGATTTGGTTAATGGAGGGAAATTTGGTCTTGGAGCTTCATTTTCAAGTTCAAAACAAGACTTGACCTTCTTGGTACTTTCTCCTTGAAACAAGGTCCTTAAATCAAGGAAAGTAGGTGAAAAGTGGTTGTCAAGTCTTTTGAGTGATGTGATCAAGTGTTTCACCAATAAGTACTACAACTTGGTCTTTCACCTTTTGTGGATCTAATGTTCACTTTTTGTTTTAACAAAAGATGAAAAGGGTGAAGAACACCAAGAACACAAGAACACCAAGAACAACAACAATATTCTCCAAGAACAACAACAAATTCCAACGTCCAACTCCACAACAACAAGTCCTTCAACTCGTTCAAGGCTTAGAATGACAACAACATCAAATCAGCCACACTTTGTTCACATTAACAACATCAACAAGTTTAAGTTCAAGCTTAGATTTGGACACTTTTTAGTATTGGTGAGAAAGAAACCAACACTAGAAACACTCTAAACAACAAAAGACTACAAGATCTAGTCAAAAAGAAACATGTCTCGGCCAAGAAAACAACAAGAACAACAACTTTCTCGGCCAAGAACAACAAGAGAGGGCGGATTACTCCTTTTCTGGATTTTTTTTTTAGTTTTTCAACTCTTTTTTTTTGTCTTTTTTTTTTTCAACTCTCAAGCCCAAGATTGATCTTGTTAGAAAAAAATCAAAGATGTCTTTGATACCAAATGATACAAGAATTACAAGGACAGTACGAAACACACTTCAAAATCAGTCCACAAGATCAAAGATCCGAGGACCCATTTGAAGACCACACTCGGATTCAACAAACAACAACAAGAACACAATGTATTGATGTGTTTATCACCTAAAAACAGCTAACAACAAACTATGTTAACAACAAACAAGATGAATAATAACAAAAATGGAACAAGAACAATAAGTCACGGATTTGAATTACAAGAACACAAACAAACGATTATAACATAAACAAAATGGATAGATAGTTAGACCTTGGTTGGTATAATCTTAAGAATCCAAGAATATGGTAATCTTGGACCCTTAACACTACACACAACGGTTAACCTAACTCCTACGTTGACACAAGAGGATAAACACCAATGTTTCAAGCCAATATTGCAACATAAATTATATCCACACTTGTTGCCCTTATTTCGGTATGGTGGCTATTCTAAGCCCTACAACTAAAGATGTTTCATGTTTCAAGTCTTACATCAATGAAAAACTAATGAGAAAAAGACCTAAAATGTTCTATTTATATTCTATTACAAGACAAGGCAAAATGACAACAATGCCCTTAAAGGGTGGGGTGGCCATGGAGTGCATTTGGACCCAATGAAGTGACCAAAATACCCTTAATGAAGATGACCAAATCATGACCCATTAAGTGTTGTTCAAAACCGTGAGTCCTCAAGTCTTCGATGCTCCAAGCAATCTTCCACACACGGCCTTGCTTGTGCTTAAAATGGGTTTTCCTTGCATATTCCTGTGCTCTCGGGGTGACCAAGTCTTGAGCCTTTAAATGATGACCTCCAATCATGTCTTCAAAAATTAAGGTGGCCATTTGACTTGTATCAGTTGGTGCAGCAATCTTGGGGTGGTGGTGGGGTGGAAACAATCTTGGTGGGTGGGGTGGGGTACTTGGAGAAGTGATGTTTGGGGGGGGGGGGTCATTTATTTATTAATTTTTTATTTAAAATTAAAGTTAATTATTTAAAAATTGATTTTTTAAATTATAATTTATTTAAAATTATTATTTTAAATACGAATGCCACATGCCTTTTTTAATTGGTTGTATGCCATGTCAGCAAATGTGTGTATTACACACACTTTGCAAAATCAGTTGATTGTAAAAAAAAGTGTCAAAATGACACACTTAATAGCTGGTTGAGGTGTTAAAAATAAACATGGTCCAGTTAAGGTGTCAAAGTGAAATATCATGCCAAGTTCAGGGGATTGGTGATGAGTTTGGCCTAGAAATAACTGAGTTCAGCGGGGGTGCAGCAACAATGGCCAATAATAACGTAACATAGCATATGGTAAAGCTGTCAGAACGTACAAGAACAAATTTATATAGTCTAATCCAAGCTATTGGACCGACTTACACTCCTCTGCTCATTTGTTTGCACTTAATGGAGGTCTAAATCTGAATGGTTCAGATTTCATACCATTAAGTACATTTATTTTTTATTAAGATTTGAGCTCTTAATAGGTCTTAATCATTCAGATCTAGAATCAAGTCTTAATAGGTCTGAAGAGGTATTCTGGTGTTGGATAATATTCACTATCACTTTATTTATAATCATTAGTCACCACCACTAACCACCCCTGCCACTGCTATCTTTGTCAACCACCACCCACCACCACCAACCACCAGCCACCTCTATTATTCTGATCTAATTATATTCACCACCACCACTAACCACTAACCACCATCCACTAACCACCTCTATTATTCTGATCTAATTATATTCACCACCACCACCACCGCTGTCAACAACACCACCATCATCAACCACTATCCGTCAATCCCTACTATCGACCAACTCATCTATCACAACTAGTACCACCGCTAACTATCACTAATACATCACAACCTCCACACAATCTTCGGTCGCCACCACCATTGTCACTAGTAACGCCATCTCTACCTCCACTTCAACCACTACTCTCCCTACAATCTATTTCTACTAACAACCATCTCCATCATCACAACTAACAACATCTCCAACTAGCACCAACACATCGTCAAACATCATGCATTTATTTTTCATCCATCACAATCAACACCTCCAACTACTAACATCAAGCAACGTCACTTCACAACCACCACTATCAACCGCCACCATCATAACAGTCACCACAATACCATTACTAATCACTAACATCAACCATTGTCACCGCAACCACCATTATAAACCATCTCCACTATCACTAACAAACATAAATATTTTTTTTCCAATCAAATAATAATTTTGTTGTATTAAATTACACACTTTTATGATATATAATTATTTTTTTCCTTAAATTGTATTTTTTATTTTACTTTATATGCATCTAAAATTTTTTGCATATTCAAATGTTGAAAAACAAACAATCTTAATCATTCAGTTTTCAGATTTAGAAACAACATCTTAACCATTCAGATGTGCATTCAGATTCAGACGTCTGAATCTTAAAAAAAACAAATGAAGAAGCCTACTCCAAGCTAGATGCTGAATAATAATAATAAACACACGTGTTCTACGAGATTAACTGTGTGAGATGATACTCGTCCTCAACCACTACATGCATATTAATAACCTTAGTGCACACGTTTTATGTATCAAATAAAATGAATTTAAAAAGAGATTGATTGTGCCCAAAAAATTGTGATTATCTTGAACAATCACACGAACTATATGCAGATTATTCACATTAACAACTCTTATTTTTTGGAGGTCCTATCTTCTAAGTAGTTTATAAAACATTTTTTTTGTTGACTGTGCTTGAAGGAAATGCTCAGTTACACAGAACTACAGAAGCGTAGTGTGTGAATGGGTGTGCACCCATTAGCCAATAAGCAAAACGCTGACGGAGCCTATGGTAAAGCTGCGGGAAACGTATGATAAATGTATGATCCAAGTTTGCTATTGGACCGATTAAAACTGCTCTCAGCTGCATGGTAAATACTAATTACTACTGTATATAAGCTATATATATATATATATATATATATAAGTGTGACTAGCAAGCAGCTGGAAGCATTACTTTACTACTCCTTTCGTTTAAAAAAGAATGACTTACTTTCCTTTTTAATCCGTTTAAAAAAGAATGTTCTCTTTTCTTTTTGACAATACATTAATTTTAACTTTCCACATGGCATGTTTAGTACCACAAGATTAAAGGGCATTTTGGTACATTTGACACAACTTTAATTTAAGGCCACAAGATTCAAAAGTCTTCTTTATTTTCTTAAACTTTGTGCCAAGTCAAAGTAGGTCATTCTTTTTTAAATGGAGGGAGTACTATATATAAGCGTGAGTAGTTGTTTCAGCTATGTCATAAAATGACATAACTGTTTCAGCTGCTTCAATCATATTTTTACTATATCACTACTAAACAAAAGAGGAAAATCGACTACAAAATCCGAACACATTTGATCGGTTTTTCCTAATTTCTGATCACAAAATCGATCAAAAAGTGTGGTCGATTTTTAAGTGGTAGCTTTTTAATAACCGACTACGCGTGGTCGGTTTTTTTTTTTAAAAAAAATATATATTTTTAAAAGTCATTATTATTTATTAAAACAGAAAAAAATAATTTTAAAAATAAAAAAATTCAAAATGTGGTCGGTTTTATGCAAAAGAAAATTAAAAAATCAACCACTTGTGGTCGATTTTTCTGGATTTTTTTTTAAAAAAATAAAAAGCATCAAATGAAACAATACAATACAATACAATACAATACAACAACAACAACAAACCAAATGTATTCCCACTCAACATACAAAATGCCACTACAACACATACAAAATGTCCAATAAAAGTGTAAAAGTGCAACAACTCAATACATACAAAAGTGTAAAAACTACAACAAAATGTCCAAATCCAAAGTAAAACACATACAAAAGTCAAAAACAAAAACTCATTTTCATCGTCATCGTCTTCCGCATACTCATCTGAGCTGATATCATCCAGTGGGCCTAGACCTTTTGAAGCCCGAACTGCATCACCAGGACATGGAGGAATAACCCCTGTAGACTGAATGAAAGAGCTGAACTGCTGTTGCAGCATCCTGACTTGTGATGTTGTTTCATCTTCCCTCTTCTGTGCCCTCTCTCACTCTGTAGTAAGCTCTTTAGTGAGTTTAGAAATCGTATTTTGTAGTATTTCAACGGTTTCTCTATCAACTGAAGAGTTATAGTATGTAGGGCCAGATGAAGACCTAATATTCTCGCCAAAAAAAAAAATTGCGGTATCCGTAGTAATGGCCTCTAACTGCAGGACCCACAACTTTTCCCCATAACTCCTCTACATGTTGGGGTAGTGGGTCACCCTGACTTTCAGGAGGATGATGAGTACTACGATACTCACTAACAAGTTGTGTATATTTGTCCTATATTAAAAGTAAAGTTAAAATTAAAAGTAAAAAAATATTAAAGTATTTATACTTGAATAATATCAACTTTGAGAAAGATTCATAAATTAAAAAATTGATTCTTACATGGGTAGCTTTTGCACGAGGTTCAACCCAGGCATCTTCATCAGTCAGGTTCTTTTTCTTGTTCAGATGCGTCTCCTAGAATAGCTCATCGTGTGGTATCTTCCTACCCTTTTTCTTTTTCATACCCTTTTCTTTTTCCTGCATATGAAAAAATTATCAATCTTCAAATAATTAAAAATTTAAATAGAAATAAATAATTAAAACTATAAAATTTACATACCATTTTTTCCTCCACAACAATTACACTTTTGGTACCCGCAGTATGTAGGGACCCACCCTTGGATGATGCCCGGGCTTTCTTGCCTTTGTCCCTCAACAATTGGTATTCTTCGCTATTCCAATAGCGAATATACTGTTGCCATAAGGAATCACTTATCCAGTCAGGTCATACCAAGTTGGTTCGGACATAATCCAACAGACCGTTAAATCTGGATCTACATCTTCTGAAAAAGTTTCTCTTTATAAAATATGCATTCACATCATCCCCCCAGTAAAATTTCTACAACAAAAATAAAAACATAATATTCAATCTTTTATTCTAACAATGTGTTAAGTAGTCGATAAGTTAAATCCTTACATGAAATTCTTGAAACATTCTTTCCCTGTCAATTTTTGGAACCTTTTGCCAACTGCTCCAATAGTCGTTGAAGTTCGAAGAAATACATTTTCTCGCATTTTTTCCAACTCCAGCATCCGGCCTAAACCTACAATACAAGATCAAACAGTAATTTCATAGAGCATAATAATATAGTAATGAATAATGTTATTATATTTAGAAATCTTACCCTGTCTCATATAGAATAAGATAACACCTCCCATAATCATCACTGTCTCTAGGCTACGGAGCAAGGGATGGTGGATGAACTAGCGTGGGCAGATCTGAAGCACCGGATGGAGTGCCACCAAGATGAAGATTCGAAAACCCAATAGATCCAGCAGAATCACTGTGCAAACCCGGGTGACTGCTACAGAAGGGTACTGACGATGGTAGATGTCTGGATGTGTCAGCGGTCGTTCGATAGCACTGTGGTGGCGGTGGCATGGTGATAGGAGTAGAATGATTCGTTGTAGACTTATGTAGTGGCTCCACATACGTAGGAGCAGGAACTAAATGCTGAGACGACCTAGAATATGAGGGTCGTGCTGTCGCGTCAGTAAACCGACCCTCAGATATATGAATACCTGTCGGTCGTCTATAAGGCGGAGGTTATTTTTTTTCTTTTTTTGTTTTCGTAGGATCAGCTTTTCTCTTACCTTAGTCACCTCTACCTGACATCTAAATTATGTAAAGTTAACAAGTAGTTAGTTCCTACAAAATGAATATATAAGAAAACATTCCAAGTAACTAATTTCAGGTTACTAATTCACATTTCAAATCGCTCCAACAACACGAGATAGACAAGAATATTTTTATTACTATATAAATTAGGGGTAAGTGAAAACAACAATCTTAAACAGTATATTACATATCAATCTTAAACAAGAAACATAAAGGTAAATATATAGTACAAAGCATAAAGACATCAATACATAATAAATACAACCTACACAACTAATCCTCCTCTTCTGAAGACTCTCCACTAAACCATTCGCCCTCTTCGAAAGTTTTCTCATCTCCTACCCACTCTGCCTCTTCTTCCGCAATATTAATTTCTTTAAATATATTTTTCGGGTGATTCAAACTATCCACCAAGTCAACGTCCACTAGCTGGTGATCAATCTGAATTTTATTTTGATACGCAGTCTCCAGCACATTCTCAACTTCCACCTGTCCTATAGGTTTTGTTTTGATTACATCCCATCAATCAAACTTATCACTGCGTAACGAATAAGGCGCATAATACACTTGTTTTGCATTTTGCGCTAGAACAAATGGATCGTAAACAGGATACGACCTATTATGCTTCACTTCAATGATGTTATGCTCCTTATGTACTCTTGTACCTCTTGCGCTTGGATCAAACCACTTATATCGAAAGAGGATAATTTTTTTTATTGGGAAACCAGCATACTCCAGTTCTAAGATCTCGTATATGATGCCAAAGTAATCAACATCATCATCACCCTTAACCCAAACACCACTATTGTTTGTTTTCCTTGTTCTAGAGTGTTGTTCAGTGAAAAGTTTAAACTCATTTACTGTGTAATGGAACATTGCATGAGCTTTAACTGGACCCAAAGAAATATCTCTCAAGAGTTGATCGTATGCGGCTGTATTTGGTGACTAGTGTACCTAAAAATATTATACATACATACATATATATATATATATATATATTAGTTGAGGAATGTGTAAATGGTTAAAATTTGTAGAAATATTAATACACTTACGAACCTCATATGTAAACCATGTTGCAAAGGATGCATACACTTGATTTTCGTGGAATTAAGTCTTAAATGAATTGAAGATCCAACATGCGAAACACAATTAGTTTCTTTAAGGGAATGAGTAAACAAATAAGATATGTTAAAATTTTAATCTTCTTACTTTAGAAATGGATCAACTTCCGGGCAATTCAGCAAGACATACAAAGTTGTTGATTTGTGCTCCGTGAGAGTGAGCCGGCAACGTATGGTCTTTTTATCCTTACAACCAGATTAATTGAAAATTGATAGCGGTTGCAAATGAGAATCATTCACATCGTCCTGATGATGATTCGGTTGGTTTCTTGAACAAGCAACTTCATCACAAAGTAGTATGAAAAAAATTGAGTCGTTTCTCTTGCAAGATATGCCTCAACTATAGAGCCTTCCACCCTATATTTATTTTTGAAACCCCTTTTCAATTTTTCAATTTCCCTTCACAATCTTAAGATTAGATGTTTACTATATTAAAAAAAGATACGTATGAATTTAAATATGTTGCAATTGCTTACCGTTCGAATGGATACATCCACCTAGTTTGAACTGGACCGCCTAGCCGAACTTCGTGCACAAGGTGAATGGAAAGATGTTCCATTACATCGAAGAATGCTGGCGGAAAAATCCTCTCCAATTTGTTGGTGATAACAACAATATTACTTTCCATTCGCGCCAGATTTTCTTCTTTTAATATGGTGGCACATAACCACTTTCAACCTACCAAGTCACCTTTAAAGTCCCTACACTTACTCATTTTCAACTTACCAAGTAACCAAGCATAACCCTATTCAAAACAAAAAATTCACCTTTAAAGTCCCTACACTTAATCATTTTCAACCTACCAAGTCACCAACCATAACCACATTCAAAATAAAAAAACACCTTTAAAGTCCCTACACTTAATGATTTTCAACCTACCAAGTAATCAAGCATAACCATTTTTGTAACACCCCGTATTTAAGAACATGTATTGGCGTATTCAAGTACGTGATTGGTCTTATTTATATGGAATTAATTTTTTATTTTATTTATACCGGAATTTGCCCGTCGATGGTTCCATACGAAGGTTATTGAATAATCTTTCCAACGCTATAAAGATTTCCAAAATCGGATAAGTTTCGGATATAATCGAGCACGTTCGAAACTATAAAACGGTGGCCGGAATATGGTGAATAGTAAATGGCAGGAAAATTTCCTGCACACAAACTACTGAGGCCTGCCAGTTTTTTGGGTCGACTTTGAACGATCCTAACTCCCTTAATATAATGAACTGGGAGAGCTACCACATATCAAAAGAAATATCTTTGATTCTTATTTCCAATGCAATTGGTTTCATCCAAATCCAACGTCTGAGTAAGGAGTTATACTCGTTTTACTTCAGCCTCACAAAATAGTTTTTTAGGGTCAACTTCAAACGATCATACCTCCTTGTACAGGACGAACTGGGTGGCCTACTTTATATTAAATGAAATCCCTTTGAATTATCTATCCAACTATACCAATTTCACCCAAATCCGATATTGGAGCAAAGAGTTATGGCCGATTTACTTTAGACTGTCAAAATAGTCCACCATGGACAGATTCAGATTTACTTAAATTTTTAAGGGCAATATGGTCATTTTCCATCACCTCATGGACGAAAATTGGTCATTATATACATATAATTAGTCTCATATCCATCAATTATCATCAAATTATTGAAAATAAGAAACCCTAGCCTAATTTCAACTCCAATTATCTTGTGATTCAACCGTAGAAAATCCAAATTGATTCCGTAGTTGTGTTCACCGTCTCGTGGGCTTCGAGAAGCACCCCTTATTTGTGCCAACAGGACTTCGAAACCAAAAGGGCCATTTTATGGTAAGGATGTAAATTATGTTGGTGTTATTTATATGGATATGTATATATATATATATATGCATGTGAGCATAAAAAGTATGTTATTTGATTGTTGTTGAAAGATGATTGGGAAATGATGTTGGATTATTCTTGTGCATGGTTGGATTATGTTGAATTGTGAAGGGATTTGGTATTGATGATGTGGTATTGAAATGATGATTATATATATATATATATATATATATATGTATATACACATAAACCTATTGTTCAAGTTGGTTTTTGGAATGTTTTGCAAATATTGGTTGTATGGAATTATGGAAGAGAATTGTGGTGTTGGGTTGCTAATACTAGATGCCAAACATTTCATTGTAGATAAGTGATTTGTAAAGGTGGAAAATTGTGTTGAATTGGTATCTGAATCTACAACGAGGTATGTAAAGCATACTCTAACAATGTTCTTTGGCATGAAAACACCAATGTTCCATCAAATAAGATTCCGAGGTTGTCCAAAAACATGTATTGTTCTACATTACCTACGAAGTTGTTTCCATTCTATAAAGAATAAAAATGTTTCATTGATATACCAAAAGGCTCCTATTTCATTGTTGTGATATTGATGATTCTGAAACACATTGTTGATGTACCAATGAGTCTTTATAACATCGTTATTGTATAGAAGGTCTATTACATGATTCCTATTGATGTATCATTGTTCCAAAGGTACTATATTGGCATGAACACTAATGTAATAATCTCAAAAGCTTTTGAACTAAGTTATTGGAAAGATCTCTTATGTGTGTTACTTGATATACGTGTGGGTGGTATCCCAGGGGCATAAGCCTAGCATGGGTCGATCCCTATTTATGTGTTTATGGGTAGTATCCCAGGGGCATAAGCCTACCATGGGAAAATCCTAGTTGATATGTACTGAAGGCAGCCTAATGGTCATAGTACGGTACAGTATTGATTATTGTTAGGTGGTTGGAGGTTCGGGAGGAGGAGGTAATGGCGAATGATAATTGTAAAGAATGAAATGAACGAATGTATACCGTTCCACAAATGTGTTTGAATTCAAGAACCCAATTCAGATTAATGATAATGTACATGATCCTAAAAGTGTTTATGAAGTGTGGTTCACTTCTATTATGATTTATTCACTTGCGTATGATTTTCTTGATTCCCCATATCACATATGATTATTTACAGCTTTACATACTCAGTACATATTTCGTACTAACGTCCCTCACGGGGGACCTGCATTTCATGCTGCAGGCACAGGTGCTTCAGCTCACTCACAGCATAGATAGGAGCCAGGTCATACAACTATTGTTGGTGAGCTCCAATTTGCTTCGGAGCTTTCCGAGTCGGTTCCTTATGTTTTGTCATTGTACAGGAGTCGTGTGTGGGTGGGGGTTTGTCCCGACCCTAGTTATGTCATGTATATCCTAGAGGCTTTGTAGACATAAGGAAGGGTAAAGTCATGGAAGTTTATATAGTCATGTTATATTTGTATATGTGGTGGCCCCGACGGTCAAGTGTTATATATATATATTTGTGCGTGTTGTGCTGATACAGGTAATTAGATTCTTCTATATGCAACGAAGTGCTGTCCAAATTTTTGGTGACATGTAAGTGAAAGTACAGGTATTTGAACGGGTTCTCCCGGGCCTTCTCAGCTTCGGGTGCCAGTCCGGCCCGATGGGATTTTGGGGCGTGACAAAAGTGGTATCAGAGAGGTTCGTCCTAGTAAGTCTACAAAGTCGTGTCTACGTAGAGTCTTGTTTATCGGTGTGTTGTGCACCACATCTATAAATAGGAGGCTATGGACATTTAGGAATTGTTTCTTTTCTTCATGTCTTAGGTCGTGCGATAGAGCTTATATTGTATATGAAGTCATAGTTGACCACTGAATCAGTTTGTTTCTCTTATTATAGTAATGATGCCGGTTACCAGAAGCAAGAATACCGGTAAGCAAGTAGATGTGGCTGCCGGAGAGGGGACTAGTTAGTCACCCACTATACCAGCTAATCAAAGTGAGGCTCCTGCTGAGCATGCATCAGAAACTTCCCCCAGTCCGGAAGAAATAAGGGGGAGGAGAACTATATCCCCAGAGCCACCTATTAATGCTGTTGATCAAGATCTTAGAAATGCAGTGCAACTTTTGACTCGTATCGTTGCTGGGCAAGCTATTCCTACTGCAAGTCCTAGCGGTATAGATAGGGCGGCTAGTCTTCGAACACAGGATTTTCTTAAGATGGATCCGCCTACTTTTACCGGATCCGATCTTAACGAAGATCCGCAGGACTTTATTGATCAGATCCAAAGGGCCCTAGAGGTGATGCATGTAGCGGGCAGAGAGACAGTGGAGTTAGCCGCGTATAGATTCAAAGGTGAGGCTATATATTGGTATGAAGACTGGAAACGGTCAAGGGGCATTGATGCACCCCCAGCTACTTGGAAAGAGTTCAAAGAGGCATTTATTGATCATTATCTTCCTTATGAGACTCGTCAGGCCCGTGCGGATCAGTTCTTAAATCTTAGATAGGGTCATACAAGTGTGAGGGAGTATAGTCTTCGATTTAATTCCTTGTCGAGATATGCTCCTAATGTTATAGCTACTATGGATGACAGATTTCATCGGTATGTGAATGGATTGGATCCGTATTTGGTTAGGGATTGTACTATTGCTGCACTGAATAAAGACATGGATATAGCTAGGATCCAAGCATTTGCACAGAAAATGGAAGATCAGAGGCAAAGAAGAAGAACACAGGAATTTGAAAGCGGATCTTCTAAGAGGGCCAGATCTACAGGGCAGTTTATGGCGCCACAGGGAGGTTTTAGACCTCAATTTTCTGCTAGACCACCTAGGCCATTATTTTCTTATTCTGCAGCTAGTGCTCCACCACAGCATCAGGGGTTCAGAGGCAGTCAATTTGGGCAAAGAAGTGAGGGTCATAGTTCAAGATCAGTGGGTTACCAAGGGCAAGGGAATATGAGCCAATCGAGACCTCCTCGAGATCCATGCAATAAATATGGAAGGTATCATTTGGGAGCATGTCGGCTGGGGACCAATGTTTGCTTTTGGTGCGGTATGTCAGGGCATATGATGAGGGAATGCCCACGAAGGGACATAGGGGGTATGGCACGACCTACGGGGTCATTTGTTGCATCATCATCATCGATGCCTTATTCAGGAAGGGGTGCACAACCAATGGGTCGTGTTAGAGGTGATAGAGGAGCCACGAGTTCTAGCGGGGCTCATAATCGTACTTATGCTCTAGCGGATCGACAGAATTTAGAGGCTTCCCCAGATGTGGTTACGGGTACGTTGTCTATATTTTCATTCGATTTATATGCCTTAATTGATACCGGTTCTACATTATCTTATGTTACTCCATTGGTTGCTGGAAAGTTCGAAAGAATACCCGAACTGTTTGTTAAGCCATTTGAAGTGTCCACACCGGTCGGGGAATCTATTATAGCTAGAAGGGTTTATCGAAACTGCATAGTAACTGTTTGTGGTCGTGATACGATGGCTGATCTTGTAGAGTTAGAAATGGTAGATTTTGATGTTATAATGGGTATGGACTGGTTGGCGTCTTGTTATGCCACAATTGATTGCTGCACAAAAAAGGTATATTTCCATTTTCCAAATGAATCAGTCCTTGAATGGAAAGGTGAAATTAGCGCGCCAAGAGGTAGATTTATTTCTTATTTTAAGGCAAGAAGAATGATTTCCAAGGGATACATATATCATTTAGTTAGAGTAAGGGATACAGAAGCGGAGCCACCAACTCTTCACGCTGTTCCGGTGGTAAATGAATTTCCTGATGTATTTCCTGAAGATCTTCCAGGTTTGCCTCCTGAACGAGAAGTAGAGTTTGGTATTGATGTAATACCAGGCACCCAACCAATCTCCATTCCGCCGTATAGAATGGCCCCAGCAGAATTACGAGAATTGAAAGAGCAATTGAAAGATTTGCTAGAAAAGGGGTTCATTAGGCCTAGTATTTCCCCTTGGGGAGCACCAGTGTTATTTGTGCGCAAAAAGGATGGCTCGCTGAGGATGTGTATTGATTATCGGCAATTGAATAAGGTGACTATTAAGAATAAATATCCTCTCCCAAGAATTGATGATTTAGTTGATCAGTTACAGGGCGCCAAGTGCTTTTCTAAGATTGATTTGAGGTCAGGTTACCACCAAGTGAGGGTCAAAGAAAAAGATATACCCAAAACATCTTTCCGAACAAGGTATGGTCATTATGAGTTTCTAGTTATGTCATTTGGGCTAACAAATTGTAACACCCCGTAAATTTTTTCGTACACTTATCGTGATTATATGGAGTCCTAAAGGCTTGCGTATGGGTTAAATTAAGTTTATGGTGTTCGGAAGTATCCCGTCAATAGTTTTATGTGTAGGTATTGGAATAAGCTTTCCAACGATATAAAGTTTTCCAGAAACAGAGAAGTATTTCATATAAGCGAGCACATTCGAAATTTCAAAGCGGTGGCCGGGAAGCCTGTGAACAGTAAATCTGCAGGAAAATTACTGCAGCTAGACAATTTTTTTTGGATCAAATTTAGACGATCATAACTCCTTGTACAAAAAAAACTGTGTGAGCTTCTATATATCGACAAAAATCTCCTAGAGTCTTCTTTCCGATGAAATTGGTTTCATCCAAATCCAATGTCTGAGTAAGGAGCTATACCCATTTTACTACAGCCTATCAAAAAAAAAATAGAATTTTGGGACAGATTTTTGGGTCAACTTTAAACGACCATAACTCCTTGTACAGGAATAACTGAGTGGTATACTTTATATGAAAATGAAATAACTTTGAATTATATTTCCAATGCAATTGGTTTCACCCAAATCCGATACCGGAGCAAAGAGTTATGATCGATTTACTTCAGCCTGTCAAAACTGTCCACTGGGGACAGATTCGGATTTATTTAAATTTTTAGGGCAAAATGGTCATTTTCTATTACCTCTTGGACGAAAAATTGGTATTTATAAACATAAACTTAGCCTCATATATATCATATATCATCCAATTATTAAGAGAAGGTGAAACCCTAGCCTAATTTCAACTTCAAATATTTTGTGATTCAACCGTAGAAAATTCGAATTGGTTCCGTAGTTGTGTTCACCATCTCGAAAGCTTCGAGAAGCACCCCATGGTTATGTAAGGAGGATTCTAAATACAAGAGTTCATTGTTAAGGTATGAATATTGTTTATTCTTGATTCTTATCCATGAATAAGTATTGATAAGGGATTATGAGTATTGTCTTGATGTTAGAAGATAACTAGAAACATAGTTATGAATTGTTTTGTATAAATTGTTAGTAGTAAATTATGGAAGTTGTTGTATTGGATTATGGAGGATGAATTGTGGTGATATATCATTATATTAGTGGTTATGTATGCCTAGTGATCATGTTGGTATTGGATGGTGATTAAGAGGGGAAATAAAGGCTAAGAGTGATGTTGAGGGATATTGCATGAAAATGCATGATATGTGAATGTAATAAGAGTATAAGAGGATGTATGTAGCACTCTTATTGATGAGTTAAAGGATTACTTCCTAGACATTATTTGGTGAAGTTAATACCTAAATGGTAAGGTTTGGTTGCTAATACTAGTTTGCCACAAATGACTTATTGTAGATAAGTGTTCGAAGAGTACGGGAAGTCAAGTTGGACTTGTATTGAAGTGGTTATATCAAGGTATGTAAGACATACTCTATCTGATCTTTGGCATGAATAATGACCCATGGAACTCTCAAGTAAGCTTCCAACATTGTCCTACGACACATGACACATAATAACATCATATGATCTTCGACACTACCAATTGAACTTGTTTTCACTTTTAAGATGTCCGGCTAGTCAAAAAAAATGTCCATATACTATTGTTGACTCCGAGATGGTTTAATGAGGTATCCATGATTCTCTACTTAATTTTCATGATATTGATTACCTATTTACATGTTTTTCCTATTGAGGTATCATGGTTTCAAGTTCCATAAGGTGTGACCACAAAGTAACCAATCTCAAAGATTAATTGAATTAAGAAATGGAATGTCTTTATTTTAAATTGATGATATGATATATTGTATTAGTACCACTGATCAGTTGGCCATTGTATTATAAAGATTATGTATATATGCTATTCCAGGGGTGGTCCCTGATGTATTGTATTAGTACCACTGATCAGTTGGCCATTGTATGACATATGTTATGTATTGATAAGGAATACGGGAAGTAATGATATGAAAGTAATGTGCAGGTATCCCATCAGCTCTTTTAAGTGTGGTCTACTCATACTGTTTATTCACTGGTATCTGGGTTCTGTTGATCTGTTGTATCTCATCTTGATACTCACTGCCTTACATACTCAGTACATATTTCCGTACTGACGTCCCTCACGGGGGACCTGTATTCATGCCTGCAGGGAGCCAGGACATTCTGTTGATAGTGGTGAGCTCCAGTTGTTTCGGGGCATCCCAAGTCGTTTCTATATGTATTTTTGGTATTTGTATAAAAGTCTTTTGTGGGCGGGAGTTTGTCCCGACCCTAACTCAGTTGTGTATCTATGTAGAGGCTTTTGTAGACATATTGTACAGCCATAGGAGTGTTTGGTTGATAGACGTGATGGCTCTGACGGCCAATTACTGTTTATATATATATATATGCGTGTCTGCTGGGCTGATACAGGTACTGTTTTCTTCTATTTACAACGAAGTGCTGCCCAAATTTTTAATTTTCATAAGTAATGTAAATGTGAAAGTATAGGTTATGAACGGGTTCTCCCGGGCCTCCTCGGCTACGGGTGCCAGTCCGCTCCAATGGGATTTGGGGCGTGACACAAATGCACCTGCAGCTTTTATGGATTTGATGAATAGGGTGTTTAAGTCATTCCTGGATGTATTTGTGATAGTTTTTATAGATGATATTCTAGTTTATTCTAGATCAGAAGAGGACCATGCCAATCACTTACGACAGACATTGCAGACTCTTCGTGATTGTAAGCTCTATGCAAAGTTCTCTAAATGTGAGTTTTGGTTAAAGTCGGTGGCATTTTTGGGTCATATTGTATCTAGTGAAGGGATAAAGGTTGATGCTCAAAAGATAGAAGCTGTGAAGAACTGTCCAAGGCCCACAACGCCGACGGAGATTCGTAGTTTTCTCGGGTTGGCCGGTTATTATAGGAGGTTTGTTAAAGAATTTTCTTCCATTTCAGCACCCTTAACCAAGCTAACCCATAAAGCATCCAAATTCCAATGGAATGATGCATGTGAGAAGAGTTTTCAAGATTTAAAGAACAAATTGATTTCTACACCCGTGTTGGTACTTCCAGAAGGCACCGAAGGGTATACAGTGTATTGTGATGCTTCCAGAATTGGTTTAGGATGTGTATTGATGCAACATGGTAAGGTAATAGCATATGCTTCTAGACAATTGCGGCCACATGAGAAAAATTATCGTACACACGATCTTGAGCTGGCAGCAGTTATTTTTGCTTTAAAGATATTGCGCCACTACTTATATGGGGTTCACGTTGATATATATACTGACCATAAGAGCTTGCAAAATATTTTTAATCAGAAGGATCTAAATTTAAGGCAGCGGAGATAGCTTGAACTATTAAAGTACTACGATGTTGATATCTTTTACCATCCAGGGAAAGCAAATGTGGTAGCTGATGCGTTAAGTCGTAAGGCTATGATGGCGCCTATAGAAAGGCAAGGGATGGTTAAAGATCTTCACCAGTTAGCTAGTTTGGGAGTTCGCCTTCTTGAAACCCTGAATAAAGATCTTATCGTACATAATGCTGCGGAATCTTCATTAGTAGCTGAAGTGAAAGAGAAGCAATATGCAGATCCTATTTTATTACAGCTGAAGGAGAACGTTCAGAGTGGTGCGACCAAGGCATTTGAGCTTACGCGAGAAGGAGTACTTCAGTACCAAAACCGATTGTGTGTGCCGGATGTAGACGGGCTAAGAAAGAAGATTATGACAGAGGCATATTTTTCAAGGTATTCCATTCATCCAGGATCAACCAAAATGTATCAAGGTTTGAAAGATATGTATTGGTGGAATGACATGAAGAAGAGCATTGCAGAATTTGTAGCTGAATGTCCAAATTGTCAAAGAGTTAAAGTTGAGCACCAAAAACCCGGAGGCTATATGCAATGCATAGATCTTCCAATTTGGAAGTGGGACATGATCAACATGGATTTTGTTACAGGTTTGCCTCGTACAGCTCGGAAATTTGATTCTATATGGGTGATTGTGGATAGGCTTACTAAATCCGCACATTTCTTACCCGTTAAGACCACTTACACAGTTGAAGAATATTCGAAGCTGTATGTTAAAGAAATAGTCCGCAAACTTTTGGAAGTCTTTCCAACGGAGTTTGGGAACACAAGTGAATCTGAGTACAACTTTTCACCCTCAGACAGATGGACAAGCAGAGCGCACCATTCAAACACTTGAAGATATGCTACGAGCATGTGTTATAGATTTTAAAGGCAGCTGGGATGATCATTTACCTCTTATTGAGTTTGCCTACAATAATAGCTATCATTCAAGTATCAAAATGGCACCATATGAAGCTTTATATGGGAGGAAGTGTAGATCACCAATAGGATGGTTCGAAGCGGGTGAAACTCTTATGTTCGGACCGGATCTTGTGTATCAAGCCATAGAAAAAGTTAAGGTGATTCAGCAACGGTTGAAAACAGCCCAAAGTCGACACAAGTCATATGCGGATAGTAGAAGAAGAGGGCTAGAATTTTCGTTAGGCGATTGGGTATTTTTGAAGGTATCGCCAATGAAAGGGGTGATGAGATTTGGCAAGAAAGGAAAGTTGAGTCCACGATATATAGGCCCGTATAAGATTATTCGAAGATGTGGGCAAGTTGCTTATGAATTAGAGCTACCCCAGGAACTCTCATCAGTGCATCCAGTATTTCATGTATCGATGCTTCGAAAGTGCATCGGAGATCCGTCCCTTATTACTTCTATTGAAGATTTGCAAGTAACAGAAGATCTTACCTATGAGGAGATGCCTATTGCTATATTAGATCGTCAAGTTAAGAAGATGAGAAATAAAGAAGTAGCATCGGTGAAAGTACTTTGGAGAAATCAACAAAGGGAAGAGATTACATGGGAAGCTGAGGAAGCAATGAAATCTAAGTACCCTCATTTGTTCAAAGATGAAGAGGAAGTTCAAGAAACGGAGTTAGAACATTAACAAGTAAGTTTTTTGTTTATATATGCATAGTTTTTGGTTGAATAACTACGCTAACATTCGAGGACGAATGTCCTAAAGGGGGGAAGGATGTAACACCCCGTATTTAAGTACATGTATTGGCGTATTCAAGTACGTGATTGGTCTTATTTATATGGAATTAATTTTTTATTTTATTTATACCGGAATTTGCCCGTCGATGGTTCCATACGAAGGTTATTGAATAAGCTTTCCAACGATATAAAGATTTCCAAAAATGGATAAGTCTCGGATATAATCGAGCACGTTCGAAACTATAAAACGGTGGCCGGTATATGGTGAATAGTAAATGTGCAGGAAAATTTCCTGCACACAAACTACTGAGGCCTGCCAGTTTTTTGGGTCGACTTTGAACGATCATAACTCCCTTAATATAATTAACTGGGAGAGCTACCACATATCAAAAGAAATATCTTTGAGTCTTCTTTCCAATGAAATTGGTTTCATCCAAATCCAACGTCTGAGTAAGGATTTATACTCGTTTTACTTCAGCCTCTCAAAACAGTTTTTAAGGGTCAACTTCAAACGATCATAACTCCTTGTACAGGACGAACTGGGTGGCCTAATTTATATGAAATGAAATCCCTTTGAATTATCTATCCAACGATACCAATTTCACCCAAATACGATATTGGAGAAAAGAGTTATGTCCGATTTACTTTAGCCTGTCAAAACAGTCCACCATGGACAGATTCGGATTTACTTAAATTTTTAAGGGCAATATGGTCATTTTCCATCACCTCATGGACGAAAATTGGTCATTATATACATATAATTAGTCTCATATCCATCAATTATCATTAAATTATTGAAAATAAGAAAACCTAGCCTAATTTCAACTCCAATTATCTTGTGATTCAACCGTAGAAAATCCAAATTGATTCCGTAGTTGTGTTCACCGTCTCGAGGGCTTCGAGAAGCACCCCTTATTTGTGCCAACAAGACGTCGAAACCAAAAGGTCCATTTTATGGTAAGGATGTAAATTATGTTGGTGTTATTTATATGGATATGTATATATATATATATATATATATATATATATGCATGTGAGCATAAGAAGTATGTTATTTGATTGTTGTTGAAAGATGATTGGGAAATGATGTTGGATTATTCTTGTGCATGGTTGGATTATGTTGAATTGTGAAGGGATTTGGTATTGATGATGTGGTATTGAAATGATGATTATATATATATATATATATATACACATAAACCTATTGTTCAAGTTGGTTTTTGGAATGTTTTGCAAATATTGGTTGTATGGAATTATGGAAGAGAATTGTGGTGTTGGGTTGCTAATACTAGATGCCAAACATTTCATTGTAGATAAGTGATTTGTAAAGGCGGGAAGTTGTGTTGAATTGGTATCCGAATCTACAACGAGGTATGTAAAGCATACTCTAACAATGTTCTTTGGCATGAAAACACCAATGTTCCATCAAATAAGATTCCGAGGTTGTCCAAAAACATGTATTGTTCTACATTACCAACGAAGTTGTTTCCATTCTATAAAGTGTAAAAATGTTTCATTGATATACCAAAAGGCTCCTATTTCATTGTTGTGATATTGATGATTCTGAAACACATTGTTGATGTACCAATGAGTCTTTATAACATCGTTATTGTATAGAAGGTCTATTACTTGATTCCTATTGATGTATCATTGTTCCAAAGGTTCTATATTGGCATGAACACTAATGTAATAATCTCAAAAGCTTTTGAACTAAGTTATTGGAAAGATCTCTTATGTGTGTTACTTGATATACGTGTGGGTGGTATCCCAGGGGCATAAGCCTAGCATGGGTCGATCCCTATTTATGTGTTTATGGGTGGTATCCCAGGGGCATAAGCCTAGCATGGGTCGATCCCAGTTGATATGTACTGGAGGCAACCTAATGGTCACAGTACGGTACAATATTGATTATTGTTAGGTGGTTGGAGGTTCGGGAGGAGGAGGTAATGGCGAATGATAATTGTAAAGAATGAAATGAACGAATGTATACCATTCCACAAATGTGTTTGAATTCAAGAACCCAATTCAGATTAATGATAATGTACATGATCCTAAAAGTGTTTATGAAGTGTGGTTCACTTCTATTATGATTTATTCACTTGCGTATGATTTTCTTGATTCCCCATATCACATATGATTATTTACAGCCTTACATACTCAGTACATATTTCGTACTGACGTCCCTCACGGGGGACCTGCATTTCATGCTGCAGGCACAAGTGCTTCAGCTCACTCACAGCATAGATAGGAGCCAGGTCATACAGCTATTGTTGGTGAGCTCCAGTTTGCTTCGGAGCTTTCCGAGTCGGTTCCTTATGTTTTGTCATTGTACAGGAGTCGTGTGTGGGCGGGGGTTTGTCCCGACCCTAGTTATGTCATGTATATCCTAGAGGCTTTGTAGACATAAGGAAGGGTAAAGTCATGGAAGTTTATATAGTCATGTTATATTTGTATATGTGGTGGCCCCGACGGCCAAGTGTTATATATATATATTTGTGCGTGTTGTGCTGATACAGGTAATTAGATTCTTCTATATGCAACGAAGTGCTGTCCAAATTTTTGGTGACATGTAAGTGAAAGTACAGGTATTTGAACGGGTTCTCCCGGGCCTTCTCGGCTTTGGGTGCCAGTCCGGCCCGATGGGATTTTGGGGCGTGACAATTTTCAACCTACCAAGTCACCTTTGAGGTCCCTACACTCAACCTACTAAGTAACCAAGCATAACCACATTCAAAACAAAATAAACACCTCTAAAATCCCCACACTTAATCATTTTCAACCTACCAAGTCACCTTTAAAGTCCCTACACATTCAAAACCAAGCCTTGAGGTTTCATACCAAATGATACAAGATCAAGTTCACAATACAAGAAACAAGCAACAACAAGACCAATAATATGTCAATAACAATGCTAGTGAATCGAACAAGGCCACACACGGCT
This sequence comes from Capsicum pubescens, assembly GCA_030864215.1. NCBI lineage: Eukaryota > Viridiplantae > Streptophyta > Magnoliopsida > Solanales > Solanaceae > Capsicum > Capsicum pubescens. The sequence goes on from CM061549.1 coordinate 59,884,206, forward strand.
TCACTAGACTTCAATATGAACAATAACAAGAAGATAACAACAATGCTAGTGAATCGAATAAGGCCACGCATGGCTTCACTAGACTTCAATATGAACAATAACAAAATAAAGAGAAATCAACTTACCTTTGCTTGGACTAAATTAAAGAGAAAGAGATAAGCGGTCACTTATAAAATAACAAAGCAATCCTTTTTCCGAATTCGGATTCTGTCAAACAATAAAATTATTAGAAAGAATAATCTTCGGCTTAAACAATTGCAAAAATAATTTAGTAAAAGCTATCACATTTATGACTTTTCTTTCGACTAACAACAACAATGGTGCATGAGTTTAAAATCATGCACCATTCGCCCTCGGAAATATCTTGTTTCTAGAAAAATATAAAGACTAAAGCAATTTACAAGAAAAGTTGACTGAAGTAATCCCACATGTCAAAAAGAATCATCAATTTACGGAACCAAGACTCAAACTTTCTTGAATATGAACGAACCCCTGTAATTATATTCTCATAGGTTGGACTTGCTCACCCAACTCACAACAGAAAAAAAAGGGGAAACGGTGATAACCTTTTCTCATACAACCCGCAAAAACAAGAAGTAATAAAGTTGCAAAACACACAAGAAGAGAGACAAGCAAAAGTAATGAAACGATAACGCTACTTACTCGTCAACAATTCAACATTCTAATGAAGTACAAAATCAAACTCAACATAAATTTAAAAAATAATAATAAAGCTCCACTAATTCGAGCTTCTAACGAAGCTTAAAGTTAAAATCAACACAAATTTGACAAACAAAACAACAAATCTCGGACAACTCAAGCTTCTAATGAAAAATTTGATAAAAAAACAACAAATCTCGAACAACTCAAGCTTCTAATGTGTGTTAGTCAAAATGGGTAGTTAAGAGAAGAAGTGAACAACGTACTTGTGTGTGTGGAGTCGCCGGAGGTTGATTTGCCGTCGCCGTAGGAGCTGTGTATGTGTGTGTCGTACGCACTCTGTGTGTGTGTGTGTGTTTTTCGGGTTGTTTGTGTGTGTGTTGGGGTTGTTTGTGTGTGTTTTGTTGTGTTTTGGGTTTAATATTTAGATGGGTATAGAGTCGGGTCGAATTGAAATTAGTAATTTTTATTTTATTTTCAGAAAACCGATCACATGTGATCGGTTTTTACAAAATTATTTCTGAAATAAAATATGTGTTCAATTTAGTTTTAAAAAAATTACTATAAAAAAACTATTAATGCGTATAAATTAAAATTAATTTTTAACAAATTAAAATTATTGGCTAATTAACTTTTAAATACGATATTATATATATATATATATATATATATTATATATATATATACCTCGTAATACTTATAATCGGATAAATTATTAATTACTTGTTTCACCTATACTCAGATAAATTATCGGTTAGTTTAATATTTTATGTCATTATAATATACCTTCACTACATAATATGTATGTATACTATATATATACCTATACATACACACATATAAAGACTATCGACTATATAATGTTCTAAATATGTACTATATACATCACATACGTACACGAGTATATTACCTTGTAATATAATGCGACGTATTTCGTATACATACTTTGACGAGTTATCAATTAATTTGACTAGCTTACATTAATATCACATCAACGTACAGTATATTATTACTTCGATCGTTTTAAATCAAGGTATTCATTATTTTTTGGTAGATTCTGCTAGTTTTTGACTACATCGTTCATCGATCGATCACTACATCATATACATATATATATGTGTGTATATATATCAACTCTCGAATACGTATCATATACTTCACATACACGATTTTATTACCCCATAATAATACACAACTTATTCCACATATACTCAGATGAATTATCGGTTAGTTTATCTTATGTCATTATACCTTCACTACATAATATGTATATATACTATATATATACCTATACATACACACACATATACACACTATCTACTATATATATCAAGTTCTAAATACGTACTACATATACGTACACGAGTGTATTACCCCGTAATATTATGCGACATATTTCGTATACATACTTTGATGAGTTATCGATTATTTTGACTAACTTACATTAATATCACATCAACGTACATTATATTATTACTTCGATCCTCAATAGTATCATATATATGAATGTATCATTCAAAATATTTTGATATATACATTCAGTTATCTAGTTTTTGATTACTGCATACGTCACTACACGAGATATACGTATATATACATATATTTAATTGTCTATCAGCTTTTAAATACGTACTATAAACATCAAATATACGATTTTACTATCCCATAATAATATACAACGTATTTCACAAATACTCAGATGAATTATCGATTACATTATCTTATGTCATTAATATACCTTCACTGTATAATATATATATATATATATATACATACACACACATATACACTCTATCGACTACATCAAGTTCTAAATACGGACTATATATATCACATACGTACACAAGTATATTATCCAATAATATAATGTGATATGTTTCTTATACATACTTAGATGAGTGGTCGATTAATTATATTTGATTAGCTTAATATAATATTAGGTTTTGACTACATCGTTCATCAATCGATCACTACATGATATATATATATATATATATATATATAAAGATATTTATGTATATGAACTCTTGAATGCGTACTATATATATCACATCCACAAGTATATTACCTTATAATAGACCACGTTCATTATATTTTGATGAATTATCGATTATATATTACATTATTATGACTGAAATAGTAACATAATATCATTATCTAAACGGTATGATATGTATATACACATATTCATTATACAAAGATTATGCATGTTTAACGTCATTTAACGTGTATAAAAAGGAAAATATTTATTTTATATATTGAAACATAAGTAAAAGATAAAGATTATGTTTAACGTATTTTGTTTATTTTGTTTGATATATTTTTTAGTGTAATTTTTTCACAAAATTTAAGAATGATTGATTTTTATTATTATTATACTTGTTATCGACTACGTGTGATCAGTGTAATTTAAAAAAATTATATATATATTAGATTATATATATAATTATTTTTAATGAAAATAATATATATATATTTGATTACATAAATGTAATTATTGGTCACTAAAAATTCTTTACTTTTTATTTTTTTAGTTCAAAAACTGACCACAAGTGGTCGGTTTTTTAAAAATATTTTTTTAAAAAAAAAATAAAAAAATCGACCACTAGTGATCGTTTTTTTTTTAAAAATAAATTTAAAAAGATTTTTTTCGAAAATATTTTTTAACTATATATTTTTTTTAAAACCGCCAAAAGTGGTCGGTTTTTTTATTTTTTTAAATTTTTATTTGTAACATAATTAATAATTAATATAAAAATTATTGAAATAATTATTTTGAAATTTTAAATATAAAAGCGACCTTATGTGGTCGCTTTTACTTAATTTTTTTTAAAAAAAAAACATAAAAAAAATGACCACAAGTGGTCGGTTTTTTCTGACCACACTGTGTGGTTGTTTTTTAGTAGTGTATCACCCTTAATTAATTATTATAAGTCATCTAAGTATTAAAAAATTAATAATATGTAATAAAAAAGGTAAAATAGACATAAATGATAAATTAACTCTTGACGTTTTAAATTAATTGGACATCTTATATGAGGTGTAGTTAAAAAAAAAATTCACAAGTATTTTTTTTATAGTAATTTTGCTTTATCACTTCTAATTAATTATTAGGAAAAAGACATATCCCCCCCCCCCCTCCCTAAAATTGCAACGAAAGCTCACTTTAGTCATTAAATTTAACCTGTAATTATTTACCCTTCTAAACAACTTTTAAATAAATTTTTTACCACCCTACAAAAATTATACCACTCTCACTATGGAGAGTGCATCACACTCGCGCCACATTGGATCCATGTCGTAGCCACGTCAAAGACACATAAATAAATTATTTTTTTAAAATAATAATAATAATATATATATATATATATATATATATATTATATTATATTAAAAAAAAACTCATCCCTCCCCCACCCCTCCAACACTCCACAAACCCCCAGCTCCCCCTTCCTCCCCCCACCCCCGACGTTATTGTCCCCACCCCTTCCCCACCCCAACGCCCCCCAATCAAGAAACTTACCCATTTCATTTGCCATATTCTTTTACTCTCAATTCTCAAACAACCCCCAAATCAAAACAAGATTAAAACAACAACAAAAAGTGCAGATTGTTTCACAAAAGAGTAATAAGAAAAAATAGTGGCATGTGATTTTTGAAAAGAAAATTAAGATAAAAATGATCGAAAAATATAACAGAGACAAATCAGTGCAATAAGCTTATAAATTGAAGAGAGGCAGATTTTGGAAAGTGTGGAAGGGAGTGTATGGATTTGAATTTTGGAGAGAAGAAAGAGAGAGAGCACCCCTGATGTTGCTTTATTTAACTTATATTTTTTTTCGATTAAATTTGTGTTTTTCTTGTCAGTTGTTGTTTGAAATTAGAAGCAAGTTTGTTGGATTGATGTTGTTATATTTGATTTGTGTTTTTCCTTGTTTCGTCTGTTTGAAATTAAAATCAAATTTAATGGCTAAAGTGGTGGGGTGTGAGAAAGAAGAAGACATGAGGTGGTGGGGTGTGTGGAAGAAGAAGACATGGGGGTGGTGTGGGGTGTGAGGAAGGAGGGGGGGGGGGAAATAATGGTTAAAAATATTAAAGTGGGCCCCACTAAAAAAAATTTATACTTTTTTTTTACTAAAACTCGCTTCGATTTTTTTTGTCACGTCAGTTGTTAAGGGAGCAAAATAATACACTTTAAAGTTCATAAGGGGGGGGGGGGTAAATAATTACAAGTTAAGTTTAATGGCTAAAGTGAGTTTTCGTTGCAACTTTAGGGAGGAAAACATGTCTTTTCTCTAATTATTATGAGTCATTTAAGATATATTTGCTTTGCTACTTCAATCGTTTGGTTGACTTTTGAAATCATATCAGTGTTGCTTAAATTGAAATAGAAGAAAAAGTATTATAAATCACAATAATTAAAAACATAAATTATTTTTAAAATATAATTGACTATCAGTGCCACAAAAGTTTGAACAAAGGGAGTATAATAAATTACAATAGCTAACAACTTAAAATAGTAAATTACAATGCCAAAAAAGTATTATAAAGTACAATAGCTAACGAATTAAAAAATCTAAAAATATATTAACAGTATAATTGATTATCGAAATTTTAATTTAATTATTTTATTTAACTTGTTATATATTTGAAATTGTGTAAAACATATTACAAATTACAATAATTAATAATTTATTTTGTAGAAATTGGGATAGAGGGATATTACTTTAAAATTACGTAGAAAGTCGTATAAATCATAATATAATTAACAACTTAAAATATCTAAAACAATATAACAAATTTGATTGGCTTTCTCAAATATTTTATTAGTGTCACATAAATTGGGACAAAAAGAATAGCATATAATATCTAAAAATTATATAAAAGTACTATAAATCAATAACTAATTACGTAAACTATTTAAAACTATACAAAAAAAATTATTTACTTTTCAAATTTTATCCATAACACATAAATTGAGATAAATTTATTGGGCCCGTACTGGCACGAATTTTGATATCTAGTATGAGATAAAAGTGAATAATTTGGTTGAACATAAATAAATAGAGAAAAGACAAAAGACATTTTTAAAATTATTTTAAATTTTTAAAAAGATACTTTTTTTTACTCCACAAAATTAATTATGATCAAATTAAATAACCCAACTCTTTGGACTCAAACATTGCGCGTGTCATACACTTTTTTTTTTAAATATTATTATAATTAATTTAATTTTTAATAAAGGTCGAATTTATCCGACCCGCTTTCGCTTTTTACTTTTTACTCTCCTTCTAAATATTTATTTTTCATTTTATCTCTTCGGCTAATGAAATCCCTAGGGGTCGTTTGGTTGGGAAATTGTTATCCCGGGATTACTCGGGATAACTTATCCCACCATGTATATGGGATAAGTTATCCTATCACTATGGGAAAAATGGTGAGATAAGTTATCCCACCATGGATTAATCCCTCCGACCAAACAAGAAATTTAAGTGATCTTTTATTTTATCCCGGGATAACTTATCCCTTGGATTACTTATACCTCACACCAAACGACCCCTTAGAAAATTCGATAGTCAACCTATAACTCATACTGACAGTGAGCAATTTTTATTTTTGGTGGTTTAAATATTGGGATTTTATTCAGGCAAAATGGTTCGATGGACCCCTGTACTATGTCCGTTTTGTAATGTGGACACTCCTACTTATATGTTTGTCATCTGGATCCTTGAACCCATTAAAAAGTAATATTTTAAACCCTTTGACCGTTGATCGGACCTATGTGGCATTAAAATGGCTGACTAGGACAAAGTGTGTGCAGGCACGCGCCTAGGGTGCGAGTGGGGGTATTTTTTTGATCAATTTTATATTAAAATAATTTAAAAAAAAATAAAAAAGTCCCCCAAAGCTTTTTCAATTTAAATATATTTTTAAAAATTAAAGTCCCCTCCCCTCCCCCCTCCACCCCCGCCCCCAGAAACCACCAACCACCATTGCAGCCCCCAAAGCTTCCACAATCGTCCTCCCCTCCCCCCACCCCCACCCCAACCCAACCCAACCCCAACCCCCTAAACCTTTTTTCTTTGCACTGAAATACAACATGGAGTTCGTAATTCATCGACATTTTTCATAATTCCTCGAAGAAGTGAGATTTTGGAGGGTTTTCAATTTTGGATAAAGAGATAGAGAGATTAAAAAGTAATATGATAGTGTTGGTTGTTTCTATTGGTGGTGGTTCACTGGTTGTTCGCCGGAGTTGAATTTCTGATGAAGGATGATTGAAAGAGGAAGAAATCGAGAGAAAAGGGGAAGATCCATTTCTCAATGTCTCTTATAACACTTACAATGAGAAATCGCTGCCTCAATTGACCCTTCAAATCTCTGTAGTTGCACTACTACTTCTTTTAAGAAAATTCAACTCATAAAATCCATTAGAATTCAATGAAAATGATGATGAAGATGAACCATTAGATGATGAAGAAGAGCCATTGATGTTGGTGAATTATCTGTACATTTTCCAATATGGCCAAAAGGGGCGCTGGAGATGGAGAATTATCCGATTGATTTGGAATTTTATGTTCATGGTGTGTCAAAGTTTTTTTTTTTTTGAATAATTGATCTGTAAAAGTTTTTTTGACTGATGATGAAAATGTTGTGACTGATTTTGACAATTCTTGGCATTTTGAGTCCAAATTCACCATTCTTGAATAAAAAGGCAATTTTTATGTGTTTTGTGTTCATGGGTGTCAAAGTTTTCTTTTTTTTTTTGATAATTGATCTGTAAAGATTAATTTTTTTTTAAAAAAATTTGACTGATGAAGAAAATGCTATGACTGATTTTTGATTATTCTTGGCATATATTTTATAATTTTTTTTACAATTTATAAAAGAATTTTATTTAATTAAATTTATTTTTAATATTTAATTTCTTTTGTAGAATTTTAAAAATGACATCAAATTTAATGTAATACCTAAATTTGACGTGGAAGCTGACGTGGCAGACGTGAAAGCTGACGTGGCAGACGTGAAAGCTGACGTGGGGCGAGTGTGTTACACTCAACAAAAAAGTGTTTAAAATGTTACCTTTTAATAAGTTCAAGGGTTCAGATGACAAACATGTAAGTAGGAGTATCCACATTACAAAACGGACATAGTACAAGGATCCATCGAACCATTTTGCCTTTTGTTAATTCTTGTTAACTTCGATGTTGTTTGGAATATAATTTGATTTAATGAGTTTTTGTTTCTTATTATATTATCTTTCTCTCTTTATATTGGCTTTTTATTCTGCATGGCTTCAAATTCTGTAATAGGTTAATATTTTGATTTCATATATTTTAAGTAAAATAAGAAGAAATTGAAACATAATAGATGGAAATTTATCAGCTTTGATGAGGAGAGTTTTTTTGAATTGTTGTACAAGTTTCTTCCAATGGCTATTTTAATAGATAATGGGGAAAGAAGAGAAGATAGATGTATGGAGAGAATTAAATTATTCATTATACGTGAGTTAATTTAGGGCCCGTTTGGCCATGCAATTTTTTTCCTTTTTTTCGGAAATTTTTTTCGGAGTTGGAAATTGTGGTGTTTGGCCATGAAAATTCAGAAAATAATTCCGAAAATTTTTTCTGAAAAGGAAAAACAGGTTATTGTTGTTTTCACAATTTTCCAACTCCAATTTCAACTTTTATTAGTATTTCATATAACTCCAACCTTTTAAATTTTTACATAAAACTCTCCTTATAACATTACTTTTTCAATATTACGTATAGAGCAGTTTTAAAGAATAAGATAATTATAATTTCAAACATAATGTTATCCTAATTAATATATATCTCTTTTTCTCTCTCATCATTATTTTTATCCCTTATTTAATTTTCTCCCTTATTTAAGACATTATTTTACTGTTAATTTATATTTATACCCATAAATATATAAAGTATTATATTTATAATAGAAATATACAAAGTATGTTATATATAAAGTTTATACCATGTATATACCATATACACACATATATAAATATACAAAGTATTAAGAAACATACTAAGCATAATTATAATATAAATATACAAAGCATGTTATATATGAAGTTTATATCATGTATATACCCCATATACACATATATAAAAATACAAAGTATAAAGAACAACTCATCATTTCCTATTTTTTAGGAACGGAAAATGAAGGAAATAAATTAAATAAATTCCTAAAAAAATAAATTTGTTTGAAAGATAATATTTGTTACCTAAAAAATCGGAAGCAATGATCTGTTAATATAACATCCATATTTAAGATTTTCAAATATGAGAAACGGCTATTAATGTAAATATTATATATGTCATAATTGAAATTCATTAAATATGGCCATGTATATTTCATTATTTTTATAATAGTGGCTAATTGTGTTCTTTTGCCATTAGTAGGTAAATTTTAGTTGAGTGATTTTGATAGTTTGTAAAAGTTAGGGCATAAAATCATATTTAAAAAAGTTTTTTCAAAAGTCAAAAAAAAAAATATCAAAAAAGACATGGTCAAACACAACTCCAACTCCAACTCCGAAATTTTTTAGTTTTCATGGCCAAACGGCTACTTAATTGGGGCAACAATTTTTACTCACTCACGCACTCCTCTAACGTGTTGAAACAACTGATGAGAAAATGGATCAAAAAGGGGTAATGACCGTAACTATTTTTGTGGGATAATAGGATCCCGCAAACTTTAAGTGTCTTTTGTCTAATTTGATCAAACTTTAGGGGGTACGTTATATCTTTCCTCAACAAAAATATAAAATGTAATACCTAAATGTGTTTTTTAATTTGACGTCCGCTAATATTTATGTCCTTCAATTTTGGATGTGTATAAATAGGTATTTAAACAATTATAAAATTGAATTAATAGATACATACATTCTACCTAATAAATTGAGTGAGAGGCGTGTATTCTTAACAACAACATGCGTTCTACCTTAATGCACGCATTTTACATGGCAAGTATAGGCAATTTGCGTAGCACTTCAAAATATTTGGAATTTACTTTTAGTACTTTAGACAAGCGTAACTTTTAATCTATAAAAATTTTTGTGGTACATCATATATTAATAATATTTCTTGTTGCTTAGGGGAAAAGAATAAAAGGGAGCCTTTATTTAAGTTGCTAACATTTGATAAGTTCCTGAACCACCACATGCGTTCTACCTTAATGCACACATTTTACATGGCAAGTAAAGGCAATTTGCGTAGCACTTCAAAAAATTTTAAACTTATTTTTAATACTTTTGACGAGCGTAACTTTTAAATTATAGAAAATTTCGCGGTACATCATATATTAAAAATATTTGTTGCTGTTTAGGGGAAAAGAATCAATGGGAGCCTTTACAGTTGCTAACATTTTTTAAGTGGGTCATAAGCTTTAGCTACATTTTATAAGATTCTCTCTTTGGCCGACCCCATGAATAGAATCAATTCATCACCGATGTACACAATTAACCCAATTGGCACTACCAATATCCCTCCAGAACCTCCCGATCACTGTTACGACGTGGAAATCGAAGGTAACAAGGAGACATCTTTCAAGGACACCCTCCTCAACAAAAATAAAGAAATCAACCACTCCTAAAGCATCTACAACGGAGAACTCCTCGATTCCCTATTACACTATCCGACGATGAGAAACACAGAATTTATCAACCTTGAATTATTCTCACGTCCGCAAATGGGAGCCAAACTTCGTCCCCCATAGAGCCCCCTAAGACATAGCTCTATATGGGTACGCCTTCCTCAGCTTCCAATCGAATTCTATGACAAACATATCCTTGAAAAAGTCGGAAGGAAACTGGGAATGCTGCTGAAAATCAGCACTTGCACCTCGACCACACTACGTGGAAGATCTGCAAGAATATGTGTCCAAGTACTTCTAGAAAACGCGGTTAAAGCACGTATCACGATTGGTTCCCACCGACGACTGGTAGTATAGGAAGAGAGAATAAATTGTGTACTAGTTGCGGCATATTGGGACATACTCTCAAGGGTTGCCCTACTCAACCACCAAACACAATCTGATAGTCCCACCACCTCCAAGGCCACCCATGCCCCTACTCCCAACGACCGGTAAGTCGTGGCTTTCCCAAAATGCAAATCACCATCAAATCAACGAACCCGGTAGAGCCACGATGTCCATATCACAGTACAGGTAAAAATTTTTGACAAAAACTTAGGTACGTTCTCTAACCCGACTTTAGCCCAACAAAAAAGTGGACGAGGATAGGAACGTGACCCAAATATCATCTTACGTCCCTCCCGCTAAAACTTTGAGAAAAGAAAAGCTGACCAATGTGGGCCTAACCCAACTGACAAAGGACAGTTTATATTTGTTTTTTTCTCTCCTCGGAGAAAGGAACAACCAACATACCCCTTAACGCTAATAAATTTAATTCCCAGAACAATCTACCAGACAGTAATTACACTAGGGCCTCTAGACCCCCTCCCCCCTCCCCGCCCGCCCTACCTCTAATTCTCCATCAGAGACTCCATTAGACCTCTCCGTCTTTGCAACTCCCTCAAAAAAGTACTCTGTCTATGTAATAACTAATCATGTGGGTGAGATAATTAAAGTGACCAAAGAAGTCACATCAATTAACTCCCCCATTATTACAACTATTATAAGGGCCAATGGTCGAAAGTCCAAAATGATACACCTCCCAACTATACCAACTTTTTTAATAGCAACAACCACCATGGAAAACTCGAATGACCAGAACATTCCCCCTCTATGGTCTTCATCTCAGTACCAGCCCCACCCACTAGAGCAACAACCTCCTGGAAGCTGACCCTTCAAAGAGCCCACATTCAGTACCAAGTCAATGTAGGGGACCAGAGGATAATCCTCATCCTCCAAGACCCAACCTACTTGGCTCAAATAGAAAGGGAATCAGTGGACCAAACAGTTATCGAGTTAGGAAATCAGGTCTGGCAATAAACGCTACTCTGAGAACAATAACTAGAGAACCTAAACATCAACTCAATGAAAGAGCTCAATACACTGATGTTGCAAAGCTTTCAATCACTCCCATTCTTCCCAACAGAGACCTACATGCCCAACTTATAGTCACCAACTTTTATACCATGGCCTCCCACGACGACCACCCAACAACCCCAGCACCAGCGACAGGAGACTAAGAAGGCACAAGTGTCTCACTGCTGGAAACCATAAAAAAGAGAAATGAGGCAATGGAGTGCCTCCTTTCCTTCTTTGGGGAACCAAGCATAAACATCTTCATTCTGGACAAGCCTCTCAGGAAAGAATTCAACGATCCTTACAGTGCAACTACTTTAGTTTACTTGCAAATAGAGAAGAAGATGTTCTCTCTAAGACTGAGGAGTAGGAAGAGCCCTATCCCATCGTCCATGCTTCTCGAACCAATTACCGCAATTCTAAAGCCTCCCCAGATGGGCTCAATGCCCATGCCCATCCCTCATGCCAACCCCATAAATATAATAATTTAGAACACTAAGGGGGACAATAGCTTAAACTTTAGGCACCAATGTGAAGCTATGGTAAAGGTTCATGGACCTGCAATACTTGTTCTTTTGGAGATCGAGATGGATGACCATAAATGTCTTACTAATGTCGTGGGATACAATGCTCAAGTTTAGTCCCTCACTGTTGGCCTTACTGGAGGCATTGTTTTTATATGGAAAGAGGATCTCCTTCAACTGGACTACTTTAATATCACCCCTCAAGGCATCCATGCTATAGTAAAGGTAATTTCTAACCCTAACCCTTACCCTTGGCTCTTCTCTTCTATCTATGCCAGTCACGATCTAAATAATAGACGTCTACTCTGGGATTAGCTCAGTAGTATAGCCCAAATATTTTCTGGGGAATTGCTAATGGGTAGAGACTTCAATCAAGAAAAAGAAAAATTGGGGGGATTAGGAATCAATAACAACAAAACCTTTCTTTTTAAAGGATGTCTTGACAAGTATGGCATGATAGATCTAGGTTTCAAAGGGTGTAAATACACCTGGACAGGAACAATCTTATCCTTCAACAGATTGATAGGTGTGTCGCTAATAACTCCTGAATAAAACACTACCTAAGGGACACTGTCATCCACCTACCTCGAACTAAGTTTGATCACTTCCCAATGCTTGTCAATCTTGATAATCCCACCCTTTCACTATTGCAAAACCCTTTAAGTTTGAACACATGTAGTGCAATCACCCTAACCTCCAAGATATTATTGAAAAGTGTTTTATCTCTCAAAACTGCCTCACCAAAGCCATCATCTTTACTAACTGGGGGTAATGTCAATACTAGATTCCTCTATGCTTCAACCATGGTTAGAAGAAGGAGGAACAAAATTTATTGTCTCCATCATCTTTACTAACATGAATGTCATATCCTTTCACATCTCATTCTTCTACCAATAATTCTACACCACTTACCACCACCATATTGGTTCCCTGGACCCCTCCATTAAAGTAATTACCCATACCTTTTTGAAGACGTAAAATATATCCTTAGTAACCCCTTAAGAGACACTGAGATCATCAAGTCCCTCTAAGGCTTTAAACATCACAAAGCCCCCAAAAGTATTGGGACATTATGGGTGAAAAATCTAAATAATTTTTCCATAAAGTGTTCACTAATGCTAAAATCCCTGAGGAGATTAGTAATACCCTTCTCTGCCTGATCCCAAAATGCACCAATGCTTTTTTTATAAGGAATTTTAGACCTATTGGGCTATGCAATACTAACTACAATCTCATCACCAAGATCATAGTAAATAGGTTTAAGCCCCACCTTGACATTATAATTGGACCTAGTCAAGCCAACTTCCTCACTAATAGGAGGGCATCTACTAATGCCATTATAGTGCAAGAGTACATCTCTCACTTTAAGAAAATGAGAGGCAAGCACCAAAATATGATCCTCAAGATTTACCTAGAGTAGGCCTTTGACAAACTTGAATGGTCCTTTATTTATAATTCTCCCCACTTTTTCAAGTTTCCCACCAAGCTTATCCAAATCATTATGTCTTGCGTGTCTAATAGTACTATCTTCATCTTTGTCAATGAGGGACAAACAACATCTTTTCAGCCTACTAGAGCCATTAGGCAAAGTGATCTCATGTCCCTTTATCTTTTTATTATCTGCATAGAAATGCTCTCTAGAGAGATTGATGAACAAGTCCTTTAAAAACAATGAACTCCCATTACCATCACCACCAGTGGCCCCGGACTATCTCACCTCTTCTTTATAGATAACCTAACACTCCTTTTCAGATTTAACACCACCAACTGTAGAGCCATCCTGACAACTCTCCTAGCCTTCAACACAGTTTCTGGATAAAAAATTAATAAGCCCAAATCCAAGGTCATCTTATCAAATAACACTGCCAACCAGAATACCTCAGAGTGTTCCACTCGACTAGTCATTAAAAGTAGTCAAGAGTTTGGAAAATTCCTTGGCTTCCTATTATTGACAACATGAACAATAGACCTACTGGGTGGAAGGCCAAAATGCTAACATGACTGGCATGACTTTCCTAGCCAAAGCCACCCTCAGCAGCATACCAACCCATGTTATACAATATATTAAACTCCCCACCTATGTCACTGACACCATTAATAAGCTTCAAAGAGACTTCATTTAGGGCTTCAACTCTGATAAAAGAAATCTTCACCTCCTCAATTGGACACTGTGACCAAGCATAAAAACCTTGGAGGGTCTGGCCTCCACAAAGCTGAGGTTAAGAACAGAGCCCTCCATTCAAGTCTAGACTAGAGGCTTGCGATGAAACTCAACTCTCTCTGGTCCAGGATTCTCACCACCAAATACCACAGACCTAATAGACCCTCAATCACCAATACAATTGTCTCTAGAACCTGGAAAAATATTCAATAAGGATGAAGAGACTTCTCTAATAGCCTTGTATGGTAGGTTAACAAAGGGAACAAGATTAACCTTTATATCGACAAATGGATCGCCCATTTCTCCCCTATTAGAGGACCTCTCCCTGAATATACTGAGGACTTCTGGTGAATATCCTACACTCTTTCTCAAGTTGGGACATCTCAAAAATAGATATTTAGCTCTCACAGCATATCCACAACTGCATCTAGGACACCCTACTAGATACTCAATCTAATAAAGAGGACTCATTTAACTGGAATAAAGCCTCTAAAGGGAAAATTTCCATTAGCAGTGTCTATGATTCTCTCTTCCCCAACCCCCTGACTTTTCTTAGATTTGGAGAATCCCAACTCCTAATAAAGTCAAATCCTTCATCTGGTTGTTGACCCATGATAGGTTACCCACTAGACACTACCTCTGTAGATTAGGTATAACCACCACTTCTAATTAACAGTATTGTGACCACCCTACAGAGGACATTGATCATATTTTCTTCAGGTGTCCTAATGCCACCTATCTTTGGGCCACTTTCCTCCATCAAAGCTCTACTAATTACCCCATAAATTTATGCCATATAAATGTCGGTTATTGGCTCAAAATCTAGCAATAACTTAATGGTAAACCCTATAATGCATACACCCAATGGGATAATATTATCCCTCACTGCCTTTGGAGCATCTGGCTTAAGAAAAATGAAAATTTCTTTGACAATCAAAAAGAAGATGTAGACTGGAAAGCTCCACTTATACCTTGATATCAAATTCAATTTGCTAATCCAAAATAGCAATAGTAAGAACAGGGAAAAAACACCATAGATATTAAATGAGGACCTCCCGATAGGAACTCATACATGCTTAACACAAATTATGTCGTTAAGTTAAGCCTGGGAACTAGAGGACTAGAGGGAGTGATTCATAATTCCCAAGGGGACTGGATTATTGGATTTATAGGTTGGACTCCCCATGATACCCCTTTACATGCTGAAATCAAAGTCCTTCAGCGAGGTCTTACTATAGCTAAGACTCACAATCTCAAACCCCTATAAATATGCTCTGATTCAATAGAATTAGTGCAAGCAATTAAGCATGACCATGTATTATACACTAACCTTTTGTCAGAGTACATGCATCTAATACAGGAACTGGGAAGCAGCCAAGGTGAAGTGCATCAATGTAACGCCCCAAAACCTGGTCCCGAGACGTCACACTGTGCTCTAGACAACGAGTAGTCATAAGCCAACCCTGTCTGCCTTCTACTAAGTCTAATTCTCATCATAGAGGCAATATAGATATAATATCAAAACTAAAATGCGAAAAGCTGTCTGAGCTAACTGAGAACATCTGAATATAATCTCGGAAGAATACTAGACTCAATAGTCTGAATAATCAATACTGAATAATCCAAAATCATATCTAGAAGTAGTGGTATGGACTGCGTACACTCTACCCTCCCCAGACCGCACTATGTGGGAATTTACTGGGTTTGTTGTTTTTGTTGTTGTTGCATATCTAAGTCTAACAAGCCTCTACTACTAATAACTAGAGAGTCACTGGAACAATCCCCCAGTTGACTCGAACTGTCTGAATCATCTATACTAATAAACTGATAAACTGAAAGACTAAGTCCCCGAACTATGAGGGCTCACCAACTGTTGGGATGTAGATAGAGATGCTCGAAATCACTCCCGCTTCTAAAACTGAGCACCTGAACCTACATTATGAGACAATGTAGTACATTGACGTATATGTGGATCAATACTTTGAGAATGTACTGAGTATATGAGGGTGAATGTATAAGTAAAATAATATCTCAACGTTATCACAATTTATAAAATAATGCATGTCAAATGTAAATGACTCACATAAGCTGGAATATCTGAAAAACTAAGAATCATAATCATGAGTAGAAAATCATACATTATAAATCTAGTGAGTCATAACATTTAGTTCTAAAAGCTGTGCTAGTGTTCTATCTGTAGATCATACTGTCTATGTGTAGAAAGGACTCACTTCTTTATCTGAAATCTAAAAGTTGAAATATGTAGCTAAAGGCTTATATAAACAATGTCTGAGTAAACTGTGAGCCTTTACATTTAGTTTCTAAAAGATTTTCTATTGTTCTTTACTAGTAGGGAAATTTACTCAAAAGCTGTATTTTTACTTTTACTAGCAGGGAAAATACTTTTAAAACTATTCTGAAAGTCTTTACTGATAGGGAGGTTCTTCTAACCGACATACACTATATGAGCTATCGTAGTATCTAACGTCTAGTTCCATTATGGAAAAACCTCATGTTGGGGAGAGGTATCATACTTTTGCCACGGAGTATAACCTAATCTAGGTGATCACATATGTATCTGTCATCCATATAGAAATGGGAATAATCTGATAATCTAAACCTACGTTGGCTCGTACTTCTGGGGCATGAGAACATACCCAACTCGGTGCTAAATACTACTCCCTTTAATCTGTATGCTCATCTGTTGGAAATCAACTTTAAAATCTAGTATAATGGTCTATTTCAAAAACCCACTGTATAATTTCTAAGTTAAACTGTAATTTAAAACTGTAAAGTAGATTTCATATCAAAGCTGAGATCAAAAGATCAAATCTTTATCAAAAATCTAAAAATAATCTAGTCATAGGATGCTTATAGCACAATAAGTCTTGAATAGCAATACTCAATAGGGCATAATGACCCATGCATCAAATTCATGTCAAAACATCATAATTTTCATGCTTGATAATATAAACATTGATAATTCAACTCAAAATCTGGAATTTACTGCAATACATATGAAAATATGAAAATAAACATGCAATTCAATTTCTAAATCACTTGAAATCTCTAAATCTTGAAATCAACAATAATGAGTATAAACCCTACTTTGAAACTCATGTATATTCATACAAAATCATGTAAGTTTATAATTAAAAACTTGTTTTGGGCACAAGGACAAAAGAATATCCTTGTTCATAAACCCCACATACCTTAATTGATGATTAGATGAAGAAACTTGAACTTTGAATATCTATTGATTCTTTTAAAGATGACTTCTTAAAATTCTTGAATTGGGAACCCTTAATTTTGAGTTTTCTTGGAAAAATAATGGTAAAAATTTGATTTCTTGGAGGGTAAGCTTTGAGATCTAGGGTTTCTTTTGAGAGAGAATTGATGAAAAGTAAGCATAAAGTGATTAGAACGAGCTTAATCTTGTGTTATCCACGAATTTGGGGTTTGGGAATTGACCAAATTACCCTTTTTAAAATTTTAATCGGAACTGGAAAAGAAAGAAAATTCTGATTTGGCATGCCACCGTGATGCACCACAATTGCGGTGGCTCACTGGATAAGGGACCATTGGGAATTGGAAAGTCAACGCGACGCAGAGCAATCGCGGTAAGCCACTGAAATGTTATTTGGGCCATCACTGCGATGCACCACTATCGCGGTGAGCCACTGGAAATCAACAACTGGGAAATGATACCTCACCGCGATGTGGGCCAATCACATAGGTCCACTGAAATTTGACAATTGGGATTTTGTCCTTCACCAGACGTGGTGTCTGTCAAAATGCTACACTGTTTTACTAAAAACGCCATAACTTCTCAACCGAGTGTCGAATTTAGGCAAAATTAGTATTGTTGGAACGCTAATTCAATTTTCTACACACTGGAGGGTCTAAAACTGAAAAATTCTACATGCATCAAAGGTCATTCATTTTTTAAAGCTAACCCTTGACATTCTAGAAGCTAAATTTAGCTAGGAAAAAGTACGGGGTATTACAATCTATAGGAATCAGAATTAAGTACCAGACAAGCTATCTAAAGAAGGAAAACCATCACATCTATAAGGAGCAGAATCAAGTAGCAGCAGGTTGGATAAGGAATGAAGAAACCAAACGCACTATGGGGTGCCACACATTTTGTTAGTTCCCCTACTGTATGCGACCACAACTGTAGAAGAAGATAATAGAGGAACTACTTTTATTAGGAAATCAAAAACTATAAACATTTGCCTACAAGGCTGGGATGCCCAAACTATTAGCTCCCTACTCGTAGATTTGAATGGAGCAACAACTCCTATGAATAATTCTATCCTTTGACTATTTAATTAATATAATTAATCCCCTTTACCAGAAAAAACCCTCTTAAACAAGGGGCTTATAGTGGTCCTAGATCTTAGCCAATTATTAGTTTTCATCCACTTATGGTGGAGGCTTAATCAAGAGCTCAAGTTGGGGGTTTTCCTCAAATAAGTAATTTCACCTTTCAATACTCGAATATAATTATGAAATTCATGTTTGGGTTACAGTATAAGGTTGTAAACACTATTTGATTTTAATTTTGTGTTATTTTTTTAAATGGATCTTGTAATTGGGATTCTTGAATAAAGGGGGGAAATGAAATTGTGATAAAAGTAGAATGTTTGGGTATTTATATTAGCGGGGATAGATTTAATATCGAACTTTGTAAGTTGGAAAGTAAGGTATTCTCTTTGAATTATCAAGGAATTTGATGAACTCGGGGCATAAGAAAAGAATATTAAAATAAGTTATTAGATGATCCTACGGATTATTGATGAAGATATCTATATATTGTATACGTAGTTGATTATGTTGGAGTGGTTGCTTACTAATGTCATCGAAATTAAACCTCTTAAAAAGTATAAAGTGGTCATTGATCAAATATAGAACCTAACTAGGTTGGGTCCGATCCCACAAGGAATAGGTCAAAATCTCTATCAAATGTTTATCTAAGCAGTTAGTAAATAATCTCCATTAAAAAGGGGGTTTGTAAATCAAAATTTCAGTAGTATCAATTGTTAATTCTATTGAGTTGTAAGCAGTATGAGAAAGGCGCTAGGATTGTGTTCCCCATAACATCATAACTCCATAAGTTCTTCGTCCTTGTGATCTCTTCTGGTGCTCGGCATGTAGAATCAATATATTATGTATATCAAAATGATTTTTCACACTTATTTAAGTAATATCCTTAAGTAAGTTTTCTCTTCTACTGAACCTTGCATTTCTAATCCCTATTTTGGATTGAGATTACCTTTCCAAGTTTATTGGCTTAAACTACTAAGTGAAGGTTGATAGCTCCAAGTCTCTATTGTTTATTCTATTTTTATGTATGTTATCCCTAATTTTATCGCGAGCTAACCTAAGGCAAGTTCTAGCATCTATAGCCGGTAAAAGCAATCATACCAAAGGAAATAACAATACACGCATGAACACCATTTGAGAATCTTCATACGACGAACAATACTTCGCTAATCCTTTATGGTTTCCATAATTCTAGTAGTGGTATTTAGTTAATCATAGTTGCAAGCACACAATAATAATTCTAATAAAAAAGCATAATTATGAACTTACAAGAATAAGATGAAAAACCACGAATCTCAATTATGAATAAAATCCTAAGAATTGATGTTTGTAATTTCAAGAACAAGAATATGCCTCGACATAATAATAGAATGCAAACTAGTACAAAAGACCCATTAGGAGTATTTATATATAAAATAAAAACCTATTCTAAATAGACAAGAATTTTTTGAGTCGGTGCCCTCGAACGAAGGAAGGTACGATCGTGGTTAGAAACCACGATTGTCCCTAATGCTTGTAGGTTGGATCTTGACCTTTGTATCTTTTAGATCTTTGTTGGCACAATGCTTAGTACAAGTTCATTACATCATTGTACGATCGTGAGATTCCCTCGTCTGATCCTCTTCACACTTAGCATCTGCAAACCTCAATTCTGGATTCCTTTCCCATGATTAATTATACAATCATGCCATTTACATATGATCATAGAAAGACTTTGTCTACTCAACACCTGAATACCGCGTCTCTACTTCTTCCTACAATTACAATGGTACAACTGTGGCCAGATCACACGATTGTAGAATGCTCTCGTTTGAGGCCTTTAAGTATGAATTTCCTTCACTTCGCCTCTCCATGATATTTGACATGTAAATTTCACAAAAACACATCATACCCATACAAAAATACCCTAGTATTCATAAATTTTCATAGTTGTAAGTGTTGAAAGTGTCGTAAGTTCACAACACAACAACACATCGCAATGGTTCAGGTGGTTGAAGTTATTGGTTGGTTGGTTTCAAAATACTAAACCTAGGAGTGTTGTCTTATTTGAAACTCCCGATCATACTGTTAGCTAATAAGGCATGGAAGGTAGGTAAAGCTAAAACTTTCTTCGCCATTAAGGAACGACTATATGTCACTTGTTCTTCTAAAAGAGTCAATATAGTTTAACTTATATATGCTAATAAAGTCTTCTTGTATATTGGTCAAATTCACACATGACTAGATGTCTAATATGATCAAAGTATCTACATGCTTGTTCCACTTAAACTTTCTTATCGTCTCACTATGTATACTTATCATATTCCTCTCTTGAGTCAAGTACTCATAATATTCTGCATGGCCATAAGCATTTTCACTGAAAATATTTACAAGTCACATAGTATATTTGTCACATCTTATAAATGTGACTAAATGTCCATAGTGTCTATATCCCTCTCCATTTGAAATTATTTTTCTTCACATTTCCTACGTCTATTTGCTAAAGGCACACTACTCATTCGTGTTGAGTTCAGTATCTATAGACCTACACATAACTATGTTTATCTTTGTTAAGAGTTCTTAAAAGTCACGTGATATATCTAGCTTATGTTGTAAACTAGAGCAAATGACCATAACATAGTTGGACTAGTATATTTGATCACATCAAAACATTTTATAAGTTGGTATAATTAAAGAACTAGAATTTAAACAAATAGATCACATTAAGAAGTTAGTTGCATATGAAAAGTGCTATCAGAACGGCTAAATAATAATCATTACAATTTATTTGTAAAGGACTACAAGGCATTATATGATAAAAGTTTGTCATTATCAAAGGAGGGTATTAGGTTTTACTTGGTACACATATGTGATGTAATTTCGTGTGCAAAATTAAGGCCAGGCCATTATAATAAGCCCAAACATTGTGGTGTGTCAGGCCTTGTGGCATCATTTTTATTCAGAGTAAAGGAAAACATCACACAATGATTTTCCTGACTCGAGTCGATATACCACACATATGGCCTATGGTCAAACCCTCATAGTATACCCATAGGGGGTGTATTGTATAAGACTGCGATTAGAGTTATATGTATAACATCATAGAAATGGATATTTGAACATATGTCTTACACTTGACATATATCACCTTTGGTAGGCCATCTTATGATTATTAGAATTAAAAGTAGACATAGGACATCACCTAGGCAAACTACTAGGCACTTTACAATGATTAATTACTCACAAGATGTTATCTGACGAGTTAGTAAGGCAAATGTATATAATGTAGTTGATATTGTGTATCATAAATTATAATTCAAAGGAGTGTTTCTAGTATTCAGTTGTCTTGTTACGATACGAGACTACCCTCTAGTCATAACACAATGCATAGAGTCACAAGTGACCCCAATCTAACCCATTGCCTGGCATAAGAAATAAATACTAGAGAATTATAAAAATATACTGAGCAGAAATTGAATGAAGTAAACTGATGAGTGCTAATCATATAATTAAGATAAATATAGTCTGAAGAGACTAGACGAAACTAAAAAGAAACGTGCTTAACTGACTGTCTATCTGAAAGCCTCTAAACCTGATGAGTTATTAGGATAGGTCCCCAACTAACTCTAACTAACTGAAATAAAATAAAGTACTAAAATAAATAACTAGTCTTCGGCTGATAAGGATTTAATAAGGCTGCAGCTGAGTGGCATGTGAATGTGCTAAGTGTGGTCTAGGTATTGAGCGTCCGAACCTATATTATGAGACAATATTGATCAAAGAAATATATGATCATTACTTTAAATGTACTGAGTATGCAAGATGAAAAGCTAGATGACATACAAATATAGTGAGCATGAATGCATGAATGTGAAAATCGAATGTAAGACCAATATAATTATATGTTGTGTGTTTGAATAATTGAATACTGAACTCTTGGTCATGTAAACCTGAACTGAACATAATCTAAATAGTGAACTGAGGACTGTGGGAGCTAACATTTAACCGATATGCCCTAATTTGAATTAATCGAGGTTTAACCTGTAACCTCAGTTTGAAAGGTGTTGGTACCTTGCAAAGATTACCAACACTGGCTAGCGTGAATCCACTAAACTGATGTCCCAAAGGACTGGGGTATCAGTTCTCTTCTAGTGGGTGACCCTTTATAACCTATGGTGGCAACGTAGTTCTGGAATTTATGGACATCTACTAAAGGTCACAGTCCTCAACTGACGATGAGCCTTCATCTCTAGGCTCACTCGGTGCTAAGTACTTCTCCCAACTAAACTGACACTGATAAATGATATATTCTCAACACGATCTGATAACTGATATATTCTTAACTTAGTAATATTTTAAATTCAAAAACATAAGCATGATCTGAATGGCTCATAACATGTAAACTGATATATGCATGGATTTCATAGGTATTGAGTGTTCATAACCCACCAGATCTGACTAATGCAACTGAAAATGATAGTATATACTAAGCATGATAATAATAGAATTTTTCAAATTACACCCAACAACTCAATTGCATGATGAAATGGGAAATGTCATATTTCAAACATGGGAAATCACTGATTTCATGGGAAACACGTACTCATGGTTCGATTATACACATAAACTGAAGAGAGTTAAGATATTCATATTTTATTTGGAACCCAAATAAAGGGAAAAAGGAATTGTGCTTGTGAATTTAGAGAGTTCTTAGGACTCAGTGGGTGTAAGTGACCCACTAATGAAATCCCACATACCTGAAAGCAAACCCCTTGAAGAAATATTCCTAAAACTTGAACTTCCTTGATGAACCCTAGTTGGCTTTAAGAGAGAAAAGAGTCTTTTTTTTTATGTATTGACTGATTTCTGAGTTATGAGAGGTTAGGGTAATGTTTTCCCTTGATAACTGATGTTTTGGGGGTTTTCAATGATGTGGGTTGGGTTAAAAGGGGTAGAATTTACCAAAAATCCCCTGTTAAAAACATGCAGGAATTTTGGTTCCAGTCGTCACGGCTCACCCTACGACTCGTACCTTCTAGTCACGAGTCTTGGTCTGAGTCGTGACCTAAAGTTCTGAGGTCTGGCACTTCACTTATAAGGTAACAACTTCCCCTCCTAACGACTCATTTGGTCTGACTATGAGTTGTTAGGAGTAGTCATAGTCTGAGAATCATTTTTTGGGTTCCTTTCTACTAAGGTGATGCGACCACCTAACGACTCATCGTTACTGATAACGAGTCATAGGGTCTACTTGTTACCCCTGGGCTGAAGTTTGAGATATTCACTGGTGTGGAAATAACTCACACATAACAACTTATTGCGTCTGATAGTGACTCGTTACCAGAGTCATTGTCACTGCAGTGTGACAGGCTTTTAGGAAAATTTCCACAACTTTTTGCCATGACATCGGATTAAGGCGAGACTTGTGGCATTGAAAGTATAACTAAATGGCCTATCTTTTGATAGGTCTAGATCTTGATAATTATGGGGTATTACAATATCTCTCCCTTGGAATCATTCATCCTTGAATGAAACTGTCTAAGTTGAAATACTAAAGAGAAGCTTAGATTTTTGCACTAAACACTTATGAGCTGAACTATGAGCTGATATCTGAATTGTGGTTGATGCATGAACTGAATTAAACTCGTGAATTTATGCTATGACATTAACATGACTGGATGGCTGATAAAGAAGTGAAAGAATTAATTACTTAAGAAAACTATTACCTCAAACTGGGGTTGCGTTTGAATAGAAGAGATGGGGGTTACTTAGTCATCATATCTGCTTCTGCTTTCCAAGTAGCTCCCTCAACTAACTGATTTCTCCAAAGAACCTTTACTAAAGTGACCTTTTATTCCTCAACCTATGAACCTAGCGATTTAGGATCTCAATTGGGACCTCTTTATACCATAGACTATCTTTTATGCCCGTCCTTTCAAAAAGAAACCATGGATGTTGGGTCACAAAGGCATTTCTTCAACAAGGAGACATGGAATATTAGGTGCACTAATACCAACTCTGCAGGCAACTCCAACTCATAGGCTACCTTCCCAAACCGGCTTAAAATCTTATAAGGGCCAACATATCAAGGACTAAGCTTTCCTTTCTTACCAAATCTCTTCACCCTTTTCATGGGTGAAATTTTCAAGCATACAAAATCACTAATATCAAAATTAATCTCCCTTCTCTCACGTCTACAGAGGATTTTAGATGACTCTGGGCTATTTTTAGCCTTTCTCAAATTAGTTGAACCTTCTTCATCGCCTTATGCACTGAGTATGGCCCTATCAAAGCAGCTTCACCAACCTCAAATCAACTAATAGGAGATCTACATCTCCTACCATACAGAGTCTCAAACGGATCCATCTAAATACTAGAGTGATAACTGTTATTGTAAAAAATTTGATCAGAGGCAAGTGATCATCCCAGCTACCTTTTAAATTGATAACATAAGCCCTCAACATATCCTCTAAAGTCTTAATGGTCCTCTCTGCTAGAATATCTGTCTGCGGGTAAAAACTTGTACTGAGAAGAACTTGGGTACAAAGACCTTTCGACAAAGTCTTCCAAAAATGAGAGGTAAATGGGGTGCCTCGTTTGAAAATGATGGTCAAAGGGACTCCATGCAAATTCTCCAACTCCCTAAGATAAAGTATAGCATAATGTTTGGTTGAGTCCAAGGTATTAACTGGCAAGAAATGAGCTGACTTGGTCATCCAGTCCATAATGACCCAAAAAAAATCATGTTGACTATGAGTACGAGGCAATCCTGTGACAAAATTCATATTCACCACATCCCACTTCCAAGTGGGTATGCTGAATCCCTGAAGAGTACCACTAGGTATCTGGTTCTCAACCTTAACCTGCTGGCAGTTTGGACACTTAACCTTAAATCATCTGCAGCCTTAAATCACCCACATTCGGAACACATAACTTGCCCTAACAATGAAAAACACCATCTCCCTCTTGGGATAAAACCTCAACCATCTGATTTCGAACTACCTCCTTCAACTTAAGCAATATAGGATCACTATCTTGGTTTTTCTTTACCTCAAAGAAGATTACAAACTATTTTGAACCCAAACACTACCTTCGGTCGAATCAACCAACCAAACTCCCAACCTAGCAAGCTGATGAACCTCGCAAGCCAACTCTTTCTTATCATTGTCAATATGAGCAACACTTCTCATAGACAGTCTACTAAGGGCGTCGGCCATAATTCATAGTCTTTTAATAATTCTATCCACCTTCTCTAACAAAGATTTAGGTATTTCTATGTGAAAAAGTACCATGAACTCTTGTGATCAGTAAACACATCAACATGGACCCCATAAAGGTAATGCCTCTAAATCTTTAAGGCAAAGACAACTACTGCCAACTCAAGATCATAAGTTCTGTAGTTTTTCTTATTGGGTTTGAGCTGTCTAGAGGCATATGATATAACCTTGCCTTGATGCATTAAAAAACAACCAAGACCAACCCTAGAACCATCACAATATAGTATAAAACCATCTGAACCCTCTGGTAGAGTCAAAACTGGAGCAAAAGTGAGTCGATTCTTCAACTCTTGAAAACTCTCCTCACAAGAATCTGACACTAAAACTTGATTTCTTTATGAGTCCTTTTGGACATGGGAGAAGCAATAAAAGATAATCCTTAAATAAACTGTCTATAGTAACCGATTAAACCTAGAAAACTCCTGGTACCTGAGGGAGAGATGAGTCTAGGCCAGTTCCTCATGGCTTTGGTCTTTTGAGGGTCAGCTTAAATTCCCTCATCGGAATAATATGTCAAAGGAAGGCTACTGACTTCAACCATAATTCATATTTGTTGAACTTATCGAATAATTGATGATCTTTAAGAGACTGCAAGACAATCCTCAAATGGTCTTCATGCTCACCCTCACTTCGAGAATAGATGAGAATGTCATCTATGAAGACTATAACAAACATGTCCAGATACTGCTTGAACACCCTGTTCTTTAAGTCCATAAAAGCTGCAGGAGAATTTGTTAGTCCAAAAGACCTATCTACAAATTCAAAGTGGTCATACTGATTTCTAAAAGCTATCTTTGGAATGTCACATTCTCAAACTCTGAGCTGGTGATATCCGAATTTGAGCTCTATCTTAGAGAAATAATTTTCACCCTAAATTTGGTCGAATAATTCATCAATCCTAGGAGTGGATACTTATTCTTGGTTGTGACCTTTTTTAACTGGAAATAATCGATATGCATTCTGAGAGACCCATCTTTCTTTCACACGAAAAGAATTAGGTCACTCCATGGGGAAATATTAAGCCTGTTAAAACCTTTATCTAAAAGATCTTTTAACTGCACTTTCAATTCCTTAAGCTAAAATAGATCCATTCTGTATGGTGGAATTGAGATAGGCTGGGTACTGGAAAGAGATCTATTTCGAAGTCAATTTTCCTCTTGGGAGAAACCCCAGGTAGACTTTCAGTAAATACTTCTAGAAACTCCTTTACTACTGAAACTCACTCTAGACTCGGAGTCTCGAAACTTGAGTCCTAGACTCAAATGAGATAACAGATGCACCCCTTGGAGATCATCTTCCTTGCCTTAAGGTAGGAGAGAAATCGACCTATAGTAACTGAGGTGCTACCCTTTCATTCTATAACTGGCTTATTAGGAAACTGAAACTGGACTATTCTATTTCTACAATCAACTAAGGCATAGCAATAGTGGATCTAATCTATGCTAAGAATGGCATCAAAATTAGTCATTTCTAATTTTATAAGATCGACTAAGGTGATTTTTTGGGACACTATGACTATAGGGCAATTTCTATATACCCATCTAGCTATGACTAAATAGCAGACTGGAATAGAAACTGAGAAACACTCTAATAAAATTTTGGAATTGATGTCTAAGTCTACGGTTATATAGGGAATCACAAAAGAAAGTGTGGCTCTGGGGTCTAATAATGCATATACATAAATATGAAAGACCTATAACATAACAGTAACCACATCAGGTGAACCCTCTTGATCCTGTCGAGTTTGAAAGGCATAAATGCGATTCTAATGTTGTCTACTAGTTGCACTAGAAGTGGTACATGCTGAATTAGGCGACCTACTGGAGCTGATGAGGATTTAGCCTGACCATGTTGATGAAGATCCTTATCCTTTTGCGCAACCACTGAATAATCCCTCATTCTGTGCCCTGGCTTGCCAAACCCAAAGCAAGTATCATGGCTCGCCATGCACTCACCTTTGTGGTTTCTACTATATCTCCTACAGACTAGGTTGGTATGACCACTGTTCACACTACCTTAGGACTTAGAGCCTGGCACTCTATCACGGGCATCCTGTCTGAACTTAGGCACTGGAGCGCTGGCAAATAACGGGGTTGTAGCTAAAGATTTTTATAAAAACTGAGATCGATCCCTACTATCTGATCTTTGCTGAGAAAAATTAAGACTATCAGTTCTAGCCCTATTATAAATCCTCTCTAGAGTTCTGGGGCAAAGAAAGCTAGGGTTTCATCTTAAGGAGTAAATTGGGGCTTGTCTTGGTGATTTATCTCAATTATCATCTTTGTTTAAGGTATTTTATCTTCTCTTATTGTTAGTTCCAATTAAATCCATGGATTTTATACAATGTTTTCATGATTTGAATATTGTATGATTTTGGGTTTTCAAATATGATTTGGGGTTTTTGGTTATAAATGCTTGATTATGGTTTTTCCATATTTTAATTATGCTTTAATGGTGGTTTTGGATAATTGATTGCATTGGAATGGTTATTTGGTAATGAGCTTTGGTTTTGGAAATACTATGCCCCCAATGTGTTTGATAAAATGCTTATAACAATGTTTTCACCATAATATTGGGTTTTCAATGGAACTTATGCATGGTTTAAACTTGGTAATGGAACCCTAAATGATATGAATGGTTTAAATAAGTTTGGAATGATTTGGCTTAATAAAAATACTTGTGGGGTACAAAGGAATCCCCCAAGTTAATGTGGTAATAAGCACTTATAGGGTACATGGAAATCTCCTAATTTAATTGAATAACAAGCTTAATGGGTACATGGGAATCCCTTGACCACTAAAAGGTTTGGCTGATGACAATACTTTTAAGTTATAGTCGTTATGACGTGTATTGTCAATGGGTAAGTTAGAAATCTTTTCTCATGACGTGTATTGTCTGCTTGATTTAGGGGCCACTCTTTATTATGTGACCCTATTTATGGCTCTATGTATTGATTTTGATCCTTAAGTTGTCTCAGATCCTTTTTCTATTTCTACCCTGGTAGGTGACTCAGTTATTGGTGAAAGGGTCTATAGGGGGTATATGATATCTATTGGTAGCAAGAAGACCTTGGTAGATCTATTTAAGCTAGATATGGTTGATTTTGATGTTATTCTAGGGATGTATTGGTTACAATCTTGCTACGCGTCCTTGGACTATCAGACCCGTAAGGTTATCTTTAGGTTTTCTGGTGTGCCGATTATAGAGTAGGAGGGTGATTCCCTAGATCTTAGGGGGAGGTTTATTTCTTATCTTAAAGCTCAGAGGTTAATCTCCAAATGTTGTCTTTATCACTTGGTCTGGGTTAAAGATTATAACTCAAAAGGCCATTCTCTATATTCAGTTCCTGTGGAGTTTCCCGAGGTCTTTTCGGATGATCTTCCTGGTGTTCCTCCGAATAGAACAATAGAGTTTGGTATTGATTTGGTTTTGAACACTCATTCAATATCTATTCCTTCTTATAGAATGGCTCTGACTGAGTTGAAGGAACTCAAAGAGATACTTAAGGATCTTCTAGATAAGTGGTTTATTCATCTAAGTGTATCCCCATGGGGTGCATCATTGTTGTCCGTGCGCAATAAGGATAGTTCCCTTTGGATGTGCATTGACTATCGGCAGTTGAATAAGGTGATGGTTAAGAATAAGTATCCTCTCCCAAGGATAAATGACTTTTTTGATCAGTTGCAAGGTCCCAAGTTCTTCTCTAATATAGATCTTCAGTCTGGGTATCATCAGCTTAAGATTAGGGAGGAGGATATCCCTAAGACGGCTTTTCATACTCAGTATGGGCACTTTGAATTCTTGGTTATGTCATTTGGTTTGAAAAATGCCCCAACGTCATTTATGGACTTGATGAACAGGGTTTTCAGGCAGTTCTTGGAATTTTTTTTCATTGTGTTTATTGGTGACATTTTGTTTATTCCAAGTGTAAGGTGGATCAAGCTAATCACCCCCAAATGGTGTTGTAGAGCTTGAAGGAACAATAGTTGTATGCCAAGTTCTCTAAATGTGCGTTTTTGTTGAATGTTATGACTTTTCTTCGTCATATTATTTCTAGCGAGGGGACAATGATGGAACCTCTAAAGGTGGTGGTGGTTAAAAGGTGTCTTAGACACACGACTCCAACCGACATTCGGAGTTTCTTGGGTTTGGCAGGGTATTATCGGTGGTTTGTGGAAATATTTTCTACGATAGCTGCTCCTTTAACTAAGTTGACTCAAAAAAAGGCAAAGTTTTCTTGGTCGGATACTTATGAGGGAAGTTTTGAGAAGTTGAAACCTAAGTTAACTTCGGCTCCGATTTTGACATTGTCTGAAGGCAATGAGGGGTTTGTGATTTATCGTGATGCATATAAGGTTGGACTTGGTTGTGTCTTGATGTATCATGGAAAGGTGATTGCCTATGCTTCTAGGCAGTTGCAGGTGCATGAGAGGAATTATCCAACCCATGATTTAGATCTGTTGGCGGTTGTTTTTGCTTTGAAAATGTGGCGGCATTATTTGTATGGAGTGCAGGTAGATATCTTTCCTGATCATAAGAGTCTACACTATGTGTTCACTCAGAAAGAGCTAAATCTCAGGCAGAGAAGATGGTCGAAGCTTCTCAAGGACTATAATATGAGTCTTCACGATCACCTAGGTAAAGCTAACGTGGTTGCTGATGCTCTTAGCAAGTTGTCCATGAGGAGTTTGGCTCGTGTAGAGAAAGAAAAGTGGGAATTGGTGAAAGATATTGACTGTTTTGCTAATCTTAGAGTTCGTCTCTTAGACTCTGAGAATAGTGGTGTGATAGTACAGGAAATGGTTTGATCGTCTTTTGGTGTAGAGATTAAGGAGAAGCGAGTGCTAGATCCTATCTTGATGAAAATCAAGAGCAAGTGGGTATGCAAAAGGTAATGGTGTTTAAGATCTATGGTGACGATTCTTTACGATATTGGGGGAGGTTGTGCGCTCCTGATGTCAACAGTTTGTGGTAAAGAATCTTGGCTGAGACACATGAATCGTGCTAATTGTACATCCTGGCTCGACGAAGAAGTATCATGATCTCAAAGGGATATATTGGTGGAATGGTATGAAAAGGGACGTGGCTGATTTTGTAGCCAAATGCATGATGTGTCAATGAGTTAAAGTTGAGCACATGATACCTGGAGGGTTATATCAATAAATTAATTTTCCCAAGTGGAAATGAGAGGTGATAAATATGGATTTTATTACTGGTCTTCCTCGGTTGTGGAACCACTTTGATTCGATTTGGGTCATCCTGGATAGGATGACGAAGTCTGCTCACTTCTTTCCAGTGAGGACTACCTTTTTGGTGGAGGATTATGCGAAAGTATATCTTTAGGGGATTGTGAAGCTGAATGGGGTACCTATTTTTATTATCTCTGATCGTGGTATGCAGCTTTCATCTTATTTCTGTCAGTCTTTTTAGAAGGGGTTAGGTACTAAAGTGAGTTTGAGTACTGATTTTCATCCTCATATGGATGGGCAAGAGGAAAGGACTATTCAGACATTGAAGGATATGTTTCGGGCATGTGTGACTGGCTATAGTGGCAATTGGGTTGAACATCTACCTTTGGTAGAGTTTTCTTACAACAACAGCTATCATTCTAGTATTGGTATGGCCCCTTTTGAGGTATCGTATGGTAGGAGGTGTAGATCTACTATTGGTTGGTTCGAGCTTGGTGAGGCAGATATGTTTGGTTTGGATTTGGTCTATCAGTCTATGGAAAAGGTGAAGGTGATTCAGGATAATCTTAAGGCTGCCCAAAGTCGCCAAAAGTCCTATCCAGATGTAAGGCATAGAGATTTGGAGTTTGAGGTTAGGGACAAGGTGATCCTAAAGGTATCTCTCATGAAGGGAGTGATGCGGTTTGGTAAAAAGGGAAAGTTGAGTCCCTAGTTTGTTGGTCCTTATGCAATTTTGTGGAGGGTTGGAAATGTTTCTTATGAATTGGAGTTGCCTTCTCGCTTGTTCTCCATTCATCCGATATTTCATCTTTCCATGTTGAGGAAGTGCATTGGTAATCCTTCTTCGAATTGTTCCCTTGGAGGGGTTGGGTATCTCAGACTCTATGTCTTATGAAGAGGTCCCGGTTGAGATCTTGGATAGGCAGGTTCATCATTTGCGGACCAAGAATGTGGCTTTGGTTAAGGTTATTTGGAAAAACCATAAGGTGGAAGAAGCTATATGGTAAGCGGAGGAGGACATGAAGTCCAAGTATCCGCATTTGTTTTCTGCTCCTGGAATTCATGCGGAGGGTATATGTTCTTCAACATATTTTTATTTTCTAAGTTTGTTAAAGGAAAGATTAATATTTTTGCATCTGTGTTTCCAAACATGGTTAAAGGTTGGATTGATATTTGATAATTCAAATGAATCGTGCGTGTGGTTACCCCTACCTTGTTCGTCATTTGGGGATGAATGTTCCTAGTGGGGGAGTTTGAAACACCCTGGTTTCTGGACCATAGAAAATTTCCGTGATTTTTGGATTCTGTGCAAGATACGATTTAGGGGAACGATTCGTACACTTGGGTATGGGTGGTATGGTCTAGTCGTGTGCTGACCAGTTTTGGTTGGTAGAATGGATTTAGTTACTAGAATGGGTACTACCCAGGTGGTATGAGTCGTACCTGTGGATATGGGTTGTTTGGTTGCTTCACTTAGTCTTAGGCTTGGTAAATTAAGTTGGATCTGAGTACTAGTGGCTCACCATGAGCCGTGAGCTAGGGTATGAGTCATACCATGGACTCATATGGTGGTCAGTGTTCAAACCTCCTAGGATTCTATTCTGCTAGTGGTATGGTTTATGGGTACTAGTCGTGCACTTGGATATGACTTGGGTTTGGGTATGTCGTAACTTGGACAGAGTTGTGTCCAAGGTGGAAAGCCTAGGGTACGAGAGGTGGGTACCACTCGTACAGGATGGGTACGACTCGTAAGGGTCAGTCGTACCCTATGATGGGAATTAAGTGCAGTTTAAGTGAGGGTGATCTGGACATTTTCCCACTTATCCTAATAAGGTTCCATGACTTATATTGCACTTGGGAGGTTATTTTCCCTACTATTCTATTCTTAAACACTTAGAAAACACTCTTAAATCCTCTCTAGAGTTCTTGGGCAAAGGAAGCTAAAGTTTTATCTTAAGGAGTGAATTGGGGCTTGTTTTGGTGATTTCTCTCCATCATTATCTTGGTTTAAATCATGTTCTCTTCCCTTATTTTTAGCTCCAACTAAAGTCATGGATTTTATACAATGTTTTTATGATTTGAATGTTGTATGATTTTGGGTTTTCAAATATGATTTGGGAGTTTTGGTTATAAATACTTGGTTATGGTTTTCCCATATTTTAATTATGATTTTATATGCTTTAATGGTGATTTTGGATAATTGGTTGCATGGGAAT
This sequence comes from Capsicum pubescens, assembly GCA_030864215.1. Classification (NCBI taxonomy): domain Eukaryota; kingdom Viridiplantae; phylum Streptophyta; class Magnoliopsida; order Solanales; family Solanaceae; genus Capsicum; species Capsicum pubescens. The sequence goes on from CM061549.1 coordinate 59,917,554, forward strand.
GGTTGTTTGGTAATTGGCTTTCATTTTAAAAATACTATGCCCCCAATGTGTTTGATAAAATGCTTATAACAATGTTTTCACCAGAATATTGGGTTTTCAATGGAACTTATACATGGTTTAAACTTGGTAATGGAACCCTAAATGCTATGAATGGGTTTGGAATGATTTGGATTAATAAACATACTTGTACGGTATAAAGGAATCCCCCAAGTTAATATGGTAATAAGTACTTGCAGGGTATATGGGAATCCCCCAAATTAATTGAATAACAGGGTCTATGGGTACATGGGAATCCCTTGACCACTAAAAGGTTTGGCAAAGGACAATACTTGTAAGTTATAGTCGGTATGACGATACCACGACTAATAGCCTTAATTAATAATGATGGAATAATGGTTTAGTTGAAAAAATGATGTTAATTGGGCAATAATGGCAGGGTGTGAAAGATAATTGTGAAGGTGGGAGTCCAATGCATGAACACCGAAAACTTATGTTTGCCGACATAAGGGGTAGATCATGGAGACCTTATATGATACTTATGAGGTATACGAGAATCCTCTAGGTACACTGTACATATGTATCATGGAGAGTGAAGGGTACATGGGGATCCCCGACTATTATGGTATCTCCGGTTCGTGCGGCTACACGCATCGGGGCCCGTTCAGGGAGTTACACTGGACCCATATAGCCCGTGGGTGGTTTTAGGACGGTTAAGCTTCACATACCCAGGTTAAGGGTTTTAAATGTATGCTAAATTTGATTTTCTTTCCCGACATGGTTATATATATATATATGGATTGTGTGCATATGGATGGCTTTACTTGGTTTTCTTAAATGACATTATTTTGTCCTTATCTGGAGTTTATGCTAGCGTTCACCCGCTAACCTGTCTTCGAGCAGCTGCATCCCCACGCAATGCAGGAATCGGCCATTCCACTCCTCCTTCTTAGCATTCAGACATTTGGGGGTCAGTTTTGGATTGAATTGATAAACTTCTATCTTTTCGGAAGGCTCCATTTCATGGTTGTTATTTCATACTTTGGATTATTTATGGATATTGGTTTTGGCTATGGTTGGGGGCATGTCCCAACCAGATTTTTATATTCTTTTGGTTAGAGGCTTTTGTGAAACTATTATGGGTTGGAATGGGCGGGATTGATATTAATGTCGGCCTTAGTATTGGCACTAGAATTAGGGCTGGCATCATTGGACAAAATTTCTCACTGTTCCATCATATTTTATTTTGGAATTATATATTTAATTATCAATGGAACTCATTTGGTTATGGCCGGATTTATGGTTTTGGTTTAGCTTGGTATGGTGAAAAAAAGGTGTATGGTTGGTAAGGGACGGTTGGACTCGGTTGGGTCAGTCACAGTCGTGATCCTATCCCAGAGTCTTCATGTGAGTTGTTATACTATCTTGTTATATATTCGAAATTCAGCCAACTCAGGGCAGACGGGTGGAGGTTAGGTTGGGTAACGGAGGTGGTATCCGATCTCGTTCGTACTTGGGACGCCCATTACAACAAGACCCCGGGTCGGGTCGGGTCAATAGGACCCCAACTACTTCTAACTAACTGAAATAAAATAAAGTACTTAAATGAATAACTGATAAGCTAACTAGTCCTCAACAGATGAGGACTCACCAAGGCTACAACTGAGTGGCGTGCGAATATGCTAAGTGTGATTCGGATACTGAGCATTCGAACCTATATTATGAGAAAATATAGCGCAAAGAAGTATGCGATCGGTACTTTGAATGTCTTGAGTATGCAAGATGAAAATCTAGTTGATATATATATACTGAGAATGAATGCATGAACATGAAAATCGAATGCAAAACCAAGTATAATTATTTGTTGTGTATCTGAATAACTAAATGACTGAATACTGAATTATTGGTCATGCAAACCTGAACAAAATATGAATACTGAACTGTGGACTATAGGAGCTAACATTTAACCAACATGCCCCAATTTGAGCTAATCGGGGTCCAACCTGTAACCCCAGTTAAAGAGTGTTGGTACCTTGCCAAGGGTATCAACATTAGTTGGCGTGGATCCACTAAAATGATGTCCCAAAGGACTAGGGTGTCAGTCCTCTATTGGTGGGTGCCCCCTCAAAACCTATGGTGGCAAAGTAGTTTTGGAACTTAGGGACTTCTACTAAAGGTCTCAGTCCTCAACTGACGGTGAGCCTTCATCCCTAGGTTCTCTCGGTTCTAAGTACTTCTCAAAACTAATGCCTAACATGATCTGATAACTAATATATGCTTAACTTAGTAATATTCTGAATTTAACAACATAAGCATGATCTGAATGGCTCATAACATGTAAACTGATATATGTATGGATTTCCTAGGTATCGGGTGTTCATAACCCACCAGCTCTGTAATGCCCCGAGTTTTCATAGAGTTTTAATGTCATAAACCACTCCTATTTTTCACATAAAATCAGATCCAGCCTCAAGAAATTGTTACCCCTAAGTTGACTCTCTCGTTTCGATCTCAGTCAAATAGTTATTTTCATGAAAGTTCATGCACTCACAGATCAGTTCAGTAGCCCACTACATTGGGATTCAGTCATACAGTTTATTTCAGTTGTGCATGATAGCTTATAGCCTCAGATTTCTTAGTAATTTCAGTCTAATAGCCACATTCGAGGATGAATCCCAAGGGGGAGATATTGTAAGACCCCGTACTTTTTCTAGCTTAAATTCACCCCTAGAATATCAAGAAATTGATTCAAAGATGAATACCATTTATTTCATGCGGTATTTTCAAGATTTCAACTTTTTATTGTGTGAAAAATTGAATAAGCTTTCCATCGACACCAAATTCGCCTAATTGCAACACTTGGTGTAGAAGTTAGAGCGTTTTTAGTAAAACAGTATGCCACCTGGACTCTTAGCACGTTGCAGAGAAGGCAAAATCCGCAATTGTCAAATTTCAGTGGCCCTCCGCGATAGCCCCACATCGCAGAGAAGCCCATTTTCCCAATTGTCCCATTCCAGTGAGACTCTGCGATTCTAGCGCGTCGCACCAAGGGCATAAATGGCAATCCAAGGGGCACCGCGATTGTGGCGCATCACGGTGAGTGCCCAGTTCCCGTTCATCCTTTTCCAGTGAGCCACAATGATTTTGGCATGTTGCGGTGGCCAACCAAATTGGGAAAAACATTGCATTTTTTAGTTTCAACTTAAAGTTTAAAAGGGCATTTTGGTCAATTTCCAAGGCCCCAATCCATCCAAACATAAGATTTAAGCTTATTCTAAGCACTTTATGCTCATTATTCACCATTCTCTTCAAAAACAAAATCCAAGAAACCAAAAGTCCCTTCTCCAAGAAATCCAAATTCTTCATAGATTCTCCAAGAAAGCTTAAAATTGAGGGATCCCAAGGCAAGATAATCAAGAATCCATCATGAAGAACTCAATAAGAATCCAAAATTCAAGGTTTCTTCATCTAATTATCCAGCAAGGTATGTGAGGTTTATTAACAAGGATCCTCTTTCATCTTTGTGCCCAAAATTAATTTTTATTTTACAAGTTCATATGATTTTGAATGTTTATACATGAATTTTAAATTAGGGTTCATACCCATTATTGCTCTTTGCAAGATTTTGATATTTCAAGTATTTTAGAAGATGATTGCATGCCTATTTTCATATTTTCATGCCTATTGCAGTAATTTACAGATTTTGAGATGAATTATCATTGTTTTCATCATTGAGCATGAATATTATGATGTTTTGACATGAGATTGATGCATGGGTTATTATCTCAAGATTGAATATTAGTATTTCAAGAAAGATGATGCTTTAAGTATCCTACTATCAGATTATTTTTAGATTTTCAGTAAAACTTTGATCTCTCAATCATCAGATTAGCTATGGAATCCACTTTTCAAATTATTACAGATTATAGAATTCAGATCAGCTTTATTTACAGCTTTTATCAGATTAATGCATAATTGGTTTTAGATAAACCCTTATGCTAGTTTTAAAGTGGATTTCCAACAGAATGAGCGTAGAAAATAAAAAGGAAGTAGTATTTAGCACCGAGCGGGAAGTGTGGGTTTAGCGCATCCTACTTCCATAGAAATACGTAGCCAATGTAGGTACAGATTATCAGATTATTCCCATTTCTATATGGATGACAGATTTAGCTTGTGATCGATCACATGGGTAGGTTATACTCCCTGGCAAGAGTATGACACCTCTCCCCAACGTGAGGTTTCTTTCTTAGGAGGATGAGATGTTGGACTCCATGTTAGCACACATGGTTTATGTCGGTTAAAAGAACCTCCCTGCTAATAAAAGTAACAGTTTTCAGAACAGTTTTAAAGTATTTCCTTTCAGATAAAGAGATAAAGTATTCTCTTTAATAGTAAAAGAAGAACAAAAAAGATTTTAGAAAACTAAGTGTGAAGGCTCACAAGTTTTACTCAGATTATACCTTACAGAAAAGATAATATCTACAGATTTCAGCTTTCAGATTTCAGATTCAGTAGTGAGTCCTTCTACACTTGGACAAAATAATTTAAAGGGAGAATACAAGTACAATTTTTAGAACTAAGTGTTATGACTCAAAAGATTTATACTCTATGCTTTACTAATCATGATTTATGATCTTCAGATTTCAGATTACTCAAGCCTATATGAGTCATTTACATTTAGCATGCATGATTTTATAAAATGTGATGATTATATTTTACTTATGCATTCACCCCCATATACTCAGTACATCCTCAAAGTACTGATCCACATATATGTCTATGTGCTACATTATTTCATAATGTAGGTATCAACTCAGTTGTAGCATGTATACTATATTCAGATAGTTTGTAGATTCCAGCTAGCAGATGGGGAGTTCTCCTACTTCGGGGACTTTAGTTAGATGTTATTGATGTACTTTATTCTCTTATTCATATGTATTGATTAGTGATAGTTGGAGTTGTGTCCCAGTTATCTATAGTCAGTATAGTAGAGGCTTCACAGATGTTAGTTAGAGTCAGTTATGTATCTTCAGTCCCTCTTTCAGATTTTATCAGAATGTAAAAGTTGTATTGATTATTTTTCCCTAATTCCATCGTTATTATGTTTCTGCATAGTAAACTCAGTCGTTTTATGCATATCATTCAGATGCGTATAAGTTATGCCAGTAGAAGGGTTAGCTTGGGGTCACTTGTAGTCCTAAGTACCGTGTGACGTCTCGAGACTGATTTTTGGGGCGTTACAAACTCTGACTAATGCAACTGAATATAATACTATTTACTGAGCATGATAATAAGAGAATTTCTCAATTTACGGTTAACAACTCAACAACATGATGAAATGGGGAAAGTCATATTTTGAACATGGAAAATCATTGATCTTATGGGAAACACGTACTCATGGTTCAGTTATACACATAAACTGAAGAGAGTTAAGAAATTCATAATTAACCTGGAACCCAAGTAAAGGGAAAAAGAAATTGTGTTTGTTAATTTAGAGAGTTCTTGGGACTCAGTAGGTGGAAGGGACCCACTGATAAAATCCCACATACCTGAAAGCAAACCCCTTGAAGAAATCTTCTTGAAACTTGAAATTGCCTAATGAACCCTAGTTGGCTTTGGGAGAGAAAGGAATCGCTTATTTTCTATGTGTTAACTTACTTCTAAGTTATGAGATGCTAGGGTAATGTTTTCCCTTGATAATTGATGTTTTGGGGGCTTAAACTACATGGGTTGAGTTAAAAGGGGATGAAATTTACCAAAAAGCCCATGTTAAAAAGTGCACAAATTTTGGTTCCCATCATCACGGCTCACCCTACGACTCATACCTTCTGGTCACGAGTCGTGGTCTGAGTTGTGATCTGAAGTCTGGGTCTTGTCTCTTCATTGCTAAGGTAATGAATCCCCCTCCTAACAACGCGTAAGGTTTGACTACGAGTCATTAGGAGTAGTCATAGTCTGAAACTCAGTTTCTGGGTTCCTTTCTGCTAAGGTGACGAGACCAACTAACGATTCGTCGTCACTGATAACGAGTCGTAGGGTCTAATTGTTACCACTGGGATGAAGTTTGAGATCTTCACTGGTGTGTCAATGACTCACATATGACGACTCATTACGTCTGATAATGACTCCTTACCAGAGTCGTTGTCACTGCAGTGTGACAGGCTCTTAGGAAAATTTTCACAATTTTTTGCTATGATATCGAATTAAGGCGAGACTTGTGGCATTGAAAAGATAACTAAATGGCCTATCTTTTGATGGGTCTAGAGCTTGAGAATTCCAGGGTATTACATGTCTATAGTTGCTCATTTTATTATTCAATTCATTAAGCTTCATCATATGCTTATTTGTTATTCATTCTGCTTTACATACTAATACATGTTGTATATGTACTAACATCCCTACTCCAGGGGTGTTCCATCTTTGTATATACAGGATCAAGAACACCAGTTAGCTGACTTCTATACTAGGCACTTATTTCGATCCTAAAGCACTTGGTGATCTCTTTCTCTCATCTGGAAGTAATATATGTCTATCACTCTTTAAGTCAAATTTATAGTTATAGCTTGGGTATGCAGGGTCCTATCCTGACTATCTGCAGTTGTACAGTAACAAATTTTATTAAAGACTCCATATACAATGTAAGTTATCATCTGTAATCATAATTTCAGTTGTCCACTGCGATAGTGCGACTAGTTGACAAGTGCTACTTATGTACCTCTCTTATAATTGTTTCATGAACAGTGGGTCATCCGCTTAATGCAAGTCATTTATATAGCAAGGGTTCATATGAACCGTTGTCCACCCCTTATGGTCTGGAAGCGTGACAATTTGAATAGAGATTAGTTGTAATCAAAAGGTTTTTAGTCTTAGGACACCACACAGACTAATAGATGAATTATTTGTAGTAACACATACTTATTTTATGGAAATTTTACCCACTATCTAGTTTATAAAATATTTTTTCACATTTATCGACTGACCTGGACAAAAAAATCAGACCTTTATTGTATCATTCGCACACGTGCACGTCAAAAGGCAAAAGAATAAAAGGGATCAATTCATCAATTATCACGCATTTAATTTCACTCAAGACAACTGCAACCGGAGAAGAAAATGAAAATTTTGAGCTTAAAATCCTCTTATTTAGCGATGTCTGTCAGAAATTAGGAATGATGTAAGTGAAGGAAAAATAAAAGATAGTTGTTATTTCTCTTTTACGTGGTTAATTATTATCAGTAAAATATCTTAAAATATTGATATTAAGGGGGTCGTAAGATTCACAAAAAATAAAGTGTGTTGTTGCAAATTCGACTATAATATAAACATTATTTTAGCCATTTAAATTTTTTTTTGGTTAGTTACTAGTTAAACATATTATAACAAAAAAAAAAAAATATTAAGGAGCGAATGAATTGGACCATGACCTATTGTTTCAATCCAATTCAGGTAACCTTTGAATGAATTAATTGCTCACTAATTTATCAACATTTAGGGTTGTTTGGTGAGAAATATGTTATTTCGAGATGAAAAATAATATTATAATTCTGAATAATTAATTTAAGATAGTTTTTTCATGCATTTTATTCCAGTCAAACAAAGATAAGTTCATCCTAAAATTAATCTCGAAATTAATTGTCTCTTATCCCTTGTACCAAATGAGTCTTATTATCAGAAAATCACTATCAATGAAACTGTGTTTAATATAGCATACGAGTTATAGTACTTGAAGCTTGAATTTGTTTTTCCCCACTTTTGTATGTGATTCTGTTTAGACGAGAATTAAGTTTTGTTAAAATTTTCAGTAAAACTATTTATGACACAGGTGTTTGATGAATTTCTTGAAAGAGTCTCCTATCAATGCTCGAATTTTGTAAAATCATAATTTTATGACGATACAGTTTGTAGGTTCAAGAGTAGTATACTATGTTTGATGGAGAATTTTTCCGTCCTTATGGCCGCTCCATCTCGAGGGATTAAGACTGATCCAATAGAACATTATCTCATCCAATATATAGTTGAATGATATTATCAATATCTTAATATTTGTGGTCCCTTTTTAAAATTCTTCCTGTTTTTCTGAGTTTATATCCAAGTTTGTTTGAGGAAGGGAAAAACAGAATGGGCACCTTTTGATTTAGTAATCCAAGTAGTACATCACTTCTATAAATTTTGCTAAGCCTTGTTCTTATTTTTATGTTTTATAAACTTTATCTTCATTACTCTAACTGATTGAGTTGAATTCAATATATAGAAAAAAAATGTTTATATTTTTTCTTAGAGTTTATTTAACACCTGTAATTAATTTAATCCGAAATATATGTTTAGCTTACTATTAATTATTTTCTTGGAGATATGAGCTACTGATAGGTTTATATGTGTTTTGTAGAATTGTGTCTTGATTTATTATATATTGTTAGCATCGTAGTAGCTTAAATAGGTGGTCATTGATGCATCTAATTCAAGTGTTGTGCAGGTCAAATGGGATGGAATAGAATGTAAGTTTTGCCTCTCATCAATTTTTGTAATGTTATCTACTATTGGTATACATTTTCTCAAGAAAATCATTAAATCTGGACTCTTAAAAATAAATGGTCTCTCTGATCTATATAATTGTAATCATGACTTTTTTAGTTATCAAATTACAGATTTGACAAAATAGGTAACGTTGTTATATTGTCAAAACAATTTAACCAAGTATAATCACATAAACTAACAGATTGACACTACATTGATAAATGATAAGACAAATAACAACGGACCGTAAGTGTTTCAGATTATTCCCTCATTTCAAATAAAATTTAAATCTTATTCTGAGATTATGCAGCTTTTCATACGTGCAATTACACAATCGGATGATTGCAATGTGATCACAAATGCAGCGTGAACTAATATTGATTATTGAACCTACTAAAATAAAGCTCCAGGAATTTATTGTGTTTGTACTTTTTTATTAACTTGAGCTAATTTAGGAAGCACTATGAAAAGTTAAATTGACTCTCCCTTTTATTAATATTTAATATGAATATTGTTGTTGAAACTTTTTTATTTTGATTTAATTATTGTCTCATAGTATGTACAACATGAAATCACCATTTTCTTAGAGACAAATTTGGTGTTGTTGAAGCAAATGTTTAGTAATTAAGTTGCTTCTCCTTGATCATTGAATTCACTGATGCTAAAAGTTAAGATGTTACTAAATGAAAGGTCAAATTTATATTTGCAAGTTTACAAAAAAGGCAATCAGCTAGGTCCAACCTTGCAATACAACAATGTCCTTGTCTCATTTTTTATTCAGTTGCTCCACTTCTTTCACAAACCAAAAAATGATAAACCTATATTGAATAAAAACATGTACTCTGAGAATAAAGATATCACATAAAAGGCTCTTAAAAATGAAAGTGTGCGCCTCATGTACTTCAGTTGTAGTTATGCTTCATCTTTATTTATCTCAATTTCAATTAAGCAATAAAGTTTTACACCTGACACTCTGAATTTGGAGCAGAGTGTTCGATTAAAAAATATTATTTCTTTCGTAAAAAATTATTAAGAAAAATTTATTGAAACTAAGCTATCATGTTGCACCCGTACTAAGCACGATTAAACTCATCTAGTATTATAACAAAACAAACAAAAATTAAATTTTATTAAGGAGTGAATGAGTTGGACCATGACCTATTGTTTCAATCCAATTCAAGTAACCTTTGAATGAATTAATTACTCACTAATTTTTTAACTCGATCTATTTTGATTAAACAAAATAAAATAACTAAAATTTAAGAAATCGGAATCCGATAATCAACATTCAATACCTGTGTTACGTTTTAGGCTAAAATTTTAACTCATAAAAAATCTCCTTTTAAAATAGTTTCAAATTTCACTATCTTCTTAATATTTTATTTTATTATCTTCTCCTATTCTCTCGAATCTTCACCCAAATCTCTCTCTATTTACAGATACTTAGGCCACTAGTTGTGTCAAATACAACAGCCAACATTGTCTAAGAATTGTATGTATATGTTAATATCCTTGAGCGTCAATTTCAGTAAGTAGATGGAGAATGTCAAGAATTTGAGCAGTGAGGGTCTTGGCTTCTCTCTCCATATACATACCTTGTAGATTCAACAACAACTAAATATTCAATATATTACCACAAAATAAGGTATGATAAAAAGGGTAACTATACGTAGTTCATAAAGACACTGTAGTTGATTATTTTCTATTGTTTTATAAAAATTTAACTTATTTTGATTCGTCCAGATTCATTTCAATATGACTTTTGACATCCCTATTATTTTTCCTTATTTCGAGAAGGCTACTTTGACTTGGAACTTCTTAGTTGAGAGGAGGAAAAATAAGCTATAATTGGCTAATTAAACATCATGAGCAAATTTAAGTCAAAAATGAAATTGAGGGTAAAATCATTCAATTTTGAACAGTTAAAAATAATTGATAATTTTAATCTTTCATAAAAAATAGTTATTGTCTAAAGTGATAATTACGGCTAGTAACATTTCGGTCATATTCTTTATTAAAAAAATGACTTGACGTATTCTTTTTTTACTTAAATTAGCTTTTCGGCCATGTTTATTATGAAAATTAATCTTAATAGTTTGACACTTGTAAATTGCAAGCAAAAGTGCAATTCTAATCGAAGCTGAAGATTGTTGTGACGGAATACTAACGTTTCATCAGTGGAGATTTTTTGACATACCAACAACTATTAAGGGGAAGAAGAAAATTCTCATACTCTTGATTTTTCTCACCATTTTCCTTCAAAATTGATATACCTAAGGAAGAAGATGTGAAATGAATTGTCTAGCATAGTCTTTCCACTTTCCTAATTTCACCTTCTAATTATTCCTTTGTTTTTTTGCTTTTTAGTTTTTGTTTGTTTTCTGACTGTTCAGATTGGGATTTGTCTTGTGTCGGATTTCCTTTATACATAACTTCTATTTTTTAAAAAAATAAAATGGACATCGATACATTACTTATTATAATACAAATATATATTTATATATTATTTATATAATATCGATACACATTTATTCACCATTTATACAATATCGATAGATATTTATATATCATTTATATAATATCGATACATATTTATTTATGTTATAAATGTATTTACATTATAGTGAATGTCTATCAAGAATATAGATAAGATCTGTTAAGATCTAATAATATCTATCAAGATCTAGTTGATATCTATCAGGATTTGAAATATGTGTCTTTTAGTTAGAAACTAGGAGTATTTTTCCTATAAATAGAGGAATTTTGTTCATTGTATCCTCAATCTTATGATCTCTCATCCTCAAGAGAAATAAGAATTACTATATATTCTCTCTCTACTCTTCTTCTTTATTCTTAGTTATTTCATAACACATTATCAGCGCGAGACTTTGCCGCCTCAAATTTGAAAGCTAAGATATTATTTTATTTCTTTTCATATGACTAATAGTCTTACAAAACTTGAGTTCGTTGCTCGAGCAAGAACTATCTCTCATGGGTGTTGTATGTTGAAATCCACTTCAATGTTATGGGTCTTGGAGACGCCATAAAGAAAGAAAATACAACATCTAATCACAATCGTGTTAAGGCTATGATTTTCTTACGTCATCATCTTGACGAAATTTTGAAAATTGAATACTTTACTACTAAGGATCCACTTGTTTTGTGGAATAGTCGGCCATCCTCCCAAAAGCACGATATGAATGTATACACTATAAAAATAAGATGTTGAGTTCAAACCCCATCGGTTTATTGCCTAAGACGTCTTTATATGGATAAGACATCGAGTTTGAATCACAATGCACCATATTATTTATATAATGATAGCTAAAGTAAAAAAATGTATTTTTGTGAAAAGTCATGAAAGAAACATGTCTTATTGAATATGCTTCATTCCCTGAAGTGAATGTGGTAGCAATTCTTAATATGTCTGAAAGAAGATAAGTGATTCAACGTACGAATATAAGCGTGGAGGGACAATATGATAATAATTATCAAAAGTAATAATATTTCCACACGCTTATTATGATTATAATATATGTTAGAGAAAATTTCTCTACAACCATATGTACGCCTTGATTTGCTCCTAAATTAGCAATATCATAAAAGAGGCTATAAGCTATCATAATTTGATAGGCTTAAGACATGATTATATTTCATTCCTAGGGATTGAGAAGCTTATTAATGCAAATGTACACTTGATTGTGATGGTATCACAACTCACCTCCGAATGAGGCAGAATAACTAAGAAGAGTTATTTTAAAATCTACTTTTAAAGTAGTAAATCTGAAATTTATTCATGTAATAGTAAATCTAAAATTTACTAAAGCAAAAGCACATGTCATGGTAAACTTGAAGTTTACTAGAATAAAAGTTCATAAATTGACATGAACAATTGTGACATCCTGAACATGCGCATATTGAGTATTGGCATGAATAATTTGACATCCTGAAGATGTGCATATTGAGTATTGGACATCTAATAAAGAATTAGAAGATTCTTCAAAAATTATCTATGTTGCTTGTTCTCATGATAAGTTGGTTGGACCAACTAATGTTGGGATTTGATCCCTCAAAATCTGAAAAGTATAAAAGTGAATATGGGCTCGTTCACCCTTCATGCGATCTATTAAGATGCATCATTATAAGATGATCACATGTGAGTTTATTGTCAACCTGAAGTTTGACATTCATAAAGTTAATTGCTTAATAAAATTGAGTTAAGAGCATAATTTTTAGATTGTGTAATCAAGTCAATCTTGATGATGATGATTTGGCATTGAATTCCTTCGATAAATAGCTAAACCATTGCTAAAGAGAACAAAGCTTCATGTGTTGGTCTGAAATATGATATGTTGCATACGATATCACTTGTATGCATTAGATAAATAAATTATGATTACTTCTTCCCTCTTAATTGGTTCAAGGTCAGGAACCAACTATTCCATCTAATAATTTTAATGTGCGGTATACGATTAATGAATATACCATGATGCACAAAGATGGATTCCTCAAATAAAATGGAGGATGTATGTTAGTTTTCCTAGCATAAGGGGAAGATTATAAGCAGCTATGAAATATATTAGGAATTATCATCAGATCCTCATTCAAAAAATAATTCAAGTCAAATACCGAAAGCATCTCATATTTAAGTTGCAAATGCTCTTATTTTGTGTCCTTGAAGAACAAAGTCTATGCATGCGTGAAGCATGGTACACCAATCAGTTTCAAATAAAATAATTCTTGAAAAGGATAAGGAGCAAATAATTATAATAAGAAGGCAATATGCTCTTAAAAAGCCTGTGACATAACACTTCATGAAACCTTATTAGAGGTTCAGGTACCTGAAAATAATGAAGTGATGAGATCTCAAAATATTATGTCACACTCTGAACTGATACGGAATGATATATCATCAATATATTTGATACAATATTGGCGCAATATTGTGAAAGATTATGAGGATCTGAATTCTACATTTATTTAAGCATGTTGATGTAGTGTAACGCCCCGAAATCGGGTTCCGAGACGTCTCACGGTGCTTAGGGTCACAAGTGACCCCAAGCTAACCCTTCTACTGGCATAACTCCTAAGCAACTGAATAAAAATACAAATCCATACAAATCAGCAGAAATTAACTCTTTTCTGAATCTGATCGATACAAAAATAGAATTTTACAGGATTACAATTCTGCCTTTACAACAAAAATTGAAACAAAATACATCAACTTCTACTGACTGTCTATGAAGCCTCTACTAGTACTGACTGTAGGTAGCCGGGTCATGACTCCCGACTACCCCAACTCAATACGACTGAATAAAGAAAATACAACACTATAAACTCTGCATAACTAACCCAAGCCCTTGAATCAAAAGAACTCATCACCTGCTGACTGGATACCACGAACTGACTAGATCCGAAGGTGTAACTATACCTTGTACCTACATTCCGAGAAAATGTAGCAAACATACGAATATGTGGGTCAGTACCATGGAAAAATACCGAGCATATGGGGGTGCAATGCATATATAAAATAATATCTTAATATCATCACAGTTTATAAAATTATGCATGCTGATATAGATGACTCACTTAGCTCGAATTAAATCATCAAACTCATGGATGAATAATACATGTAAAGTAAAACAAGTGAGTCATTATAATACGTTCTCAATTAACTTTCATCTCAATATTAAATCATCAAAACAATCAAATCTCATGTCAATTCTCATTAGAATATATTTCTTAGATCTTTTAAGAATAATGACTTTCTCAAACTCAGCCTTTTAAGAAAATATGTTTTCATCTTAGATAGAAGAGTACACACACACACATTGGGAGATCCTATAACCGACATAAACCATGTGAGCTACATGGAGTCCAACGTACAACCCACGTTGGGGAGAGCCGTCCTATCCTTGCCATCGGAGTAGGACTTCCAGTATCAATTCAAAAACACTAGTGATCACTATATAAATCAGCCTCAGGCTCACATCCTACGGGGGCACGTAGTTCTAGGGAAGTAAGGTCACTTTATACCTCCCACTCGGTGCTAAAGATTACTCCCGAACTTAGCTCAGAAATTTAAATCAGCCTCAGACTCACATTAAAGAAAATCCACAATAAACACTTCAACAATTTTCATCAGGAGCCAATTTGCTACCCCTTTATCATAATCAATAAAAACGTGAATTTCTTTCACAGTCGAGTTCAAAATAACCCATTCACGACTAAAAGGTCAAATCATTCAAAACATCTCAAATTATTTAAACTCAAGGTGCTTATAACATATGATTTTCTCAAAATAATAATCTCAAATAGGGTTCCAAAAATCCATACATCAATATCACCATAAAACCTTCCAAAGTTTCATACTTTATGACATAAGCACAAAAATAATCACTTAACACTTAATATTTCAGCTTTATAATCATACATCTTGGTAAAGAAAATTAGCTTTGGGATTCAAATCTCATTGTGCTTATAGCACATAATTTCTCAAAGTACAATTCCAATTAGGACTCAAGGTCTCATACATCAAAATAATATTAAATTTTCTCAAGATTCATGCTTTTCATCATAAATATATATAACTTACTTTAAAATCTGGAAAATTCAGCTTTATGTACAAAAATGTCATCATTCTCATTCAATTCAACTTTCAAAACATAGAGAGTATCATAATCTCATGTAAAATCATATAGGGTATAAATTCATGCTTCAAATTCATATCAAAACATGTAAAATCACGTATATTCATAAAAGAAAAATCAATTTGGGCACAAGAACGAAAGAGAGTTCTTGTTGAAAAACCCCACATACCTTGAATGATGAACTTTAGATCGATACTCATTTTTGAGATGTTAATCGTGCCTTTGAATGATGGTTCTTGGAGTTCTTGAACTAGGAACTTGGAATCTTGAATAAATTTGCAGAATTAATGGTGATCTTTGGAGGTTCTTGAAGTTGGATGTAGGAGCTTAGGTTTTTCTTTTTGAGGGAATTTGATGAAATATAATATATAATGCTTCTAATAGGCTTTAATATAGGGTTTGGACGGATTTTGAGTGAGGGGAAATGACCAAAACGCCCCTAAAAATCAAATAATTCTCTAATCTGTCCTTTGGTGGACTGTTTTGATAGTCTGAAGTAGATCAACCATAACGTTTTCCTCTGATATCCAAATTGGATGAAACCAATTTCATTAGAAAGAAAACTCTCATATCTTTCCGTTGATGTATATTATCCTACCCAAATCATTGTGTACTAGGAGTTATGATCATTTGAAATTGACCCAAAAATTCATTTTTGATAGGCTGAGGTAGATCGACCATAACTTTTTGCTTCGATAGACAAATTGGATAAACCAATTTCATTGGAAAGAGGACTCACAGAGCTTTCCGTTGATATATAGTAGATCACCCATATTATTATGTACAAGGAGTTATGATCGTTTAAAGTTGGAGAAAAAATACGCCAAGCCTCAGTATTTTTTTACTGCACGTTTTACTGTTCACTACTATTCACGGTTTGATCAGAATGTTCATAACTCGTCGCTCGGGTGTCCGTTTTTTATGATCCACATATCGTTGGAAAGATTATTCGATACTCTACGTAATGGTGGGTCATAATCTAAGACATTCAGCACGGAAAATTTATAATTCATTCTAGAAGATAGAACCCAACACGTTTACGCACAAAATTTCAACGAAAAATTTCCCGAGGTATTACATCATCCCCCCCTTGGAAACATTCGTCCTCGAATGTCGATGAATAAGTACAAAATACCATGGAAATGAGGACAAAAGGATGGGATAACGAAATCAATCCACTTACTTCACTCCAAACTTTTGAATACTTCATAGAACATGCGATTCATAATGAGAATGGTCACATAGTTGGATCTTAAACAAAGGAGACTGATTTTAAGGAATCGATATCTTTGGTTTATTCAGATACTGAGAATCAAAGGTTTCGAAGGGGATCTCATCAAAAGAAGGACCACTTGCGCCCAAATGAAACGTCCCTCAACACTCCCTCCAAAAGATTCAAATGACATTGTTCGGGGAGAAAATGAACCATAATTTGATACAATCCTATCGTATGGGAACAAGGACCCATATGGCATAAATTAAGATAGGAATTTATAGGTCTTGGGAAACATAACTCCTTGCTTCCAAACTTAGCAACACTTCCCAACTACTCCCTCGACTATGTTCAAGCCTAACTCCAAGTACTCATGAGATACGCCACATAACACTATAATATTAATCTATATCATGAACCTCAATACACACTGAGCCTCACAACTCCTCACTTCAAACATAACTCTTATTGATACTCCAACAACCACATACAATCTTATACTAGGGATCCGCTAACTTGCGGTGCATTCTTTTAAATATACAACCATAACATTCAAGCCTATACTCATAACCACATACGCACTTCGCACATGCACCTCTAAACGAACACTCATAAAGCATCTTCCTCACTTTCTCAAAGATTCCATCAACTACATCATTCACACATACTGGTCAATTCTTTAAACGGCACACATAACATTTTCTCAACCAATTGAACTATACATAAAAACTTTGTATTACTATTCCTACAACCTCATAGAAGTGCATAAAACCAACGCACAACAATCTTTCCAAATAAACATTTAAAACTTCAACTAACCACGGCATGTATCAAGGACTTAGCCTTAATCTAACTTCACTTCACCGCCGTAAGCACACCACCTTCTATCATAGATAAGGAAGTATCTTCTCTCTCTTCTAGACAACTGCTCAATACCATTAGCTTGACTTAATGAAAAGGTCACAAAATTTTAAAACATGAAGACCTGAAACATGAAGGGATAATGTAAATAACTTGACTCTCTCTATTAAGGCCTTAGGAATAAAATATCAAATACAATGGGTTCATTAAGGTATCAAAACTGAAGACACCCATAACGAAAATTGAATCTCACTGATCAATAAGAGTATTGCCTGAGTACTGGAACTGAACATACTGTAAAACTTGAGTATATGAGTCATGGGCGGCATGCCCTGAATTTAGAGCTCATAACTTATGAAATGTGATTCCAACTGCTAGAAGAACTGGAATTTCTCATTTTTGGAAACTAGAAGAGTTTGTAATTCTCCATCACGTGTATGAACATGAATTAAGATCATGGAACTGAAATGTAAAGCATGAGTAGGTTTTGGGACAGCTGAAAATACTAAAATAACATTGGGTCAAGTACCGATCTTTCTCACAGCAAATTTACAACTTACTGGTACTTCTACTAAAATGTAAAAGCTTGACTTGACTACTTGTTCTATCATCTCTCCCTTAGCTTTAAGCCACCACTCAAATTCTCAAATGCATACTAATTTTGAATCTCCACGAGCATCTCTTTCGCCGGAATGTACACCATCTAGTGCCTCAACTCTTATTTCTATTAGCTCAACTTAAATACTTTCTAACCTTTTGATAGACCATGTTACTTTTGTCTTCTCCCTCTAATACCATGCCTATGAACTTATGTTTCTAACCCATAAAAATCAAAATCACACTTAAGAGGCTCAACATTTCCAATCATACGCCTCGCCTTAACTTAGCCATCAAAACATCATCCATCGTCTAACTAGTATTTATCCATCTAACAATCCCATGGCACGACTCACTACACCACATACACTAATCCTCGAAATTAAAGCAATCCCATAATATCTTGGGTGAAATTTCTCATCATAATATAATATTAAACTTAATTATAAGTCAACTACACTTAAACTCTTGTGTACACTGTTCAAGGCTATTAGGTCACTTCCGGCAACTAATACTATTAATCCAAAAACCGTCACATTCGGCTTCATGATCACCAATCGTTCAAACTTAAGGTCTCACACTTCACATAATTTACAACTCCATCTCACGCATAACTCCCACGTGAAGATTATAAAACAACACATCCATGAACACTAGCCCACTTAAACTTCATAACAATAATAATTGGTCCTAATCATATAGCCTATCTTATTCACAATCCATTAGCACATCCTTCTTTCACCCGTCACTACTATCTATCCTTCATACACAACTTAACATAGTTCATAGCTCTCTATGTCTTAACTTAACTTCCTCTTGTAATCTGGAGAGCGCCTAGATTAACAACACTTACCCACCGAGTACTTCCATCACTAACCTATACTCTCTGTCATACAAATACCGTCAACACCCATTTCATACCTCGAACAAACTATATCACTTCCAATTAACCCAATTGCATGCAAAAAAGGGATTTCGCTATACTTATGCTCAACAAATCACACTTGCCATCTTTCTTACTACTACACCTCCACATCCCACATTTTCAGCCAGCACAAGGAACAAGATGAACTACAAGTTGCTAGTGGATCGAAATAGGCCGCACACGGCTTCACTAGGCTTTGAATATGAGTTTTGAAAAAAAATAAAAGTTTGAGATGAATAACAAAACAGCTGTGCTAGTGAATCGAAAGAGCCCACACGACTTCACTAGACTTTGATTTTTCACAAACATAATGATAACAAGATTACATAATACAAGAGATAGAAACTTGACACACAACATTCAACGATCTAAGAATACACCTTACTCTGTCTTAATTAAATAACTCATAAGAATGAGGGCATAACTTTCAACTTAAGGAATTTAACACACTAGAGAGCTCCTCTCAAGCCCTTTGTGTAACTTTTGAAATTTCTTCTAGAAAATATAGAAGCATTACTTGGGGAAGAACTGGAGCTTGCGAATCATGTTATCTCAAAAATAATACATAGAGGGAGAAGTATAGATTAACATTGTAGATTCTGATGAGGAATCTGAAAGCACATCTAACCTAGGCTTAGTTCACGACTTTTATGAACATGGATAAAGTACTTCAATCTTTGGAACTCAAAAGCACTGACAGGATACTTTCTAGCTCTCTTACAATCCCATAACTATCTACGGAGAATTAAGCTTAACTGTTTCTGATAACTTGAAAATGAGGCAGAGTTGGCTAGAATAGAGTAAGATGAGAATCTATATAAGCTTCTTGAAGAACCTTTTTATATCACGATCTTAGACTTGAAAGAAGGGAAACATTTCCTAAATGCCCTGTAGCCTCTCGAAGAAAAGTACAAACGTCTCCGTACCTTTCCGCAAGAATCTACTAGACACGACTTCATAGACACCCTAGGACACTTGAACTCTGTTCTCTGATACCAAGTTTGTAACGCCCCAAAATCGGGTCCCGAGACGTCACACGGTGCTTAGGGTCACAAGTGACCCCAAACTAACCCTTCTACTAGCATAACTCATAAACAACTGAATAAAAATATAAATCCATACAAATCAACAGAAATTAACTCTTTTCTGAATCTGATCGATACAAAAATGGAATTTTACAGGATTACAATTCTGCCTTTACAACAAAAATTGAAACAAAATACATCAACTTCTACTGACTGTCTATGAAGCCTCTACTAGTACAGACTGTAGGTAGCCGGGTCATGACTCCCGACTACCCCAACTCAATACGACTGAATAAAGAAAATACAACACTATAAACTCTGCATAACTAACCTAAGCCCTTGAATCAAAAGGACTCATCACCTGCTGACTGGATACCACGAACTGACTAGATCCGAAGGTGCAACTATACCTTGTACCTACATTCTGAGAAAATGTAGCCCACATACGAATATGTGGGTCAGTACCATGGAAAAATACCGAGCATATGGGGGTGCAATGCATATATAAAATAATATCTTACTATCATCACAGTTTATAAAATTATGTATGCTGATATAGATGACTCACTTAGCTCGAATTAAATCATCAAAATCATGGATGAATAATACATGTAAAGTAAAACAAGTGAGTCATTATAATACGTTCTCAATTCACTTTCATCTCAATTTCAAATCATCAAAACAATCAAATCTCATGTCAATTCCCATTAGAATATATTCCTTAGATCTTTTAAGAATAATGACTTTCTCAAACTCAGCCTTTTAAGCAAATATGTTTTCATTTCAGATAGAAGAGTACACACACACACATTGGGAGATCCTATAACCGACATAAACTATGTGAGCTACATTGAGTCCAATGTACAACCCACGTTGGGGAGAGCCGTCCTATCCTTGCCATCGGAGTAGGACTTCCAGTATCAATTCAAAAACACTAGTGATCACTATATAAATCAGCCTCAGGCTCAAATCCTACGGGGGCACGTAGTTCTAGAGAAGTAAGGTCACTTTATACCTCCCACTCGGTGCTAAAGATTACTCTCGGACTTAGCTCAGAAATTTAAATCAGCCTCAGGCTCACATTAAAGAAAATCCACAATAAACACTTCAACAATTTTCATCGGGAGCCAATTTGTTACCCCTTTATCATAATCAATAAAAATGTGGATTTCTTTCACAGTCGAGTTCAAAATAACCCATTCACGACCAAAAGGTCAAATCATTCAAAACATCTCAAATTATTTAAACTCAAGGTGTTTATAACATATGATTTTCTCAAAATAATAATCTCAAATAGGGTTCCAAAAACCCATACATCAATATCACCATAAAACCTTCCAAAGTTTCATACTTTATGACATAAGCACAAAAATAATCACTTAAAACTTAAAATTTCAGCTTTATAATCATACATTTTGGTAAAGAAAATTATCTTTGGGATTCAAATCTCATTGTGCTTATAACACATAATTTCTCAAAGTACAATTCCAATTAGGACTCAAGGTCTCATACATCAAAATCATATTAAATTTTCTCAAGATTCATGTTTTTCATCATAAATATATATAACTTACTTTAAAATCTGGAAAATTCAGCGCTATGTACAAAAATGTCATCATTCTCATTCAATTCAACTTTCAAAACATAGAGAGTATCATAATCTCATGTAAAATCATATAGGGTATAAATTCATGCTTCAAATTCATATCAAAACATGTAAAATCATGTATATTCATAAAAGAAAAATCAATTTGGGCACAAGAACGAAAGAGAGTTCTTGTTGAAAAACTCCACATACCTTGAATGATGAACTTTAGATCGATACTCGTTTTTGAGATGTTAATCGTGACTTTGAATGATGGTTCTTGGAGTTCTTGAACTAGGAACTTGGAATCTTGAATAAATTTGCAAAATTAATGGTGAACTTTGGAGGTTCTTGAAGTTGGATGTAGGAGCTTAGGGTTTTCTTTTTGAGGGAATTTGATGAAATATAATATATAATGCTTCTAATAGGCTTTAATATAGGGTTTGGACGGATTTTGGGTGAGGGGGAATGACCAAAATGCCCCTAAAAATCAAATAATTCTTGAATCTGTCCTTTGATGGACTGTTTTGATAGTCTGAAGTAGATCAACCATAACGTTTTACTCTGATATTCAAATTGGATGAAACCAATTTCATTAGAAAGAAAACTCTCATATCTTTCCGTTGATATATATTATCTCACCTAGATCATTGTGTACGAAGAGTTATGATCATTTGAAGTTGACCCAAAAATTCACTTTTGATAGGATGAAGTAGATCGACCATAACTTTTTGCTCCGATAGACAAATTGGATGAAACCAATTTCATCGGAAAGAGGACTCACAGATCTTTCCGTTGATATATAGTAGATCACCCAGATTATTATGTACAAGGAGTTATTATTGTTTAAAGTTGGAGAAAAAATACACCAGGCCTCAGTATTTTTTTCCTGCACGTTTTACTGTTCACTACTATTCATGGTTCGATCGGAATGTTCATAACTAGTCGCTCGGGTGTCCGTTTTGGATGATCCACATATCGTTGGAAAGCTTATTCGATACTCTACGCAATGGTGGGTCATAATATAAGACATTCCTCACGAAAAATTTATAATTCATTCTAGAAGACAGAACCCAACACGTTTATGCACAAAATTTCAACGAAAAATTTCCCGGGGTATTACACGTAGAAACATTTATTAAGTGACATTAAAAGATGCATCTTAGTAAGCGTAAAACTTATTTGATTTGCAATCTAGACACTTGAAAATGTCGCATGTGATATGCTGAATATTGACGCTTGACAAAATTTATATCAAAACCGTTTAAGGATTCAAAATGTTTGAAGCATATAAAAGTTTCTAGGAAACTTATTTATAATCCTTATATTGTATAAACTTATAGCTTGAAAATTATTGAAACTCTTGAAGAGTTTCCAAAAGCAATAGATTATTTGCTAAAATGAGAAATATACCAATTTGGATTGGTTATGATGTATCATATCTTAGCGCAATTATCGCACTCATGTATCTTGCAAATACTACAAGGACTAATATAGCCTTTTCAATTAATTTGTTAGTAAGGTATAGTCCTGCTCCTGCTAGGAGGCATCAGAATGAGATCTTATTTTATTCTAAAGATTGCAGTCCCAATTTTATTAGTCATGCTGATGTTGGGTACTTATTTGACCCGTATAAATCTCGATCTCAAACATGCAATGTGATCATATGTGGAGATACTGTTATATCTTGGAGATATACAAAGCAGTCTATCTACCCACTTCATCGAATCATGCTGAGATAATAGCTATTCATGAAGATAGCCGAGAATGTGTATGGTTGAGATCCATGATACATCTCATTCGAGAAAAATGTAATAATGTACCCACAATTTTATACATAAATAATGCAGCATGCATGTCACATCTTAATGGAGGATTCATAAAAGGAGATAGAATGAAGCACACTTCATCAAAGTTTTTCTATACACATGAGCTACAAAAGAATGGTCATATTAATGTGCAACAGATTCATTCAAGTGACAATGTGACTGATTTATTCACAAAGTCTCTTCCAACTGCAACTTTCAAGAAGATGATGCACAAGATCGGGATGCAAAAGTTCATTGATGTTCTCATTAGGGGGAACAAATACGCGTTGTACTCTTTTTCTTTCAAGGTTTTGTTCCACTGGATTTTCCTTGTAAGGTTTTTAATGAGGCAACCGAAATGCGTATTATTAGAGATGTGTACTCTTTTTCCTTCTCTAGATTTTTTTTTCACTGAATTTTTTCTAGTAAGATTTTAACGAGACACATAATCTATCAATTAGACATTCAAGGGGAGTGTTATAAATGTATTTACATTATAGTGAATGTCTATCAAGATTATAGATAAGATCTGTTAAGATCTAATAATTAAGATCTAATAAGATCTATCAAGATCTAGTTGATATCTATCAGGATTTGAAGTATATGTCTTTTAGTCAGAAACCAGGAGTATTTTCCCCTATAAATAGAGAGGTTTTGTTCATTGTATCCTCAATCTTATGATCTCTCATCCTCAAGAGAAATAAAAATTATTATCTATTCTCTGTACTCTTCTTTTTTATTCTTAGTTATTTCATAATAAAAAATTATTTATATAATATTAACACACTGTATAATTTTTATACAATATCAATACATTACATGTACATGGAATTATTTTTGTGTAATTTCTTTTTTGTGGGTAGTTCATTCTGGGCTATACTTGAGTTAAAAAACTTAGTTATTTTTTTAAACTAATTCCTCTATTATACATATTTCAAATTATCTCTTGCTTAAAGCTAAAACAAAATAATGGAGGAATATGCTTCCTCCGTTTGATTTTGCTTGCTATTATTTTTATAATTGAATTTTTATTTATACTTTGTGACATGTCAGAAAAGACAAAAGAATTTTTTATATTTTAACCTTATCATTAATTACTTATTCTCCAAAATAGTTTCAAGACATCACTCTAAACATCAATTAATAGAAATAATATGATAAAATAATCACTTTAATAATTATTTCTTCATAAATATGTCATGTCAAAAAGTGATAAGTAAAAATAAACAGAGAGTGTATCATACATGTGTCAAATATTATATACTCTCTCTATTTTTAATTAATGTGACGCTTTTTTATTTGACATAATATTTAAAAATAAATGAATGATTTTTAAAATTTATGATATAAAATACTCTTTGATCATTTATATAACTATAATTATTTTATTAAAAAAATAATTTTAAAGTAGTAAAATGACATTTTTATTTGCACGAATTCAAAAAGCATATCAGATATCACATTACGTTAAAACGCTATCCATGAAATTCTATATCACAATTGCTAATTGGCCTTAGTGAGATAAGTATAAGAAATATAAAAAGTATATTCACTAATTGACAAAAAATGCGTAAGAATTTTGTCGTACGTTATGTAGCAGCTTTAGCGGTTATTGATCATGTTCTTCTCTTGACCAACATTTGATTTTCTTTCCACTTAAGCTTCTCTGTTGAGGTCCTTGTTCATTTACTTGGGGTTGGACATCATATTTTGTTTTCGTTTCGAATTTATTTATCTTTTTTTTAAAAAAAAAAACAACTTTTTTTTATTTTAGTTTTTGTAATACCATCTAACTTGATAAGGTATTTAAGAACAATTTTTTTTTTTTTTAAAGCTTGTGACTAAAAATAATTTTTAAATATTTATAAGATTGTAAAACATTTTATTACGGATACAAAAAAAAATACAACTAAAATTGTTCTAACTACTATAACAAGTTTGCTTTCTTTTTAGAATGGGACTAAAAAGAAAAAAATGTCACATAAAATAAGATGAAAAGAATAATTATTTTACTTTTTTAAAAAAAATTGATTTTGATTTTCGTATGATCTATTTAAAATCATAATTAAAGAATATCTTAAGACATTTTACATATTTTAAATTTAAAATTATCAATTTTCTTTTTTTTTTTTTTTAAAATTATGCATAAAATAAATTTAAAATTTAAA
The DNA here is from genome assembly GCA_030864215.1 of Capsicum pubescens. Lineage (NCBI taxonomy): Eukaryota > Viridiplantae > Streptophyta > Magnoliopsida > Solanales > Solanaceae > Capsicum > Capsicum pubescens. Next base: position 59,942,897 of record CM061549.1, read on the forward strand.
GTTGATGAATTTCTCATAATTTTAAATGGAAATGAATTTACTATGCCAAAGGGAAATTGACATCCCACGCGGAAGGTCAGTTAAACTTAATCGGGTCCGTTCAAGTAATTGCTTTATTATTGTTTTTCCAATTGATACTCTTTTATATATTTAATAAATTTTCAAAAATTTAAATAAAGAGTATGTGCAAAAGTTACTAAATTTCCTAAAATCCATATTCAGTATCCTAAACCCATTCCGACTCCTTGCCAAACTAAAATCAAACAAAAAGAGTTACTTTGTATTCCCTTCGTTCTAAAATAGTTGCTACGTTTTATTTTTTAAAATAAATTTAACTAATTTTTAAAATTAAATTAATATAAACATTTGAAATTAAAATTTAAATATTTTAAAACTTCTCATATCAATATTATAAAAAAAAAATATATCTTAAAATGTTTATCAAAATTTCTCCTTTCTTTCATAAAGGTAATTATTAACAAGTACAAACGAACAGTACATGAATTGGGGACAATATCTAAAAGAAAAATTGGGTACCACGTTTAAAAATAGTTGCAGTTTAAAGTAATAATCTTTTTATAACTATAAATCATATTAATAAAAAAAAATTAATTTGTTCATGAATCTGCAAGTATTTCCTATTCCCTGCAACCCTTTTTGTTATCTGAATTTTGGTCGGAATCTTGAAGCTGGTAAAATTACTATCATATAGTTAGGAGATCACGAACTGTGAAAATCTAAATCTGGCGGAAATATGAGGTAAGATTGTGTGCAATAAATCTTAGGCTATTGGGGTTCGATCCTTTTTATATCGGAAGCTTAAGTACATCGAACAACTTTTATTTTCAGTGTTCAAACAGCCTTGTTCTCTCTCTGTTTTTTCGCTAATTGCTCAATTTTTGTTGTTTTGGATGACTGAATTAATTAATTATTCACTATTCTCATAACATAATAGTCCAACAACCGGCTTTCCATTTTAAAGTTTGTAAGTACTGCTCACTCCTTCCAGTTTTTGTGAGTTTAAAGCTTATTTATATTCAATACTTTATATAACATTGAATTCTGCAAAAAAAGATATGCTAGCAAATTGCAAACTATGTGAAGCAGCTACAGGATATATGATGTCATGTAGAGAATTTATAATAAGTAGAAACAAAAATAAGAACGGAAACAACAAGATTACAACGTGATAAGTAGTAAATACATGGTCATACGGATAGCCGACCTTGCCACCTTATTATTATGTGGTAAAAAGTATTCGGAGTTGACCTTGATTTGGTACGGCGAGAGCGGCCATGAACAAGTAGTGTCACTGACACCACACATTATTGCTTGTTATTTCTGAAGTTGCTGCTCATTACATGTACGAAAATGGTACTGACTAAATACAGGAAATGCACGTCTTGTGCAGGTTATTCGCCTGGAGCCACAGCAAGGCGATCTGACAAATATGCCGATAATAATATCACTTGAGAAAATTCAGGGTTACCCTCTGTGGTGGAAGGTCAGACATATCATTCACTTTTCTGTTTTTCTTCATCTGAGCTCTCTGTATGCATAGCGTATTAATTAGTTAGTTCGAAAAACATGAAAGAGGTCTAATTTTTGATAGCAGATTTTGTGAGGTAAGATTTACATTGTTCTCCAGAAGTTTCTTTTCCTCTCGCAGCAATTTTTCCTGCAATAATTAAGGGGTATCGATAATGTGCAGTCTAATGGAAAATTTCACATGATATTAATTCATAGATATCTGATGAGAACTATTGATTACAAAGCTACATATATAAGAGCTGCAGAAAGCAGGGATGCCTATTAACTCTGTCGACTTGAAGGAGCAAAGACAATTCTATGAGGTCTGATCCAGACACTGATGAGGACAAGTGAATGTTTTCCGCCCTTTATAATCCTTTTCCACAATAAGCTGCTGCCTAGATTTTGATCGACTTGATTATGCGCTGTTTTCGGGAAAAGGAAGAATTCCGACAACAAAATTGTACAGTTCTAGTAGATGAAAAGATGCTAGTTTTTTTTAATATATGAATGTTTGAATAAGCTTAACCTAAATCAAATGCACCTTAATCTGAGAGACTAAGACAGGGAATCAAAGCCCTGTTGGTAGAGACAGACAAACCAAACTCATGACTTCAGGAAAAACTAGTTTTCAGGATGTGCGAATGGAAATGAAAACATACCTTCTCATGAAGACCCTTAACAGATTCAAGCATCAAATGTGTCTGCAAAAACAGAACTATTACAACGTGTAGAGTTGCACGAGAGTGGTGAATGAAAACAGCATTGAGTCGGCTACCAAAAAGTCGCATGGAGGATTCCTACAGTGAATTTTTTGTATTGTGCTTAGCTCTACAAGACGGAATGTCCATTGTAGAGGTGCACTATACCCCAGACCTAAGTTACTCGGATTCTTCACTTTCGGTGCCGCACCCGTGTCGACACAACATGGGTGTGGATGTGGGATCCGTACCCAATCTGGTCAGCTGATTTTGGATACTTTGACCAAAATTGACAGGGAAAATTTGGACAGATTTAACGACTTCTTTTATCAAAATAAAAGCTAAGGTGAAATTTCTATGTTACTGCTTTTCCTTTTATCTCTTTTGAGGATTCTCCTCTTGATCAATATTTTCTCCTCAAGTTTTCCACATAATATCTTATAATTTAGGTTTTATAACTCTATTTTTAGATATTTGAATTAGTTTTAGCCGATTCCCGCACCCGTATCCATATCCCCGAATCTTAAAATTGAGATCATGAAGAATCCGCACCCGTATTGGACACCCGCACCCGAGTCCGAACAACTTAGCCCCAGACTAGCCAGACTTATGCAGCAGCTTAACCATAATTTGTTAGGCTAGACACAAACTTTTAACTTTTTCTGTTTGAGGCTATAGAAGATTACAGGGCTGGACAGAATTTGGGACCTGTCCATTTCAGTGCCGAAATATAATCCTTTAATAAAATATAGATAAAGAAAACAACATTGAGGTACTCTACCCAAGGGTTTTCATGTCTGAAAACATATCGACGTTGTGACAGCTTCTAGTATTAGTAAAGCTAGAGGCACTAAGAAGAGAAGCTGCTACTTTTTATGTATATTTATACACCAGAATTCAACATCATGCAATTCCTATAGGGCAAGGTACAGAGGAATGTAGAAAGACCTTTCTAGATCTGATTTGTATTAGAGCAGTTTGAAGTTCGTTCTCCAAATGGACAAGGTCAGTGATAGTGAGACCATCAGCATTAGTTTCCTCGAGTTGCCTGTCCAGTTTTAAATCGAGACAAGAGCGTCAATGGTATAATTGTTAAGAAACAAAGGTGAAATATAAGATCAGTACCTTTGTGTTATTTGTAGAAGTTCTACGATTTTCATGTTAGAGTATTTAGAGTGCTGTGTCCAAAAATGCAAGCATGATTATTCAAGATAACATTGAATAACACCCAAATGATATTATGGATACATTGCAAAATAAATGAATCGATGATTTGACAAAATACTATGCATGTCTAGCATAAGTCATTTTAGTCGAGTAACGAGAAGTTCTTTTCGTTTTGTGATACCCACACTTGGTACAATAGCAGCATGATTTATGATGCACTATGATGAGGAGTAAGCATCATTTATAGTTTGGACCTTCCAGTCCCAGAGGTGGCACACCAAAGCTAACGTGTACATTAGTATCTTCAAACCAATTAAAAAGCAGGAAATTACTTGTATTTCACAGTTCATCTGAAAATAATTATGCTAGATATTGATCTCTGACCAGTGCAGGCTGCATCTGGGTTTTTTGTGGGGGGTACGATACATGTTCAGAGTTACTTGCTACTCATCAGAGTGAAGGAACGAGTAACCAAATTGCTTGCTTAATTGAGAACTTAATTATAGGCAAGATAGTGCAGTAATCAAATACCTCAGAGATCTCTTTTTCTGTTTCGACGTGGCTTTCATATCGTTGAAGGATGCCTGTCACACTGGAATATATAATGTCAGATGTAATTGCTTGTGGATAAGGAAAATGTTACAAGCAGCAGATCAATTTGTTAGGTTTGAACTAGAGTGTTACAGAAAATTCTGAACATATTTTATGGTGTTCAATCCCTTTGGGCATTAGGCACTAAACCATTGAAAATACCTTCTGCATGGATACCAAAAGGGAAGTCCCTTTTAATTAAGTAGTACAAACTTCAAACGGAATTTGGAAACCACCTTAGTGCCAATATGGATTAGAATTCCAGACTTGTGTCGCTTCAATAGGTACACTCATTATAATTGATAAAGCAACACCTAGCAAAAACAAGATCAACTACAGCTAAAATAAAAGTGGAATATGAAACAATATTTGAGTGTTGAGACCCAAAAAGGGAAAAACAACTTGGGCAATATCCCAAGTAATATCCAAAAAACTGTGTCTTCAATGGAAAGAAGTCAAAGGAATATTACTAAGAATCAGCAAGTGGCACAAGAGGGAACGATACTCAAACCTCCCCAAAAAATTCGAGACAAGAATAAGTGCGAAGGACCCAGCTTCCACAACAAACTCCAACGGGGGTCCCATTCAGGTGAAGGACCACTTCTAACTCAGAAGTGGTGGCCGAGGGAAGTTCTGATGACAAAAATGAGGGAACCCAAAGCTAACATCGACAAAGCTCAATTTAGAAATGTAGAAAGGTGAAAAGTGAACTTTTTTGAGAAAGCAGGACCCCCTAATTAGGAGAAGGGGAGGGTGACAAGAGGTACATCTTCAGCTACTTTCAAAGCGCAGGGTGACAAGTGAAATTTTGACACTTAGTGTGCTTGTTTTTTTTTCAAATAATATGTTATATGTGATTCTTATGTGCATTTAAACCACCTCGTTCATGTGAGGGGCCAAGCATGAGCTAGGTTGGATTGATTAGAAGTATCTAGTTAGATCATGTGGGTCGCTTTATTTGTTTTTACATTGTTTTATTGAGATGATCATATTGTGAAAGTTGATTAGATATTTAGCATTTATTATCACTAAATTGAGTATGCACAGGGGCGGATCCAGGGTGCCAGGTCCAGGTGGGGGTTCTCGGGAACCCAGTAACTTTCGTGCGGAACTAATATTTATATAGAGAAATCTAGTAAATATATGAGTTGGTACCCATAAACATAGTGTGTTATTGGTCTAGTGGAGTAGATGGGCTTGTAAAAGTTTTATTGACCTCTTGGTTGTGGGTTCAAATCCCCTTTGCTACTATTTGTTTTTATTTTTGTTAATGTAGGGAACCCACAAACTTCAAATCCTGAATTTGACTCTGAGTATGCACCAATAATGTCGGGTAAGAGGGTAATTAGTTGGTACGGAGGATACCAGGTAAGAAGGGATGGTTGTTGCACTTACGCTCTGCAGATGGGTAAGATATGAGGTCGATGCCTTGTGTGGGACGGACCAGCCATACACCTATGCTCAACAGCAGTCTGGTGGATGGTAATTTCAGTTCAACTGTTTTACTTGTAGATCATTATACTTGCTGGATTTTTAGACTAACAATTACTATTGTTTGGGTGTGTGCAGGGGGAGAAGGTGGTGGTCGGGCAGTCAATGACTCCAACTTTGATCAGTCATTCCAGTCGAGGTGAATTTCCATTAGATCATGGAGGCCACTACCTCCTAGTAGACTTAGCACTTCATTATTATCTAGTTGTGTCTAGTATCTTGTATTCCAGATAATTTAGTAGCTTCATGACATACACTTGGGGTTGTTGGGCAGACTTTTTACTCTTTATTACTTTATTATCGCATGCTTTAGCTTAAGAATGTTTACCTTGTGAGTAGTAGCTCGCTGAGTGCCTTGTAGCCTATGTGCTAGAGTTGGATCATGACGACAAGAAAGGAAGCCATTCAATAAGCTTAGTGTTAAAAGAGTTCCACATTGAAACATGGATAGGCAATTGGTCTCCTTATATGGATTTGGGCAAGTATCCTCTCATGAATTAGATTTATTGAGTTAGGCCCAAGATCCATATACATGGTATAAGAGCCGGATCCATCCCAATTCTTTGTTCAGGGATGTTGGGCCCCCATATTATATTGTCCACTCTCCAGTTAACAAGGTCTAGGTGTAACACCCCGTAAATTTTTTCGTACACTTATCGCGATTATATGGAGTCCTAAAGGCTTGCGTATGGGTTAAATTAAGTTTATGGTGTTCGGAAGTATCCCGTCAATAGTTGTATGTGTAGGTATTGGAATAAGCTTTCCAACGATATAAAGTTTGCCCAAAACAGAGGAGTATTTCTTATAAGCGAGCACATTCGAAATTTCAAAACGGTGGCGGGGAAGCCTGTGAACAGTAAATCTGCAGGAAAATTTCTGCAGCTAGGCAATTTTTTTTGGATCAACTTTAGACAATCATAACTCCTTGTACAAAAAGAACTGTGTGAGCTGCTATATATCGACGAAAATCTCCGAGAGTCTTCTTTCCGATGAAATTGGTTTCATCCAAATCCAATGTCTGAGTAAGGAGCTATACCCGTTTTACTACATCCTACCAAAAAAAAAAACAGAATTTTGGGACAGATTTTTGGGTCAACTTTAAACGACCATAAATCCTTGTACAGGAAGAACTGAGTGGTATACTTTATATGAAAATGAAAGACCTTTGAATTATATTTCCAATGCAATTGGTTTCACCCAAATCCGATACCGGAGCAAAGAGTTATGATCGATTTACTTCAGCCTGTCAAAACTGTCCACTGGGGACAGATTCGGATTTATTTAAATTTTTAGGGCAAAATGGTCATTTTCTATTACCTCTTGGACGAAAAATTGGTCTCTATAAACATACACTTAGCCTCATATATATCATATATCATCCAATTATTAAGAGAAGGTGAAACCCTAGCCTAATTTCAACTTCAAATATTTTGTGATTCAACCGTAGAAAATTCGAATTGGTTCCGTAGTTGTGTTCACCATCTCGAAAGCTTCGAGAAGCACCCCATGGTTATGTAAGGAGGATTCTAAATACAAGAGTTCATTGTTAAGGTATGAATATTGTTTATTCTTGATTCTTATCCATGAATAAGTATTGATAAAGGATTATGAGTATTGTCTTGATGTTGGAAGATAACTAGAAACATAGTTATGAATTGTTTTGTATAAATTGTTAGTAGTAAATTATGGAAGTTGTTGTATTGGATTATGGAGGATGAATTGTGGTGATATATCATTATATTAGTGGTTATGTATGCCTAGTGATCATGTTGGTATTGGATGGTGATTAAGAGGGGAAATAAAGGCTAAGAGTGATGTTGAGGGATATTGCATGAAAATGCATGATATGTGAATGTAATAAGAGTATAAGAGGATGTATGTAGCACTCTTATTGATGAGTTAAAGGATTACTTCCTAGACATTATTTGGTGAAGTTAATACCTAAATGGTAAGGTTTGGTTGCTAATACTAGTTTGCCACAAATGACTTATTGTAGATAAGTGTTCGAAGAGTACGGGAAGTCAAGTTGGACTTGTATTGAAGTGGTTATATCAAGGTATATAAGACATACTCTATCTAATCTTTGGCATGAATAATGACCCATGACACTCTCAAGTAAGCTTCCAACATTGTCCTACGACACATGACACATAATAACATCATATGATCTTCGACACTACCAATTGAACTTGTTTTCACTTTTAAGATGTCCGGCTAGTCAAAAAAATGTCCATATACTATTGTTGACTCCGAAATGGTTTAATGAGGTATCCATGATTCTCTACTTCATTTTCATGATATTGATTACCTATTTACATGTTTTTCCTATTGAGGTATCATGGTTTCAAGTTCCATAAGGTGTGACCACAAAGTAGCCAATCTCAAAGATTAATTGAATTAAGAAATGGAATGTCTTTATTTTAAATTGATGATATGATGTATTGTATTAGTACCACTGATCAGTTGGCCATTGTATTATAAAGATTATGTATATATGCTATTCCAGGGGTGGTCCCTGATGTATTGTATTAGTACCACTGATCAGTTGACCATTGTATGACATATGTTATGTATTGATAAGGAATACGGGAAGTAATGATATGAAAGTAATGTGCAGGTATCCCATCAGCTCTTTTAAGTGTGGTCTACTCATACTGTTTATTCACTGGTATCTGGGTTCTGTTGATCTTTTGTATCTCATCTTGATACTCACTGCCTTACATACTCAGTACATATTTTCGTACTGACGTCCCTCACGGGGGACCTGTATTCATGCCTGCAGGAACAGGTACTTCAGGTCGTACACCTCCGCAGTAAGAGCCAGGACATTCTGTTGATAGTGGTGAGCTCCAGTTGTTTCGGGGCATCCCAAGTCGTTTCTATATGTATTTTTGGTATTTGTATAAAAGTCTTTTGTGGGCGGGAGTTTGTCCCGACCCTAACTCAGTTGTGTATCTATGTAGAGGCTTTTGTAGACATATTGTACAGCCATAGGAGTGTTTGGTTGATAGACGTGATGGCTCTGATGGCCAATTACTGTTTATATATATATATATGCGTGTCTGCTGGGCTGATACAGGTACTGTTTTCTTCTATTTACAACGAAGTGCTACCCAAATTTCTAATTTTCATAAGTAATGTAAATGTGAAAGTATAGGTTATGAACGGGTTCTCCCGGGCCGCCACGGCTACGGGTGCCAGTTCGCTTCAATGGGATTTGGGGCGTGACAGAAGTGGTATCAGAGAAGTTCGTCCTAGTGAGTCTACAAAGCCGTGTCTACGTAGAATCTCGTTTATCGGTGTGTTGTGCACCACATCTATAAACAGGAGGCTATTGGACATTTAGGGATTGTTTCCATTCTCCATTTCTTAGATCGTGCAATAGAGCCCATATTAGAGATAAAGTCATAATCGATCGCTTAATCCATTTTTTTTATTTATTTATTATAGTAACGATGCCGGTTACAAGGAGAAAGAATAAGTGGAAGCGAGTAGATGTAGTGGCCGGAGAAGGTACTAGTAAGTCACCACCGGCACAAGCTGAACAAAGTGAGTCTCAAGCTGAGCATATATCAGGAGCTTCTTCTCCTCCGGAAGGGCCATCTATTAATGCTGTTGATCGAGATTTGAGGGATGCAGTACAACTTCTGACGCGTATAGTTGCCGGTCAAGTTCAAGGGCAAGCTATTCCTACCACGGGTTCTAGTGGTACGGATAGAGCAGCTAGCCTTCGGACACAGGATTTTCTGAAACTGGATCCTCCTACTTTTACCGGATCAGATATTAACGAATACCCGCAGGACTTTGTCGATCAAACCCAAAGGGCTCTAGATGTTATGCACATATCCGGTAAAGAGATGGTTGAGCTAGCAGCATATAGACTGAAAGGAGAGGCTATATTGTGGTACGAGGATTAGAAACGATCTAGGGGTATTGATGCACCTCCAACTACGTGGGGAGAGTTCAAAGATGCATTTATTGATCATTATCTTCCATTTGAGACTCGTCAGGCCTGTGCAGATTAATTCTTAAATCTTCGTCAGGGTAATATGAGTGTAAGGGAGTATAGTCTTCGATTTAACTCCTTGTCTCGATATGCTTCTAATGTGGTAGCTACTATGGATGACAGAGTTCATCACTATGTGGATAGATTGGAACCATACTTGGTTAGAGATTGTACCATTGCTGCTTTGAACAAGGACATGGATATAGCGAGGATACAAGCTTTTCGCTCAGAAAATGGAAGATCAGAGGCAAAGAAGAAGAACCCAGGATTCAGAAAAAGGATATTCTAAGCGGGCCAGAGCTATAGGGCAGTTTATGGCATCTCAGGGAGGTTTTAGGCCTTCGTTCTCTCATAGATTGCCTAGCCCGTTATCTTCTTATCCTGCAATTAGTGCTCCACCACAATTTCAAAGGTTCAGAGGTAATCAGTTCGGGCAAAGCAGTGAAAATCAGAGTTCGCGAACAGTGGGGTATCAAGGGCAAGGGAGTATGAGTCAATTGAGACCTCCACGACACCCGTGCCCCATATGTAGAAGATTTCACTTTGGCGAATGTCGGCTTGGAATGAACAATTGCTTTTGGTGCGGTAAGCCGGGGCATATGGCTAGAGATTGCCCACGCAGGACCACCGGTGGTATAACACGACCTACCGGATCAGCTGTTGCGTCGTCATCGGTGCCTCCTTTGAGTAGGAGTGCACAACCTATGGGTCACGGTAGAGGTGATAGAGGAGCAGCTAGTTCTAGCGGAGCTCAGAACCGTGTGTATGCCCTAGCAAATCGGCAGAATTTAGAGGCTTCTCCAGACGTGGTTACAGGTACGTTGTCCATCTTTGCATTTGATGTGTATGCCTTAATTGATCCTAGTGCTACATTATCGTATGCTACTCCTTTGGTTGCGGGAAGGTTCGGAAGAACACCCGAATTATTAGCCAAGCCATTTGAAGTATCAACGCCAGTGGGGGAATCTCTTATAGCTAGGAATGTTTATCGAAATTGTGTTGTGCATATTTGTGGTCGTGATACGATGACCGATCTTGTTGAGTTAGAAATGGTAGATTTTGATGTTATTATGGGCATGGATTGGTTAGCGTCTTGTTATGCTACAGTAGATTGCCGTTCTAAGAAGGTATATTTCCATTTCCCAAATGAGGCAGTCCTTGAATGGAAGGGTAATGTTGGCGCGCCGAGAGGTAGATTTATTTCTTACTTTAAGGCAAGAAAAATGATTTCCAAGGGGTACATATACCATTTGGTTAGAGTAAGGGATACAGAGGCAGAGCCGCCAACTTTTCAGACCGTTCCGGTTGTGAATGAATTTCCTGATGTATTTCCTGAAGAACTACCAGGTTTACCTCCTGAACGAGAAGTGGAGTTTGGTATTGATATGTTGCCAGACACACAGCCAATCTCAATTCCTCCTTATAGAATGGCACCAGCAGAGTTGCGAGAATTGAAAGAGCAACTGAAAGACTTGCTAGAGAAGGGATTAATCAGGCCTAGTATGTCCCCTTGGGGAGCACCAGTATTGTTTGTGCGTAAGAAAGATGGTTCGCTGAGGATGTGTATTGACTATCGGCAATTGAATAAGGTGACTATCAAGAATAAATACCCTCTTCCCCGAATTGATGATTTATTTGACCAGTTGCAGGGTGCCCAGTGTTTTTCCAAGATTGACTTGAGATCAGGCTATCATCAAGTGAGAGTCAAGGATAAAGATATACCCAAGACAACTTTCCGAACACGGTATGGTCATTATGAATTCCTGGTTATGTCATTCGGGATGAAAAAATGCACTCGCAGTTTTTATGGATCTGATGAATAGGCTGTTTAAGCCGTTTCTAGATGTGTTCGTGATAGTTTTCATAGATGATATTCTGGTCTACTCTAGATCAGAAGAGGATCATGTTAATCACTTAAGGCAGGCGTTGCAGATTCTTCGTGATCATAAGCTGTATGCGAAGTTTTCTAAATGTGAGTTTTGGCTCAAGTCAGTGGCATTTTTGGGCCATATTGTATCCAGTGAAGGCATAAAAGTTGACACTCAGAAGATTGAGGCTGTGAAGAATTGGCCAAGACCCACGACGCCTACGGAGATTCGTAGTTTCCTCGGGTTGGCAGGTTATTATAGAAGGTTTGTTGAAGGTTTTTCTTCTATTTCTGCACCCTTGACTAAGTTGACGCATAAAGCCTCCAAGTTTCAATGGAATGATGCCTGTGAAAAGAGTTTCCAAGATCTGAAGAGCAAGTTGACTTCTACACCGGTATTGGTACTTCCTGAAGGCACAGAAGGGTATGCAGTGTACTGTGATGCTTCGAGAATTGGCTTAGGATGCGTATTAATGCAACATGGTAGAGTAATAGCCTATGGCTCCAGACAGTTGCGACCACATGAGAGGAATTATCCCACGCATGATCTTGAGCTAGCTGCAGTTGTATTTGCTTTGAAGATATGGCGCCACTACTTATATGGGGTTCATGTTGACATATATACCGATCATAAGAGCCTGCAATATATCTTCAGTCAGAAAGATCTAAACTTGAGGCAGCGGAGATGGCTTGAATTGTTGAAAGATTACGATGTTGATATCTTGTATCATCCAGGGAAAGCGAATGTGGTAGCGGATGCACTGAGTCGTAAGTCTAAAATGGCATCTATAGAAAAACAGGGGATGATTAAGGATCTTCACCAACTAGCTAATTTGGGAGTTCGACTTCTCGAAATTCCAGATGAAGAGGTTATTGTACGTAATGCAGCGGAATCTTCATTGATAGCTGAAGTGAAAGAGAAGCAGTATGCAGATCCAATTTTATTGCAGCTTAAGGAGGATGTGCAGAGTGGCACGATAAAGGCATTTGAGCTTACGCGAGAAGGAGTGCTTCAGTGTCAGAATCGTTTATGTGTACCTGATGTAGTTGAGCTAAGAAAGAGAATTATGACAGAAGCACACTGTTCAAGGTATTCCATCCATCCAGGGTCGACTAAGATGTATCAAGATTTGAAAGCAATATATTGGTGGAATGACATGAAGAAGAATATTGCCAAATTTGTAGCTGAATGTCCGAATTGTCAAAGAGTCAAAGTAGAACACCAGAAACCCTGTGGTTACATGCAATGTATAGATCCTCCAGTCTGGAAATGGGACAAGATCAATATGGATTTCATCACGGGTTTGCCTCGTACATTTCGGAAGTTTGATTCCATATGGGTGATCATTGATAGGCTTACCAAATCCGCGCACTTCTTACCAGTTAAGACAACTTATACGGCGGAAGAGTATGCGAAGTTGTATATTAAGGAGATCGTTCGGTTACATGGAGTTCCAATTTCCATTATATCCGATCGAGGAGCCCAATTTACCGCGAATTTCTGGAAGTCTTTTCAAAGGAGTTTGGGGACACAAGTAAATCTAAGTACGGCTTTTCATCCTCAAACGGACGGACAAGCGGAACGTACCATCCAGACACTTGAAGATATGCTACGAGCATGTGTATTAGATTTCAAAGGCAACTGGGATGATCACCTACCTCTTATCGAGTTTGCTTACAATAATAGCTATCATTCAAGTATCAAAATGACACCATATGAAGCATTGTATGGAAGAAAGTGTAGATCGCCAATAGGATGGTTTGAAGCAGGTGATGCGGTCTTGTTTGGACCGGATCTTGTTTATCAAGCAATGGAGAAGGTTAAAGTGATCCAACAACGGCTTGAAACAGCTCAAAGTCGACACAAATCTTATGCGGATGTTAGAAGAAGAGGACTTGAGTTTTCTATCGACGATTGGGTATTCTTGAAAGTATCACCAATGAAAGGAGTGATGAGGTTTGGCAAGAAAGGAAAGTTAAGTCCACGATACATAGGTCCGTACAAGATCATTGAAAGATTTGGACAAGTTGCTTATGAGTTAGGGCTACCTCAAGAGCTCTCAGCAGTTCATCCCATATTTCATGTTTCGATGCTTCGCAAGTACATCAGAGATCCATCGCACATCACTACTACGGAAGATGTACAAGTTACAGAAGATCTCACTTTTGAAGAAATGCCTATTGCTATTCTTGATCGCCAAATTAAAAAGATAAGGAATAAAGAGATAGCATCGGTAAAAGTACTTTGGAGGAATCAACAAATTGAGGAGATCACATGGGAAGCCGAGGAAGCGATGAAGATTAAGTACCCTTACCTATTCAACGATGAGGAGGAAGTTCATGAGACGGAAGAAGAACAATAACAAGTGTTTATTTTTATGCAAGTATGTTATGATGATGAATATGTTAATTGTAAGCTTGGACATGTCTTAATTGAGTAACTATGCTAACATTCGAGGACGAATGTTCTTAAGGGGGGGAGAATGTAACACCCCGTAAATTTTTTCGTACACTTATCGCGATTATATGGAGTCCTAAAGGCTTGCGTATGGGTTAAATTAAGTTTATGGTGTTCGGAAGTATCCCTTCAATAGTAGTATGTGTAGGTATTGGAATAAGCTTTCCAACGATATAAAGTTTGCCCAAAATAGAGGAGTATTTCATATAAGCGAGCACATTCGAAATTTCAAAACGGTGGCCGGGAAGCCTGTGAACAGTAAATCTGCAGGAAAATTTCTGCAGTTAGGCATTTTTTTTTTTGGATCAAATTTAGACGATCATAACTCCTTGTACAAAAAGAACTGTGTGAGCTGCTATATATCGACGAAAATCTCCGAGAGTCTTCTTTCCGATGAAATTGGTTTCATCCAAATCCAATGTCTGAGTAAGGAGCTATACCCGTTTTACTACAGTCTATCAAAAAAACAGAATTTTGGGACAGATTTTTGGGTCAACTTTAAACGACCATAACTCCTTGTACAGGAAGAACTGGGTGGTATACTTTATATGAAAATGAAATCCCTTTGAATTATATTTCCAATGCAATTGGTTTCACCCAAATACGATACCGGAGCAAAGAATTATGATCGATTTATTTCAGCCTGTCAAAACTGTCCACTGGGGACAGATTCGGATTTATTTAAATTTTTAGGGCAAAATGGTCATTTTCTATTACCTCTTGGACGAAAATTGGTCTCTATAAACATACACTTAGCCTCATATATATCATATTTCATCCAATTATTAAGAGAAGGTGAAACCCTAGCCTAATTTAAACTTCAAATATTTTGTGATGCAACTGTAGAAAATTCGAATTGGTTCCGTAGTTGTGTTCACCATCTCGAAAGCTTCGAGAAGCACCCCATGGTTATGTAAGGAGGATTCTAAATACAAGAGTTCATTGTTAAGGTATGAATATTGTTTATTCTTGATTCTTATCCATGAATAAGTATTGATAAAGGATTATGAGTATTGTCTTGATGTTGGAAGATAACTAGAAACATAGTTATGAATTGTTTTGTATAAATTGTTAGTAGTAAATTATGGAAGTTGTTGTATTGGATTATGGAGGATGAATTGTGGTGATATATCATTATATTAGTGGTTATGTATGCCTAGTGATCATGTTGGTATTGGATGGTGATTAAGAGGGGAAATAAAGGCTAAGAGTGATGTTGAGGGATATTGCATGAAAATGCATGATATGTGAATGTAATAAGAGTATAAGAGGATGTATGTAGCACTCTTATTGATGAGTTAAAGGATTACTTCCTAGACATTATTTGGTGAAGTTAATACCTAAATGGTAAGGTTTGGTTGCTAATACTAGTTTGCCACAAATGACTTATTGTAGATAAGTGTTCGAAGAGTACGGGAAGTCAAGTTGGACTTGTATTGAAGTGGTTATATCAAGGTATGTAAGACATACTCTATCTAATCTTTGGCATGAATAATGACCCATGGCACTCTCAAGTAAGCTTCCAACATTGTACTACGACACATGACACATAATAACATCATATGATCTTCGACACTACCAATTGAACTTGTTTTCACTTTTAAGATGTCCGGCTAGTAAAAAAAATGTCCATATACTATTGTTGACTCCGAAATGGTTTAATGAGGTATCCATGATTCTCTACTTCATTTTCATGATATTGATTACCTATTTACATGTTTTTCCTATTGAGGTATCATGGTTTCAAGTTCCATAAGGTGTGACCACAAAGTAGCCAATCTCAAAGATTAATTGAATTAAGAAATGGAATGTCTTTATTTTAAATTGATGATATGATGTATTGTATTAGTACCACTGATCAGTTGGCCATTATATTATAAAGATTATGTATATATGCCATTCCAGGGGTGGTCCCTGATGTATTGTATTAGTACCACTGATCAGTTTGTCATTGTATGACATATGTTATGTATTGATAAGGAATACGGGAAGTAATGATATGAAAGTAATGTGCAGGTATCCCATCAGCTCTTTTAAGTGCGGTCTACTCATACTGTTTATTCACTGGTATCTGGGTTCTGTTGATCTTTTGTATCTCATCTTGATACTCACTGCCTTACATACTCAGTACATATTTCCGTACTGACGTCCCTCACGGGGGACCTGTATTCATGCCTGCAGGAACAGGTACTTCAGGTCGTACACCTCCGCAGTAAGAGCCAGGACATTCTGTTGATAGTGGTGAGCTCCAGTTGTTTCGGGGCATCCCAAGTCGTTTCTATATGTATTTTTGGTATTTGTATAAAAGTCTTTTGTGGGTGGGAGTTTGTCCCGACCCTAACTCAGTTGTGTATCTATGTAGAGGCTTTTGTAGACATATTGTACAGCCATAGGAGTGTTTGGTTGATAGACGTGATGCTCTGACGGCCAATTACTGTTTATATATATATATATGCGTGTCTGCTGGGCTGATACAGGTACTGTTTTCTTCTATTTACAACGAAGTGCTGCCCAAATTTCTAATTTTCATAAGTAATGTAAATGTGAAAGTATAGGTTATGAACGGGTTCTCCCGGGCCTCCTCGACTACGGGTGCCAGTCCGCTCCAATGGGATTTGGGGCGTGACAGACTCAATGGTTGAACTTGCACTGTATAACCTGTCCTTATATACAACTAATGAGTTCATAGCCTTGTTTTTCGTTTGATATAAGAAACATACATGGGCAGCATAACACAGACTAACTCCATTTTGTGGTTTTTTTTTTAGGTGGCTAATAAAGAAAATCAATGGCATCAAAAGGTCACGGTAATGGACGACGTAAGAAAGGTAAGAAAGGACCGGATAATCTTTCCGCAAGTTAATATATAACACCACCACCATCATCTGTTACCACAACTCTTCAACTAGCTACTACAAATATTATTCCTCCTCCAAGGGTAACTATTTCACTACTAAATGCATTTTTTATGCCCCCACCGCCCCACCAGTTCCAGCCCTCTTCTCCCCATAATAGTCTGCATGGTAGCTCTTCATCTGTACCTTCAACATCATCCACACCTAGCCTTTATGGATTGAGAATTGGAGGTCCCAGCACATCAACATCGCCCTCCGTTGATAGTGCTGCAACGTCTAATGCTACATCAGTTGCTTCCCACATTCTGAAATTTAAAGAGGTAGTAGAATATGACGGCAATGGGAGGCTAATTATCGCCCCTGATGGTAATGGGTAAGTAAATCTTATGTTTTTCCATAATTTTTAAAATTTTCGAAAGCTAAGATAATTTAATATAATTTTATTATAGGTTCATTCCCGCATATAGCGGCGGACATATGGTTATAGAAGTAATTAAACTATTCTACAGGGAGACATGGGGTAGTTGGAATGAGATTCGACTCAACATCAGAGTGCTTATGTAGAATCAGTTTGTGGTATAATCAAAATCAAAGAATTTACCATTTTAGTATGCTATCAATGATGAATTTACAACTATTAAACTATTTTGCAGACAAAGTGTCCTTGGAATTCTTGTCATGATAATGAAATACAATGCAGTTTCAAGTTCAAAGCAGCTCAACGGATCAAAAACCACTTGTATGAGGCTCGAAGAAACTTGGAAAAACCTGGTTGGTTGAATGCTAATGTGTGGGTTCAGTTTTTGGAAAAATGGGATACTCCTGAATATAGGGCAAAGAGGGAACGGGTAAAGGCACATAGAGCATCTCAAACATATGGCTTGTTGCACACTGGAGGTTCGATGAGTTTCGCTACCCACCGACGATGACTGGTAATATTAGCTTAAATTTCTAATTTGTTCAATTTAGTTCAATGTTCTAAACCATGACATAGTGAAGCCGTGTGGGGCTCTTTCGATTCACTATTGTTGTTATCTTCTTTTTGTTGTTCATCTTGAAGTCTAGTGAAGCCGTGTGTGGCCTATTTCGATTCACTAGCATTGTTTACATCTTGTTGCTCTTGTTGTTATTCATCTTGAAGTCTAGTGAAACCGTGTGTGACCTATTTCAATTCACTAGCATTGTTGACATCTTGTTGTTGTTTGCTTCTTTTGTTGTGAACTTGATCTTGTATCACACTGCCTGATGGTTTTAGAAAGATCCATTGCCTGCATCCAACCTCTATCCTCTATACTCAACATACTCTATAACCTTACTCCCCCTAGGTATAAATAGATATATAAAGGAGGCGTAGAAAGAAATTAACTCCCTAACCAAGGGATGGCTGTAAGAAGCCTGGGGTCTAGCCAACCGTTTCAACTGTTATAAATCAATTGAGTCCTCCAGGTCTGGTACCCCTGCTAGCCTGACAAATCTATCTTTCTTTTAGGCTGACCCATCTCTATAATGAATCTATCCTGGTAAAAAATGCACTATAATTTTGTACAAACTGATTTTGTCTCTAATCACAGCACCACACCTCCCATTCGTTTGCCTTCGCACTGCAATTAAGCTTATCTTGCCTTTAGGATTGCAGTTTGTACTAGCATTACATTCAACAGATGATTCTGTTCCATGAACACTAGCCATCAGACATAGGGTTTCTTTAGAAGATTCATGTTCTTTCCCTGACATACTGTTCTTGTGAACCTCAAAGAAATATTTTGTTTCGTGCGAGTTGATTCTAGTCACACTAGCGGTATCCAAGGTCGGATCAACAGCCATAGACAAGCATTGCATAACAGGTAATTCTGGCTGTTGAATTTGATCAAGATTCTCCTTTGGTTTATTTTCCTTATTGCCCTGTTGGCTTAGTTTCTCAAACTCAAACTTCTTGGAGAAATAAGTTTGTTAAGCCTCTTCAACAGTGTCAAAAGTTCCCAACCATATTTGCTTATGCCTAATTTTGTTTGTTATAACAGCACCATACCTCCCGTTCTTTTGCCTTTGGGTTCCAAATAAGTTTCTCTTGTCTGTAATGACATCACCATACCTCCCGTTGTTTTTCCTTCAGATTCCAAGTAAGCTTCTCTTGTCTTTAGGAAGGCAGCTTAATGTAGTATTACACTCATTAGATGATTCTGTCCCCTGTACATTAGCCATTTACTTTAGAAGATTCTTGTTCTTTGCTTGACCAATTGTTCTTGTGAACCCCAAGTATATGTGTTGTTGTTACATGAGAGTTGATTCAACTCACACTAGCAGTATCCAAGGTTTGATTATTAGCCACAGACAAGCATTGCTCACTAGGTGATTCAGGCTGCTGAATTTGATCATTAGCTACAGACAAACATTGGACACTAGGTGATTTAGGCTGCTGAATCAGTTTGCCTCCTATCCATAAAATTAGAATATGAATTAATATTTTACCATTTGTATAGAACCACCCAAATGCTCAGTATCAGGAAGTTCAAAACCCCTAGCTTGTTGGACTATAGAAGGAAACATGTCCATCCATTTGACCTGCATATATATACAAAATCATATCATTTTTAAGTATGTTATTAATGACTAAATAATAACAAAATAATTACACCACAAAATAATTTCAGGTAATTAGGATCGGCTATAAAAATACTCATTGTCCATGTCCATCGTTCCATTTAAATAGGAGAAAAATATAAAAATAAAATTGTATCAACCTGTTAAAAAATAGCCATAGATTCAAAAGTCGTTAAAAAATAGTCAATTTTTGGAACCCCTAACAATGTATTTGTAGAATTCAAAATATCATGACCCCTAACAAATTCTCACACTATGGCTACTTTTTAAAAATCGATCCAAAAAGTGGCTAGCATGCATAATTTTCTACTTTACTAAACACATGAGAGAGTTGTATATATATACAGCGAAGCAAGCCTTAGACCCTAGAAACACGTTCTAAATTCATGTAGCGCCCTAGGTACAAAGCGGATAACATCATTTGTGAACTGAACTATTATAATACTAAAGCGTTCAAGAAACTTACTGGATCAACAAAGTTCTGGATGAACTCAATAGCAGGCATCGGTACAACTCCAGATTCCTTTAATGATTCAAATTGAGCAGTTGATGATCTATAAGGTCGATGATATGGATGTGAAAATACTCTTTCATAATTATCGCGGTGAAGAGAACACTTCCCATCACTTGTAGTAACCCAAAATGGTTCATTCATTGGCAAAAGTTGCATCATTTCTTCCATAGCAGCATTAATAACCTCAGTAAGAATAGCTTTCTCCCTAATATCATGAAGAAGTTGATAATTTTCTTGTGGTATATGGGACATCATTGGAATATTATTAATATTTAGCAAATGTCCTCGAACATTATTGTTAATATTTTCTTGAGCAGAAGAAAATTCAATGGGAGAACCAGATATATTTTGGCTCAACAAACTTTCATCAGATGAATTTGATGGACTTCTAAGAGTTGCATTTGGTAGTGCCAAATTTTGATTTGTCAAAAAAGACCTCCCATGAACACGTGATATGAGATTTGCTACTCTTTCATGCTGCAAAAATTAAAAAAATAAAATAAAAACATAACAATTATTAAGTTAAATTACTTGACATAATAAGCCATTATTTATAATAAACGTAATTTAATAACCCAAAAAGATGCAACTCATAAGCATCTAAGCAGAAACGGATTCAAGATTTTAACTAGATGAATTCCGCCATTTTAAAGTATATAGCACTAGATAAACTCGACGCTTATCATGAATTGCATCCCTTCGAATTTATCTGAACCGAATATCTTCGGTAGAACATATATACATTAAAAAAGGACTAAACCCTACTTTAAAGCTCAAATTTGATCCATCAAGTTCAAATTATAAATCCGCTTCTACCTCACATGTTATATATAAATAATTATTTTAAGGAAAATAATAAATTAAAAATATATAAATACATTATTTATAATAAACATAATTTGCTAACCCAAAAAGATGCAACTCATAAGCATCAAGCAGAAACGGATTCAAGATTTTAACTAGATGAATTCGGCCATTTTTAAGTATATAGCACTAGATGAACTCGACGCTTATCATGAATTGCATCCCTTTGGATTTATCTGAACCGAATATCTTTCAGGTAGAACGTATATGCATGTAAAAAAGGACTAAAAGTTCACAAAATGTTAGATATGATACCTTCATTTTAAAGTACAAGAAGTTATATATGTGCTACCTTAAAGTCCGAATTAATTCATCAAGTTCAGATCATGAATTCGCTTCTGCGTCATGTTATATATAAATAATCTTTTTAAAGGAAAATAAATAAATTAAAAATATATAAATATACAAAGAATACACAAAAGATTTACCTTGTCTTTCAGATTTTTCATTTTCATTTTCAAAATTTCTATATTATGTGTCCTTTCATCTTCACCAATGGGTGGACCATCACATCTTGGGCATGTTACACTTTTCAAAGCCTCTTTCATTGCCATATTTTCACAATGAAATCTTTCATTTTCTGCTCGAAGAGTACTGTTATCTGATCTCTCAGTTTGTGTCTGATGAAAAAAATATATAATAAAAATTAATTACATAATATAGATAAATAAATCGGATATTATGAGCTAATTAAATGTTGAAAATGAAGCTAATATTTCAAGGGATAATAGCACTATAGGTGCATTTTGATGCACATTTAACTTTCAATTAGTATAAATATGTATAATGTGTTTAGTCATTTTATGTAAGATTATGTTGTATGAACTATTTTGAAACTATAAATATATATGGGTGACTATACAATATTAATATAATACATAGGTAATAAAGTGGTAAAACGATTAATAATTATGGAAAATTTGTGAATATTCATAAGTAAAGAGATTGAAAGTGCATATTTTAATCGATTGAAGGTAAAATCTGCTTAGTCATATATTATAAGGATTAGAATTAAAATTTTATCATTAATTGAAGGACCAAAAGTAATATTAAGAGACTAATAAATAATGTGTGAAAATCCATTTATAAAGTTGTATGAAAATTATTTTCTCCCTTTATTTTAATTTAAAAGTTCAAATTCCTGCTCTAATTTTAACTACGTTTTATTTCTCATGTACAATGTATATTTGAAGAATTTTTACCTAGATTAAAAAAATTAGTCCATGAAAATATATACAATCTATTCTATCCCGCCCATTCTTTATTTATTCAAATTATTTTAACTAGTCGAACATAGTTCAGTCCGTCTATTTAATATTTCAAGATTTTTTTCATTCATAAATAAATATTAATATGTCATTATGTGTAAATAAAAATAATAAGCTATTAACAATTATAAAATTTATAGAAAAAAGACTAATTAATTAAATAAATTTACCTTTGTTTGAGTGCTTTTGTTTTGAAACCAAAACTTGATTTGCTTAGGGTCAAGTCCTGCTTCCTTACTCAATTGGTTTCTCTGATTCTCATCTGGATGTGGACATTGCTTGAAAAATCTTCAAAATAATAAGGCTAAAAGAAAATTAATAAGTTTCAAGAATTTTGTATATCTTAAGAAAATGGTAAGTAGTTGAGTTTGTTATTCAATGGCATGAGATTAATTAAATCTAATCAGAAGAGTTATTAATCAAAATTTACATCGTGAAAATATAGATATTTAGAAATAAATTTAAAATTCACAACTACTTACCAAATATTTGTAACCAAATATTGTGAGTGCCAAATTTGAGTTGTTAGAATTTTTTTTGAATCTTTTAACTATTAAGAGAATAGTATGTAGTTAGCTTTATTTTCATTATTCATGTTGGTGTTGTCACGCCCCAAATCCCATTGGAGCGGACTGGCACCCGTAGCCGAGGAGGCCCGGGAGAACCCGTTCATAACCTATACTTTCACATTTACATTACTTATGAAAATTAGAAATTTGGGCAGCACTTCGTTGTAAATAGAAGAAAACAGTACCTGTATCAGCCCAGCAGACACGCATATATATATATATATATATAAACAGTAATTGACCGTCAGAGCCATCACGTCTATCAACCAAACACTCCTATGGTTGTACAATATGTCTACAAAAGCCTCTACATAGATACACAACTGAGTTAGGGTCGGGACAAAATCCCGCCCACAAAAGACTTTTATACAAATACCAAAAATACATATAGAAACGACTTGGGATGCCCCGAAACAACTGGAGCTCACCACTATCAACAGAATGTCCTGGCTCTTACTGCGGAGGTGTACGACCTGAAGTACCTGTTCCTGCAGGCATGAATACAGGTCCCCCGTGAGGGACGTCAGTACGGAAATATGTACTGAGTATGTAAGGCAGTGAGTATCAAGATGAGATACAAAAGATCAACAGAACCCAGATACCAGTGAATAAACAGTATGAGTAGACCACACTTAAAAGAGCTGATGGGATACCTGCACATTACTTTCATATCATTACTTCCCGTATTCCTTATCAATACATAACATATGTCATACAATGGCCAACTGATCAGTGGTACTAATACAATACATCAGGGACCACCCCTGGAATAACATATATACATAATCTTTATAATACAATGGCCAACTGATCAGTGGTACTAATACAATACATCATATCATGAATTTAAAATAAAGACATTCCATTTCTTAATTCAATTACTTTGTGGTCACACCTTATGGAACTTGAAACCATGATACCTCAATAGGAAAAACATGTAAATAGGTAATCAATATCATGAAAATGAAGTAGAGAATCATGGATACCTCATTAAACCATTTCGGAGTCAACAATAGTATATGGACATTTTTTTGACTAGCCGGACATCTTAAAAGTGAAAACAAGTTCAATTGGTAGTGTCGAAGATCATATGATGTTATTATGTGTCATGTGTCGTAGGAAAATGTTGGAAGCTTACTTGAGAGTGCCATGGGTCATTATTCATGCCAAAGATTAGATAGAGTATGTCTTACATACCTTGATATAACCACTTCAATACAAGTCCAACTTGACTTCCCGTACTCTTCGAACTCTTATCTACAATAAGTCATTTGTGGCAAACTAGTATTAGCAACCAAACCTTACCATTTAGGTATTAACTTCACCAAATAATGTCTAGGAAGTAATCCTTTAACTCATCAATAAGAGTGCTACACACATCCTCTTATACTCTAATTACATTCACATATCATGCATTTTCATGCAATATCCCTCAACATCACTCTTAGCCTTTATTTCCCCTCTTAATCACCATCCAATACCAACATGATCACTAGGCATACATAACCACTAATATAATGATATATCACCACAATTCATCCTCCATAATCCAATACAACAACTTCCATAATTTACTACTAACAATTTATACAAAACAATTCATAACTATGTTTCTAGTTATCTTCCAACATCAAGACAATACTCATAATCCTTTATCAATACTTATTCATGGATAAGAATCAAGAATAAACAATATTCATACCTTAACAATGAACTCTTGTATTTAAAATCCTCTTTACATAACCATGGGGTGCTTCTCAAAGCTTTCGAGATGGTGAACACAACTACGGAACCAATTCGAATTTTCTACGGTTGAATCACAAAATATTTGAAGTTGAAATTAGGCTAGGGTTTCACCTTCTCTTAATAATTGGATGATATATGATATATATGAGGCTAAGTGTATGTTTATAGAGACCAATTTTCGTCCAAGAGGTAATAGAAAATGACCATTTTGCCCTAAAAATTTAAATAAATCCGAATCTGTCCCCAGTGGACAGTTCTGACAGACTGAAGTAAATCGATCATAACTCTTTGCTCCGGTATCGGATTTGGGTGAAACCAATTGCATTGGAAATATAATTCAAAGGGATTTCATTTTCATACAAAGTATACCACCCAGTTCTTCCTGTACAAGGAGTTACGGTCGTTTAAAGTTGACCCAAAAATCTGTCCCAAAATTCTGTTTTTTTTTGATAGGCTGTAGTAAAACGGGTATAGCTCCTTACTCAGACATTGGATTTTGATGAAACAAATTTCATCGGAAATAAGACTCTCGGAGATTTTCGTCGATATATAGCAGCTCACACAGTTCTTTTTATACAAGGAGTTATAAACGTCTAAAGTTGATCCAAAAAAAAATTGCCTAGCTGCAGAAATTTTCCTGCAAATTTACTGTTCACAGGCTTCCCGGCCACCGTTTTGAAATTTCGAATGTGCTCGCTTATAAGAAATACTCCTCTATTTTGGGCAAACTTTATATCGTTGGAAAGCTTATTCCAATACCTACACATACAACTATTGACGGGATACTTTCGAACACCATAAACTTAATTTAACCCATACGCAAGCCTTTAGGACTCCATATAATCGCGATAAGTGTACGAAAAAATTTACGGGGTGTTACATTCTCCCCCCCTTAAGAACATTCGTCCTCGAATGTTAGCATAGTTACTCAATTAAGACATGTCCAAGCTTACAATTAACATATTCATCATCATAACATACTTGCATAAAAATAAACACTTACTTGTTATTGTTCTTCTTCCGTCTCATGAACTTCCTCCTCATCGTTGAATAGGTAAGGGTACTTAATCTTCATCGCTTCCTCGGCTTCCCATGTGATCTCCTCAACTCGTTGATTCCTCCAAAGTACTTTTACCTATGCTATCTCTTTATTCCTTATCTTTTTAATTTGGCGATCAAGAATAACAATAGGCATTTCTTCAAAAGTGAGATCTTCTGTAACTTGTACATCTTCCGTAGTAGTGATGTGCGATGGATCTCCGAGGTACTTGCGAAGCATCGAAACATGAAATATGGGATGAACTGCTGAGAGCTCTTGAGGTAGCTCTAACTCATAAGCAACTTGTCCAAATCTTTCAATGATCTTGTACGGACCTATGTATCGTGGACTTAACTTTCCTTTCTTGCCAAACCTCATCACTCCTTTCATTGGTGATACTTTCAAGAATACCCAATCGTCGATAGAAAACTCAAGTCCTCTTCTTCTAACATCCGCATAAGATTTGTGTCGACTTTGAGCTGTTTCAAGCCGTTGTTGGATCACTTTAACCTTCTCCATTGCTTGATAAACAAGATACGGTCCAAACAAGACCGCATCACCTGCTTCAAACCATCCTATTGGAGATCTACACTTTCTTCCATACAATGCTTCATATGGTGCCATTTTGATACTTGAATGATAGCTATTATTGTAGGCAAACTCGATAAGAGGTAGGTGATCATCCCAGTTGCCTTTGAAATCTAATACACATGCTCGTAGCATATCTTCAAGTGTCTGGATGGTACGTTCCGCTTGTCCGTCCGTTTGAGGATGAAAAGTCGTACTTAGATTTACTTATGTCCCCAAACTCCTTTGAAAAGACTTCCAGAAATTCGCGGTAAATTGGGCTCCTCGATCGGATATAATGGAAATTGGAACTCCATGTAACCGAACGATCTCCTTAATATACAACTTCGCATACTCTTCCGCCGTACAAGTTGTCTTAACTGGTAAGAAGTGCGCGGATTTGGTAAGCCTATCAATGATCACCCATATGGAATCAAACTTCCGAAATGTACGAGGCAAACCCGTGATGAAATCCATATTGATCTTGTCCCATTTCCAGACTGGAGGATCTATACATTGCATGTAACCACAGGGTTTCTGGTGTTCTACTTTGACTCTTTGACAATTCGGACATTCAGCTACAAATTTGGCAATATTCTTCTTCATGTCATTCCACCAATATATTGCTTTCAAATCTTGATACATCTTAGTCGACCCTGGATGGATGGAATACCTTGAACAGTGTGCTTCTGTCATAATTCTCTTTCTTAGCTCAACTACATCAGGTACACATAAACGATTCTGACACTGAAGCACTCCTTCTCGCGTAAGCTCAAATGCCTTTGTCGTGCCACTCTGCACATCCTTCTTAAGCTGCAATAAAATTGGATCTGCATACTGCTTCTCTTTCACTTCAGCTATCAATGAAGATTCTGCTGCATTACGTACAATAACCTCTTCATCTGGAGTTTCGAGAAGTCGAATTCCCAAATTAGCTAGTTGGTGAAGATCCTTAATCATCCCCTACTTTTCTATAGATGCCATTTTAGACTTACGACTCAGTGCATCCGCTACCACATTCGTTTTCCCTGGATGATACAAGATATCAACATCGTAATCTTTCAACAATTCAAGCCATCTCCGCTGCCTCAAGTTTAGATCTTTCTGACTGAAGATATATTGCAGGCTCTTATGATCGGTATATATGTCAACATGAACCCCATATAAGTAGTGGCGCCATATCTTCAAAGAAAATACAACTGCAGCTAGCTCAAGATCATGCGTGGGATAATTCCTCTCATATGGTCGCAACTGTCTAGAGCCATAGGCTATTACTCTACCATGTTGAATTAAGACGCATCCTAAGCCAATTCTCGAAGCATCACAGTACACTGCATACCCTTCTGTGCCTTCAGGAAGTACCAATACCGGTGTAGAAGTCAACTTGCTCTTCAGATCTTGGAAACTCTTTTCACAGGCATCATTCCATTGAAACTTGGAGGCTTTATGCGTCAACTTAGTCAAGGGTGCAGAAATAGAAGAAAAACCTTCAACAAACCTTCTATAATAACCTGCCAACCCGAGGAAACTACGAATCTCCGTAGGCGTCGTGGGTCTTGGCCAATTCTTCACAGCCTCAATCTTCTGAGTGTCAACTTTTATGCCTTCACTGGATACAATATGGCCCAAAAATGCCATTGACTTGAGCCAAAACTCACATTTAGAAGAATTCGCATACAGCTTACGATCACGAAGAATCTGCAACGCCTTTCTTAAGTGATTAACATGATCCTCTTCTGATCTAGAGTAGACCAGAATATCATCTATGAAAACTATCACGAACACATCTAGAAACGGCTTAAACAGCCTATTCATCAGATCCATAAAAATTGCGGGTGCATTTGTCAGCCCGAATGACATAACCAGGAATTCATAATGACCATACCGTGTTCGGAAAGCTGTCTTGGGTATATCTTTATCCTTGACTCTCACTTGATGATAGCCTGATCTCAAGTCAATCTTGGAAAAACACTGGGCACCCTGCAACTGGTCAAATAAATCATCAATTCGGGGAAGAGGGTATTTATTCTTGATAGTCATTTATTCAATTGCCGATAGTCAATACACATCCTCAGCGAACTATCTTTCTTACGCATAAACAATACTAGTGCTCCCCAAGGGGACATACTAGGCCTAATTAATCCCTTCTCTAACAAGTCTTTCAGTTGCTCTTTCAATTCTCACAACTCTGCTGGTGCCATTCTATAAGGAGGAATTGAGATTGGTTGTGTGTCTGGCAACATATCAATACAAAACTCCACTTCTCGTTCAGGAGGTAAACCTGGTAGTTCTTCAGGAAATACATCAGGAAATTCATTCACAACCGGAACGGTCTAAAAAGTTGGCGGCTCTGCCTCTGTATCCCTTACTCTAACCAAATGGTATATGTACCCATTGGAAATAATTTTTCTTGCCTTAAAGTAAGAAATAAATCTACCTCTCGGCGCGCCAACATTACCCTTCCATTCAAGGACTGCCTCATTTGGGAAATGGAAATATACCTTCTTAGAACGGCAATTTACTGTAGCATAACAAGACGCTAACCAATCCATGCCCATAATAACATCAAAATCTACCATTTCTAACTCAACAAGATCGGCCATCGTATCACGACCACAAATATTCACAACACAATTTCGATAAACATTCCTAGCTATAAGAGATTCCCCCACTGGCGTTGATGCTTCAAATGGCTTGGCTAATAATTCGGGTGTTCTTCCGAACCTTCCCGCAATCAAAGGAGTAGCATACGATAATGTAGAACTAGGATCAATTAAGGCATACACATCAAATGCAAAGATGGACAACGTACCTGTAACCACGTCTGGAGAAGCCTCTAAATTCTGCTGATCTGCTAGGGCATACACACGGTTCTGAGCTCCGCTAGAACTAGCTGCTCCTCTATCACCTCTACCGTGACCAATAGGTTGTGCACCCCTACTCAAAGGAGGCACCGATGACGACGCAACAGCTGATCCGGTAGGTCGTGTTATACCACCTGTGGTCCTGCGTGGGCAATCTCTAGCCATATGCCCCGACTTACCGCACCAAAAGCAATTGTTAGTTCCAAGCCGACATTCGCCAAAGTGAAATCTTCTACATATGGGGCACGGGTGTCGTGGAGGTCTCAATTGACTCATACTCCCTTGCCCTTGATACCCCACTGTTCGCGAACTCTGATTTTCACTGCTTTGCCCGAACTGATTACCTCTGAACCTTTGAAATTACGGAGGAGCACTAATTGCAGGATAAGAAGATAACGGGCTAGGCAATCTATGAGAGAACGAAGGCCTAAAACCTCCCTGAGATGCCATAAACTGCCCTATAGCTCTGGCCCGCTTAGAATATCCTTTTTCTGATTCCTGGGTTCTTCTTCTTTGCCTCTGATCTTCCATTTTCTGAGCGAAAGCTTGTATCCTCGCTATATCCATGTCCTTGTTCAAAGCAGCAATGGTACAATCTCTAACCAAGTATGGTTCCAATCTATCCACATAGTGATGAACTCTGTCATCCATAGTAGCTACCACATTAGAAGCATATCGAGACAAGGAGTTAAATCGAAGACTATACTCCCTTACACTCATATTACCCTGATGAAGATTTAAGAATTGATCTGCACGGGCCTGACGAGTCTCAAATGGAAGATAATGATCAATAAATGCATCTTTGAACTCTCCCCACGTAGTTGGAGGTGCATCAATACCCCTAGATCGTTTCCAATCCTCGTACCACAATATAGCCTCTCCTTTCAGTCTATATGCTGCTAGCTCAACCATCTCTTTACCAGATATGTGCATAACATCTAGAGCCCTTTGGGTTTGATCGACAAAGTCCTGCGGGTCTTCGTTAATATCTGATCCGGTAAAAGTAGAAGGATCCAGTTTCAGAAAATCCTGTGTCCGAAGGCTAGCTGCTCTATCCGTACCACTAGAACCGTGGTTGGAATAGCTTGCCCTTGAACTTGACCGGCAACTATACGCGTCAGAAGTTGTACTGCATCCCTCAAATCTCGATCAACAGCATTAATAGATGGCCCTTCCGGAGGAGAAGAATCTCCTGATATATGCTCAGCTTGAGATTCAATTTGTTCAGCTTGTGCCGGTGGTGACTTACTAGTACCTTCTCCGGCCACTACATCTACTCGCTTCCACTTATTCTTTCTCCTTGTAACCGGCATCGTTACTATAATAAATAAATAAAAAAAACAATTGGATTAAGCGATCGATTATGACTTTATCTCTAATATGGGCTCTATTGCACGATCTAAAAATGGAGAATGGAAACAATCCCTAAATGTCCAATAGCCTCCTGTTTATAGATATGGTGCACAACACACCGATAAACGAGATTCTACGTAGACACGGCTTTGTAGACTCACTAGGACGAACTTCTCTGATTCCACTTCTGTCACGCCCCAAATCCCATTGGAGCGGACTGGCACCCGTAGCCGAGGAGGCCCGGGAGAACCCGTTCATAACCTATACTTTCACATTTACATTACTTATGAAAATTAGAAATTTGGGCAGCACTTCGTTGTAAATAGAAGAAAACAGTACCTGTATCAGCCCAGCAGATACGCATATATATATATATAAACAGTAATTGGCCGTCAGAGCCATCACGTCTATCAACCAAACACTCCTATGGCTGTACAATATGTCTACAAAAGCCTCTACATAGATACACAACTGAGTTAGGGTCGGGACAAACTCCCGCCCACAAAAGACTTTTATACAAATACCAAAAATACATATAGAAACGACTTGGGATGCCCCGAAACAACTGGAGCTCACCACTATCAACAGAATGTCCTGGCTCTTACTGCGGAGGTGTACGACCTGAAGTACCTGTTCCTGCAGGCATGAATACAGGTCCCCCGTGAGGGACGTCAGTACAGAAATATGTACTGAGTATGTAAGGCAGTGAGTATCAAGATGAGATACAAAAGATCAACAGAACCCAGATACCAGTGAATAAACAGTATGGGTAGACCGCACTTAAAAGAGCTGATGGGATACCTGCACATTACTTTCATATCATTACTTCCCGTATTCCTTATCAATACATAACATATGTCATACAATGACCAACTGATCAGTGGTACTAATACAATACATCAGGGACCACCCCTGGAATGGCATATATACATAATCTTTATAATACAATGGCCAACTGATCAGTGGTACTAATACAATACATCATATCATCAATTTAAAATAAAGACATTACATTTCTTAATTCAATTAATCTTTGAGATTGGCTACTTTGTGGTCACACCTTATGGAACTTGAAACCATGATACCTCAATAGGAAAAACATGTAAATAGGTAATCAATATCATGAAAATGAAGTAGAGAATCATGGATACCTCATTAAACCATTTCGGAGTCAACAATAGTATATGGACATTTTTTTGACTAGCCGGACATCTTAAAAGTGAAAACAAGTTCAATTGGTAGTGTCGAAGATCATATGATGTTATTATGTGTCATGTGTCGTAGTACAATGTTGGAAGCTTACTTGAGAGTGCCATGGGTCATTATTCATGCCAAAGATTAGATAGTGTATGTCTTACATACCTTGATATAACCACTTCAATACAAGTCCAACTTGACTTCCCGAACTCTTCGAACACTTATCTACAATAAGTCATTTGTGGCAAACTAGTATTAGCAACCAAACCTTACCATTTAGGTATTAACTTCACCAAATAATGTCTAGGAAGTAATCCTTTAACTCATCAATAAGAGTGCTACATACATCCTCTTATACTCTTATTACATTCACATATCATGCATTTTCATGCAATATCCCTCAACATCACTCTTAGCCTTTATTTCCCTTCTTAATCACCATCCAATACCAACATGATCACTAGGCATACATAACCACTAATATAATGATATATCACCACAATTCATCCTCCATAATCCAATACAACAACTTCCATAATTTACTACTAACAATTTTTACAAAACAATTCATAACTATGTTTCTAGTTATCTTCCAACATCAAGACAATACTCATAATCCTTTATCAATACTTATCCATGGATAAGAATCAAGAATAAACAATATTCATACCTTAACAATGAACTCTTGTATTTAGAATCCTCCTTACATAACCATGGGGTGCTTCTCGAAGCTTTCGAGATGGTGAACACAACTACGGAACCAATTCGAATTTTCTACAGTTGCATCACTAAATATTTGAAGTTTAAATTAGGCTAGGGTTTCACCTTCTCTTAATAATTGGATGAAATATGATATATATGAGGCTAAGTGTATGTTTATAGAGACCAATTTTCGTCCAAGAGGTAATAGAAAATGACCATTTTGCCCTAAAAATTTAAATAAATCCGAATCTGTCCCCAGTGGACAGTTTTGACAGGCTGAAATAAATCGATCATAATTCTTTGCTCCGGTATAGTATTTGGGTGAAACCAATTGCATTGGAAATATAATTCAAAGGTATTTCATTTTATATAAAGTATACCACCCAGTTCTTCCTGTACAAGGAGTTATGGTCGTTTAAAGTTGACCCAAAAATCTGTCCCAAAATTCCGTTTTTTTTTTGATAGGCTGCAGTAAAACGGGTATAGCTCCTTACCCAGACATTGGATTTGGATGAAACCAATTTCATCGGAAAGAAGACTCTCGGAGATTTTCGTCGATATATAGCAGCTCACACAGTACTTTTTGTAAAAGGAGTTATGATCGTCTAAATTTGATTCAAAAAAAAAATGCCTGTCTGCAGAAATTTTCCTTCAGATTTACTGTTCACAGGCTTCCCGGCCACCGTTTTGAAATTTCGAATGTGCTCGCTTATATGAAATACTCCTCTGTTTTGGGCAAACTTTATATCGTTGGAAAGCTTATTCCAATACCTACACATACTACTATTGACGGGATACTTTCGAGCCCCATAAACTTAATTTAACCCATACGCAAGCCTTTAGGACTCCATATAATCGCGATAAGTGTACGAAAAAATTTACGGGGTGTTACATTCTCCCCCCCTTAAGAACATTCGTCCTCGAATGTTAGCATATTTACTCAATTAAGACATGTCCAAGCTTACAATTAACATATTCATCATCATAACATACTTGCATAAAAATAAACACTTACTTGTTATTGTTCTTCTTCCGTCTCATGAACTTCCTCCTCATCGTTGAATAGGTAAGGGTACTTAATCATCATCGCTTCCTCGGCTTCCCATGTGATCTCCTCAATTTGTTGATTCCTCCAAAGTACTTTTACCGATGCTATCTCTTTATTCCTTATCTTTTTAATTTGGCGATCAAGAATAGCAATAGGCATTTCTTCAAAAGTGAGATCTTCTGTAACTTGTACATATTCCGTAGTAGTGATGTGCGATGGATCTCTGATGTACTTGCAAAGCATCGAAACATGAAATATGGGATGAACTGCTGAGAGCTCTTGAGGTAGCCCTAACTCATAAGCAACTTGTCCAAATCTTTCAATGATCTTGTACGGACCTATGTATCGTGGACTTAACTTTCCTTTCTTGCCAAACCTCATCACTCCTTTCATTGGTGATACTTTCAAGAATACCCAATCGTCGATAGAAAACTCAAGTCCTCTTCTTCTAACATCCGCATAAGATTTGTGTCGACTTTGAGCTGTTTCAAGCCGTTGTTGGATCACTTTAACCTTCTCTATTGCTTGATAAACAAGATCCGGTCCAAACAAGACCGCATCACCTGCTTCAAACCATCCTATTGGCGATCTACACTTTCTTCCATACAATGCTTCATATGGTGCCATTTTGATACTTGAATGATAGCTATTATTGTAGGCAAACTCGATAAGAGGTAGGTGATCATCCCAGTTGCCTTTGAAATCTAATACACATGCTCGTAGCATATCTTCAAGTGTCTGGATGGTATGTTCCGCTTGTCCGTCCGTTTGAGGATGAAAAGCCGTACTTAGATTTACTTGTGTCCCCAAACTCCTTTGAAAAGACTTCTAGAAATTCGCGGTAAATTGGGCTCCTCGATTGGATATAATGGAAATTGGAACTCCATGTAACCGAACGATCTCCTTAATATACAACTTCGCATACTCTTCCGCCGTATAAGTTGTCTTAACTGGTAAGAAGTGCGCGGATTTGGTAAGCCTATCAATGATCACCCATATGGAATCAAACTTCCGAAATGTACGAGGCAAACCCGTGATGAAATCCATATTGATCTTGTCCCACTTCCAGACTGGAGGATCTATACATTGCATGTAACCACAGGGTTTCTGGTGTTCTACTTTGACTCTTTGACAATTCGAACATTCAGCAACAAATTTGGCAATATTCTTCTTCATGTCATTCCACCAATATATTGCTTTCAAATCTTGATACATCTTAGTCGACCCTGGATGGATGGAATACCTTGAACAGTGTGCTTCTGTCATAATTCTCTTTCTTAGCTCAACTACATCAGGTACACATAAACGATTCTGACACTGAAGCACTCCTTCTCGCGTAAGCTCAAATGCCTTTGTCGTGCCACTCTGCACATCCTCCTTAAGCTGCAATAAAATTGGATCTGCATACTGCTTCTCTTACACTTCAGCTATCAATGAAGATTCCGCTGCATTACGTACAATAACCTCTTCATCTGGAGTTTCGAGAAGTCGAACTCCTAAATTAGCTAGTTGGTGAAGATCCTTAATCATCCCCTGCTTTTCTATAGATGCCATTTTAATTTACGACTCAGTGCATCCGCTACCACATTCGCTTTCCCTGGATGATACAAGATATCAACATCGTAATCTTTCAACAATTCAAGCCATCTACGCTGCCTCAAGTTTAGATCTTTCTGACTGAAGATATATTGCAGGCTCTTATGATCGGTATATATGTCAACATGAACCCCATATAAGTAGTGGCGCCATATCTTCAAAGCAAATACAACTGCAGCTAGATCAAGATCATGCGTGGGATAATTCCTCTCATGTGGTCGCAACTGTCTGGAGCCATAGGCTATTACTCTACCATGTTGCATTAATACGCATCCTAAGCCAATTCTCGAAGCATCACAGTACACTGCATACCCTTCTGTGCCTTCAGGAAGTACCAATACCGGTGTAGAAGTCAACTTGCTCTTCAGATCTTGGAAACTCTTTTCACAGGCATCATTCCATTGAAACTTGGAGGCTTTATGCGTCAACTTAGTCAAGGGTGCAGAAATAGAAGAAAAACCTTCAACAAACCTTCTATAATAACCTGCCAACCCGAGGAAACTACGAATCTCCGTAGGCGTCGTGGGTCTTGGCCAATTCTTCACAGCCTCAATCTTCTGAGTGTCAACTTTTATGCCTTCACTGGATACAATATGGCCCAAAAATGCCACTGACTTGAGCCAAAACTCACATTTAGAAAACTTCGCATACAGCTTAAGATCACGAAGAATCTGCAACGCCTTTCTTAAGTGATTAACATGATCCTCTTCTGATCTAGAGTAGACCAGAATATCATCTATGAAAACTATCACGAACACATCTAGAAACGGCTTAAACAGCCTATTCATCAGATCCATAAAAACTGCGGGTGCATTTGTCATCCCGAATGACATAACCAGGAATTCATAATGACCATACCGTGTTCGAAAAGTTGTCTTGGGTATATCTTTATCCTTGACTCTCACTTGATGATAGCCTGATCTCAAGTCAATCTTGGAAAAACACTGGGCACCCTGCAACTGGTCAAATAAATCATCAATTCGGGGAAGAGGGTATTTATTCTTGATAGTCACTTATTCAATTGCCGATAGTCAATACACATCCTCAGCGAACCATCTTTCTTACGCACAAACAATACTGGTGCTCCCCAAGGGGACATACTAGGCCTGATTAATCCCTTCTCTAGCAAGTCTTTCAGTTGCTCTTTCAATTCTCGCAACTCTGCTGGTGCCATTCTATAAGGAGGAATTGAGATTGGCTGTGTGTCTGGCAACATATCAATACCAAACTCCACTTCTCGTTCAGGAGGTAAACCTGGTAGTTCTTCAGGAAATACATCAGGAAATTCATTCACAACCGGAACGGTCTGAAAAGTTGGCGGCTCTGCCTCTGTATCCCTTACTCTAACCAAATGGTATATGTACCCATTGGAAATAATTTTTCTTGCCTTAAAGTAAGAAATAAATCTACCTCTCGGCGCGCCAACATTACCCTTCCATTCAAGGACTGCCTCATTTGGGAAATGGAAATATACCTTCTTAGAACGGTAATCTACTGTAGCATAACAAGACGCTAACCAATCCATGCCCATAATAACATCAAAATCTACCATTTCTAACTCAACAAGATCGGCCATCGTATCACGACCACAAATATTCACAACACAATTTCGATAAACATTCCTAGCTATAAGACGTTCCCCCAGTGGCGTTGATACTTCAAATGGCTTGGCTAATAATTCGGGTGTTCTTCCGAACCTTCCCGCAACCAAAGGAGTAGCATACGATAATGTAGAACTAGGATCAATTAAGGCATACACATCAAATGCAAAGATGGACAACGTACCTGTAACCACGTCTGGAGAAGCCTCTAAATTCTGCTGATCTGCTAGGGCATACACATGGTTCTGAGCTCCGCTAGAACTAGCTTCTCCTCTATCACCTCTACCGTGACCCATAGGTTGTGCACCCCTACTCAAAGGAGGCACCGATGACGACGCAACAGCTGATCCGGTAGGTCGTGTTATACCACCTGTGGTCCTGCGTGGGCAATCTCTAGCCATATGCCCCGGCTTACCGCACCAAAAGCAATTGTTCGTTCCAAGCCGACATTCGCCAAAGTGAAATCTTCTACATATGAGGCACGGGTGTCGTGGAGGTCTCAATTGACTCATACTCCCTTGCCCTTGATACCCCACTGTTCGCGAACTCTGATTTTCACTGCTTTGCCCGAACTGATTACCTCTGAACCTTTGAAATTGCGGAGGAGCACTAATTGCAGGATAAGAAGATAACGGGCTAGGCAATCTATGAGAGAACGAAGGCCTAAAACCTCCCTGAGATGCCATAAACTGCCCTATAGCTCTGGCCCGCTTAGAATATCCTTTTTCTGATTCCTGGGTTCTTCTTCTTTGCCTCTGATCTTCCATTTTCTGAGCGAAAGCTTGTATCCTCGCTATATCCATGTCCTTGTTCAAAGCAGCAATGGTACAATCTCTAACCAAGTATGGTTCCAATCTATCCACATAGTGATGAACTCTGTCATCCATAGTAGCTACCACATTAGAAGCATATCGAGACAAGGAGTTAAATCGAAGACTATACTCCCTTACACTCATATTACCCTGACGAAGATTTAAGAATTGATCTGCACGGGCCTGACGAGTCTCAAATGGAAGATAATGATCAATAAATGCATCTTTGAACTCTCCCCACGTAGTTGGAGGTGCATCAATACCCCTAGATCGTTTCCAATCCTCGTACCACAATATAGCCTCTCCTTTCAGTCTATATGCTGCTAGCTCAACCATCTCTTTACCAGATATGTGCATAACATCTAGAGCCCTTTGGGTTTGATCGACAAAGTCCTGCGGGTCTTCGTTAATATCTGATCCGGTAAAAGTAGAAGGATCCAGTTTCAGAAAATCCTGTGTCCGAAGGCTAGCTGCTCTATCCGTACCACTAGAACCCGTGGTAGGAATAGCTTGCCCTTGAACTTGACCGGCAACTATACGCGTCAGAAGTTGTACTGCATCCCTCAAATCTCGATCAACAGCATTAATAGATGGCCCTTCCGGAGGAGAAGAAGCTCCTGATATATGC
The DNA here is from genome assembly GCA_030864215.1 of Capsicum pubescens. Taxonomy (NCBI): domain Eukaryota; kingdom Viridiplantae; phylum Streptophyta; class Magnoliopsida; order Solanales; family Solanaceae; genus Capsicum; species Capsicum pubescens. The sequence continues at coordinate 59,980,532 of CM061549.1, forward strand.
TCAGCTTGAGACTCACTTTGTTCAGCTTGTGCCGGTGGTCACTTACTAGTACCTTCTCCGGCCACTACATCTACTCGCTTCCACTTATTCTTTCTCCTTGTAACCGGCATCGTTACTATAATAAATAAATAAAAAAAAACAATTGGATTAAGCGATCGATTATGACTTTATCTCTAATATGGGCTCTATTGCACGATCTAAGAAATGGAGAATGGAAACAATCCCTAAATGTCCAATAGCCTCCTGTTTATAGATATGGTGCACAACACACCGATAAACGAGATTCTACGTAGACACGGCTTTGTAGACTCACTAGGACGAACTTCTCTGATACCACTTCTGTCACGCCCCAAATCCCATTGGAGCGGACTGGCACCCGTAGCCGAGGAGGCCCGGGAGAACCCGTTCATAACCTATACTTTCACATTTACATTACTTATGAAAATTAGAAATTTGGGCAGCACTTCGTTGTAAATAGAAGAAAACAATACCTGTATCAGCCCAGCAGATACGCATATATATATATATATAAACAGTAATTGGCCGTCAGAGCCATCACGTCTATCAACCAAACACTCCTATGGCTGTACAATATGTCTACAAAAGCCTCTACATAGATACACAACTGATTTAGGGTCGGGACAAACTCCCTCCCACAAAAGACTTTTATACAAATACCAAAAATACATATAGAAACGACTTGGGATGCCCCGAAACAACTGGAGCTCACCACTATCAACAGAATGTCCTGGCTCTTACTGCGGAGGTGTATGACCTGAAGTACCTGTTCCTGCAGGCATGAATACAGGTCCCCCGTGAGGGACGTCAGTACGGAAATATGTACTGAGTATGTAAGGCAGTGAGTATCAAGCTGAGATACAAAAGATCAACAGAACCCAGATACCAGTGAATAAACAGTATGAGTAGACCACACTTAAAAGAGCTGATGGGATACCTGCACATTACTTTCATATCAATACTTCCCGTATTCCTTATCAATACATAACATATGTCATACAATGACCAACTGATCAGTGGTACTAATACAATACATCAGGGACCACCCCTGGAATACCATATATACATAATCTTTATAATACAATGGCCAACTGATCAGTGGTACTAATACAATACATCATATCATCAATTTAAAATAAAGACATTCCATTTCTTAATTCAATTAATCTTTGAGATTGGTTACTTTGTGGTCACACCTTATGGAACTTGAAACCATGATACCTCAATAGGAAAAACATGTAAATAGGTAATCAATATCATGAAAATGAAGTAGAGAATCATGGATACCTCATTAAACCATTTCGGAGTCAACAATAGTATATGGACATTTTTTTGACTAGCCGGACATCTTAAAAGTGAAAACAAGTTCAATTGGTAGTGTCGAAGATCATATGATGTTATTATGTGTCATATGTCGTAGGACAATGTTGGAAGCTTACTTGAGAGTGCCATGGGTCATTATTCATGCCAAAGATTAGATAGAGTATGTCTTACATACCTTGATATAACCACTTCAATACAAGTCCAACTTGACTTCCCGTACTCTTCGAACACTTATCTACAATAAGTCATTTGTGGCAAACTAGTATTAGCAACCAAACATTACCATTTAGGTATTAACTTCACCAAATAATGTCTAGGAAGTAATCCTTTAACTCATCAATAAGAGTGCTACATACATCCTCTTATACTCTTATTACATTCACATATAATGCATTTTCATGCAATATCCCTCAACATCACTCTTAGCCTTTATTTCCCTTCTTAATCACCATCCAATACCAACATGATCACTAGGCATACATAACCACTAATATAATGATATATCACCACAATTCATCCTCCATAATCCAATACAACAACTTCCATAATTTACTACTAACAATTTATACAAAACAATTCATAACTATGTTTCTAGTTATCTTCCAACATCAAGACAATACTCATAATCCTTTATCAATACTTATCCATGGATAAGAATCAAGAATAAACAATATTCATACCTTAACAATGAACTCTTGTATTTAGAATCCTCCTTACATAACCATGGGGTGCTTCTCGAAGCTTTCGAGATGGTGAACACAACTACGGAACCAATTCGAATATTCTACGGTTGAATCACAAAATATTTGAAGTTGAAATTAGGCTAGGGTTTCACCTTCTCTTAATAATTGGATGATATATGATATATATGAGGCTAAGTGTATGTTTATAGAGATCAATTTTCGTCCAAGAGGTAATAGAAAATGACCATTTTGCCCTAAAAATTTAAATAAATCCGAATCTGTCCCCAGTGGACAGTTTTGACAGGCTGAAGTAAATCGATCATAAATCTTTGCTACGGTATAGTATTTGGGTGAAACCAATTTCATTGGAAATATAATTCAAAGGGATTTCATTTTCATATAAAGTATACCACCCAGTTCTTCCTGTACAAGGAGTTACGGTCGTTTAAAGTTGACCCAAAAATCTGTCCCAAAATTCTGTTTTTTTTGATAGGCTGTAGTAAAACGGGTATAGTTCCTTACTCAGACATTGGATTTGGATGAAACCAATTTCATCGGAAAGAAGACTCTCGTAGATTTTCGTCGATATATAGAAGCTCACACAGTTCTTTTTGTACAAGGAGTTATGATTGTCTAAAGTTGATCCAAAAAAAAATTGCCTAGCTGCAGAAATTTTCCTGCTCACAGGCTTTCCGGCCATCGTTTTGAAATTTCGAATGTGCTCGCTTATATGAAATACTCCTCTGTTTTGGGCAAACTTTATATCGTTGGAAAACTTCTTCCAATAACTACACATACAACTATTGACGGGATACTTCCGAACACCATAAACTTAATTTAACCCATACGCAATCCTTTAGGACTCCATATAATCGCGATAAGTGTACGAAAAAATTTACGGGGTGTTACAGGTGTTTTGTTGTCATCGTCAATATTACTTGTATTACTATTAATATGTAGTTATTGGTAATATTATATAAAAAATATGTAGCTTTTGCGTCATCAAAAATAATTACAACATGTAACCATTCTCAAAAGACGAATAAAATAAAGATAATTAATTATATAAGTCTTTATATTAGCTTGATATTTTAACATAATCAACAAAATAGAAAATTTTAGGTTTGTATTGATCTTTAATATTCATGTTGATAGTGTTTTTAAATTGCTTTTCTAATCCATAAAAATGTAGAAAATACTCGTGATTTATTTTTCATGGGATAAATTAAAGTTACATAAAACATAAACCTAGAGAAATCATTCTCGAAAATGACATATAATTGACATTCTAAATTTGATAAAATAGGAAACAATTTCAAAAATAAAAATGAATAATTGGAGATACAATGATCAACTAAATTAAGTGGTAAACTTTGCATTGTCCTAACCTGCTGGAAATATAATTATTGTTAATTTATAGATAACAACCCTTTATACTGATATCATGCCTTCAGAATGACAGATACCTAACATTAGTGGACACAGTTATCTTGATATCTATTGCTGGTGGGAGGTGACTGGTATTTCGTAAAATTAGTCGACGTGCGCGCAAGCTGTCCCGGACACCACCACCACCAACAACAACAATAACAACAAACGCAGTGTATTCCTGCATTGTGGGGTTTGGGGAGGGTAAATGTATGCAGTTCATACCACTACCTCCAAAGAAATAAAGAGGTTGTTTCGATAGACCCCCGATTCAGGAAAAAATTAAAGACAGTAAACAAAGTCGTAATACATCATGAAACAAGATGGAATAACATAAATAAGATACCCACAAAGTACCAAAGGCACACACCTTACCCAAACCCTCCTAACTAGAAGCTCCAACTTATGTACACAACCCTAAGACTACTAGTCAGGCTACACCAAAGCACTCCTAACTACTATCTACTACTCACCCACACACACTATCCCTTTAACCTAATTAGCTACGAACAGGGGCATCAGTGCTCCTCCTCATCACATCCGCAAACCATCTTAACTACACTTCCCGCATCTTGTCCTTCACCGAAGTCACTCACACCTTCTCCCGAATAGTCTCATTCCTAACCCTATCTACCCTAGTAAGTCCACACATTCAACCCAGCATCCCCATTTCCGCCACCTTCAATTTTTAAATATGAGAGTTCTTGACTGGCCAACACTCTACTCCATACAGCATGGCCGGACAGACTACCACCCCATAGAATTTACCTTTAAGCTTGGGCTACACCTTCTTATCACATAAAACTCCCGAAATGAGCCTTCATTTCATCTATCTTGCCCCAAATGGTGAGAAACACCATGATTGTATAAAATATATATATATATATATATATTAAATATACAAGTTTTTATTTTTAACATGTTTATGAGACTTAAAATCACATTATAGCTATCACTTTCTTTGAGAATCTATTCACAAGATAGATATATACTCTCCCTCCCTTCGAAAATACTTGTTGTCCTCACTAAAAACAAATATTCCAATACTTTGTTATAGAAAATTAAGACATAATTAATTATCTTTTTTTATCTTCATCCTTAATCATAAATATAGAGAGATATTTATATAGTGCTGAAGAGACAAGTATTAAATAGAGCTAAATTACCCTCTAGTTAATGTTCTTCTTAAGGAGCGTGCAGACCGAAAAATGTGACAAGTAATTAGAAATGGAGAGAGTAGATTAATGGATTCTATTATTCTTGATTATGATCTTCCAAAAGTGATGAATGATTATGTCGACCATTATGAAGCTTTGCATGGCTTCATGCAAAGGCCTATGATGGAGTTTCATGGAAATATATGAGTCAGGTAATGAAGCAATTTGGTTTCTCAAATTCTTGGACCAACATGATAGGAAGTTTAATTTAGTGTTCAACAACTAGTATTTCATCACTATATCAATGGAACTAGTCATGGCTACTTCAAATCATCTTCATCTGTTTGTGCTCTTTTGGAGACCCCTCAATTGCCATGATGGTGAATTAAAAGGCTTATCAAAAGGCTTCTGTTAATTTTAAGGCCCCGTGCATTGAAGCTTCTGCTATGCACGGGATTCGAGGAAGGATCGGACCACAAGGGCCTATTGTATGCAACGTTATCCTAGATTTCTGCGCTAGACTATTTCCACTGCTTGAACCTGCTGCAACCCTACCAATTATGCCAAGGCTCCCCCCACCCAATCCACTCCACGCGATGGGGGTGGATTAAAAAAAATATAGCTTTCATCATTATAAAAGCCTTCAGTTTGACATTATCAGAGTACTGCTTCTTCTTTAGGCAGTACTTTGATAACGTCAAATTAAAGAGTCCATCTCCAAGACTATGTTGATGTTCCCCAAATGTATCCATAGCTGCAAATGTGTCTGTCATATTGTTGTTGTTCATATAATACGAAATTTAGTACTTCCATATAGATACTGATTTTTGTCACAGTATTTAGAAAACTCGTACAATCATTCAAAAACACTTAATCAAATTACCTTACGATCATAACTTTCATGAGAAAAGAACTTCAGTAAAGCCAAGTCTTAGCTCACCTCAACAGCCAGTGTACAGCTCAATATACATAATAATCAGGATTCAAATTTCATCAATACAACCAATATCAAACATGGCAAGAACATATATATGATCAGTTACCTAGTGTAAAGAAGAGGGAAATCAAGTAGCAGATGTTCTTGCTTAACCAGCTTCACGCAATGATTCGAGTTTGATGATCTATTCCTTCCAACATCTTCCGAGGAGCATGGATATCCCATTAATTTGTGGGATATTGAAGGTTCAATCTCTTTATGAATATCTGAGAGTTTATGGAATATTAGAGAGATATTCAAGATGTTTGATAATATAATAACCCATTAATTTATGAGATATTGAATAACCCATTGTTTTGATATGTTATATTTGACCTCTTTATGAATATCCCGTTAATTTGTGGGATATTGGAGATTACTTTTTAAATGAATATATTTAGCCCGTGAATTTATGGAGGAATAGCATTAGGATAGAGGGCTAAGGGTGTGAATGAGTCATAGTCAGTATTTAGGTTGAACCTGGTGTCCTGTGGTTGGCATTGTACAATATGTTTGTGGATGTCGTACATATGTTATTTTATCCTGTTCTATGCTTTTGTTGCTCTTTCATACTGTCTTTTGTCTTGAGTCGAGGGTCTATCGGAAATAGCCTCTCGACCTCTTTAGAGGTAGTGGTATCACTATGTGGGAATATACTGGGTTTGTTGTTGTTGTTGTGTATTTAGCCCGTGTAATTTAGGGTTTAGATCAGAGTAGTCACCAAGCTAGGTTTAAGTTTATTAATTTAGGGTTTAGAGTAGAGTAGCCAACAAGATAGGTTTAAGTTTATTAATTTAGGGTTTAGAGTAGAGTAGTCACCAAGCTAGGTTTAGATTTTGGGTATAGTAACCCCCTAGAACTCTTAACGAAAATTAGATTCTTCTAATAGAGTACAAAAAATTTGGATGTCTATAGAGGGATAAACAAGAATGGAGGATGAGAAGCTTAGACTCTAGAAAGAAGACGAGAGGAACAAACATTTACTTCATATATAATACGCATGCATTTCCAAAACCGCAAATGATAACCCTTTTATCTCTATTCAACCTCGATCCCAGGCAAATCTATCGTTGTCCTGTCTAATTCTCGGGCCTCTTCGTGGTTTAGCCCCGGACCGAACAGCTTGGCCAGCCTCTAAGCTATTCGTGTTCACAACATATATAATTTCATCCACACATCGATACTATATATATACTACTCCACTATATTGACTTACAATTTCAGAAAGATGATGTTGTAACATGTCGACAATAACAACATACCCAGTGTAATCTGGAGAGGCCGGTAGAATTTACGTAGACCGATCACTGCCTCTAAGGTAGAGACGTTGCATCCAATAGACCCTGATCAACTCGATATTGTAACATGATGAATGACAAAAATAATGACCAGGAAAAAAGAAAACAGGCTAAAATCAAAGAACCAAACAAATGAGAAGTCTCAAAACATAGTCTATCAATAAAAAAGATAATTACAATATCACACATATCTAAAACTCTTGAGATTTTCATAAGTCACAAAGAAGGGAAACACATCATCCTTCAAAACCATAATTTGTCCAAGTCTTAAAATCTCCAAAAACAAACAAACAAACAACATGAAACTAAACCACCATAATATTCAGTCAGAGCAACCCAATGCTGCTTTGATTTTTAAAACTTTGGAGCTCAAAAGACCATGAACAGAAGCCACTGCATCTATATGTTTCTGCTGATTCATCGGAAAATTATCGCCAGAAATTAATATTTGAAAAGCCACTGTCAAAATTGAACCATTTTGTGCATTTCCAGTATTTTTCCTGTTCGATGCAAGTTGACCATCGGGACTTATGGTGATACCTGAGGCAGTGATAAAGCCAAAAATTTCGTTAAGGATGTTCAAGATTAGTATATATGTATTGAAAGTAATTTTTGACGAGGGATGTTCTACTAACCGGAGGGTAAAATGGAAACTTTTGTGGCATCACCTCCATTGATAACTGAAGTGACTGTTGGTAAATCTATAGGTGCATATATTATAAATGCTCCCATTTCATCAATGTTGGACTCTTTAATCATTAGCATGTTGCTCTCTGTTGGCACATAGGGTTGCATATATACATTACATCAATTTCAGAAATATAAGTGTATGCACTAAAATGAATAAAATTAATAACGGACAATTTCTGTCGCTAAACAGTAACAATCTGGATGCTTATCGCATCTAACAATTACGGACTATTTAGCAACAGATCAACGATGATTATTGTTAGTGAATATATATAACAAAGAGGAATTTAACTTCTATACACTTTAGTGTACGAGAAAATTAACATATTTCGATCGCTTAAAAGATAGTTACAGATAGTTATTGGATCACCTTAAAAAAACAACAATAAATGGAATTATTAGTCTAGAAAATAAAATAACTTATAACCGCCTATAATAGGCGAAAGTACATGATTAAGCAAAAAAAGATTTTCAAATTGTCAGTATATATAAGTTAAACGCAACAATGAGAAAAGAAGAATCCAATCATAAGTCATTTTATTTGATTCTTGAAAAATATCATTATTACTTGATAATTTAAGCATAAAATAGCAAACTATAAATAAATAAATAAATAAATAAATCTGACAAGTACCTGAATGATTGTAATACTATTTCCTGGAAAAGCTTCTGTTGGTACTCGAGTTAATTCAGTCACATTATTCCCACTGGTCAAAAGATCCCACTGAAAAAAAAGAAGAAAAATCAAACTATAAACAAATTCATAATTAAATCGTTAAAAAATAGTTCATGAGATGAGAATTGTTTAAGACGAGATAACCAGAAAAAATTGGAAAAAAGAAGGTAATTATGTACAATTAATGCCAAGAGCCAAACCTATAGATAACATAACATAGAACCCTAATAAAGTTGAATTCAGTACTTTAACTTAATAATTTCGAAGATTTTTCACATTGAACTCAATTCTAGTTCTACAATTATGAATTCAGATTCTCATATTGGTTCATTTTTTTGTGAGTTTCACAAGAAAAATCTAAACGACCTATAAGGATACTTTTAGGGGTCGTTTGGTTAAGAAACAAGTTATACAGACTTTTTATCATACGTTTGTTTCATTGCATTAAAAATTGAATATACATACGGTCAGAGCTCTCTATAACAACAACATTTCATTATAGCATCCATGTAATATTATTGTCTTCCTTAACAACATTTTTCTATAAAAACTAACCACCAGAAAAATATTTGAACAAACAACATTGTTATAAAGAGGTTTCATAGATGATAATGCAAAAATTAATTTTTTTATCAGACGTTTTGTTCATTACGTTAAAAAATGAATATACATACAGTTAGACCTCTCTATAACAAGAACATTTCATTATAACATTCAAATTATATTATCGTCTTCTCTATAACAACATATCACTGCAACAACTAAAAGAACATCTGAACAAACAACGTTGTTCTAAAGAGGTTCAATACATACCTCATGCCTTGTCTTGTCATCTTTGAAGAAATCAAAAACAGTTTGGAATGAAAGAGGAAGACATAGAGAAGTAGCAGCAGCAACAACCCATCCTTTTGGTGACTGAGTAATTTCTTCATTTGTTCGAATGGAAACCCTATCTCCACTATTCAATTTTGATGAAGTTGGGAAATCCAATCTGTCTGTCATACTTACAATTTCAAAAAATCTCTTCACCATCCTTTGTGATGTTTGCATCACATTTTTCACGCCTTCAGGATCAGTGACCACTGGAAAAAAAAAGAATAATAAATACTATTACAACGACGTACAATATATAACATATTCAGTGTAATCTCACTGGTGGGGTTTCGGGAGGGTGGCGTGTGCGCTATCTTATTCCTACCTTGACCCTCCACTCAAGTATGTAAAACAAATACAGTAGTGAAGAAGTCATACTGAAAACAATGCAGACGAGATCATCGAACCGTGACAGCAATAAATGATATGATAATCGGAGCCAAGGAGACAACAAGTAATTCTAAAATCGAAGAATAAGATAATTGGCGGGTAATACTAACAATACTGATAAGGAAACAAGCTGATGACAACAACAATGACAACATACCGAGTGTTTTCCGACAAAGTGGGGTCTAGGGAGGGTTAAGTGTACGCAAGCCATACCACTACCTCAGATGAAGTAGAGAAGTTGTTTCCCATAGACCCCCGGCTCAGGACGATAAGTAAACAAGATAAGGGACATAAAACCGAACCTTATTAGAATAATAATAATAACAATACTGATAAGGAAACAAGACAAGGGACATAAAATCAAACCTTAGTAGAAGGAGAATAATAATAACAGTACTCATAAGGAAACAAGACAAGGGACATAAAACCGAACCTTAGTAGAAGGAGAATAATAACAATACTGATAAGGAAACAAGACAAGGGACATAAAACCGAACCTTAGTAGAATAATAATAATAACAATACTGATAAGGAAACAAGACAAGGGACATAAAATTTAACTTTAGTAGAAGAGTAATAATAATAATACTGATAAGAAAACAAGACAAGGGACATAAAACCGAACCGCCAATATTGAGATCATGGCTAGTAGGACTAATTGCAGCCACTGCAAAATTACATCTCTTAGACATCCTTTGAAGTGCAACAATCCATCTTTTAGCACCAAATGTTTGACGACCATACACCAAGTCTCTAAAGATACGATGAACCTGATTTTTGTCATCTATTTGAACATGTTCCATCCATGTAACCTACAAGAGAAAAAATAATCAAGAAAGCAAGAAAAGAAAACAATTAATAGCTTGTTGGGACACTTAAATTTAACACCCTTGCTTGTTTAGATTTGAACATCTGAAGCATGAACAACATAGTATAGGGACACTTAAACAGCCTCGATGCACGTGCAAGGCTGAACATTTGGAGAGTGAACAACATAACATGAGGATGAAAAATCGAATAAATCGAAAATAAAAATGGATCTAACTCAATCCATACTAAGAAAAATAGACATCATGAGATAGGTATGATAGGAGTAAAGTTTTACCTATCTAACTTACTCTTTGGAAAATAAGCTACATATATATATACATACACACACACACATATATATGTGTGTGTGTCACGAGTCGAGATATGCAATAATGCAAACAATCTCTCGCAGAAATGCACGATAAGGTTGTATACAAGCCTTTCCAGACTCCGCACATAGCGAGAGCTTAGTGTATCGAACTGGTCCTTTATATAAATAGTGATATATATATAGTGAGTAAATGATTCTTACCATACTTTGGCCATTACCCATGTCTTGAATGACACAACCAGAAGGGTATTTCGAAGTATAGATAGGTCCACCATTTTGAAATTCTTTCAATATGTCATGTGAAACATCAACCATTATCCATGTTGTTTGATCAAGTCTTCTGCAACAACGTATGAAGTAAAAATCTCTAACTTCCACAAGTGGAGATAAAATATGCAACTTCTCCTGCATCTGTTTTCAAGAATAAAAAAAAAAAAGGAAAATTTATGCGGATTAGAAAATAGCAAGTCATAATTATCGGGCGTAGCTAATGTTTAAAATAGTTAAATATATATTTCTTTTGTATTTGTATATTTCGAGGATCATTTACAAATTGGGGATCATATACGTTTGTGTTCGTATACAAAGCGAATTTTTTGGCTCGTACATAAATCTCTAAAGGTTTGTATTTGTGTACAAACTAATAAAACGAATTTATATTTATATATACGATCTGTAATTTATATATTTAGCTCCTAAACTATCGTTACGTCTTGTAATTAGGAAAATTCCAGCTATGGTGCCTCATTATTTATTGGCTAAATATTAGCTATTTCAAAAAATTTTCCATTTTAATATCTATTTAATTACTAGGGAAATAAAATTAGAATATGAATTAATATTTTACCATTTGTTGTAACGCCCCGAAATCGGGTCCCGAGACGTCACATGGTGCTTAGGGTCACAAGTGACCCCAAGCTAACCCTTCTACTGGCATAACTCATAAGCAACTGAATAAAAATACAAATCCATACAAATCAGCAGAAATTAACTCTTTTCTGAATCTGATCGATACAAAAATGGAATTTTACAGGATTTCAATTCTGCCTTTACAACCAAAATTGAAACAAAATACATCAACTTCTACTGAATGTCTATGAAGCCTCTACTAATACTGACTGTAGGTAGCTGGGTCATGACTCTCGACTACCCCAACTCAATACGAATGAATAAAGAAAATACAACACTATAAACTCTGCATAACTAACCCAAGCCCTTGAATCAAAAGGACTCATCACCTGCTGACTGGATACCACGAACTGACTAGATTCAAAGGTACAACTATACCTTGTACCTACATTCCGAGAAAATGCAGCCCACATACGAATATGTGGGTCAGTACCATGGAAAGATACCGAGCATATGGGGGTGCAATGCATATATAAAATAATATCTTAATATCATCACAGTTTATAAAATTATGCATGCTGATATAGATGACTCACTTAGCTCAAATTAAATCATCAAAATCATGGATGAATAATACATGTAAAGTAAAACAAGTGAGTCATTACAATACGTTCTCAATTCACTTTCATCTCAATTTCAAATCATCAAAACAATCAAATCTCATGTCAATTCTCATTAGAATATATTTGTCACGCCCCAAATCCCATTGGAGAGGATTGGCACCCGTAGCCGAGGATGCCCGGGAGAACCCGTTCATAACCTATACTTTCACATTTACATTAATTATGAAAATTAGAAATTTGGGCAGCACTTCGTTGTAAATAGAAGAAAACAATACCTGTATCAGCCCAACAGACACGCATATATATATATATAAACCGTAATTGGCCGTCAGAGCCATCACGTCTATCAACCAAACACTCCTATGGCTGTACAATATGTCTGCAAAAGCCTCTACATAGATACACAACTGAGATAGGGTCGGGACAAACTCCCGCCCACAAAAGACTTTTATACAAATACCAAAAATACATATAGAAACGACTTGGGATGCCCCGAAACAACTGGAGCTCACCACTATCAACAGAATGTCCTGGCTCTTGCTGCGGAGGTGTACGACCTGAAGTACCTATTCCTGCAGGCATGAATACAGGTCCCCCGTGAGGGACGTCAGTACGGAAATATGTACTGAGTATGTAAGGCAGTGGGTATCAAGATGAGATACAAAAGATCAACGGAAGCCAGATACCAGTGAATAAACAGTATGAGTAGACCACACTTAAAAGAGCTGATGGGATACCTGCACATTACTTTCATATCATTACTTCCCGTATTCCTTATCAATACATAACATATGTCATACAATGGCCAACTGATCAGTGGTACTAATACAATACATCAGGGACCACCCCTGGAATAGCATATATACATAATCTTTATAATACAATGGCCAACTGATCAGTGGTACTAATACAATACATCATATCATCAATTTAAAATAAAGACATTCCATTTCTTAATTCAATTAATCTTTGAGATTGGTTACTTTGTGGTCACACCTTATGGAACTTGAAACCATGATACCTCAATAGGAAAAACATGTAAATAGGTAATCAATATCATGAAAATGAAGTAGAGAATCATGGATAGCTCATTAAACTATTTCGGAGTCAACAATAGTATATGGACATTTTTTTTGACTAGCCGGACATCTTAAAAGTGAAAACAAGTTCAATTGGTAGTGTCGAAGATCATATGATGTTATTATGTGTCATGTGTCGTAGGACAATGTTGGAAGCTTACTTGAGAGTTCCATGGGTCATTATTCATGCCAAAGATTAGATAGAGTATGTCTTACATACCTTGATATAACCACTTCAATACAAGTCCAACTTGACTTCCCGTACTCTTCGAACACTTATCTACAATAAGTCATTTGTGGCAAACTAGTATTAGCAACCAAACCTTACCATTTAGGTATTAACTTCACCAAATAATGTCTAGGAAGTAATCCTTTAACTCATCAATAAGAGTGCTACATACATCCTCTTATACTCTTATTACATTCACATATCATGCATTTTCATGCAATATCCCTCAACATCACTCTTAGCCTTTATTTCCCCTCTTAATCACCATCCAATACCAACATGATCACTAGGCATACATAACCACTAATATAATGATATATCACCACAATTCATCCTCCATAATCCAATACAACAACTTCCATAATTTACTACTAACAATTTATACAAAACAATTCATAACTATGTTTCTAGTTATCTTCCAACATCAAGACAATACTCATAATCCTTTATCAATACTTATTCATGGATAAGAATCAAGAATAAACAATATTCATACCTTAACAATGAACTCTTGTATTTAGAATCCTCCTTACATAACCATGGGGTGCTTCTCGAAGTTTTCGAGATGGTGAAACAACTACGGAACCAATTCGAATTTTCTACGGTTGAATCACAAAATATTTGAAGTTGAAATTAGGCTAGAGTTTCACCTTCTCTTAATAATTGGATGATATATGATATATATGAGGCTAAGTGTATGTTTATAAAGACCAATTTTCGTCCAAGAGGTAATAGAAAATGACCATTTTGCCCTAAAAATTTAAATAAATCCGAATCTGTCCCCAGTGGACAGTTTTGACAGGCTGAAGTAAATCGATCATAACTCTTTGCTCCGGTATTGGATTTGGGTGAAACCAATTGAATTGGAAATATAATTCAAAGGGATTTCATTTTCATATAAAGTATACCACCCAGTTCTTCCTGTACAAGGAGTTATGGTCGTTTAAAGTTGACCCAAAAATCTGTCCCAAAATTCTGTTTTTTTTTTCATAGGCTGTAGTAAAACGGGTATAGCTCCTTACTCAGACATTGGATTTGGATGAAACCAATTTCATCGGAAAGAAGACTCTCGGAGATTTTCGTCGATATATAGCATCTCACACAGTTCTTTTAGTACAAGGAGTTATGATCGTCTAAAGTTGATCCAAAAAAAAAAATTGCCTAGCTGCAGTAATTTTCCTGCAGATTTACTGTTCACAGGCTTCCCGGCCACCGTTTTGAAATTTCGAATGTGCTTGCTTATATGAAATACTCCTCTGTTTTGGGCAAACTTTATATCGTTGGAAAGCTTATTCCAATACCTACACATACAACTATTGACGGGATACTTCCGAACACCATAAACTTAATTTAACCCATACGCAAGCCTTTAGGACTCCATATAATCGCGATAAGTGTACGAAAAAATTTACGGGGTGTTACAATATTCCTTAAATCTTTTAAGAATAATGACTTTCTCCAACTCAGCCTTTTAAGCAAATATGTTTTCATCTCAGATAGAAGAGTACACACACATTGGGAGATCCTATAACCGACATAAACCATGTGAGCCACATGGAGTCCAACGTACAACCCACGTTGGGGAGAGCCGTCCTATCCTTTCCATCAGAGTAGGACTTCCAGTATCAATTCAAAAACACTAGTGATCACTATATAAATCAGCCTCAGGCTCACATCCTATGGGGGCACGTAGTTCTAGGGAAGTAAGGTCACTTTATACCTCCCACTCGGTGCTAAATATTACTCCCGGACTTAGCTCAGAAATTTAAATCAGCCTCAGGCTCACATTAAAGAAAATCCACAATAAACACTTCAACAATTTTCATCGGGAGCCAATTTGCTACCCCTTTATCATAATCAATAAAAAGGTGGATTTCTTTCACAGTCGAGTTCAAAATAACTCATTCACGACCAAAAGGTCAAATCATTCAAAACATCTCAAATTATTTAAACTCAAGGTGTTTATAACATATGATTTTCTCGAAATAATAATCTCAAATAGGGTTCCAAAAACCCATACACCAATATCACCATAAAACCTTCCAAAGTTTCATACTTTATGACATAAGCACAAAAATAATCACTTAAAACTTAAAATTTCAGCTTTTATAATCATACATCTTGGTAAAGAAAATTAGCTTTGGGATTCAAATATCATTGTGCTTATAGCACATAATTTCTCAAAGTACAATTCCAATTAGTACCCAAGGTCTCATACATCAAAATCATATTAAATTTTCCCAAGATTCATGCTTTTCATCATAAATATATATAACTTACTTTAAAATCTGGAAAAATTCAGCTTTATGTACAAAAATGTCATCATTCTCATTCAATTCAACTTTCAAAACATAGAGAGTATCATAATCTCATGTAAAATCATATAGGGTATAAATTCATGCTTCAAATTCATATCAAAACATGTAAAATCATGTATATTCATAAAAGAAAAATCAATTTGGGCACAAGAACGAAAGAGAGTTCTTGTTGAAAAACCCACATACCTTGAATGATGAACTTTAGATTGATACTCGTTTTTGAGATGTTAATCGTGCCTTTGAATGATGGTTCTTGGAGTTCTTGAACTAAGAACTTGGAATCTTGAATAAATTTGCAGAATTAATGGTGAACTTTGGAGGTTCTTGAAGTTGGATGTAGGAGCTTAGGGTTTTCTTTTTGAGGGAATTTGATGAAATATAACATATAATGCTTCTAATAGGCTTTAATATAGGGTTTGGACGGATTTTGGGTGAGGGGGAATGACCAAAACGCCCCTAAAAATCAAATAATTCTCGCATCTGTCCTTTGGTGGACTGTTTTGATAGTCCGAAGTAGATCAACCATAACGTTTTACTCCGATATCCAAATTGGATGAAACCAATTTCATTGGAAAGAGGACTCTTATATATTTCCATTAATATATAGTATCTCACCCATATCATTGTGTACGAGGAGTTATGATCGTTTGAAGTTGACCCAAAAATTCACTTTTGATAGGCTGAAGTAGATCAACCATAACTTTTTTCTCCAATAGAAAAATTGGATGAAACCAGTTTCATCAGAAAGAGGACTCGCAGATCTTTCCGTTGATATATAGTAGATTACCTAGATCATTATGTAAAAGGAGTTATGATCATTTAAAGTTGGAGCAAAATACGTCAGGGCTCAGTACTTTTTTTTCTGCACGTTTTACTGTTCACTACTATTCACGGTTCGATCGGAATGTTCATTACTCGTCGCTCGGGTGTCCGTTTTGGATGATACACATATCGTTGGAAAGATTATTCGATACTCTACGTAATGGTGGGTCATAATCTAAGACGTTCCACACGAAAAATTTATAATTCATTCTAGAAGATAGAACCCAACACGTTTACGCACAAAATTTCAACGAAAAATTTCCCGGGGTATTACATCATCTCCCCCTTGGAAACATTCGTCCTCGAATGTCAATGAATAAGTACAGAATACCATGGAAATTAGGACAAAAGGCTGGGATAACGAAGTCAATCCACTTTCTTCACTCCAAACTTTCGAATACTTCATAGAACATGCGATTCATAATGAGAATGGTCACATAGTTGGATCTTAAACAAAGGAGACTAATTTTAAGGAATCGATATCTTTGTATTATTCAGAGACTGAGAATCAAAGGTCTCGAAGGTGATCTCATCAAAAGAAGGACCACTTGCGCCCAAATGAAACGTCCCTCAACACTCCCTCCAAAAGATTCAAATGACATTGTTCGGGGAGAAAATGAACCATAATTTGATACAATCCTATCGTATAGGAACAAGGACCCATATGGCATAAATTAAGATAGAAATTTCTAGGTCTTGGGAAACATAACTCCTTGCTTCCAAACTTAGCAACACTTCCCAACTACTCCCTCGACTATGTTCAAGCCTAACTCCAAGTACTCATGAGATACGCCACATAACACTATAATATTAATCTATATCATGAACCTCAATACACACTGAGCCTCACAACTCCTCACTTCAAACATAACTCTTATTGCTACTCCAACAACCACATACAATCTTATACTAGGGATCCGCTAACTTGCGGTGCATTCTTTTAGATATACAACCATAACATTCAAGCCTATACTCATAACCACATACGCACTTCGCACATGCACCTCTAAACGAACACTCATAAAGCATCTTCCTCGCTTTCTCTAAGATTCCATCAACTACATCATTCACACATACTGGCCAATTCTTTAAACGGCACACATAACATTTTCTCAACCAATTGAACTATACACAAAAACTTTGTATTACTATTCCTACAAACTCATAGAAGTGCGTAAAACCAATGCACAACAATATTTCCAAATAAACATTTAAAACTTCAACTAACCACGACATGTATCAAGGACTTATCCTAAATCTAACTTCACTTCACCGCCGTGAGCACACCACCTTCTATCATAGATAAGGAAGTATCTTCTCTCCTTTCTAGACAACTGCTCAACACCATTAGCTTGACTTAATGAAAAGGTCACAAAATTTTAAAACATGAAGACCTGAAACATGAAGGGATAATGTAAATAACTTGACTCTCTCTATTGAGGCCTTAGGAATAAAATATCAAATACAATGGGTTCATTAAGGTATCAAAACTGAAGACACCTATAACGGAAACTGAATCTCACTGATCTACAAGAGTATTGCCTGAGTACTGGAACTGAACATACTGTAAAACTTGAGTATATGAGTCATGGGCGGCATGCCCTGAATTTAGAGCTCATAACTTATGGAATGTGATTCCAAATGCTAGAAGAACTGAAATTTCTCATTTTTGGAAACTAGAAGAGTATGTAATTCTCCATCACGTGTATGAACATGAATTAAGATCATGGAACTGAAATGTAAAGCATGGGTAGGTTTTGGGAAGCTGAAAATACTGAAATAACATTGGGTCAAGCACCGATATTTCTCACAGCAAATTTACAACTTACTGGTACTTCTACTAAAATGTAAAAGCTTGACTTGACTACTTGTTCTATCATCTCCCCCTTAGCTTTAAGCCACCACTCAAATTCTCAAATGCTTACTAATTTCAAATCTCCACGAACATCTCTATCGCCGGAATGTACACCATCTAGTGCTTCAACTCTTATTTCTGTTAGCTCAACTTGAATTGTAACACCTCGTAAATTTTTTCGTACACTTATCGCGATTATATGGAGTTCTAAAGGCTTGCGTATGGGTTAAATTAAGTTTATGTTGTTCGGAAGTATCCCGTCAATAGATGTATGTGTAGGTATTGGAATAAGCTTTCCAACGATATAAAGTTTGCCCAAAACAGAGGAGTATTTCATATAAGCGAGCACATTCGAAAGTTCAAAACGGTGGCCAGGAAGCCTGTGAACAGTAAATCTGCAGGAAAATTACTGCAGCTAGGCAATTTTTTTTTTGGATCAACTTTAGACGATCATAACTCCTTGTAAAAAAAGAACTGTGTGAGCTGCTATATATCGACGAAAATCTCCGAGAGTATTCTTTCCGATGAAATTGGTTTCATCCAAATCCAATGTCTGAGTAAGGAGCTATACCCGTTTTACTACAGCCTATGAAAAAAAAAAACAGAATTTTGGGTCAACTTTAAACGACCATAACTCCTTTTACAGGAAGAAATGGGTGGCATACTTTATATGAAAATGAAATCCCTTTGAATTATCTTTCCAATGCAATTGGTTTCACCCAAATCCGATACCGGAGCAAAGAGTTATGATCGATTTACTTCAGCCTGTCAAAACTGTCCACTGGGGACAGATTCGGATTTATTTAAATTTTTAGGGCAAAATGGTCATTTTCTATTACCTCTTGGAAGAAAATTGGTCATTATAAACATACACTTAGCCTCATATATATCATATATCATCCAATTATTAAGAGAAGGTGAAACCCTAGCCTAATTTCAACTTCAAATATTTTGTGATTCAACCGTAGAAAATTCGAATTGGTTCCGTAGTTGTGTTCACCATCTCGAAAGCTTCGAGAAGCACCCCATGGTTATGTAAGGAGGATTCTAAATACAAGAGTTCATTGTTAAGGTATGAATATTGTTTATTCTTGATTCTTATCCATGAATAAGTATTGATAAAGGATTATGAGTATTGTCTTGATGTTGGAAGATAACTAGAAACATAGTTATGAATTGTTTTGTATAAATTGTTAGTAGTAAATTATGGAAGTTGTTGTATTGGATTATGGAGGATGAATTGTGGTGATATATCATTATATTAGTGGTTATGTATGCCTAGTGATCATGTTGGTATTGGATGGTGATTAAGAGGGGAAATAAAGGCTAAGAGTGATGTTGAGGGATATTGCATGAAAATGCATGATATGTGAATGTAATAAGAGTATAAGAGGATGTATGTAGCACTCTTATTGATGAGTTAAAGGATTAATTCCTAGACATTATTTGGTGAAGTTAATACCTAAATGGTAAGGTTTGGTTGCTAATACTAGTTTGCCACAAATGACTTATTGTAGATAAGTGTTCGAAGAGTACGGGAAGTCAAGTTGGACTTGTATTGAAGTGGTTATATCAAGGTATGTAAGACATACTCTATCTAATCTTTGGCATGAATAATGACCCATGGCACTCTCAAGTAAGCTTCCAACATTGTCCTACGACACATGACACATAATAACATCATATGATCTTCGACACTACCAATTGAACTTATTTTCACTTTTAAGATGTCCGGCTAGTCAAAAAAAAAATGTCCATATACTATTGTTGACTCCGAAATGGTTTAATGAGGTATCCATCATTCTCTACTTCATTATCATGATATTGATTACCTATTTACTTGTTTTTCCTATTGAGGTATCATGGTTTCAAGTTCCATAAGGTGTGACCACAAAGTAACCAATCTCAAAGATTAATTGAATTAAGAAATGGAGTGTCTTTATTTTAAATTGATGATATGATGTATTGTCTTAGTACCACTGATCAGTTGGCCATTGTATTATAAGGATTATGTATATATGCTATTCCAGGGGTGGTCCCTGATGTATTGTATTAGTACCACTGATCAGTTGTCCATTGTATGACATATGTTATGTATTGATAAGGAATACGGGAAGTAATGATGTGAAAATAATGTTCAGGTATCCCATCAGCTCTTTTAAGTGTGGTCTACTCATACTGTTTATTCACTGGTATCTGGGTTCTGTTGATCTTTTGTATCTCATCTTGATACTCACTGCCTTACATACTCAGTACATATTTCCGTACTGACGTCCCTCACGGGGGACCTGTATTCATGCCTGCAGGAACAGGTACTTCAGGTCGTACACCTCCGCAGTAAGAGCCAGGACATTCTGTTGTTATTGGTGAGCTCCAGTTGTTTCGGGGCATCCCAAGTCGTTTCTATATGTATTTTTGGTATTTGTATAAAAGTCTTTTGTGGGCGGGAGTTTGTCCCGACCCTAACTCAGTTGTGTATCTATGTAGAGGCTTTTGTAGACATATTGTACAGCCATATGAGTGTTTGGTTGATAGACGTGATGGCTCTGACGGCCAATTACTGTTTATATATATATATGCGTGTCTGCTGGGTTTATACAGGTACTATTTTCTTCTATTTACAACGAAGTGCTGCCCAAATTTCTATTTTTCATAAGTAATGTAAATGTGAAAGTATAGATTATGAACGGGTTCTCCCGGGCCTCCTCGGCTACGGGTGCCAGTCCGCTCCAATGGGATTTGGGGCGTGACAGAAGTGGTATCAGAAAAGTTCGTCCTAGTGAGTCTACAAAGCCGTGTCTACGTAGAATCTCGTTTATCGGTGTGTTGTGCACCACATCTATAAACAGGAGGCTATTGGACATTTAGGGATTGTTTCCATTCTCCATTTCTTAGATCGTGCAATAGAGCCCATATTAGAGATAAAGTCTTAATCGATCGCTTAATCCAATTGTTTTTTTTATTTATTATAGTAACGATGCCGGTTACAAGGATAAAGAATAAGTGGAAGCGAGTAGATGTAGTGGCCGGAGAAGGTACTAGTAAGTCACCACCGACACAAGCTGAACAAAGTGAGTCTCAAGCTGAGCATATATCAGGAGCTTCTTCTCCTCCGGAAGGGCCATCTATTAATGCTGTTGATCGAGATTTGAGGGATGCAGTACAACTTCTGACGCGTATAGTTGCCGGTCAAGTTCAAGGGCAAGCTACTCCTACCACGGGTTCTAGTGGTACGGATAGAGCAGCTAGCCTTCGGACACAGGATTTTCTGAAACTGGATCCTTCTACTTTTACCGGATCAGATATTAACGAAGACCCGCAGGACTTTGTCGATCAAACCCAAAGGGCTCTAGATGTTATGCACATATCCGGTAAAGAGATGGTTGAGCTAGCAGCATATAGACTGAAAGGAGAGGCTATATTGTGGTACGAGGATTGGAAACGATCTAGGGGTATTGATGCACCTCCAACTACGTGGGGAGAGTTCAAAGATGCATTTATTGATCATTATCTTCCATTTGAGACTCGTCAGGCCCGTGCAGATCAATTCTTAAATCTTCGTCAGGGTAATATGAGTGTAAGGGAGTATAGTCTTCGATTTAACTCCTTGTCTCGATATGCTTCTAATGTGGTAGCTACTATGGATGACAGAGTTCATCACTATGTGGATAGATTGGAACCATACTTGGTTAGAGATTGTACCATTGCTGCTTTGAACAAGGACATGGATATAGCGAGGATACAAGCTTTCGCTCAGAAAATGGAAGATCAGAGGCAAAGAAGAAGAACCCAGGAATCAGAAAAAGGATATTCTAAGCGGGCCAGAGCTATAGGGCAGTTTATGGCATCTCAGGGAGGTTTTAGGCCTTCGTTCTCTCATAGATTGCCTAGCCCGTTATCTTCTTATCCTGCAATTAGTGCTCCACCGCAATTTCAAAGGTTCAGAGGTAATCAGTTCGGGCAAAGCAATGAAAATCAGAGTTCGCGAACAGTGGGGTATCAAGGGCAAGGGAGTATGAGTCAATTGAGACCTCCACGACACCCGTGCCCCATATGTAGAAGATTTCACTTTGGCAAATGTCGGCTTGGAACAAACAATTGCTTTTGGTGAGGTAAGCCGGGGCATATGGCTAGAGATTGCCCACGCAGGACCACAGGTTGTATAACACGACCTACCGGATCAGCTGTTGCGTCATCATCGGTGCTTCCTTTGAGTAGGGGTGCACAACCTATGGGTCACGGTAGAGGTGATAGAGGAGCAGCTAGTTCTAGCGGAGCTCAGAACCGTGTGTATGCCTTAGCAGATCGGCAGAATTTAAAGGCTTCTCCAGACGTGGTTACAGGTACGTTGTCCATCTTTGCATTTGATGTGTATGCCTTAATTGATCCTGGTTCTACATTATCGTATGCTACTCCTTTGGTTGCGGGAAGGTTCGGAAGAACACCCGAATTATTAGCCAAGCCATTTGAAGCATCAACGCCAGTGGGGGAATCTCTTATAGCTAGGAATGTTTATCGAAATTGTGTTGTGAATATTTGTGGTCGTGATACGATGGCCGATCTTGTTGAGTTAGAAATGGTAGATTTTGATGTTATTATGGGCATGGATTGGTTAGCGTCTTGTTATGCTACAGTAGATTGCCGTTCTAAGAAGGTATATTTCCATTTCCCAAATGAGGCAGTCCTTGAATGGAAGGGTAATGTTGGCGCGCCGAGAGGTAGATTTATTTCTTACTTTAAGGCAAGAAAAATGATTTCCAAGGGGTACATATACCATTTGGTTAGAGTAAGGGATACAGAGGCAGAGCCGCCAACTTTTCAGACCGTTCCGGTTGTGAATGAATTTCCTGATGTATTTCCTGAAGAACTACCAGGTTTACCTCCTGAACGAGAAGTGGAGTTTGGTATTGATATGTTTCCAGACACACAGCCAATCTCAATTCCTCCTTATAGAATGGCACCAACAGAGTTGCGAGAATTGAAAGAGCAACTGAAAGACTTGCTAGAGAAGGGATTCATCAGGCCTAGTATGTCCCCTTGGGGAGCACCAGTATTGTTTGTGCGTAAGAAAGATGGTTCGCTGAGGATGTGTATTGACTATCGGCAATTGAATAAGGTGACTATCAAGAAAAAATACCCTCTTCCCCGAATTGATGATTTATTTGACCAGTTGCAGGGTGCCCAGTGTTTTTCCAAGATTGACTTGAGATCAGGCTATCATCAAGTGAGAGTCAAGGATAAAGATATACCCAAGACAGCTTTCCGAACACGGTATGGTCATTATGAATTCCTGGTTATGTCATTCGGGCTGACAAATGCACCCACAGTTTTTATGGATCTGATGAATAGGCTGTTTAAGCCGTTTTTAGATGTGTTCGTGATAGTTTTCATAGATGATATTCTGGTCTACTCTAGATCAGAAGAGGATCATGTTAATCACTTAAGGCAGGCGTTGCAGATTCTTCGTGATCGTAAGCTGTATGCGAAGTTTTCTAAATGTGAGTTTTGGCTCAAGTCAGTGGCATTTTTGGGCCATATTGTATCCAGTGAAGGCATAAAAGTTGACACTCAGAAGATTAAGGCTGTGAAGAATTGGCCAAGACCCATGACGCCTACGGAGATTCGTAGTTTCCTCGGGTTGGCAGGTTATTATAGAAGGTTTGTTGAAGGTTTTTCTTCTATTTCTGCACCCTTGACTAAGTTGACGCATAAAGCCTCCAAGTTTCAATGGAATGATGCCTGTGAAAAGAGTTCCCAAGATCTGAAGAGCAAGTTGACTTCTACACCGGTATTGGTACTTCCTGAAGGCACAGAAGGGTATGCAGTGTACTGTGATGCTTCGAGAATTGGCATAGGATGCGTATTAATGCAACATGGTAGAGTAATAGCCTATGGCTCTAGACAGTTGCGACCACATGAGAGGAATTATCCCACGCATGATCTTGAGCTAGCTACAGTTGTATTTTCTTTGAAGATATGGCGCCACTACTTATATGGGGTTCATGTTGACATATATACCGATCATAAGAGCCTGCAATATATCTTCAGTCAGAAAGATCTAAACTTGAGGCAGCGGAGATGGCTTGAATTGTTGAAAGATTACGATGTTGATATCTTGTATCATCCAGGGAAAGCGAATGTGGTAGCGGATGCACTGAGTCGTAAGTCTAAAATGGCATCTATAGAAAAACAGGGGATGATTAAGGATCTTCACCAACTAGCTAATTTGGGAGTTCGACTTCTCGAAACTCCAGATGAAGAGGTTATTGTACGTAATGCAGCGGAATCTTCATTGATAGCTGAAGTGAAAGAGAAGCAGTAAACAGATCCAATTTTATTGCAGCTTAAGGAGGATGTGCAGAGTGGCACGACAAAGACATTTGAGCTTACGCGAGAAGGAGTGCTTCAGTGTTAGAATCGTTTATGTGTACCTGATGTAGTTGAGATAAGAAAGAGAATTATGACAGAAGCACACTGTTCAAGGTATTCCATCCATCCAAGGTCGACTAAGATGTATCATGATTTGAAAGCAATATATTGGTGGAATGACATGAAGAAGAATATTGCTGAATTTGTAGCTGAATGTCCGAATTGTCAAAGAGTCAAAGTAGAACACCAGAAACCCGGTGGTTACATGCAATGTATAGATCTTCCAGTCTGGAAGTGGGACAAGATCAATATGGATTTCATCACGGGTTTTCCTCGTACATTTCAGAAGTTTGATTCCATATGGGTGATCATTGATAGGCTTACCAAATCCGCGCAATTCTTACCAGTTAAGACAACTTATACGGCGGAAGAATATGCAAAGTTGTATATTAAGGAGATCATTCGGTTACATGGAGTTCCAATTTCCATTATATCCGATCGAGGAGCCCAATTTACCGCGAATTTCTGGAAGTCTTTTCAAAGGAGTTTGGGGAAACAAGTAAATCTAAGTATGGCTTTTCATCCTCAAACGGATGGACAAGCGGAACGTACCATCCAGACACTTGAAGATATGCTACGAGCATGTGTATTAGATTTCAAAGGCAACTGGGATGATCACCTACCTCTTATCGAGTTTGCCTATAATAATAGCTATCATTCAAGTATCAAAATGGCACCATATGAAGCATTGTATGGAAGAAAGTATAGATCGCCAATAGGATGGTTTGAAGCAGGTGATGCGGTCTTGTTTGGATCGGATCTTGTTTATCAAGCAATGGAGAAGGTTAAAGTGATCCAACAACGGCTTGAAACAGCTCAAAGTCGACACAAATCTTATGCGGATGTTAGAAGAAGAGGACTTGAGTTTTCTATCGACGATTGGGTATTCTTGAAAGTATCACCAATGAAAGGAGTGATGAGGTTTGGCAAGAAAGGAAAGTTAAGTCCACGATACATAGGTCCATACAAGATCATTCAAAGATTTGGACAAGTTGCTTATGAGTTAGAGCTACCTCAAGAGCTCTCACCAGTTCATCCCATATTTCATGTTTCGATGCTTCGCAAGTACATCGGAGATCCATCGCACATCACTACTACGGAAGATGTACAAGTTACAGAAGATCTCACTTTTGAAGAAATGCCTATTGCTATTCTTGATCGCCAAATTAAAAAGATAAGGAATAAAGAGATAGCATCGGTAAAAGTACTTTGGAGGAATCAACAAGTTGAGGAGATCACATGGGAAGCCGAGGAAGCGATGAAGATTAAGTACCCTTACCTATTCAACGATGAGGAGGAAGTTCATGAGACGGAAGAAGAACAATAACAAGTAAGTGTTTATTTTTATGCAAGTATATTATGATGATGAATATGTTAATTGTAAGCTTGGACATGTCTTAATTGAGTAACTATGCTAACATTCGAGGACGAATGTTCTTAAGGGGGGGAGAATGTAACACCCCGTAAATTGTTTCGTACACTTATCGCGATTATATGGAGTCCTAAAGGCTTGCGTATGGGTTAAATTAAGTTTATGGTGTTCGGAAGTATCCCGTCAATAGTTGTATGTGTAGGTATTGGAATAAGCTTTCCAACGATATAAAGTTTGTCAAAAACAGAGGAGTATTTCATATAAGCGAGCACATTCGAAATTTCAAAACGGTGGCCGGGAAGCCTGTGAACAGTAAATCTGCAGGAAAATTACTGCAGCTAGGCAATTTTTTTTTGGATCAACTTTAGACGATCATAACTCCTTGTACAAAAAGAACTGTGTGATATTCTATATATCTACAAAAATCTCCGAGAGTCTTTTTTCCGATGAAATTGGTTTCATCCAAATCCAATGTCTGAGTAAGGAGATATACCTGTTTTACTACAGCCTATAAAAAAAAACAGAATTTTGGGACAGATTTTTGGGTCAACTTTAAACGACCATAACTCCTTGTACAGGAAGAACTGGGTGGTATACTTTATATGAAAATGAAATCCCTTTTAATTATATTTCCAATGCAATTGGTTTCACCCAAACCCGATACTGGAGCAAAGAGTTATGATCGATTTACTTCAGCCTGACAAAACTGTCCACTGGGGACAGATTCGGATTTATTTAAATTTTTAGGGCAAAATGGTAATTTTCTATTACCTCTTGGACGAAAATTGGTCTTTATAAACATACACTTAGCCTCATATATATCATATATCATCCAATTATTAAGAGAAGGTGAAACCCTAGCCTAATTTCAACTTCAAATATTTTGTGATTCAACCGTAGAAAATTCGAATTGGTTCCGTAGTTGTGTTCACCATCTCGAAAGCTTCGAGAAACACCCCATGGTTATGTAAGGAGGATTCTAAATACAAGAGTTCATTTTTAAGGTATGAATATTGTTTATTCTTGATTCTTATCCATGAATAAGTATTGATAAAGGATTATGAGTATTGTCTTGATGTTGGAAGATAACTAGAAACATAGTTATGAATTGTTTTGTATAAATTGTTAGTAGTAAATTATGGAAGTTGTTGTATTGGATTATGGAGGATGAATTGTGGTGATATATCATTATATTAGTGGTTATGTATGCCTAGTGATCATGTTGGTATTGGATGGTGATTAAGAGGGGAAATAAAGGCTAAGAGTGATGTTGAGGGATATTGCATGAAAATGCATGATATGTGAATGTAATAAGAGTATAAGAGGATGTATGTAGCACTCTTATTGATGAGTTAAAGGATTACTTCCTAGACATTATTTGGTGATGTTAATACCTAAATGGTAAGGTTTGGTTGCTAATACTAGTTTGCCACAAATGACTTATTGTAGATAAGTGTTCGAAGAGTACGGGAAGTCAAGTTGGACTTGTATTGAAGTGGTTATATCAAGGTATGTAAGACATACTCTATCTAATCTTTGGCATGAATAACGACCCATGGCACTCTCAAGTAAGCTTCCAACATTGTCCTACGACACATGACACATAATAACATCATATGATCTTCGACACTACCAATTGAACTTGTTTTCACTTTTAAGATGTCCGGCTAGTCAAAAAAAAATGTCCATATACTATTGTTGACTCCGAAATGGTTTAATGAGCTATCCATGATTCTCTACTTCATTTTCATGATATTGATTACCTATTTACATGTTTTTCCTATTGAGGTATCATGGTTTCAAGTTCCATAAGGTGTGACCACAAAGTAACCAATCTCAAAGATTAATTGAATTAAGAAATGGAATGTCTTTATTTTAAATTGATGATATGATGTATTGTATTAGTACCACTGATCAGTTGGCCATTGTATTATAAAGATTAAGTATATATGCTATTCCAGGGGTGGTCCCTGATGTATTGTATTAGTACCACTGATCAGTTGGCCATTGTATGACATATGTTATGTATTGATAAGGAATACGGGAAGTAATGATATGAAAGTAATGTGCAGGTATCCCATCAGCTCTTTTAAGTGTGGTCTACTCATACTGTTTATTCACTGGTATCTGGGTTCTGTTGATCTTTTGTATCTCATCTTGATACTCACTGCCTTACATACTCAGTACATATTTCCGTACTGACGTCCCTCACGGGGGACCTGTATTCATGCATGCAGGAACAGGTACTTCAAGTCGTACACCTCCGCAGTAAGAGCCAGGACATTCTGTTGTTAGTGGTGAGCTCCAGTTGTTTCGGGGCATCCCAAGTCGTTTCTATATGTATTTTTGGTATTTGTATAAAAGTCTTTTGTGGGCGGGAGTTTGTCCCGACCCTAACTCAGTTGTGTATCTATGTAGAGGCTTTTGTAGACATATTGTACAGCCATAGGAGTGTTTGGTTGATAGACGTGATGGCTCTGACGGCCAATTACTGTTTATATATATATATATGCGTGTCTGCTGGGCTGATACAGGTACTGTTTTCTTCTATTTACAACGAAGTGCTGCCCAAATTTCTAATTTTCATAAGTAATGTAAATGTGAAAGTATAGGTTATGAACGGGTTCTCCCGGGCCTCCTCGGCTACGGGTGCCAGTCCGCTCCAATAGGATTTGGGGCGTGACATGAATACTTTCTAACCTTTTGATAGACCATGCTACTTCTGTCTTCTCCCTCTAATACCATGCCTATGAACTTATGTTTCTAACCCATAAGAATCAAAATCACACTTAAGAGGCTTAACATTTCCAATCATACGCCTCGCCTTAACTTAGCCATCAAAACATCATCCATCGTCTAACTAGTATTTATCCATCTAACAATCCCATGGCATGACTCACTACACCACATACACTAATCCTCGAAATTAAAGCAGTCCCTTAATATCTTGGGTGAACTTTCTCATCATAATATAATATTAAACTTAATTACAAGTCAACTACACTTAAACTCTTGTGTACACTGTTCAAGCCTATTAGGTCACTTTCGGCAACTAATACCATTAATCCGGAAACCGTCACATTCGGCTTCATGATCACCAATCGTTCAAACTTAAGGTCTCACACTTCACATAATTTACAACTCCATCTCACACATAACTCCCACGTGAAGATTATAAAACAACACATCCATGAACACTAGCCCACTTAAACTTCATAAAAAATAATAATTGGTCCTAATCATATAGCCTATCTTATTCACAATCCATTAACACATCCTTCTTTCACCCGTCACTACTATCTATCCTTCATACACAACTTAACATAGTTCATAGCTCTCTACGTCTTAACTTAACTTCCTCTTGCAATCTGGAGAGCGCCTAGATTAACAACACTTACCCACCGAGTACTTCCATCACTAACCTATACTCTCTGTCATACAAATACCGTCAACACCCGTTTCATACCTCAAACAAACTATATCACTTCCTATTAACCCAATTGTATGAAAAAAGGGATTTTGCTATACTTATGCTCAACAAATCACACTTACCATCCTTCTTACTACTACACCTCCACATCCCACATTTTCAGCCAGCACAAGGAACAAGATGAACTACAAGTTGCTAGTGGATCGAAATAGGCCTCACACGGCTTCACTAGACTTGGTTTTGTGTTTTGATCAAGAAAGTTATATGAATAACAAAGTAACTATGCTAGTGAATCAAAATAGGCCCCACACGGCTTCACTAGACTTTGATTTTTCACAAACATAATGATAACAAGATTACATAATACAAGAGATAGAAACTTGACACACAACATTCAACGATCTAAGAATACACCGTACTCTGTCTTAATTAAATAACTCATAAGAATGAGGGCATAACTTTCAACTTAAGGAACTTAACACACTAGAGAGCTCCTCTCAAGCCCTTTGTGTAACTTTTGAAATTTCTTCTAGAAAATATAGAAGCATTACCTGGGGAAGAACTGGAGCTTGCGAATCATGTTATCTCAAAAATAATACATAGAGGGAGAAGTATAGATTAACATTGTAGATTCTGAGGAGGAATATGAAAGCACATCTAACCTAGGCTTAGTTCACGACTTTTATGAACATGAATAAAGTACTTCAATCTTTGGGACTCAAAAGCACTGACAGGATACTTTCTAGCTCTCTTACAATCCCATAAATATCTACGGAGAATTAAGCTTAACTGTTTCTGATACCTTGAAAATGAGGCAGGGTTGGCCAGAATAGAGTAAGATGAGAATCTATATAAGCTTCTTGGAAAACCATTTTATAGCACGATCTTAGACTTGAAAGAAGGGAAATATTTCCTAAATGCCCTGTAGCCTCTCGAAGAAAAGTACAGACGTCTCCGTACCATTCCGCAAGAATCTACTAGACACGACTTCATAGACACCTTAGGACACTTGAACTCTGTGCTTTGATACCAAGTTTGTAACGCCCCAAAATCGGGTCCCGAGACGTCACACGACGCTTAGGATCACAAGTGACCCCAAGCTAACCCTTCTACTGGCATAACTCATAAGCAACTGAATAAAAATACAAATCCATACAAATCAGCAGAAATTAACTCTTTTCTGAATCTGATCGATACAAAAATGAAATTTTACAGGATTACAATTCTACCTTTACAACCAAAATTGAAACAAAATACATCAACTTCTACTGACTGTCTATGAAGCCTCTACTAGTATTGACTGTAGGTAGCCGGGTCATGAATTTCGACTACCCCAACTCAATACGACTGAATAAAGAAAATACAACTCTATAAACTCTGCATAACTAACCCAAGCCCTTGAATCAAAAGGACTCATCACCTGCTGACTGGATACCACGAACTGACTGGATCCGAAGGTACAACTATACCTTGTACCTATATTCTGAGAAAATGCAGCCCACATACAAATATGTGGGTCAGTACCATGGAAAGATACCGAGCATATGGAGGTGCAATGCATATATAAAATAATATCTTAATATCCTCACAATTTATAAAATTATGCATGCTGATATAGATGACTCACTTAGCTCGAATTAAATTATCAAAATCATGGATGAATAATACATGTAAAGTAAAACAAGTGAGTTATTACAATACGTTCTCAATTCACTTTCATCTCAATTTCAAATCATCAAAACAATCAAATCTCATGTCAATTCTCATTAGAATATATTCCTTAAATCTTTTAAGAATAATGACTTTCTCAAACTCAGCCTTTTAAGCAAATATGTTTTCATCTCAGATAGAAGAGTACACACACACATTGGGAGATCCTATAACCGACATAAACCATGTGAGCCACATGGAGTCCAACGTACAACCCACGTTGGGGAGAGCCGTCCTATCCTTGCCATCGGAGTAGGACTTCCAGTATCAATTCAAAAACACTAGTGATCACTATATAAATCAGCCTTAGGCTCACATCCTATGGGGCACGTAGTTCTAGGAAAGTAAGGTCACTTTATACCTCCCACTCGGTGCTAAAGATTACTCCCGGACTTAGCTCAGAAATTTAAATCAGCCTCAGGCTCACATTAAAGAAAATCCACAATAAACACTTCAACAATTTTCATCGGGAGCCAATTTGCTACCCCTTTATCAAAATCAATAAAAACGTGGATTTCTTTCACAGTCGAGTTCAAAATAACTCATTCACGACCAAAAGGTCAAATCATTCAAAACATCTCAAATTATTTAAACTCAAGGTGTTTATAACATATGATTTTCTCGAAATAATAATCTCAAATAGGATTCCAAAAACCCATACATCAATATCACCATAAAACCTTCCAAAGCTTCATACTTTACGACATAAGCACAAAAATAATCACTTAAAACTTAAAATTTCAGCTTTTATAATCATACATCTTGGTAAAGAAAATTAGCTTTGGGATTCAAATCTCATTGTTCTTATAGCACATAATTTCTCAAAGTACAATTCCAATTAGCACTCAAGGTCTCATACATCAAAATCATATTAAATTTTCTCAAGATTCATGCTTTTCATAATAATATATACATAACTTACTTTAAAATCTAGAAAAATTCAGCTTTATGTACAAAAATGTCATCATTCTCATTCAATTCAACTTTCAAAACATAGAGAGTATCATAATCTCATGTAAAATCATATAGGGTATAAATTCATGCTTCAAATTCATATCAAAACATGTAAAATCATGTATATTCATAAAAGAAAAATCAATTTGGGCACAAGAACGAAAGAGAGTTCTTGTTGAAAAACCCCACATACCTTGAATGATGAACTTTAGATCGATACTCGTTTTTGAGATGTTAATTGTTCCTTTGAATGATGGTTCTTGGAGTTCTTGAACTAGGAACTTGAAATCTTGAATAAATTTGCAGAATTAATGGTGAACTTTGGAGGTTCTTGAAGTTGGATGTAGGAGCTTAGGGTTTTCTTTTTGAGGGAATTTGATGAAATATAACATATAATGCTTCTAATAGGCTTTAATATAGGGTTTGGACGGATTTTGGGTGAGGGGGAATGACCAAAACGCCCCTAAAAATCAAATAATTCTCGCATCTGTCCTTTGGTGGACTGTTTTGATAGTCCGAAGTAGATCAACCATAACGTTTTACTCCGATATCCAAATTGGATGAAACCAATTTCATTGGAAAGAGGACTCTTATATATTTCCGTTTATATATAGTCTCTCAACCATATAATTGTGTACGAGGATTTATGATTGTTTGAAGTTGACCCAAAAATTCACTTTTGATAGGCTGAAGTAGATCGACCATAACTTTTTGCTCCGATAGAAATATTGGATGAAAACAATTTCCTCGGAAAGAGGACTCGCAAAGCTTTCCGTTGATATATAGTAGATTACCCAGATCATTATGTAAAAGGAGTTATGATCGTTTAAAATTGGAGCAAAAATACGCCAGGCTTCAGTACTTTTTTTCCTGCACATTTTACTGTTCCCTACTATTCACGGTTCGATTGAAATGTTCATAACTCGTCGCTCGGGTGTCCGTTTTGGATGATCCACATATTGTTGGAAAGCTTATTCGATACTCTACACAATGGTGGGTCATAATCTAAGACATTCGCACGGAAAATTTATAATTCATTCTAGAAGATAGAACCCAACACGTTTACGCACAAAATTTCAACGAAAAATTTCCCGGGTATTACATTTGTATAGAACCACCCAAATGCTCAGTATCAGGAAGTTCAAAACCCCTATCTTGTTGGACTATAGAAGGAAACATGTTCATCCATTTGACCTGCATATATATACAAAATCATATCATTTTTAAGTATATGATTAATGATTAAATAATAACAAAAAAAATTACACCACAAAATAATTTCAGGTAATTAGGATCGGCTATATAAATACTCATTGTCCATGTCCATCGTTCCATTTAAATAGGAGAAAAATATAAAAATAAAATTGTATCAACCTGTTAAAAAATAGCCATAGATTCAAAAGTCGTTAAAAAATAGTCATTTTTTGGAACCCCTAACAATGTATTTGTAGAATTCAAAATATCATGACCCCTAACAAATTCTCACACATTGGCTACTTTTTAAAAATCGATCCAAAAAGTGGCTAGCATGCATAATTTTCTACTTTACTAAACACATGAGAGAGTTGTATATATATATACAGCGAAGCAAGCCTTAGACCCTAGAAACACGTTCTAAATTCATGTAGCGCCCTAGGTACAAAGAGGATAACATCATTTGTGAACTGAACTATTATAATATTAAAGCGTTCAAGAAACTTACTGGATCAACAAAGTTCTGGATCAACTCAATAGCAGGCATCGGTACAACTCCAGATTCCTTTAATGATTCAAATTGAGCAGTTGATGATCTATAAGATCGATGATATGGATGTGAAAATACTCTTTCATAATTATCGCGGTGAAGAGAACACTTCCCATCACTTGTAGTAACCCAAAATGGTTCATTCATTGGTAAAAGTTGCATCATTTCTTCCATAGCAGCATTAATAACCTCAGTAAGAATAGCTTTCTCCCTAATATCATGAAGAAGTTGATAATTTTCTTGTGGTATATGGGACATCATTGGAATATTATTAATATTTAGCAAATGTCCTCGAACATTATTGTTAATATTTTCTTGAGCAGAAGGAAATTCAATGGGAGAACCAGATATATTTTGGCTCAACAAACTTTCATCAGATGAATTTGATGAACTTCTAAGAGTTGCATTTGGTAGCGCCAAATTTTGATTTGTCAAAAAAGACCTCCCATGAACACGTGATATGAGATTTGCTACTCTTTCATACTGCAAAAATTAAAAAAATAAAATAAAAACATAACAATTATTAAGTTAAATTACTTGACATAATAAGCCATTATTTATAATAAACGTAATTTAATAACCCAAAAAGATGCAACTCATAAGCATCTAAGCAGAAACGGATTCAAGATTTTAACTAGATGAATTCGGCCATTTTAAAGTATATAGCACTAGATAAACTCTACGCTTATCATGAATCGCATCCCTTCGAATTTATTTGAACCGAATATCTTCGATAGAACATATATACATTAAAAAAGGACTAAACCCTACTTTAAAGCTCAAATTTGATCCATCAAGTTCAAATTATAAATCCGCTTCTGCCTCACATGTTATATATAAATAATTATTTTAAGGAAAATAATAAATTAAAAATATATAAATACATTATTTATAATAAACATAATTTGCTAAACCAAAAAGATGCAGCTCATAAGCATCAAGCAGAAACGGATTCAAGATTTTAACTAGATGAATTCGGCCATTTTAAAGTATATAGTACTAGATGAACTCGACGCTTATCATGAATTGCATCCCTTTGGATTTATCTGAACCGAATATCTTTCAGGTAGAACGTATATACATGTAAAAAAGGACTAAAAGTTCACAAAATGTTAGATATGATACCTTCATTTTAAAGTCCATTTTAAAGTACAAGAAGTTATATATGTGCTACCTTAAAGTCCTAATTAATTCATCAAGTTCAGATCATGAATTCGCTTCTGCGTCATGTTATATATAAACAATCTTTTTAAAGGAAAATAAATAAATTAAAAATATATAAATATACAAAGAATACACAAAAGATTTACCTCGTCTTTCAGATTTTGATTTTCCAATTTCAAAATTTCTATATTACGTGTCCTTTCTTCTTCACCAATGGGTGGACCATCGCATCTTGGGCATGTTACACTTTTCAAAGCCTCTTTCATTGCCATATTTTCACAATGAAATCTTTCATTTTCTGCTCGAAGAGTACTGTTATCTGATCTCTCAGTTTGTTTCTGATGCAAAAAATATATAATAAAAATTAATTACATAATATAGATAAATAAATCAGAGATTATGAGCTAATTAAATGTTGAAAATGAAGCTAATAGTTCAAGGGATAATAGCACTATAGGTGCATTTTGATGCACATTTAACTTTCAATTAGTATAAATATGTAGAATGTGTTTAGTCATTTTATGTAAGATTATGTTGTATGAACTATTTTGAAACTATAAATATATATGGGTGACTTTACAATATTAATATAATACATAGGTAATAAAGTGGTAAAACGATTAGTAATTATGGAAAATTTGTGAATATTCATTAGTAAAAAGATTAAAAGTGGATATTTTAATCGATTGAAGGTAAAATCCGCTTAGTCATATATTATAAGGATTAAAATTAAAATTTTAGCATTAATTGAAGGACCAAAAGTAATATTAAGAGACTAATAAAAAATGTGTGAAAATCCATTTATAAAGTTGTATGGAAATTATTTTCTCCCTTTATTTTAATTTAAAAGTTCAAATTCCCGCTCTAATTTTAACTACGTTTTCTTTCTCATGTCCAATGTATATTTGAAGGATTTTTACCTAGATTAAAAAAATTATGAAAATATATACAATCTATTCTATCCCGCCCATTCTTTATTTATTCAAATTATTTTAACTAGTCGAACATAGTTCAGTCCGTTTATTTAATATTTTAAGATTTTTTTCTTTCACAAATAATTATTAATATGTCATTATGTGTAAATAAAAATAATAATCTATTAAAATTTATAAAATTTATAGAAAAAAGACTAATTAGTTAAATAAATTTACCTTTGTTTGAGTCCTTTTGTTTTGACACCAAAACTAGATTTGCTTAGGGTCAAGTCCTGCTTCCTTACTCAATTGGTTTCTCTGATTCTCATCTGGACATTGCTTGAAAAATCTTCAAAATAATAAGGCTAAAAGAAAATTAATAAGTTTTAAGAATTTTGTATATCTTAAGAAAATGGTAAGTAGTTGAGTTTGTTATTAAATGGCATGAGATTAATTAAATCTAATCAGAAGAGTTATTAATCAAAATTTAGATCGTGAAAATATAGATATTTAGAAATAAATTTAAAATTCACAACTACTTACCAAAAATTTTTAACCAAATATTGTGAGTGCCAAATTTGAGTTGTTAGAATTTTTTTTGAATCTTTTAACTATTAAGAGAATAGTATGTAGTTAACTTTATTATAATTATTCATGTTGGTGTTTTGTTGTCATCGTCAATATTACTTGTATTACTATTAATATGTAGTTATTGGTAATATAATATAAAAAATATGTAGCTTTTGCGTCATCAAAAATAATTACAACATGTAACCATTCTCAAAAGACGAGTAAAATAAAGATAATTAATTATATAAGTCTTTATATTAGCTTGATATTTTAACATAATCAACAAAATAGAAAATTTTAGTTTTGTATTGATCTTTAATATTCATGTTGATAGTGTTTTTAAATTTGTTTTCTAATGCATAAAAATGTAGAAAATACTCGTGATTTATTTTTCATGGGATAAATTAAAGTTTCATAAAACATAAACCTAGAGAAATCATTCTCGAAAATGACATATAATTGACATTCTAAATTTGATAAAATAGGAAACAACTTTCTTAAATAAAAATGAATAATTTACTGCAGTTTACGAGATACAATGATCAACTAAATTAAGTGGTAAACTTTGCATTGTCCTAACCTGATGGAAATATAATTATTGTTAATTTATAGATAATAACCCTTTATACTGATATCATGCCTTCTGAATGACAGATACCTAACATTAGTGGACACAGTTATCTTGATATCTATTGCTGGTGGGAGGTGACTGGTATTTCGTAAAATTAATCGACCTGCGCGCAAGCTGTCCCGGACACCACCACCACTAACAACAACAATAACAACAAACACAGTGTATTCCTGCATAGTGGGGTCTGGGGAGGGTAAATGTATGCAGTTCATACCACTACCTCCAAAGAAATAGAGAGGTTGTTTCGATAGACCCCCGACTCAGGAAAAAATTAAAGACAGTAAACAAAGTCGTAATACATCATGAAACAAGATGGAATAACATAAATAAGATACCCACAAAGTACCAAAGGCACACACCTTACCCAAACCCTCCTAACTAGAAGCTCCAACTTATGTACACAACCCTAAGACTACTAGTCAGGCTACACCAAAGCACTCCTAACTACTATCTACTACTCACCCACACACACTATCCCTTTAACCTAATCAGCTACGAACAGGGACATCAGTGCTCCTCCTCATCACATCTGCAAACCATCTCAACTTCACTTCCCGCATCTTGTCCTTCACCGAATCCACTCCCACCTTCTCCCGAATAGTCTCATTCCTAACCCTATCTCCCCTAGTAAGTCCACACATCCAACGCAACATCCCAATTTCCGCCATCTTCAATTTTTAAATATGAGAGTTCTTGACTGGCAACACTCTGCTCCATA
Source organism: Capsicum pubescens (assembly GCA_030864215.1). Taxonomy (NCBI): domain Eukaryota; kingdom Viridiplantae; phylum Streptophyta; class Magnoliopsida; order Solanales; family Solanaceae; genus Capsicum; species Capsicum pubescens. Next base: position 60,018,596 of record CM061549.1, read on the forward strand.
CAGCATGGCCGGACAGACTACCACTCCATAGAATTTACCTTTAAGCTTGGGCGACACCTTCTTATCACATAAAACTCCCGAAATGAGCCTCCATTTAATCTATCTTGCCCCAATATGGTGAGAAACACCATGACTGTATAAAATATATATATATATTATATATTCTCTGAGAATCTATTCACAAGATAGATATATACTCTCCCACCCTTCGAAAATACTCGTTGTCCTCACTAAAAACAAATATTCCAATACTTTGTTTTAGAAAATTAAGAAATAATTAATTATCTTTTTTTATCTTCATCCTTAATCATAAATATAGAGAGATATTTATATAGGGCAGAAGAGAAAAGTATTAAATAGAGCTAAATTACCTTCTAGTTAATGTTTTTCTTAAGGAGCATGCAGACCAAAAAATGTGACAAGTAATTAGAAACGGAGAGAGTAGATTAATGGATTCTATTATTCTTGATTATGATCTTCCAAAAGTGATGAATGATTATGACAACCATTATGAAGCTTTGCATGGCTTCATGCAAAGTCCTATGATGGAGTTTCATGGAAATATATGAGTCAGGTAATGAAGCAATTTGGTTTCTCAAATTCTTGGACCAACATGATAGGAAGTTTAATTTAGTGTTCAACAACTAGTATTTCATCACTATATCAATGGCACTAGTCATGGCTACTTCAAATCATCTTCATCTATTTGTGCTCTTTTGGAGACCCCTCAATTGCCATGATGGTGAATTAAAAGGTTTATCAAAAGGCTTCTGTTAATTTTAAGGCCCCGTGCATTGAAGCTTCTGCTATGCTGTAAGACCCCGAAAATTTTCCGCATCTTTAAAGCCTTTGGAATGAGCTAAGTGTGATAAAAACATCAAAATTTGACTAAGTGTTTAGCCTTGTTTCTACACTTAATTTTATTTTCATCCTTGAAACTTCGATGAATTATTTTGTGACCTTCCCGACATTCATTTTCCGAGATTTTTGTTGCGTTGCGATGGGGCAAGGTCGTAGGATGTTCCGGGTGAGTTTTGGAATTTCTAGACGAGCCTAGGTCGTGTTTGGATTGCAGCGCTAAAAGCCAGGCGTCGCCTGCCTTATCGCACTTGGCCAATTCTTTTAAGCCCAATCCGTTTCAGCTGAGGATTATATGTATTGTTCTACTCCATATCACGGGATAAAACCACATTAACTCCAAAATATCCATATTTTCCCTCAAGAACATCAAGAACAAAGGTTTTGGTTTTCATAGAAAAACCAAGGTAGTTCGTGAATCGTTCATCTCCTCTTCAAGATTTTTATATATTCGGAATCCTTATCGCGAGGGCTACGTGGGAAACCAAAAAGTTTGCGAAGGTCATTCCTTTTCTCGGGAAGTCATTTTTGAGGTTCAATCTTGAGGTATGTGGGGTTTTTCAACAAGAACACTCTTTCGTTCTTGTGCCCAAAAGTATTTTTCTTTATAAAGATACGAATTTTGTATGTTTAATATGATTTTGAAGCATAAACCCATATCATATGTTGATTTTCATGATATTATGATTTTTACAATATTTGAAAGTTGAATTTAAATGTGTTTATGATATAAAGCATGAATCTTGAAAGATGTTTCCATGATTTTGATATATAGGTCTTCGAACCCCATTTGAAATCGTATTTTGAGAAAATATGTGCTATACGCATGTTGATATTGAATGTTTTGAGATGATAAAGAATGATTTGATCTTTTGGTCGTGAATGAGTTGAACTCGACTGTGAAAGAAATTCACGTTTTTATTGATTATGATAAAGGGGTAGCATTATGGCTCCTGTTATGAGTTGTTGAAATGTGTGGTGGTGGATTTTCTTTCGAAATGATCTGAGCTAAGTCCAGGAGAAACCTTTAGCACCGAGTGGGAGGTATAAAGTGACCTTACTTCCCTAGAACTACGTGCGCCCATAGGATGTGAGCCTGAGGCTGATTTATATATAGTGATCACTAGTGTTTTTGGATTTGATATTGATAGTCCCACTCCGATGGCAAGGATGGGGCGGCTCTCCCCAACGTGGGTTGAACGTTGGACTCCGTGTGGCTCACACGATTTATGTCGGTTGTAAGATCTCCCAGTGTGTGTGTGTTTCCTTGTGTTTATGGTGAAAAGGTGAAGTGATTTGAAAGTGAATTGTGAAAGTTATCCTTTCGAAAGATTTAAATAATAATGTTATTAAGAGAATTGCTTATCTTGATGAACTGAAAGTGATTGAGAAATTCTATGATGATTCACATGTTTCATTATACTTATTTCATTCTCTCATGATTATGATGATTTTCTTCGAGCTATGTGAGTCTTTCATATATCATGCATGTTTCTTATAAATGATTATGATGATGACATTATAAAACTGCATACACCCCCATATACTTGGTCCTTTTTCATGGTACTGACTCACATCTTCGGATGTGGGTTGCATTTTCTCGGAATGTAGGTGTAAAACTCCGGAAATTTTTTCGTACACTTATCGCGATTATATGGAGTCCTAAAGACTTGCGTATGGGTTAAATTAAGTTTATGGTGTTCGGAAGTATCCCGTCAATAGTTTTATGTGTAGGTATTTGAATAAGCTTTCCAACGATATAAAGTTTGCCCAAAACAGAGGAGTATTTCATATAAGCGAGCAAATTCGAAACTTCAAAACGGTGGCCGGGAAGCCTGTGAACAGTAAATCTGCAGGAAAATTACTGCAGCTAGGCAATTTTTTTTTTGGATCAACTTTAGACGATCATAACTCCTTGTAAAAAAAGAAGTGTGTGAGCTGCTATATATCGACGAAAATCTCCGAGAGTCTTCTTTCCGATGAAATTGGTTTCATCCAAATCCAATGTCTGAGTAAGGAGCTATACCCGTTTTACTACAGCCTATAAAAAAAAACAGAATTTTGGGACAGATTTTTGGGTCAACTTTAAACGACCATAACTCCTTGTACAGGAAGATCTGGGTGGTATACTTTGTATGAAAATGAAATCCCTTTGAATTATCTTTCCAATTCAATTGGTTTCACCCAAATCCGATACTGGAGAAAAGAGTTATGATCGATTTACTTCAGCCTGTCAAAACTGTCCACTGGGGACAGATTCGGATTTATTTAAATTTTTAGGGCAAAATGGTCATTTTCTATTACCTCTTGGACGAAAATTGGTCTCTATAAACATACACTTAGCCTCATATATATCATATATCATCCAATTATTAAGAGAAGGTGAAACCCTAGCCTAATTTTAACTTCAAATATTTTGTGATTCAACCGTAGAAAATTCGAATTGGTTCCGTAGTTGTGTTCACCATATCGAAAGAATCGAGAAGCACCCCATGGTTATGTAAGGAGGATTCTAAATACAAGAGTTCATTGTTAAGGTATGAATATTGTTTATTCTTGATTCTTATCCATGAATAAGTATTGATAAATGATTATGAGTATTGTCTTGATGTTGGAAGATAACTAGAAACATAGTTATGAATTGTTTTGTATAAATTGTTAGTAGTAAATTATGGAAGTTGTTGTATTGGATTATGGAGGATGAATTGTGGTGATATATCATTATATTAGTGGTTATGTATGCCTAGTGATCATGTTGGTATTGGATGGTGATTAAGAGGGGAAATAAAGGCTAAGAGTGATGTTGAGGGATATTGCATGAAAATGCATGATATGTGAATGTAATAAGAGTATAAGAGGATGTATGTAGCACTCTTATTGATGAGTTAAAGGATTAATTCCTAGACATTATTTGGTGAAGTTAATACCTAAATGGTAAGGTTTGGTTGCTAATACTAGTTTGCCACAAATGACTGATTGTAGATAAGTGTTCGAAGAGTACGGGAAGTCAAGTTGGACTTGTATTGAAGTGGTTATATCAAGGTATGTAAGACATACTCTATCTAATCTTTGGCATGAATAATGACCCATGGCACTCTCAAGTAAGCTTCCAACATTGTCCTACGACACATGACACATAATAACATCATATGATCTTCGACACTACCAATTGAACTTGTTTTCACTTTTAAGATGTCCGGCTAGTCAAAAAAAAATGTCCATATACTATTGTTGACTCCGAAATGGTTTAATGAGGTATCCATGATTCTCTACTGCATTTTCATGATATTGATTACCTATTTACATGTTTTTCCTATTGAGTTATCATGGTTTCAAGTTCCATAAGGTGTGACCAAAAAGTAACCAATCTCAAAGATTAATTGAATTAAGAAATGGAATGTCTTTATTTTAAATTGATGATATGATGTATTGTATTAGTACCACTGATCAGTTGGCCATTGTATTATAAAGATTATGTATATATGCTATTCCAGGGGTGGTCCCTGATGTATTGTATTAGTACCACTGATCAGTTGGCCATTGTATGACATATGTTATGTATTGATAAGGAATACGGGAAGTAATGATATGAAAGTAATATGAGTAGACCACACTTAAAAGAGCTGATGGGATACCTGCACATTACTTTCATATCATTACTTCTCGTATTCCTTATCAATACATAACATATGTCATACAATGGCCAACTGATCAGTGGTACTAATACAATACATCAGGGACCACCCCTGGAATAGCATATATACTTAATCTTTATAATACAATGGCCAACTGATCAGTGGTACTAATACAATACATCATATCATCAATTTAAAATAAAGACATTCCATTTCTTAATTCAATTAATCTTTGAGATTGGTTACTTTGTGGTCACAGCTTATGGAACTTGAAACCATGATACCTCAATAGGAAAAACATGTAAATAGGTAATCAATATCATGAAAATGAAGTAGAGAATCATGGATACCTCATTAAACCATTTCGGAGTCAACAATAGTATATGGACATTTTTTTGACTAGCCGGACATCTTAAAAGTGAAAACAAGTTCAATTGGTAGTGTCGAAGATCATATGATGTTATTATGTGTCATGTGTCGTAGGACAATGTTGGAAGCTTTCTTGAGAGTGCCATGGGTCATTATTCATGCCAAAGATTCGATAGAGTATGTCTTACATACCTTGATATAACCACTTCAATACAAGTCATTTGTGGCAACTAGTATTAGCAACCAAACCTTACCATTTAGGTATTAACTTCACCAAATAATGTCTAGGAAGTAATCCTTTAACTCATCAATAAGAGTGCTACATACATCCTCTTATACTCTTATTACATTCACATATCATGCATTTTCATGCAATATCCCTCAACATCACTCTTAGCCTTTATTTCCCCACTTAATCACCATCCAATACCAACATGATCACTAGGCATACATAACCACTAATATAATGATATATCACCACAATTCATCCTCCATAATCCAATACAACAACTTCCATAATTTACTACTAACAATTTATACAAAACAATTCATAACTATGTTTCTAGTTATCTTCCAACATCAAAACAATACTCATAATCCTTTATCAATACTTATTCATGGATAAGAATCAAGAATAAACAATATTCATACCTTAACAATGAACGCTTGTATTTAGAATCCTCCTTACATAACCATGGGGTGCTTCTCGAAGCTTTCGAGATGGTGAACACAACTACGGAACCAATTCGACTTTTCTACGGTTGAATCACAAAATATTTGAAGTTGAAATTAGGCTAGGGTTTCACCTTCTCTTAATAATTGTATGATATATGATATATATGAGGCTAAGTGTATGTTTATAGAGACCAATTTTCGTCCAAGAGGTAATAGAAAATGACCATTTTGCCCTAAAAATTTAAATAAATCCGAATCTGTCCCCAGTGGACAGTTTTGACAGGCTGAAGTAAATCGATCATAACTCTTTTCTCCGGTATCGGATTTGGGTGAAACCAATTGCATTGGAAAGATAATTCAAAGGGATTTCATTTTCATATAAATTATACCACCCAGTTCTTCCTGTAAAAGGAGTTATGGTCGTTTAAAGTTGACCCAAAAATCTGTCCTAAAATTCTGTTTTTTTTTGATAGGCTGTAGTAAAACGGGTATAGCTCCTTACTCAGACATTGGATTTGGATGAAACCAATTTCATCGGAAAGAAGAATCTCGGATATTTTCGTCAATATATAGAAGCTCACACAGTTCTTTTTGTACAAGGAGTTATGATCGTCTAAAGTTGATCCAAAAAAAATTGCCTAGCTGCAGTAATTTTCCTGCAGATTTACTGTTCACAGGCTTCCCGGCCACCGTTTTGAAATTTCGAATGTGCTCGCTTTTATGAAATACTCCTCTGTTTTGGGCAAACTTTATATCGTTGGAAAGCTTATTCCAATACCTACACATACAACTATTGACGGGATACTTCCTAACACCATAAACTTAATTTAAGCCATACGCAAGCCTTTAGGACTCCATATAATCGCGATAAGTGTACGAAAAAATTTACGGGGTGTTACATACCTCATGCCTTGTCTTGTCATCTTTGAAGAAATAAAAAACAGTTTGGAATGAAAGAGGAAGACATAGAGAAGTTGCAGCAGTAACAACCCATCCTTTTGGTGACTGAGTAATTTCTTCATTTGTTCGAATGGAAACCCTATCTCCACTATTCAATTTTGATGAAGTTGGGAAATCCAATCTGTCTGTCATACTTAGAATTTCAAAAAATCTCTTCACCATCCTTTGTGATGTTTGCATCACATTTTACACCCCTTCAGGATCAGTGACCACTGGAAAAAAATAATAATAAATACTATTACAACGACGTACAATATATAACATATTTAGTGTAATCTCACCGGTGGGGTTTCGGGAGGGTGGCGTGTGCGCTATCTTATTCTTACCTTGATCCTTCACTCAAGTATGTAAAACAAATACAGTAGTGAAGAAGTCATACTGAAAACAATGCAGAAGAGATCATCGAACCGTGACAGCAATAAATGATATGATAATCGGAGCCAAGGAGACAACAAGTAATTCTAAAATCGAAGAATAAAATAGTTGGCGGGTAATACTAACAATACTGATAAGGAAACAAGATGATGACAACAACAATGACAACATACCGAGTGTATTCCCACAAAGGGGGTTTAGGGAGGGTTAAGTGTACGCAGGTCATACCACTACCTCAGATGAAGTAGAGAAGTTGTTTCCCATAGACCCCCGGCTCAGGACGATAAGTAAACAAGATAAGGGACATAAAACCGAACCTTGTTAGAATAATAATAATAACAATACTGATAAGGAAACAAGACAAAGGACATAAAATCAAACCTTAGTAGAAGGAGAATAATAATAACAGTACTCATAAGGAAACAAGACAAGGGACATAAAACCGAACCTTAGTAGAAGGAGAATAATAACAATGCTTATAAGGAAACAAGACAAGGGACATAAAACCGAACCTTAGTAGAAGAATAATAATAACAATACTGATAAGGAAACAGGACAAGGGACATAAAATTGAACCTTAGTATAAGAGTAATAATAACAATACTGATAAGAAAACAGGACAGGGGACATAAAACCGAACCTCCAATATTGAGATCATGGCTAGTAGGACTAGTTGCAGCCACTGCAAAATTACATCTCGCAGAAATCCTTTGAAGTGCAACAATCCATCTTTTAGCACCAAATGTTTGATGCCCATACACCAAGTCTCTAAAGATACGATGAACCTGATTTTTGTCATCTATTTGAACATGTTCAATCCATGTAACCTACAAGAGAAAAAATAATCAAGAAAGCAAAAAAAGAAAACAATTAATAGCTTGTTGGGACACTTAAATTTAACACCCTTGCTTGTTTAGATTTCAACATCTGAAGCATGAACAACATAGTATAGGGACACTTAAACAACCTCGATGCACGTGCAAGGCTGAACATTTGGAGAGTGAACAAATAACATGAGGATGGAAAATCGAATAAATCGAAAATAAAAATGGATCTAACGCAATCCATACTAAGAAAAATAGACATCATGAGATAGGTATGATAGGAGTAAAGTTTTACCTATCTAACTTACTCTTTGGAAAATAAGCTACATATATATATACATACACACACACATATATATGTGTGTGTGTCACGAGTCGAGATATGCAATAATGCAAACAATCTCTCGCAGAAATGCTCGATAAGGTTGTATACAAGCCTTTCCAGACTCCGCACATAGCGAGAGCTTAGTGCATCGAACTGGTCCTTTATATAAATAGTGATATATATATAGTAAGTATTTGTATATTTCGAGGATCATTTACAAATTGGGGCTCATATACGCTTGTGTTCGTATACAAAACGTATTTTTTGGCTCGTACACAAATCTCTAAAGGTTTGTATTTGTGTACAAATGAATAAAACGAATTTATATTTATATATACGATCTGTAATTTATATATTTAGCTCCTAAACTATCGTTACGTCTTGTAATTAGGCAAATTCCAGCTATGGTGCCTCATTAATTATTGGCTAACTATTAGCTATTTCTAAAATTTTGCCATTTTAATATCTATTTAATTACTAGGGAAATAAAATTAGAATATGAATTAATATTTTACCATTTGTATAGAACCACCCAAATGCTCAGTATCAGGAAGTTCAAAACCCCTAGCTTGTTGGACTATAGAAGGAAACATGTTCATCCATTTGACCTACATATATATACAAAATCATATCATTTTTAAGTATATGATTAATGACTAAATAATAACAAAAATAATTACACCACAAAATAATTTCAGGTAATTAGGATTGGCTATATAAATACTCATTGTCCATGTCCATCGTTCCATTTAAATAGGAGAAAAATATAAAAATAAAATTGTATCAACCTGTTAAAAAATAGCCATAGATTCAAAAGTCGTTAAAAAATAGTCAATTTTTGGAACCCCTAACAATGTATTTGTAGAATTCAAAATATCATGACCCCTAACAAATTCTCACACATTGGCTACTTTTTAAAAATCGATCTAAAAAGTGGCTAGCATGCATAATTTTCTACTTTACTAAACACATGAGAGAGTTGTATGTATATATATACAGCGAGGCAAGCCTTAGACCCTAGAAACACGTTCTAAATTCATGTAGCGCCCTAGGTACAAAGCGGATAACATCATTTGTGAACTGAACTATTATAGTACTAAAGAGTTCAAGAAACTTATTGGATCAACAAAGTTCTGGATCAACTCAATAGCAAGCATCGGTACAACTCCAGATTCCTTTGATGATTCAAATCGAGCAGTTGATGATCTATAAGGTCGATGATATGGATGTGAAAATACTCTTTCATAATTATCGCGATGAAGAGAACACTTCCCATCACTTGTAGTAATCCAAAATGGTTCATTCATTGGCAAAAGTTGCATCATTTCATCCATAGCAGCATTAATAACCTCAGTAAGAATAGCCTTCTCCCTAATATCATAAAGAAGTTGATAATTTTCTTGTGGTATATGGGACATCATTGGAATATTATTAATATTTAGAAAATGTCCTCGAATATTATTGTTAATATTTTCTTGAGAAGAAGGAAATTCAATGGGAGAACCAGATATATTTTGGCTCAACAAACTTTCATTATATAGAAATCTAGGCTAAGAGCTTCATGAATGTTTCCATAAGTTCATCAATGGAAATCAATCTAGAGAGATAAATATTGGAGTAGATATTTTTGTTATTAGATGAAAAGAAGAATGAGTTCTCTGGATCCTTTACACAACATTATATATGCACACTAAACAATGACTCCACTAACTGCTTCCATCTGTAGACTATAACTAACTACCTTTACAGTTGTACATTCCTTTCCAGTTGTACATTTTACCTGTAATTGATCACATAGACTAACTATCTAAACATCATCTGTTAAGCCTAATCTCAACACTCCCCCTCAAGCTGGAGGGTGTAAGATATTGAACACTCCAAGCTTGCTCATCAAATATGAGTGTTGTGCTTTACTTAACCCTTTTGTTAATAGATCCTCCTGTTGTTCTTCAGTCTTTACAAATACTGCTTCAATGAGTCCATCCTTGATTTTGTCTCTAATGAAATGACAATCAATTTCAATGTGTTTAGTCCTTTCATGAAAGATTGGATTAGATGCAATCTGTATTACAGACTTACTGTCACTCATAATCTTCACTAGTTGTTTCACCTTGATTTCTATTTCTTGATATAAACCTACCAACCATGTAACTTCAGCCACTACTGATGCCCTGCTCCTATACTCTGCCTCTGCAGAACTTCTTGAGACTGTCTGTTGCTTTTTTGACTTCCATGACACTAGTGAGTCCCCAAATTTGATCAAGTATCCTGTCACAGACCTTCTGGTATTTGGACAAGCTTCCCAATCTGAATCACACCATCATGTAAGTTCTTGACTAGGTGATGCACTCGTAAGGATCCCTTGTCCTGGTGCTAACTTCAAATATTTCACCACTCTGATAGCTGAATCCCAATGAGATTGTTTTGGCCTTTGCATGAATTGACTCAAGGTCTGTACAGTGTAGCTTATATCTGGTCTTGTTATGGTCACATACAAAATTTTTCCCATTAACCTTTGAAATGCTCCTATGTCTGACAATAAGGCATCACTTTGCTCTCCTGTTGCTTCATAAAATTCTGCACTAGTGAGTCTGATATTAGTTTCTAAAGGTGTTGCTGCAGGTTTTGCTCCACCAAGCCCCAACTCTGAAATTAGCTCTAACACATACTTTCTTTGATTCAACAATATTCCAGTCTTGGATCTCAACACTTCAATTCCCAAGAAAAATTTCAGTTCTCCTAAGTCTTTTACTTTGAAATGTTGATGTAGTGCATCCTTCGCTGATTTTATCATCTTTTTACAACTTCCAATGATTTGTAAATCATCTACATAAACTAAGATGATTACTACATCTTATCTTTCCTTCTTAGTAAATAAGGAATAGTCATAATTGCTTTGAGTAAAACCAGCTTGTATCAGTGCTTCGGTCAATTTAATATTCCACTACCTGGATGCTTGTTTAAGTCCATATAAAGATTTTAATAGCCTTCACACTTTAGTCTCCCCCTATCTTCTGAAACCTTCAGGAATTTCCATGTATACTTCTTCACATAAGTCACCTTGAAGAAAGGCACTAAACACATCCATTTGAAAGAGGTTCCAACCTTGTGATGCTGCAAGAGCGATAATTGACCTAACTGTAACCATCTTGGCTACAGGTGAAAAGGTCTCATGATAATCTAGACCTTTCCTTTGACTATAACCTTTGTCTACCAATCTATCCTTGAATCTCTCCACTTCTCCATTTGCTTGAAATTTAATCTTGTAAACCCATTTTGAGCCTACTGTATTCTTCCCAGCGGGCAGGTCAACAATTTCCCAAGTCTTGTTATCTTCAAGTGCTTTGATCTCAACCTTCATGGCATCAACCCATCTCTTATCCTTTACGGCCTCACTAAAGCTTTGAGGTTCTACCAATGATGAGAAATTGGCTAGATAACACTGGTACGTAGAGGAGGTATTAGCATAAGACAAATAGCTAGATAAAGGCTATAGAACATTACTGCATTGTGCTTTGGGCCTGCCAACATAGTCTTTCATCCAAAGGGGTTCTTTAGAGGTCCTGGTTGATATTCTTCTAGTATCAACATTAGGATCAAGAGCAATATCAGTGGTAGTACTAACAGGAGGTGCAAGATTTGTTGGTGCTTGCACTTTAAGAACCATATCAGTATCACTTGCATCATCCGAAGGTGAAGACGACAAAGTGTGAAGTGAATCCATACCTGTATCACTAAGACAAACTAGATGAATAACCTTAGGGCATGATGATAGTGCATGTAGTGACTCTGGTGAACTGAAAGGGAATATAGTTTCCCTGAAAACCACATCTCGGTTGACAAATATATCTTTAGTAATTAAGTCAACCAATATGTAACCTTTCTGCAGTTCTGAAAAAACAAGTAGCACCGCAGATCTTGATCTTGGTCCAAACTTATCTCTTTTCAACAAATTTGTTGCATAACAAAGGCAACCAAAGACTTTTAAATGAGTGATGGAAGGTTTCTTATGAAACAGTAGTTCATATGGTGTATGTCCAGCTAGTGTAACTGAAGGCAACCTGTTCATCAAATAAACTGCAGCCTTGACACATAATCCCCAATATCTAAGAGGTATCATAGCCTGAAACCTCAAGGCTCTAGCAATCCCATTTTGCTGGGGAGTATAAGGGCAACTACTTTGATGCTCAATGCCAAGAGAAAACAACAATTCTTTACACTTAGAACTTACGAACTCCGCACCATTATTAGACCTCAAAACCTTCATCATCATGCCAAACTGATTTTTTATCATGGCTAAAAACTGTCTAAGCACAACAATCACCTCAAACTTTAATTGCAACAAGTAAATCCAAGTAAATCTAGAATGATCATCCACAATAGTCAAGAAATTGTATTTTTTTATCATAAGTCGGGACCTTATATGGACCCCAGAGATCCATATGTACAAGATGAAACAAAAAATCTGCTCTAGTTTCACTAAGTGGAAATTGTAGCCTAGTTTGTTTTGACAAGGGGAAAATATGACAATCCTTTTCTAAAGTAGTGCTAGAACACTTAACTCTGGAATCTTCTTCATGATTGTGGATGATGGATGTCCTAATATCTTATTCCATAAACTGTACTCGACATCACTGTTGGTCATACATATTGTTTTCAGCTTATTTGCTACCATAGATCCCGCTGAATCTCCATCAATCACATACAAGCCTCCTTGCTCTTTACCAATCCCCTTCACCCTGCCATTGCAGAGGTCCTGAAACACACAGAAATCAGGGAGAAAGATGACGAAGCAAGACAGCTCTTTAGTCACTTTTGACACTGATAAAAGGTTAAATCTAAACTCGGGAACAAATAATACACCCTTCATTTTTTCATTCCCAAATAAGTTGGCATTTCCTGTGTGAGTAATTTTAGTTTTTTCCCCTGTAGGAAAATGCACTTTATCTCTTTTAGAAGTATCTAGATTGACCCTATCCTTCAATAATTGCAGGTTTGCAGTAACATGATGTGTGGCTCCGGAATCAATGACCCATTCAGTTTTAGGAAGAAAATGAGACATCAAGAAAGTTACAATACCTGCCATGTTGACATGATGCTCTCCTGAATCCTTGTTCAGCAAACTTAAGATCTGTTTGTATTGTTCATCAGAAAAAAGGGTTGTAAAACTATTTTTCGGACTGAAATCCGGTGTTGCACCGAGAAGATGAAACTTCTCCATTAATCCTAGATGCAGATGCTACATCAGTGTTATTCACTGTGGGTGGTTGCTCTTTTCTCCAGTTATCAGAAGTGTATGCATTTCTTCTCCATCCATCAGAATAACCAACACCAAATCCTCCACTTCCAGAAAACTTCCTATTTTGAAAACCAGGTGGATATCCAACAAACTTGTAGCAGTTTTCCTTTGTGTGGCCTTTCATTCTATAGAAATCACACTGTTGTTGCCTTCCTCTAAATCCTCTACCTCTTCCTGCCTATGAACTCATGGAACTTGTGTGAATAGCCATGGTTTCAACTTTATCAGCTGCTTTAGCTGCTAAGTTTGCAGCTGCTACTTGCTGGGTTTCATCTTGGATAATCATGGCATATGTTTGTCGTAAAGTTGGAGCTACTGATTTCATAAGTATCTGTCTACGAGCTTGATCATAAGATTCATTAAGACCACTAAGGAACTGAAGAAGCCTTTGCTGGCTCAAATGCTCAACATAATCTTTCGACCTCTCACAGCCACAATTAGGTGAAGGAACTAATACATCATACTCATGCCATAATTCCTTTAACTTTGAGAAATAGGTAGAAACAGAGTTAGTACCTTGCATCAACGTCGTAATTTCTCGATGCAATTGCCACATCCTCACGCGATTGACTTTGTCAAAACTTTCCTTTAGATCTTCCCACACAAGGTGTGCATTTGATGCATAAACAACTCCTCTTAATAGATCTTCTGAAACCGTATTCATTATCCACGACAACACTAGCGCGTTACAAGTTTCCCAGTGATCATGTAATTCAGGTTCGAACGACTCTTTCGTGCACATTCCATTCACAAACCCTAACTTTCTTTTCCCCAACAGTGCAATGCGCATTGATCGACTCCATAAACCATAGTTTTCTAAACCAGTAAGCTTCACCGAAACAAGAACCGAACTCGGTGTATCCGTTGATCCAAGATACAGAGGATGATTGGCATCAATTTTGGTTCTCGCCATTGTTGTACGGGTTATGGAGCTTCAAAATGATTACTTCTCTGTGAAATTTAAACAAGCAATTTGCGTGGATCACTCGAGATAACTTGACTTTGATACCATGCAGAAATCTAGGCTAAGAGCTTCATGAATGTTTCCATAAGTTCATCAATGGAAATCAATCTAGAGAGAGAAATATTGGAGAAGATATTTTTGTTATTAGATGAAAAGAAGAATGAGTTCTCTGGATCTGTTACACAACATTATATATGCACACTAAACAATAACTCCACTAACTGCTTCCAGCTGTAGACTATAACTAACTACCTTGCCAGTTGTACATTCCTTGCCAGCTATACATTCTACCTGTAATTGATCACATAGACTAACTATCTAAACATCATCTGTTAAGCCTAATCTCAACACATCAGATGAATTTGATGGACTTCTAAGAGTTGCATTTGGTAGTGCCAAATTTTGATTTGTCAAAAAAGACCTCCCATGAACACGTGATATGAGATTTGCTACTCTTTCATGTTGTAAAAATTAAAAAAATAAAATAAAAACATAACAATTATTAAGTTAAATTACTTGACATAATAAGCCATTATTTATAATAAACGTAATTTAATAACCCAAAAAGATACAACTCATAAGCATCTAAGCAGAAATGGATTCAAGATTTTAACTAGATGAATTCGGCCATTTTAAAGTATATAGCACTAGATAAACTCGACGCTTATCATGAATTGCATCCCTTCGAATTTATCTGAACTGAATATCTTCGGTAGAACATATATACATTAAAAAAGGACTAAACCCTACTTTAAATCTCAAATTTGATCCATCAAGTTCAAATTATAAATCCGCTTCTGCCTAACATGTTATATATAAATAATTATTTTAAGGAAAATAATAAATTAAAAATATATAAATACATTATTTATAATAAACATAATTTGCTAACCCAAAAAGATGCAACTCATAAGCATCAAGCAGAAACGGATTCAAGATTTTAACTAGATGAATTCGGCCATTTTAAAGTATATAGCACTAGATGAACTCGATGCTTATCATGAATTGCATCCATTTGGATTTATCTGAACCAAATATCTTTCAGGTAGAACGTATATACATGTAAAAAAGGACTAAAAGTTCACAAAATAAATGTTAGATATGATACCTTCATTTTAAAGTCCATTTTAAAGTACAAGAAGTTATATATGTGCTACCTTAAAGTTCGAATTAATTCATCAAGTTCAGATCATGAATTCGCTTCTGCGTCATGTTATATATAAATAATCTTTTTAAAGGAAAATAAATAAATTAAAAATATATAAATATACAAAGAATACACAAAAGATTTACCTCGTCTTTCAGATTTTGATTTTCCATTTTCAAAATTTCTATATTACGTGTCCTTTCTTCTTCACCAATGGGTGGACCATCACATCTTGGGCATGTTACACTTTTCAAAGCCTCTTTCATTGCCATATTTTCACAATGAAATCTTTCATTTTCTGCTCAAAGAGTACTGTTATCTGATCTCTCAGTTTGTGTCTGATGAAAAAAATATATAATAAAAATTAATTATATAATATAGATAAATAAATCGGAGATTATGAGCTAATTAAATGTTGAAAATGAAGCTAATAGTTCAAGGGATAATAGCACTATAGGTGCATTTTGATGCACATTTAACTTTCAATTAGTATAAATATGTATAATGTGTTTAGTCATTTTATGTAAGATTATGTTGTATGAACTATTTTGAAACTATAAATATATATGGGTGACTATACAATATTAATATAATACATAGGTAATAAAGTGGTAAAACGATTAATAATTATGGAAAATTTGTGAATATTCATAAGTAAAGAGATTAAAAGTGCATATTTTAATCGATTGAAGGTAAAATTCGCTTAGTCATATATTATAAGGATTAAAATTAAAACTTTAGCATTAATTGAAGGACCAAAAGTAATATTAAGAGACTAATAAAAAATGTGTGAAAATCCATTTATAAAGTTGTATGAAAATTATTTTCTCCCTTTATTTTAATTTAAAAGTTTAAATTTTCACTCTAATTTTAACTACGTTTTCTTTCTCATGTCCAATGTATATTTGAGGGATTTTTACCTAGATTAAAAAAATTAGTCCATGAAAATATATACAATCTATTCTATCCCGGCCATTCTTTATTTATTTAAATTATTTTAACTAGTCGAACATAGTTCAGTTCGTCTATTTAATATTTCAAGATTTTTTTCATTCATAAATAATTATTAATATGTCATTATGTGTAAATAAAAATAATAAGCTATTAACAATTATAAAATTTATAGAAAAAAGACTAATTAATTAAATAAATTTACCTTTGTTTGAGTCCTTTTGTTTTGAAACCAAAACTTGATTTGCTTAGGGTCAAGTCCTGCTTCCTTACTCAATTGGTTTCTCTGATTCTCATCTGGATGTGGACATTGCTTGAAAAATCTTCATTTCAAAAAAAAAAAAGAAAAAACACATTAGTAACCAATTTTTATTTTTATTTTATAAAAATGAAGAAGTAAAAAAGAAGACTTTATATACCACCAAAGATATGTCAGGTTGGATAAATATTTCTTCATTATTAATCGGAAATCTGAAGTTCAGATATTTGAACTAAAATAATCTTTAGTGGGGAATGTTTTACCGCCAGATTGAAGAGCGGTAAGTACCCCTTCATCTGACGCAAATCTAGATTACTCAAGTCGTAAAGTGGAACTTTTTAACGTAAATCTGGATTAGTTATGCCCTAAACTTGTACTTTTAGATGCAAATCTGGATAAGTCGAGCCCCATGGTGGCACTCTCCAACACCAGTCCTACTTTCTCGATGTAAATCTAAATTAGTCAAATTCCAAAATGTATATCGAACATCATGAAAAAATTCTCATGAAATGATAAGGAGATTATTGTTTTTGGTTCAAAATGAGAAAAAAAAATAGAATTTAAGAAATCCATCCTCTTATGCTAAAGTTATTAATGAATAATCAATGACAAATTGATTCATGTACAAAAATGTATATACATGGGAGATTAATCATCCAAATAAACTAATTTTGAACCATTCTAGCATGTCAATCAAAAAAATTGAATAATAAAATTAAAAGAAATCCAACAAGCTTATAAGGTAAAAAAAAAAAAGACATGAAATGAACAAGAATTAATATAATTCAACGCACACAAAGAACACATAAAGAAAACATAAATTGTTATACATCTATTTTCAATTTATCATTCATGTCTCTTAGGAAAAAAAAATAACAATTATTTCTTAAACCCAAAAAAAAAAAAGTTTCAAAAAAATTTGAGCATATAAAGGTTCAAATTTTATTTTTTTTTGATAAATAAAATTAATCTTACGCTTCAAGTTGTTGAATTTGTTCCACATTGTGTCGATGACATTGCCTTTTCCTTTTTGTTTTTTTTTTGCGAGTTCGATGATTCTCCAACATGTTCTTCCTCAGAATCTGTCATTTTCCTTTACTAATTCCTGAACAGCAAAAGAAAACACACACACAAAAAAAACGAATGTTAATTCGTTTGACTATATATGAAACAACTAAAGTAGACTGAAGAGAAAAGAGATATATAAGAGAAGCGAATTTTACTAACCTCTCGATCGATAAACAGAGATAAAGAGAAATTTTATATGTTCATAGTAGATGGTCTATTATATAGTAGAAAATAATTTGACTAAATATTTTACAGACTCATATAATCTGATATGACAAAAAAAATTCGGGGAAAATTTGAGATAATAATAATGCAACGTATAAACATAAGATAAGAATTTTCATGTGTGTTTTTTTTTTTTTTTCACAATTTTTTATTTTTTTGGGAATTAGTATTTATGGTTTGTATTTATATACTGTCTATAAAAATTGCATCTTGGGTAAAATTTCAGAAATAGAAATATAATTATGACTTACCTTTTCCCATTAAAGTCAAATAATTATGTTTTTTTTATTAGAAATATCAAAAATTATTTATCCTACTAACACAAAAATCACAAAGTCAATAAATTGAATCTTTTTACTCTACATTTTTAAACTATTTTAAATTTTTAATTTAATACTTTGGATGATGTAAATTGCTGTGTTCACCACGTAACACATACCATCAAGGTGGTTTTTGAGAAAAAAAAAACTAATAAATACTTAACTCGATTAAAATATGATAGACTCGACTCACTTCGAAAAAATAAGATATACTCGACTCACTTCGAAAAAATATGTTAGACTCGACTCGCTTCAAAAAAATACGATAGAATCAACTCGCTTCGAAAAAATAGGATATACTCGACTCGCTTCGAAAAAATAGGATAGACTCGCCTCGCTTCGCTTTAAAAAATAGGATATACTCGACTCGCTTCGAAAAAATATGATAGACTTGACTCGCTTCAAAAAGAATTAATAACAAGATTATCACTTTTGAGGTAGTGAAATTAAAACAAATTTTAACGCTTTTCAATAAATGTTAATAGAGATGGACGTTCGGTATTCGATTCGGTATTTTCAAAGTTCGGATTCTATAAATCTGTAATCGGTATTTGAAAGTAGATATCATATACCATATTTTTAAGAACATCGATTCGATAATTCGATAATCAACAAATTAGACTTCGATTCGGTACGGTGTTAGGTAAATACCATATTAAGATGTGCATACTACGTTTAAACTTCAAAGAGTATATCTAAAAGAACCCTATTTAGTATTCTTTTTTGTGCCTTTTACGAATATATTACCAAGGTTTAAGAGATTCTTTGGGATAACTAATAATATTATCGAATACAAAACGGTATTAATATCTTGTACCAAACTCAATCCCAATACTGAATTACCGAATATCAATTATCAAATTTTTTTATTCAGTTCGATAATTCAATTTTTGGTATTTTATGCCGAGCACTATATGTTAACTTACACTTTCAAAAGGAAAAAAAAAATGGTCTAATTGAACCAATCACTTTTTAATTGGGCTTGTATTTATAAAATTAAAATAATGAAATGTTAAAATATAGAATAGGTGAAAGTTTTTGTGATTTTTTATTAGAAAATATAGTGATGTGACTTTAGTTGTTGTTGTTTTTTTGAAAAAAAACATGTAATTGTATGATCATTTATGAAATTTACTATGTGCATAATTGTTGTGACCATTTATGGAATAATTAATACAATATTTTAGTGTGAAATTATATATATATATATATATATATATATATATATGGGGTGTCCCTTCTATTTTTTTCCTTCTAAAAATACTATTTTACAACTAAAATACTACTATGATAAAGTTAATTTCAATTAAATTTTGAAATTCATGAAAAAGTAAAATTACTTGATTTTTCATTTATAGTAATATAATATATATTTGATAGTAATTTTGGCAGAATTTTTGGTAACTTCATTGGGTTGTTCTTAAGAAAAGAATTAAATAATCCCATTAATTTTATTTTTTTTGATAATAAGAATTTCTTCTCTTTTTCATTTGCTTCTCAATACATAGCAAATATGGTTAGTATCTAAATATTTCAGATTTGATAGAAAATATGGTTAGTACCTAAAATATTTCATATTTGATAGAAAATATGGTTAGTACCTAAATATTCCATATTTGATAGCAAATATGGTTAGTACCTAAGTATTTCATACGTGATAGCAAATATGGTTAGTACCTAAATATTTCATATTTGAATATTATGGTAAGGGACAAATTCATCTTCTAATTATTGGAAATTGAAAAATTATTCTTTATGTTAAATGTTTGGGGAACTAATTATTGCCGCTACCCTGAATGGGCCCTACCCAACGCGAATTCGGATTAGTCGAGTTTTAATAAGGATATCAGACACTGAATAGGAAACCCAAAAAGAAAGACTATTATTGCCGTTAAGAAAACCTATTTGTTTTTTTTCTGTTGACGTCTAATGTAATCTCGCTAATCTCAAATAATTTAAACCATAATGAAAATTTGAGAGATGATTTTGTATATTTCGTAAGTCTCATTGGGGAAATAATCTATAACGATTCTGGTCCAACTCTTGAGATATTATCCGTTTTGAATCTAATCTGTACAGATTTTTCTGGAAATTTTAAACTCATTCGTCTTTTATTCGAATGGGAATTCGCGTAAAATACAATATGCAACCTTTTTCAGAAATTTGTCCTTTGTCATGAACGTCACATATCTATATTAAAATTTTCCCCTATTATAAAGACTTAAAACCCAAAAAATTCACCCATCTAGTTCTAACATATTCTCCTAACTTATAAACCTAATAGTTCACTTTATTATAATTATTCATGTTGGTGTTTTGATGTCATCGTCAATATTACTTGTATTACTATTAATATGTAGTTATTGGTAATATAATATAAAAAATATGTAGCTTTTGCGTCATAAAAAATAATTACAACATGTAATCATTTTCAAAAGACGAGTAAAATAAAGATAATTAATTATATAAGTTTTTATATTAGCTTGTTATTTTAACATAAGCAACAAAATAGAAAATTTTAGGTTTGTATTGATCTTTAATATTCATGTTGATAGTGTTTTTAAATTGCTTTTCTAATGCATAAAAAAGTAGAAAATACTCGTGATTTATTTTTCATGGGATAAATTAAAGTTACATAAAACATAAACCTAGAAAAATCATTCTCGAAAATGACATATAATTGACATTCTAAATTTGATAAAACAAGAAACAACTTCCAAAAATAAAAATGAATAATTTACTGTAGTTTATGAGATACTGATATCATGCCTTCAGAATGACAGATACCTAACATTAGTGGACACAATTATCTTGATATCTATTGCTGGTGGGAGGTGACTGGTATTTCGTAAAATTAGTCGACGTGCGCACAAGCTGTCCCGGACACCAACAAAAATTACAACAACAATAACAACAAACGCAGTGTATTCCTGCATAGTGGGGTCTGGGGAGGGTAAATGTATGCAGTTCATACCACTACCTCTAAAGAAATAGAGAGGTTGTTTCGATAGACTCCCGACTCAGGACAAAATTAAAGACAGTAAACAAAGTCGTAATACATCATGAAACAAGATGGAATAGCATAAATAAGATACCCACAAAGTACCAAAGGCACACACCTTACCCAAACTCTCCTAACTAGAAGCACCAACTTATGTACACAACCCTAAGACTACTAGTCAGGCTACACCAATGCACTCCTAACTACTATCTACTACTCACCCACACACACTGTCCCTTTAACCTAATCAGCTACGAACAGGGGTATCAGTACTCCTCCTCATCACATCCGCAAACCATCTCAACTTCACTTCCCGCATCTTGTCCTTCACCGAAGCCACTCCCACCTTTTCCCGAATAGTCTCATTCCTAACCCTATCTCCCCTAGTAAGTCCACACATCCAACGCAGCATCCCCATTTCCGCCACCTTCAATTTTTAAATATGAGAGTTCTTGACTGGCCAACACTCTGCTCCATAGAGCATGGCTGGACAGACTACCACTCCATAGAATTTACCTTTAAGCTTGGGCGACACCTTCTTATCACATAAAACTCCCGAAATGAGCCTCCATTTCATCTATCTTGCCCCAATATGGTGAGAAACACCATGATTGTATAATATATATATATATATATATATATATATATATATTAAATATACAAGTTTTTATTTTTAACATGTTTATGAGACTTAAAATCACATTATAGCTGTCACTTTCTTCGAGAATCTATTCACAAGATAGATAAATACTCTCCCTCCTTTCGAAAATACTCGTCGTCCTCACTAAAAACAAATATTCCAATACTTTATTTTAGAAAATTAAGACATAATTAATTATCTTTTTTTATCTTCATCCTTAATCATAAATATAGAGAGATATTTATATAGTGCAGAAGACAAAAGTATTAAATAGAGCTAAATTACCCTCTAGTTAATATTTTTCTTAAGGAGCGTGCAGACCAAAAAATGTGACAAATAATTAGAAACGGAGAGAGTAGATTAATGGATTCTATTATTCTTGATTATGATCTTCCAAAAGTGATGAATGATTATGACAACCATTATGAAGCTTTGCATGGCTTCATGCAAAGGCCTATGATGGAGTTTCATGGAAATATATGAGTCAGGTAATGAAGCAATTTGGTTTCTCAAATTCTTGGAACAACATGATAGGAAGTTTAATTTAGTGTTCAACAACTAGTATTTCATCACTATATCAATGGAACTAGTCATGGCTACTTTGTAACACCCCGTAAATTTTTTCGTACACTTATCGCGATTATATGGAGTCCTAAAGGCTTGCGTATGGGTTAAATTAAGTTTATGGTGTTCGGAAGTATCCCGTCAATAGTTGTATGTCTAGGTATTGGAATAAGTTTTCCAACGATATAAAGTTTGCCCAAAACAGAGGAGTATTTCATATAAGCGAGCACATTCGAAATTTCAAAACGGTGGCCGGGAAGCCTGTGAACAGTAAATCTGCAGGAAAATTACTGCAGCTAGACAATTTTTTTTGGATCAACTTTAGACGATCATAAATCCTTGTACAAAAAGAACTGTGTGAGCTGCTAAATATCGACGAAAATCTCCGAGAGTCTTCTTTCCGATGAAATTGGTTTCATCCAAATCCAATGTCTGAGTAAGGAGCTATACCCGTTTTACTACAGCCTATCAAAAAAAAAACAGAATTTTGGGACAGATTTTTGGGTCAACTTTAAATGAAAATGAAATATCTTTGAATTATATTTCCAATGCAATTGGTTTAACCCAAATCCAATACCGGAGCAAAGAGTTATGATCAATTTACTTGAGCCTGTCAAAACTGTCCACTGGGGACAGATTCGGATTTATTTAAATTTTTAGGGCAAAATGGTCATTTTCTATTACCTCTTGGACGAAAATTGGTCTTTATAAACATACACTTAGCCTCATATATATCATATATCATCCAATTATTAAGAGAAGGTGAAACCCTAGCCTAATTTCAACTTCAAATATTTTGTGATTCAACCGTAGAAAATTCGAATTGGTTCCGTAGTTGTGTTCACCATCTCGAAAGCTTCGAGAAGCACCCCATGGTTATGTAAGGAGGATTCTAAATACAAGAGTTCATTGTTAAGGTATGAATATTGTTTATTCTTGATTCTTATCCATGAATAAGTATTGATAAAGGATTATGAGTATTGTCTTGATGTTGGAAGATAACTAGAAACATAGTTATGAATTGTTTTGTATAAATTGTTAGTAGTAAATTATGAAAGTTGTTGTATTGGATTATGGAGGATGAATTGTGGTGATATATCATTATATTAGTGGTTATGTATGCCTAGTGATCATGTTGGTATTGGATGGTGATTAAGAGGGGAAATAAATGCTAAGAGTGATGTTGAGGGATATTGCATGACAATGCATGATATGTGAATGTAATAAGAGTATAAGAGGATGTATGTAGCACTCTTATTGATGAGTTAAAGGATTACTTCCTAGACATTATTTGGTGAAGTTAATACCTAAATGGTAAGGTTTGGTTGCTAATACTAGTTTGCCACAAATGACTTATTGTAGATAAGTGTTCGAAGAGTACGGGAAGTCAAGTTGGACTTGTATTGAAGTGGTTATATCAAGGTATGTAAGACATACTCTATCTAATCTTTGGCATGAATAATGACCCATGGCACTATCAAGTAAGCTTCCAACATTGTCCTATGACACATGACACATAATAACATCATATGATCTTCGACACTACCAATTGAACTTGTTTTCACTTTTAAGATGTCCGGCTAGTCAAAAAAATGTCCATATACTATTGTTGACTCCGAAATGGTTTAATGAGGTATCCATGATTCTCTACTTCATTTTCATGATATTGATTACCTATTTACATGTTTTTCCTATTGAGGTATCATGGTTTCAAGTTCCATAAGGTGTGACCACAAAGTAACCAATCTCAAAGGTTAATTGAATTAAGAAATGGAATGTCTTTATTTTAAATTGATGATATGATGTATTGTATTAGTACCACTGATCAGTTGGCCATTGTATTATAAAGATTATGTATATATGCAATTCCAGGGGTGGTCCCTGATGTATTGTATTAGTACCACTGATCAGTTGGCCATTGTATGACATATGTTATGTATTGATAAGGAATACGGGAAGTAATGATATGAAAGTAATGTGCAGGTATCCCATCAGCTCTTTTAAGTGTGGTCTACTCATACTGTTTATTCACTGGTATCTGGGTTCTGTTGATCTTTTGTATCTCATCTTGATACTCACTGCCTTACATACTCAGTACATATTTCTGTACTGACGTCCCTCACGGGGGACCTGTATTCATGCCTGCAGGAACAGGTACTTCAGGTCGTACACCTCCGCAGTAAGAGCCAGGACATTCTGTTGATAGTGGTGAGCTCCAGTTGTTTCGGGGCATCCCAAGTCGTTTCTATATGTACTTTTGGTATTTGTATAAAAGTCTTTTGTGGGCGGGAGTTTGTCCCGACCCTAACTCAGTTGTGTATCTATGTAGAGGCTTTTGTAGACATATTGTACAGCCATAGGAGTGTTTGGTTGATAGACATGATGGCTCTGACGGCCAATTACGGTTTATATATATATATATGTGTGTCTGCTGGGCTGATACAGGTACTGTTTTCTTCTATTTACAAAGAAATGCTGCCCAAATTTCTAATTTTCATAAGTAATGTAAATGTGAAAGTATAGGTTATGAACGGGTTCTCCCGGGCCTCCTCGGCTACGGGTGCCAGTCCGCTCCAATGGGATTTGGGGCGTGACAGAAGTGGTATCAGAGAAGTTCATCCTAGTGAGTCTACAAAGCCGTGTCTACGTAGAATCTCGTTTATCGGTGTGTTGTGCACCACATCTATAAACAGGAGGCTATTGGACATTTTGGGATTGTTTCTATTCTCCATTTCTTAGATCGTGCAATAGAGCCCATATTAGAGATAAAGTCATAATCGATCGCTTAATCCAATTGTTTTTTATTTATTTATTATAGTAACGATGCCGGTTACAAGGAGAAAGAATAAGTGGAAGCGAGTAGATGTAGTGGCCAGAGAAGGTACTAGTAAGTCACCACCGACACAAGCTGAACAAAGTGAGTCTCAAGCTGAGCATATATCAGGAGCTTCTTCTCCTCCGGAAGGGCCATCTATTAATGCTGTTGATCGAGATTTGAGGGATGCAGTACAACTTCTGACGCGTATAGTTGCCGGTCAAGTTCAAGGGCAAGCTATTCCTACCACGGGTTCTAGTGGTACGGATAGAGCAGCTAGCCTTCGGACACAGGATTTTCTAAAACTGGATCCTCCTACTTTTACCGGATCAGATATTAACGAAGACCCGAAGGACTTTGTCGATCAAACCCAAAGGGCTCTAGATGTTATGCACATATCCGATAAAGAGATGGTTGAGCTAGCAGCATATAGACTGAAAGAAGAGGCTATATTGTGGTACGAGGATTGGAAACGATCTATGGGTATTGATGCACCTCCAACTACGTGGGGAGAGTTCAAAGATGCATTTATTGATCATTATCTTCCATTTGAGACTCGTCAGGCCCGTGCAGATCAATTCTTAAATCTTCGTCAGGGTAATATGAGTGTAAGGGAGTATAGTCTTCGATTTAACTCCTTGTCTCGATATGCTTCTAATGTGGTAGCTACTATGGATGACAGAGTTCATCACTATGTGGATAGATTGGAACCATACTTGGTTAGAGATTGTACCATTGCTGCTTTGAACAAGGACATGGATATAGCGAGGATACAAGTTTTCGCTCAGAAAATGGAAGATCAGAGGCAAAGAAGAAGAACCCAGGAATCAGAAAAAGGATATTCTAAGCGGGCCAGAGCTATAGGGCAGTTTATGGCATCTCAGGGAGGTTTTAGGCCTTCGTTCTCTCATAGATTGCCTAGACCGTTATCTTCTTATCCTGCAATTAGTGCTCCACCACAATTTCAAAGGTTCAGAGGTAATCAGTTCGGGCAAAGCAGTGAAAATCAGAGTTCGCGAACAGTGGGGTATCAAGGGCAAGGGAGTATGAGTCAATTGAGACCTCCACGACACCCGTGCCCCATATGTAGAAGATTTCACTTTGGTGAATGTCGGCTTGGAACGAACAATTACTTTTGGTGCGGTAAGCCGGGGCATATGGCTAGAGATTGCCCATGCAGGACCACAAGTGGTATAACACGACCTACCAGTTGTTGCGTCATCATCGGTGCCTCCTTTGAGTAGGGGTACACAACCTATGGGTCACGGTAGAGGTGATAGAGGAGCAGCTAGTTCTAGCGGAGCTCAGAACCGTGTGTATGCCCTAGCAGATCGGCAGAATTTAGAGGCTTCTCCAGACGTGGTTACAGGTACATGGTCCATCTTTGCATTTGATGTGTATGCCTTAATTGATCCTGGTTCTACATTATCGTATGCTACTCCTTTGGTTGCGGGAAGGTTCGAAAGAACACCCGAATTATTAGCCAGGCCATTTGAAGTATCAACGCCAGTGGGGGAATCTCTTATAGCTAGGAATGTTTATCGAAATTGTGTTGTGAATATTTGTGGTCGTGATACGATGGCCGATCTTGTTGAGTTAGAAATGGTAGATTTTGATGTTATTATGGGCATGGATTGGTTAGCGTCTTGTTATGCTACAGTAGATTGTCGTTCTAAGAAGGTATATTTCCATTTCCCAAATGAGGCAGTCCTTGAATGGAAGGGTAATGTTGGCGCGCCGAGAGGTAGATTTATTTCTTACTTTAAGGCAAGAAAAATGATTTCCAAGGGGTACATATACCATTTGGTTAGAGTAAGGGATACAGAGGCAGAGCCGCCAACTTTTCAGACCGTTCCGATTGTGAATGAATTTCCTGATGTATTTCCTGAAGAACTACCAGGTTTACCTCCTGAAAGAGAAGTGGAGTTTGGTATTGATATGTTGCCAGACACACATCCAATCTCAATTCCTCCTTATAGAATGGCACCAGCAGAGTTGCGAGAATTGAAAGAGCAACTGAAAGACTTGCTAGAGAAGGGATTCATCAGGCCTAGTATGTCCCCTTGGGGAGCACCAGTATTGTTTGTGCGTAAGAAAGATGGTTCGCTGAGGATGTGTATTGACTATCGGCAATTGAATAAGGTGACTATCAAGAATAAATACCCTCTTCCCCGAATTGATGATTTATTTGACCAGTTGCAGGGTGCCCAGTATTTTTCCAAGATTGACTTGAGATCAGGCTATCATCAAGTGAGAGTTAAGGATAAAGATATACCCAAGACAGCTTTCCGAACACGGTATGGTCATTATGAATTCCTGGTTATGTCATTCGGGCTGACAAATGCACCCGCAGTTTCTATGGATCTGATGAATAGGTTGTTTAAGCCGTTTCTAGATGTGTTCGTGATAGTTTTCATAGATGATATTCTTGTCTACTCTAGATCAGAAGAGGATCATGTTAATCACTTAAGGCAGGCGTTGCAGATTCTTCGTGATCGTAAGCTGTATGCGAAGTTTTCTAAATGTGAGTTTTGGCTCAAGTCAGTGGCATTTTTGGGCCATATTGTATCCAGTGAAGGCATAAAAGTTGACACTCAGAAGATTGAGGCTGTGAAGAATTGGCCAAGTCCCACGACGCCTACGGAGATTCGTAGTTTACTCGGGTTGGCAGGTTATTATAGAAGGTTTGTTGAAGGTTTTTCTTCTATTTCTGCACCCTTGACTAAGTTGACGCATAAAGCCTCCAAGTTTCAATGGAATGATGCCTGTGAAAAGAGTTTCCAAGATCTAAAGAGCAAGTTGACTTCTACACCGGTATTGGTACTTCCTGAAGGCACAGAAGGGTATGCAGTGTACTGTGATGCTTCGAGAATTGGCTTAGGATGCGTATTAATGCAACATGGTAGAGTAATAGCCTATGGCTCTAGACAGTTGCGACCACATGAGAGGAATTATCCCACGCATGATCTTGAGCTAGCTGCAGTTGTATTTGCTTTGAAGATATGGCTCCACTATTTATATGGGGTTCATGTTGACATATATACCGATCATAAGAGCCTGCAATATATCTTCAGTCAGAAAGATCTAAACTTGAGGCAGCGGAGATGGCTTGAATTGTTGAAAGATTACGATGTTGATATATTGTATCATCCAGGGAAAACGAATGTGGTAGCGGATGCACTGAGTCGTAAGTCTAAAATGGCATCTATAGAAAAGCAGGGGATGATTAAGGATCTTCACCAACTAGCTAATTTGGGAGTTCGACTTCTTGAAACTCCAGATGAAGAGGTTATTGTACGTAATGCAGCGGAATCTTCATTGCTAGCTGAAGTGAAAGAGAAGCAGTATGCAGATCCAATTTTATTGCAGCTTAAGGAGGATGTGCAGAGTGGCACGATAAAGGCATTTGAGCTTACGCGAGAAGGAGTGCTTCAGTGTCAGAATCGTTTATGTGTCCCTGATGTAGTTGAGCTAAGAAAGAGAATTATGACAGAAGCACACTGTTCAAGGTATTCCATCCATCCAGGGTCGACTAAGATGTATCAAGATTTGAAAGCAATATATTGGTGGAATGACATGAAGAAGAATATTGCCGAATTTGTAGTTGAATGTCCGAATTGTCAAAGAGTCAAAGTAGAACACCAGAAACCCGGTGGTTACATGCAATGTATAGATCTTCCAGTCTGGAAGTGGGACAAGATCAATATGGATTTCATCACGGGTTTGCCTCGTACATTTCGGAAGTTTGATTCCATATGGGTGATCATTGATAGGCTTACCAAATCCGCGCACTTCTTACCAGTTAAGACAACTTATACGGCGGAAGAGTATGCGAAGTTGTATATTAAGGAGATCGTTCGGTTACATGGAGTTCCAATTTCCATTATATTCGATCGAGGAGCCCAATTTACCGCGAATTTCTGGAAGTCTTTTCAAAGGAGTTTGGGGACACAAGTAAATCTAAGTACGGCTTTTCATCCTCAAATGGACGGACAAGTGGAACGTACCATCCAGACACTTGAAGATATGCTACGAGCATGTGTATTAGATTTCAAAGGCAACTGGGATGATCACCTACCTCTTATCGAGTTTGCCTACAATAATAGCTATCATTCAAGTATCAAAATGGCACCATATGAAGCATTGTATGGAATAAAGTGTAGATCGCCAATAGGATGGTTTGAAGCAGGTGATGCGGTCTTGTTTGGACCGGATCTTGTTTATCAAGCAATGGAGAAGGTTAAAGTGATCCAACAACGGCTTGAAACAGCTCAAAGTCGACACAAATCTTATGCGGATGTTAGAAGAAGAGGACTTGAGTTTTCTATCGATGATTGGGTATTCTTGAAAGTATCACCAATGAAAGGAGTGAGGAGGTTTGGCAAGAAAGGAAAGTTAAGTCCACGATACATAGGTCCGTACAAGATCATTCAAAGATTTGGACAAGTTGCTTATGAGTTAGAGCTACATCAAGAGCTCTCAGCAGTTCATCCCATATTTCATGTATCGATGCTTCGCAAGTACATCGAAGATCCATCGCACATCACTACTACGGAAGATGTACAAGTTACAGAAGATCTCACTTTTGAAGAAATGCCTATTGCTATTCTTGATCGCCAAATTAAAAAGATAAGGAATAAAGAGATAGCATCGGTAAAAGTACTTTGGAGGAATCAACAAGTTGAGGAGATCACATGGGAAGCCAAGGAAGCGATGAAGATTAAGTACCCTTACCTATTCAACGATGAGGAGGAAGTTCATGAGACGGAAGAAGAACAATAATAAGTAAGTGTTTATTTTTATGCAAGTATGTTATGATGATGAATATGTTAATTGTAAGCTTGGACATGTCTTAATTGAGTAACTACGCTAACATTCGAGGACGAATGTTCTTAAGGGGGGGAGAATGTAACACCCCGTAAATTTTTTCGTACACTTATCGCGATTATATGGAGTCCTAAAGGCTTGCGTATGGGTTAAATTAAGTTTATGGTGTTCGGAAGTATCCCGTAAATAGTTGTATGTGTAGGTATTGGAATAAGCTTTCCAACAATATAAAGTTTGCCCAAAACAGAGGAGTATTTCATATAAGCGAACACATTCAAAATTTCAAAACGGTGGCCGGGAAGCCTGTAAACAGTAAATCTGCAGGAAAATTACTGCAGCTAGACAATTTTTTTTGGATCAAATTTAGATGATCATAAAACCTTGTACAAAAAGAACTGTGTGAGCTGCTATATATCGACGAAAATATCCGAGAGTATTCTTTCCGATGAAATTGGTTTCATCCAAATCCAATGTCTGAGTAAGGAGCTATACCCGTTTTACTACAGCCTATCAAAAAAAAAACAGAATTTTGGGACAGATTCTTGGGTCAACTTTAAACGACCATAACTCCTTGTACAGGAAGAACTGGGTGGTATACTTTATATGAAAATGAAATCAATTTGAATTATATTTCCAATGCAATTGGTTTCACCCAAATCCGATACCGGATCAAAGAGTTATGATCGATTTACTTCAGCCTGTCAAAACTGTCCACTGGGGACAGATTCGGATTTATTTAAATTTTTAGGGCAAAATGGTCATTTTCTATTACCTCTTGGACGAAAATTGGTCTTTATAAACATACACTTAGCCTCATATATATCATATATCATCCAATTATTAAGAGAAGGTGAAACCCTAGCCTAATTTCAACTTCAAATATTTTGTGATTCAACCGTAGAAAATTCGAATTGGTTCCGTAGTTGTGTTCACCATCTCGAAAGCTTCGAGAAGCACCCCATGGTTATGTAAGGAGGATTCTAAATACAAGATTTCATTGTTAAGGTATGAATATTGTTTATTCTTGATTCTTTTCCATGAATAAGTATTGATAAAGGATTATGAGTATTGTCTTGATGTTGGAAGATAACTAGAAACATAGTTATGAATTGTTTTGTATAAATTGTTAGTAGTAAATTATGGAAGCTGTTGTATTGGATTATGGAGGATGAATTGTGGTGATATATCATTATATTAGTGGTTATGTATGCCTAGTGATCATGTTGGTATTGGATGGTGATTAAGAGGGGAAATAAAGGCTAAGAGTGATGTTGAGGGATATTGCATGACAATGCATGATATGTGAATGTAATAAGAGTATAAGAGGATGTATGTAGCACTCTTATTGATGAGTTAAAGGATTACTTCCTAGACATTATTTGGTGAAGTTAATACCTAAATGGTAAGGTTTGGTTGCTAATACTAGTTTGCCACAAATGACTTATTGTAGATAAGTGTTCGAAGAGTACGGGAAGTCAAGTTGGACTTGTATTGAAGTGGTTATATCAAGGTATGTAAGACATACTCTATCTAATCTTTGGCATGAATAATGACCCATGGCACTCTCAAGTAAGCTTCCAACATTTTCCTACGACACATGACACATAATAACATCATATGATCTTCGACATTACCAATTGAACTTGTTTTCACTTTTAAGATGTCCGGCTAGTCAAAAAAATGTCCATATACCATTGTTGACTCCGAAATGGTTTAATGAGGTATCCATGATTCTCTACTTCATTTTCATGATATTGATTACCTATTTACATGTTTTTCCTATTGAGGTATCATGGTTTCAAGTTCCATAAGGTGTGACCACAAAGTAACCAATCTCAAAGATTAATTGAATTAAGAAATGGAATGTCTTTATTTTAAATTGATGATATGATGTATTGTATTAGTACCACTGATCAGTTGGCCATTGTATTATAAAGATTATGTATATATGCTATTCCAGGGGTGGTCCCTGATGTATTGTATTAGTACCACTGATCAGTTGGTCATTGTATGACATATGTTATGTATTGATAAGGAATACGGGAAGTAATGATATGAAAGTAATGTGCAGGTATCCCATCAGCTCTTTTAAGTGTGGTCTACTCATATTGTTTATTCACTGGTATCTGGGTTCTGTTGATCTTTTGTATCTCATCTTGATACTCACTGCCTTACATACTCAGTACATATTTCCGTACTGACGTCCCTCACGGGGGACCTGTATTCATGCCTGCAGGAACAGGTACTTCAGGTCGTACACCTCCGCAGTAAGAGCCAGGACATTCTGTTGATAGTGGTGAGCTCTAGTTGTTTCGGGGCATCCCAAGTCGTTTCTATATGTACTTTTGGTATTTGTATAAAAGTCTTTTGTGGGCGGGAGTTTGTCCCGACCCTAACTCAGTTGTGTATCTATGTAGAAGCTTTTGTAGACATATTGTACAGCCATAGGAGTGTTTGGTTGATAGACGTGATGGCCCTGACGGCCAATTACGGTTTATATATATATATATGCGTGTTTGTTGGGCTGATACAGGTACTGTTTTCTTCTATTTACAACGAAGTGCTGCCCAAATTTCTAATTTTCATAAGTAATGTAAATGTGAAAGTATAGGTTATGAACGGGTTCTCCCGGGCCTCCTCGGCTACGGGTGCCAGTCCGCTCCAATGGGATTTGGGGCGTGACATACTTCAAATCATCTTCATCTATTTCTGCTCTTTTGGAGACCCCTCAATTGCCATGATGGTGAATTAAAAGGCTTATCAAAAGGCTTCTGTTAATTTTAAGGCCCCGTGCATTGAAGCTTCTGCTATGCACGGGATTCGAGGAAGGATCGAACCACAAGGGCCTATTGTATGCAGTGTTACCCTAGATTTCTGCGCGAGACTATTTCCACAGCTTGAACCTGCTGCAACCCTACCAGTTATCCCAAGGCTCCCCCCACCCAATCCACTTCACGTGATGGGGGTGGATTAAAAAAAATATAGATTTCATCACTATAAAAGCCTTCAGTTTGACATTATCAGAGTACTGCTTCTTCTTCAGGCAGTACTCTGATAACGTCAAAATAAAGAGTCCATCTCCAAGTCTATGTTGATGTGCCCCAAATGTATCCATAGCTGCAACTGCGTCTGTCATATTGTTGTTGTTCATATAATACGAAATTTAGTACTTCCATATAGATACTGATTTTTGTCACAGTATTTAGAAAACTCGTACAATCATTCAAAAACACTTAATCAAATTACCTACGAGCATGACTTTCATGAGAAAAGAACTTCATTAAAGCCAAGTCTTAGCTCACCTCAACAGCCAGTGTACAGCTCAATATACATAATAATCAGGATTCAAATTTCGTCAATACAACCAATATCAAACATGGCAAGAACATATATATGATCAGTTACCTAGTGTAAAGAAGAGGGAAATCAAGTAGCAGATGTTCTTGCTAAACCAGCTTCACGCAATGATTCGAGTTTGATGATCTATTCCTTCCAACATCTTTCGAGGAGCATGGATATCCCATTAATTTGTGGGATATTGAAGGTTCAATCTCTTTATGAATACCCGAGAGTTTATGGAATATTCGAGAGATATTCAAGATGTTTGATAATATAATAACCCATTAATTTGTGAGATAATGAATAACCCATTGTTTCGATTTGTTATGTTTGACCTCTTTATGAATATCCCGTGAATTTGTGGGATATTGGAGCTGCCTTTTCAAATGAATATATTTAGCCCGTGAATTTATGGAGGAATAAAATTAGGATAGAGGGCTAAGGGTGTGAATGAGTCGCAGTCAGTATTTAGGTTGAACCTGGTGTCCTGTGGTTGGCATTGTACAATGTGTTTGTGGATGTCGTACATATGTTATTTTATCCTGTTCTATGTTTTTGTTGCTCTTTCATACTGTCTTTTGTCTTGAGTCGGGGGTCTATCGGAAACAGCCTCTCGGCCTCTTTAGAGGTAGTGGTATCACTATGTGGGAATATACTGGGTTTGTTGTTGTTGTTGTATATTTAGCTCGTGTAATTTAGGGTTTAGATCAGAGTAGTCACCAAGCTAGGTTTAAGTTTATTAATTTAGGGTTTAGAGTAGAGTAGCCACCAAGCTAGGTTTAAGTTTATTAATTTAGGGTTGAGAGTAGAGTAGTCACCAAGCTAGGTTTAGGTTTAGGGTATAGTAACCCCCTAGAACTCTTAACGGAAATTAGATACTTCTTATAGAGTACAAAAAATTTCTATGTCTATAGAGGGATAAACAAGAATGGAGGGTGAGAAGCTTAAACTCTAGAAAGAAGACGAGAGGAACAAACATTTACTTCATATATAATACGCATGCATTTCCAAAACCGCAAATGACAACCCTTTTATCTCTATTCAACCTCGATCCCAGGTAAATCTATCGTTGGCCTGTCTAATTCTCGGGCCTCTTCGTGGTTTAGCCCAAGACCGAACAGCTTGGCCAGCCTCTGAGCTATTCGTGTTCACAACATATATAATTTCATCCACACATGGATACTATATATATACTACTCCACTATATTGACTTGCAATTACAGAAAGATGATGTTGTAACATAACGACAACAACAACATACCCAGTGTAATCTGGAGAGGCCGGTAGAATTTACGTAGACCGATCACTGCCTCTAAGGTAGAGACGTTGCATCCAATAGACCCTGATAAGATCGATATTGTAACATGACGAATGACAAAAATAATTACCAGGAAAAAAGAAAACAGGCTAAAATCAAAGAACCAAACAAATGACAAGTCTCAAAACATAGTCTAACAATAAAAAAGATAATAGCAATATCACACATATCTCAAACTCTTGAGATTTTCATAAGTCACAAATAAGGGAAACACATCATCCTTCAAAACCATAATTTGTCCAAGTCTTAAAATCTCCAAAAACAAACAAACAAACAACTTGAAACTAAACCACCATAATAATCAGTCAGAGCAACCTAATGTTGCTTTGATTTTTAAAACTTTGGATCTCAAAAGGCCATGAATAGAAGCCACTGCATCCATATGTTTTTTCTGATTCATCGGATAATTATCGCCAGAAATCAATATTTGAAAAGCCACTGTCAAAATTGAACCATCTTGTGCATTTCCAGTATTTTTCCTGTTCGATGCAAGTTGACCATCGGGACTTATGGTGATACCTGAGGCAGTGATAAAGCCAGAAATTTCATTAAGGATGTTCAAGATTAGTATATCTGTATTGAAAGTAATTTTCGACGAGGGATGTTCTACTAACCGGAGGGCAAAATGGAAACTTTTGTGGCATCACCTCCATTGATAACTGAAGTGACTGTTGGTAAATCTATAGGTGCATATATTATAAATGCTCCCATTTCATCAATGTTGGACTCTTGAATCATTAACATGTTGCTCTCTGTTGGCACATAGGGCTGCATATATACATTACAACAATTTCAGAAATATAAGAGTAAGCACTAAAATGAATAAAATTAATAACGGAAAATTTCTGTCGCTAAACAGTAAAAATCTGGATGCTTATCGCATCTAACAATTACGGACTATTTAGAAACAGATCAACGATGATTATTGTTAGTGAATATATATAACAAAGAGGAGTTTAATTTCTATACACTTTAGTGTACGAGAAAATTCACATATTTGGATCGCTTAAAAGATAGTTACAGATAGTTATTGGATCACCTTAAAAAAAAAGCAAATGGAATTATTAATCTAGAAAATAAAATAAATTATAACCGCCTATAATAGGCAAAAGTACATGATTATGCAAAAAAAGATTTTCAAATTGTCAGTATATATAAGTTAAACGCAATAATGAGAAAAGAAGAATCCGATCATAAGTCATTTTATTTGATTCTTGAAATATATCATTATTACTTGATAATTTAAGCAGAAAATAGCAAACTATAAATAAATAAATAAATAAATAAATAAATAAATAAATAAATAAATCTGACAAGTACCTGAATGATTGTAATACTATTTCCTGGAAAAGCTCCTGTTGGTACTCGAGTTAATTCAGTCACATTATTCCCACTGGTCAAAAGATCCCACTGAAAAAAAAGAAGCAAAATCAAACTATAAACAAATTCATAATTTAATCGTTAAAAAATAGTTCATGAGATGAGAATTGTTTAAGACGATATAACCAGAAAAAATTGGAAAAAAGAAGGTAATTATGTACAATTAATGCCAAGAGCCAAACCTGTAGATAACATAACATAGAACCCTAATAAAGTTGAATTCAGTACTTTAACTTAATAATTTCGAAGATTTTTCACATTGTCTACAATTATGAATTCAGATTCTCATATTGGTTCATTTTTTTGTGAGTTTCACAAGAAAAATCTAAACGACCTATAAGGATACTTTTAGGGGTCGTTTGGTTAAGAAACAAGTTATACAGACTTTTTATCATACGTTTGTTTCATTGTATTAAAAATTGAATATACATACGGTCAGAGCTCTCTATAACAACAACATTTCATTATAACATCCATGTTATATTATTGTCTTCCTTAACAACATTTTTCTATAAAAACTAACCACCAGAAAAATATCTGAACAAACAATGTTGTTATAAAGAGGTTTCATAGATGATAATGTAAAAATTAATTTTTTTATCAGACGTTTGGTTCATTGCATTAAAAAATGAATATACATACAGTTAGACCTCTCTATAACAAGAACATTTCATTATAACATTCAAATTATAATATCGTCTTCTCTATAACAACATATCACTGCAAAAACTAAAAGAAAATCTGAACAAACAATGTTGTTATAAAGAGGTTCGATACATACCTCATGCCTTGTCTTGTCATCTTTGAAGAAATCAAAAACAGTTTGGAATGAAAGAGGAAGACATAGAGAAGTAGCAGCAGTAACAACCCATCCTTTTGGTGACTGAGTAATTTCTTCATTTGTTCGAATGGAAACCCTATCTCCACTATTCAATTTTGATGAAGTTGGGAAATCCAATCTGTCTGTCATACTTAGAATTTCAAAAAATCTCTTCACCATCCTTTGTGATGTTTGCATCACATTTTTCACCCCTTCAGGTTCAGTGACCACTGGAAAAAAAATAATAATAAATACTATTACAACGACGTACAATATATAACATATTCAGTGTAATCTCATCGGTGGGGTTTCTGGAGGGTGGCGTGTGCGCTATCTTATTCCTACCTTGACCCTCCACTCAAGTATGTAAAAAAAATACAGTAGTGAAGAAATCATACTAAAAACAATGCAGAAGAGATCATTGAACCGTGACAGCAATAAATGATATGATAATCGGAGCCAAGGAGACAACAAGTAATTCTAAAATCGAAGAATAAGATAGTTGGCGGGTAATACTAACAATACTGATAAGGAAACAAGATGATGACAACAACAATGACAACATACCGAGTGTATTCCCACAAAGTGGGGTCTAGGGAGGGTTAAGTGTACGCAGGTCATACCACTACCTCAGATGAAGTAGAGAAGTTGTTTCCCATAGACCCCCGGCTCAGGACGATAAGTAAATAAGATAAGGGACATAAAACCGAACCTTAGTAGAAGTAGAATAATAACAATACTGATAAGGAAACAAGACAAGGGACATAAAACTGAACCTTAGTAGAAGAAGAAGAATAACAATACTAATAAGGAAACAAGACAAGGAACATAAAATTGAACCTTAGTAGAAGAGTAATAATAACAATACTAATAGGAAAACAAGACAAGGGACATA
This sequence comes from Capsicum pubescens, assembly GCA_030864215.1. Lineage (NCBI taxonomy): Eukaryota > Viridiplantae > Streptophyta > Magnoliopsida > Solanales > Solanaceae > Capsicum > Capsicum pubescens. The sequence continues at coordinate 60,056,449 of CM061549.1, forward strand.
AAACCGAACCTCCAATATTGAGATCATGGCTAGTAGGACTAGTTGCAGCCACTGCAAAATTACATCTCTCAGACATCCTTTGAAGTGCAACAATCCATCTTTTAGCACCAAATGTTTGACGACCATACACCAAGCCTCTAAAGATACGATGAACCTGATTTTTGTCATCTATTTGAACATGTTCAATCCATGTAACCTACAAGAGAAAAAATAATAACGAAAGTGAAAAAAGAAAACAATTAATAGCTTGTTGGGACACTTAAATTTAACACCCTTGCTTGTTTAGATTTGAACACCTGAAGCATGAACAACATAGTGTAGGGACACTTAAACAGCCTCGATGCACGTGCAAGGCTGAACATATGGAGAGTGAACAACATAACATGAGGATGCAAAATCGAATAAATCGAAAATAAAAATGGATCTAACTCAATCCATACTAAGAAAAATAGACATCATGAGATAGGTATGATAGGAGTAAAGTTTTACCTATCGAACTTACTCTTTGGAAAATAAGCTACATATATATATACATACACACACACATATATATGTGTGTGTGTCACGAGTCGAGATATGCAATAATGCAAACAATCTCTCGCAGAAATGCACGATAAGGTTGTATACAAGCCTTTCCAGACTCCGCACATAGCGAGAGCTTAGTGCATCGAACTGTTCCTTTATATAAATAGTGATATATATATAGTGAGTGAATGATTCTTACCATACTTTGGCCATTACCCATGTCTTGAATGACACAACCAGATGGGTATTTCCAAGTATAGATAGGTCCACTATTTTGAAATTCTTTCAATATGTCATGTGAAACATCAACCATTATCCATGTTGTTTGATCAAGTCTTCTACAACAACGTATGAAGCAAAAATCTCTAACTTCCACAAGTGGAGATAAAATATGCAACTTCTCCTGCATCTGTTTTCAAGAATCAAAAAAAAAAAAAGGAAAATTAACGCGGATTAGAAAATAGCAAGTCATAATTATCGGGCGTAGCTAATGTTTAAAATAGTTAAATATATATTTCTTTTGTATTTGTATATTTCGAGGATCATTTACAAATTGGGGCTCATATACGCTTGTGTTCATATACAAAGCGAATTTTTTGGCTTGTACACAAATCTCTAAAGGTTTGTATTTGTGTACAAACGAATAAAACAAATTTATATTTATATATACGATCTGTAATTTATATATTTAGCTCCTAAACTATCGTTACGTCTTGTAATTAGGCAAATTCCAGCTATGGTGCCTCATTAATTATTGGGTAAATATTAGCTATTTCTAAAATTTTGCCATTTTAATTTCTATTTAATTACTAGGGAAATAAAATTAGAATATGAATTAATATTTTACCATTTGTATAGAACCACCCAAATGCTCAGTATCAGGAAGTTCAAAACCCCTAGCTTGTTGGACTATAGAAGGAAACATGTTCATCCATTTGACCTGCATATATATACAAAATCATATCATTTTTAAGTATATGATTAATGACTAAATAATAACAAAAATAATTACACCACAAAATAATTTTAGGTAATTAGGATCGGCTATATAAATACTCATTGTCCATGTCCATCGTTCCATTTAAATAGGAGAAAAATATAAAAATAAAATTGTATCAACCTGTTAAAAAATAGCCATAGCTTCAAAAGTCGTTAAAAAATAATCAATTTTTGGAACCCCTAACAATGTATTTGTAGAATTCAAAATATCATGACCCCTAACAAATTCTCACACATTGGCTACTTTTTAAAAATCAATCCAAAAAGTGGCTAGCATGCATAATTTTCTACTTTACTAAACACATGAGAGAGTTGTATATATATATATATACAGCGAAGCAAGCCTTAGACCCTAGAAACACGTTCTAAATTCATGTAGCGCCCTAGATACAAAGCGGATAACATCATTTGTGAACTGAACTATTATAATACTAAAGCGTTCAAGAAACTTACTGGATCAACAAAGTTCTGGATCAACTCAATAGCAGGCATCGGTACAACTCCAGATTCCTTTGATGATTCAAATCGAGCAGTTGATGATCTATAAGGTCGATGATATGGATGTGAAAATACTCTTTCATAATTATCGCGATGAAGAGAACACTTCCCATCACTTGTAGTAACCCAAAATGGTTCATTCATTGGCAAAAGTTGCATCATTTCTTCCATAGCAGCATTAATAACCTCAGTAAGAATAGCTTTCTCCCTAATATCATGAAGAAGTTGATAATTTTCTTGTGGTATATGGGACATCATTGGAATATTATTAATATTTAGCAAATGTCCTCGAACATTATTGTTAATATTTTCTTGAGCAGAAGGAAATTCAATGGGAGAACCAGATATATTTTGGCTCAACCAACTTTCATCAGATGAATTTGATGGACTTCTAAGAGTTGCATTGGGTAGTGCCAAATTTTGATTTGTCAAAAAAGACCTCCCATGAACACGTGATATGAGATTTGCTACTCTTTCATGCTGCAAAAATTAAAAAAATAAAATAAAAACATAACAATTATTAAGTTAAATTACATGACATAATAAGCCATTATTTATAATAAACGTAATTTAATAACCCAAAAAGATGCAACTCATAAGCATCTAAGCAGAAACGGATTCAAGATTTTAACTAGATGAATTCGGTCATTTTAAAGTATATAGCACTAGATAAACTCAACGCTTATCATGAATTGCATCCCTTCGAATTTATCTGAACCGAATATCTTCGGTAGAACATATATACATTAAAAAAGGACTAAACCCTACTTTAAAGCTCAAATTTGATCCATCAAGTTCAAATTATAAATCTGCTTCTGCCTCATATGTTATATATAAATAATTATTTTAAGGAAAATAATAAATTAAAAAATTTATAAATACATTATTTATAATAAACATAATTTGCTAACCCAAAAAGATGCAACTCATAAGCATCAAGCAGAAACGGATTCAAGATTTTAACTAGATGAATTCGGCCATTTTAAAGTATATAGCACTAGATGAACTCGACGCTTATCATGAATTGTATCCCTTTGGATTTATCTGAACCGAATATCTTTCAGTAGAACGTATATACATGTAAAAAAGGACTAAAAGTTCACAAAATGTTAGATATGATACCTTCATTTTAAAGTCTATTTTAAAGGACAAGAAGTTATATGTGTGCTACCTTAAAGTCCGAATTAATTCATCAAGTTCAAATCATGAATTCGCTTCTGCGTCATGTTATATATAAATAATCTTTTTAAAGGAAAATAAATAAATTAAAAATATATAAATATACAAAGAATACACAAAAGATTTACCTCGTCTTTCAGATTTTGATTTACCATTTTCAAAATTTCTATATTATGTGTCCTTTCTTCTTCACCAATGGGTGGACCATCACATCTTGGGCATGTTACACTTTTCAAAGCCTCTTTCATTGCCATATTTTCACAATGAAATTTTTCATTTTCTGCTCGAAGAGTACTGTTATCTGATCTCTCAATTTGTGTCTGATGAAAAAAATATATAATAAAAATTAATTACATAATATAGATAAATAAATCGGAGATTATGAGCTAATTAAATGTTGAAAATGAAGCTAATAGTTCAAGGGATAATAGCACTATAGGTGCATTTTGATGCACATTTAACTTTCAATTAGTATAAATATGTATAATGTGTTTAGTCATTTTATGTAAGATTATGTTATATGAACTATTTTGAAACTATAAATATATATGGGTGACTATACAATATTAATATAATACATAGGTAATAAAGTGGTAAAACGATTAATAATTATGGAAAATTTGTGAATATTCATAAGTAAAGAGATTAAAAGTGCATATTTTAATCGATTGAAGGTAAAATCCGCTTAGTCATATATTATAAGGATTAAAATTAAAATTTTAGCATTAATTGAAGGACCAAAAGTAATATTAAGAGACTAATAAAAAATGTGTGAAAATCCATTTATAAAGTTGTATGAAAATTATTTTCTCCCATTATTTTAATTTAAAAGTTCAAATTCTCGCTCTAATTTTAACTACGTTTTCTTTCTCATGTCCAATGTATATTTGAAGGATTTTTACCTAGATTAAAAATATTAGTCCCTGGAAATATTTACAATCTATTCTATCCCGCCCATTCTTTATTTATTCAAATTATTTTAACTAGTCGAACATAGTTCAGTCCGTCTATTTAATATTTCATGATTTTTTTCATTCATAAATAATTATTAATATGTCATTATGTGTAAATAAAAATAATAAGCTATTAACAATTATAAAATTTATAGAAAAAAGACTAATTAATTAAATAAATTTACCTTTGTTTGAGTCCTTTTGTTTTGAAACCAAAACATGATTTGCTTAGGGTCAAGTCCTGCTTCCTTACTCAATTGGTTTCTCTGATTCTCATCTGGATGTGGACATTGCTTGAAAAATCTTCATTTCAAAAAAAAAAAAAAAAACATTAGGAATCAATTTTTATTTTTATTTTATAAAAATGAAGAAGTAAAAAAGAAGACTTTATATACCACCAAAGATATGTCAGGTTGGATAAATATTTCTTCATTATTAATCGAAAATTTGAAGTTCAGATATTTGAACTAAAATAATCTTTGGTAGGGAATGTTTTACCGCCAGATTGAAGAGCGGTAAGTACCCCTTCATCTGACGCAAATCTAGATTACTCAAGTCGTAAAGTGGAACTTTTTAACGTAAATCTGGATGAGTTATGCCCTAAAGTGGTACTTTTAGATGCAAATCTGGATAAGTCGAGCCCCATGGTGGCACTCTCCAACACCAGTCCTACTTTCTCGACGTAAATCTAAATTAGTCAAATTCCAAAATGTATATCGAACATCATGAGAAAATTCTCATGAAATGATAAGGAGATTATTGTTTTTGGTTCAAAATGAGAAAAAAAAAATTAGAATTTAAGAAATCCATCCTCTTATGCTAAAGTTATTAATGAATAATCAATGACAAATTGATTCATGTATAAAAATGTATATACATGGGAGATTAATCATCCAAATAAACTAATTTTGAACTATTCTAGCAAGTCAATCAAAAAAATTGAATAATAAAATCAAAGGAAAAGATCTATTATTAAATCCAACAAGCTTATAAAGTAAAAAAAAAATAAGACATGAAATGAACAAGAATCAATATAAATCAACGCACACAAAGAACACATAAAGAAAACATAAATTGTTATACATCTATTTTCAATTTATCATTCATGTCTCTTAGGAAAAAAAAAATAACAATTATTTCTTAAACCCAAAAAAAAAAAAAAAGTTTCATAAAAATTTGAGCATATAAAGGTTCAATTTTTTTTTTTTTTGATAAATAAAATTAATCTTACGCTTCAAGTTGTTGAATTTGTTCCACATTGTGTCGATGACATTGGCTTTTCCTTTTTGTGTTTTTTTGCGAGTTTGATGATTCTCCAACATGTTCTTCCTCAGAATCTGTCATTTTCCTTTACTAATTCCTGAACAGCAAAAGAAAACACACACACAAAAAAAAAAAACGAATGTTAATTCGTTTGACTATATATGAAACAACTAAAGTAGACTGAAGAGAAAAGAGATATATAAGAGAAGCGAATTTTACCAACCTTTCGATCGATAAATAGAGATAAAGAGAAATGTTATATGTTCATAGTAGATGGTCTATTATATAGTAGAAAATAATTTGACTAAATATTTTACAGACTCATATAATCTGATATGACAAAAAAATTCGGGAAAAATTTGAGATAATAATAATGCAACGTATAAATGTAAGATAAGAATTTTCATGTGTTTATTTTTTTTTCACAATTTTTTATTTTTTTTTGGGAATTAGTATTTATGGTTTGTATTTATATACTGGCTATAAAAATTGCATCTTGGGTAAAATTTCAGAAATAGAAATATAATTATGACTTACCTTTTCCCATTAAAGTCAAATAATTATGTTTTTCTAATAGAAATATCAAAAATTATTTATCCTACTAACACAAAAATCACAAAGACAATAAATTGAATCTTTTTACTCTACATTTTAAAACTATTTTAAATTTTTAATTTAATACTTTGGCTGATGTAAATTGTTGTGTTCACCACCTAACACATACCATCAAGGTGGTTTTTGAGAAAAAAAAAAACTAATAAATACTTAACTCGATTAAAATATGATAGACTCGACTCACTTCGAAAAAATAAGATATACTCTACTCACTTTGAAAAAATATGTTAGACTCGACTCGCTTCGAAAAAAGAGGATATACTTGACTCGCTTCGAAAAAATACAATAGAATCAACTCGCTTCGAAAAAATACAATAGAATCAACTCGCTTCGAAAAAATAGGATATACTCGACTCGCTTCGGAAAAATATGATAGACTCGACTCGCTTCAAAAAAATAGGATATACTCGACTCGCTTCGAAAAAATAGGATAGACTCGCCTCGCTTCGCTTCGAAAAAATAGGATATACTCGACTCGCTTCGAAAAAATATGATAGACTCGACTCGCTTCAAAAAGAATTAATAACAAGATTATCACTTTTGAGGTAGTGAAATTAAAACAAATTTTAACGCTTTTCAATAAATGTTAATAGAGGTGGACGTTCGATATTCGATTAGGTATTTTCAAAGTTCGGATTCTGTAAATCTGTAATCGGTATTTGAAAGTAGATATCACATACCATATTTTTAAAAACATCGATTCGATAATTCGATAATCGACAAATTAGACTTCGATTCGGTACGGTGTTAGGTAAATACCATATTAAGATGTGCATACTACGTTTAAACTTCAAAGAGTATATCTAATAGAACCCTATTTAGTATTCTTTTTTGTGCTTTTTACGAATATATTACCAAGGTTTAAGAGATTCTTTGGGATGACTAATAATATTATCGAATACAAAACGGTATTAATATCTTGTACCAAACTCAATCCCAATACTGAATTACCGAAAATTAATTATCAAATTTTTTTATTCAGTTGGATAATTCAATTTTTGGTATTTTATGCCGAGCAATATATGTCAACTTACACTTTCAAAAGGAAAAAAAAAAAATGGTCTAATTGAACCAATCACTTTTTAATTGGGCTTGTATTTATAAAATTAAAATAATGAAATGTTAAAATATAGAATAGGTGAAAGTTTTTGTGATTTTTTATTAGAAAATATAGTGATGTGACTTTAGTTATTGTTGTTTTTTTGAAAAAAAACATGTAATTGTATGATCATTTATGAAATTTACTATGTGTATAATTGTTGTGACCATTTATGGAATAATTAATACAATATTTTAGTGTGAAATTTTATATATATATATATATATGGGGTGTCCCTTCTATTTTTTTCCTTCCAAAAATACTATTTTACAACTAAAATACTACTATGATAAAGTTAATTTCAATTAAATTTTGAAATTCATGAAAAAGTAAAATTACTTGATTTTTCATTAATAGTAATATAATATAAATTTGATGGTGATTTTGGCAGAATTTTGGTAACTTCATTGGGTTGTTCTTAAGAAAAGAATTCAATAATCCCATTAATTTTTTATTTTTTTTTTGATAATAAGAATTTCTTCTCTTTTTCATTTGCTTCTCAATACATAGCAAATATGGTTAGTATCTAAATATTTCATATTTGATAGAAAATATGGTTAGTACCTAAAATATTTCATATTTGATAGAAAATATGGTTAGTACCTAAATATTTCATAGTTGATAGCAAATATGGTTAGTACCTAAGTATTTCATACGTGATAGCAAATATGGTTAGTACCTAAATATTTCATATTTGAATATTATGGTAAGGGACAAATTCATCTTCTAATTATTGGAAATTGAAAAATTATACTTTATGTTAAATGTTTGGGGAACTAATTATTGCCGCTACCCTGAATGGGCCCTACCCAACGCGAATTCGGATTAGTCGAGTTTTAATAAGGATATCGGACACTGAATAGGAAACCCAAAAGGAAAGACTATTATTTCCGTTAAGAAAACCTATTTGTTTTTTTTCTGTCGACGTCTAATGTAATCTCGCTAATCTCAAATAATTTAAACCATAATCAAAATTTGAGAGATGATTTTGTATATTTCGTAAGGCTCATTGGGAAAATAATCTATAACAATTCTGGTCCAACTCTTGAGATATTATCCGTTTTGAATCTAGTCTGTACAGATTTGTCTGGAGATTCTAAACTCATTCGTCTTTTATTCGAATGGGAATTCGCGTAAAATACAATATGCAACCTTTTCCAGAAATTTGTCCTTTGTCATGAACGTCACATATCTATATTAAAATTTTCTCCTATTATAAAGACTTAGAACCCAGAAATTTCACCCATCTAGTTCTAACATATTCTCCTAACTTAAAAACCTAACTAGCCATGCCTAGCTTAATTCATTTTCTCTTCACCAAATATATATATATATATATATATATATATATATATTTGTATCTTTGTAGCTCATGTATCATTTACCCTTTGTGTGTTAAAATAATTAATTTTATTTAGATATATATCTGAACTACAAATTATTTATATTAAGCATCTGAACACATGATAAAATATTTTTATTAGACATTTTTAATTTATGTTTTTGAAATATTTTTCACGCGTCTTCTCAAATGACAATTGGATAGACTAGTTAATACTTAGAACATGTTACCTCCTTTAATTATACAAATCAGTCTTAATTAACCATAAAATCTCAGGCATGTTCTAATTGAAGATGATGTGTATAATTATATGAGATGACATATGTTAAGTGATTAACTTATTTATGTAATGAGAAATTGAGATCAACTTCAAAAGCTTTTTTCAAAATTTAAATCAAAAGTATCCAATAAGAATATTTACCACGTGTCCAGATGCTTAATCGAAAAAGTCTTAATGTAAATATCTAAATAAAATTTCCTGCGTTACATTATACCTAAACAAGTATACGACAAAAAAGTAACAAATACAACAAACATTCGATAGTATAATCAAAGTGCATACAAATTAATTTGAAGAATATCGACACAATAACAATATATCGAGTGTAATCTTATATACTGGGCCTGAGAAAAATACAATATAAGCAGATTTTATCCCTTTTGGTATTTGAAGATATCGACACAATAACAGTATATCTAGTGTAATCTTATATACTTAGTCTGAGAAAGATTCAATATAAGCAGATTTTATTCCTTTTCTGTATTTGAAGAATATTGACACAATAACAGTATATCGAATGTAATCTTATATACTGAGTCTGAAAAAGATACAATATAAGAAGATTTTATTTTTGTTTTGTATTTGAAGAATATGGACACAATAACGATATATCTAGTGTAATCTTATATACTGAGTCTGGAAAAGATACAACTAAACAGATTTTATCCCGTTTTTGTATTTGAAGAATATCAACACAATAACAGTATATCTAGTGTAATCTTATATACTGAGTCTGGGGAAGATACAATATAAGCAGATTTTATCCCTTACTTTATGAAGTTAGAAAGGTTGTTTACAAAAAGATCAGCTTTGAGGAAGACAAAATATACTCAGATCTTACCATTACCTCTTGAAATGTAGAGATGTTGTTTTCAAAAAGAATTTGGCTCAAGTAACTCATCAAAATAACCTGATAACTGAAACTATAACGGTTTAACCAACGAATTGTAAAATGAATAGAAGGACAAGAAATTAAAGTTTAACGTGGATCTGGACGGTTGAATTTATAGGTGAGTTAAGAGCACACATTACGAATTAACCTTGTTTTAGGTCTGATTTACTAGAAGTTTGATTATTAAATGAAAACGAAAATGAAAACATGACAAATCTAAGTGAACCTGGAGTGAATAAGCGTTGTTGAGATCAGATCCCAACCCCTAGTGATGAAACCAAGCCAACGCAACGCACAATAAACTATGAAGAATAAAAATGCTCAGAGATCAAGAAAGATATTGTATTCGATAAGAGAGTAAGAGTCAAGATGCTTTACAAGTCTGAAAGGACGATTATTTATAGATTACAACACTATGCTCTGTCGAATCGAAATATGCAACTAGGGCCCTATAGTACCCAGACCTATGTCCTTGCACCATACGTCTCATCCATTGGAGAGGGCGCTAGCTAATAGTTATGTGCTTCTCAGTTTCATACGAGCTCGTCTGCGCACTGAATAGTCTGACAACCATGTCTCTCATGCCATGTCATCGCAGATAACATCCCACCAGTTTTTCCCTTCTCGATAGAGAACCTTCTCTCGTGACTATCTCGGTCATGCCTCTCAAGGCTTCGTGTCACTTATCGCGACCAATCATATTAACTTCTCTGATAATGTCACGTGTTTCCAGTAGCGAAGCCTGAATTCCTTATTAAGGGGGTGCAAAAAATAAGTTAAATTACTTGACATAATAAGCCATTATTTATAATAAACGTAATTTAATAACCCAAAAAGATGCAACTCATAAGCATCTAAGCAGAAACGCATTCAAGATTTTAACTAGATGAATTCGGCCATTTTAAAGTATATAGCACTAGATAAACTCGACGCTTATCATGAATTGCATCCCTTCGAATTTATCTGAACCGAATATCTTCGGTAGAACATATATACATTAAAAAGGGACTAAACCCTACTTTAAAGCTCAAATTTGAGCCATCAAGTTCAAATTATAAATCCGTTTCTGCCTCACATGTTATATATAAATAATTATTTTAAGGAAAATAATAAATTAAAAATATATATATATACATTATTTATAATAAACATAATTTGCTAACCCAAAAAGATGCAACTCATAAGCATCAAGCAGAAACAGATTCAAGATTTTAACTAGATGAATTTGGCCATTTTAAAGTATATAGCACTAGATGAACTCAACGCTTATCATGAATTGCATCCCTTTGGATTTATCTAAACCGAATATCTTTCAGGTAGAACGTATATACATGTAAAAAAGGACTAAAAGTTCACAAAATGTTAGATATGATACCTTCATTTTAAAGTCCATTTTAAAGTACAAGAAGTTATATATGTGCTACCTTAAAGTCCTAATTAATTCATCAAGTTCAGATCATGAATTCGCTTCCGCGTCATGTTATATATAAATAATCTTTGTAAAGTAAAATAAATAAATTAAAAATATATAAATACACAAAAGATTTACCTCGTCTTTTAGATTTTGATTTTCCATTTTCAAAATTTCTATATTACGTGTCCTTTCTTCTTCACCAATGGGTGGACGGACCATCACATCTTGGGCATGTTACACTTTTCAAAGCCTCTTTCATTGCCATATTTTCACAATGAAATCTTTCATTTTCTGCTCGAAGAGTACTGTTATCTGATCTCTCAATTTGTGTCTGATGAAAAAAATATATAATAAAAATTAATTACATAATATAGATAAATAAATCGGAGATTATGAGCTAATTAAACATTGAAAATGAAGCTAATATTTCAAGGGATAATAGAACTATAGGTGCATTTTGATGCACATTTAACTTTCAATTAGTATAAATATGTATAATGTGTTTAGTCATTTTATGTAAGATTATGTTGTATGAACTATTTTGAAACTATAAATATATATGGGTGACTATACAATATTAATATAATACATAGGTAATAAAGTGGTAAAATGATTAATAATTATGGAAAATTTGTGAATATTCATAAGTAAAGAGATTAAAAGTGCATATTTTAATCGATTGAAGGTAAAATCCGCTTAGTCATATATTATAAGGATTAAAATTAAAATTTTAGAATTAATTGAAGGACCAAAAGTAATATTAAGAGACTAATAAAAAATGTGTGAAAATCCATTTATAAAGTTGTATGAAAATTATTTTCTCCCTTTATTTTAATTTAAAAGTTCAAATTCCCTCTCTAATTTTAACTACGTTTTCTTTCTCATGTCCAATGTATATTTGAAGGATTTTTACCTAGATTAAAAAAATTAATCCATGAAAATATATACAATCTATTCTATCCCGCCCATTCTTTATTTATTCAAATTATTTTAACTAATCGAACATAGTTCAGTCCGTCTATTTAATATTTCAAGATTTTTTTCATTCATAAATAATTATTAATATGTCATTATGTGTAAAGAAAAATAATAAGCTATTAACAATTATAAAATTTATAGAAAAAAGACTAATTAATTAAATAAATTTACCTTTGTTTGAGTCCTTTTATTTTGAAACCAAAACTTGATTTGCTTAGGGTCAAGTCCTGCTTCCTTACTCAATTGGTTTCTCTGATTCTCATCTGGATGTGGACATTGCTTGAAAAATCTTCAAAATAATAAGGCTAAAAGAAAATTAATAAGTTTTAAGAATTTTGTATATCTTAAGAAAATGGTAAGTAGTTGAGTTTGTTATTCAATGGCATGAGATTAAATAAATCTAATCAGAAGAGTTATTAATCAAAATTTAGATCGTGAAAATATAGATATTTATAAATAAATTTAAAATTCACAACTACTTACCAAATATTTGTAACCAAATATTGTGAGTGCCAAATTTGAGTTGTTAGAATTTTAATTGAATCTTTTAACTATTAAGAGAATAGTATGTAGTTAACTTTATTATAATTATTCATGTTGGTGTTTTGTTGTCATCGTCAATATTACTTGTATTACTATTAATATGTAGTTATTGGCAATATAATAGAAAAAATATGTAGCTTTTGCGTCATCAAAAATAATTACAACTTGTAAACATTCTCAAAAGACGAGTAAAATAAAGATAATTGATTATATAAGTCTTTATATTAGCTTGATGTTTTAACATAATCAACAAAATAGAAAATTTTAGGTTTGTATTGATCTTTAATATTCATGTTGATAGTGTTTTTAAATTGCTTCTCTAATGCATAAAAATGTAGAACATACTCGTGATTTATTTTTCATGGGATAAATTAAAGTTACATAAAACATAAACCTAGAGAAATCATTCTCGAAAATGACATATAATTGACATTCTAAATTTGATAAAATAGGAAACAACTTTCAAAAACAAAAATGAATAATTTACTGCAGTTTACGAGATACAATGATCAACTAAATTAAGTGGTAAACTTTGCATTGTCCTAACCTGCTGGAAATATAATTATTGTTAATTTATAGATAATAACCCTTTATACTGATATCATGCCTTCAGAATGACAGATACCTAACATTAGTGGACACAGTTATCTTGATATCTATTGCTGGTGGGAGATGACTGGTATTTCGTAAAATTAGTCGACGTGCGCGCAAGCTGTCCCGGACACCACCACCACCACCAACAACAATAATAACAAACGCAGTGTATTCCTGCATAGTGGAGTCTGGGGAGGGTAAATGTATGCAATTCATACCACTACCTCCAAAGAAATAGAGAGGTTGTTTCGATAGACCCCCGACTCAGGAAAAAATTAAAGACAATAAACAAAGTCGTAATACATCATGAAACAAGATGAGTTAACATAAATAAGATACCCACAAAGTACCATAGGCACACACCTTACCCAATCCCTCCTAACTAGAAGCTCCAAGTTATGTACACAACCCTAAGACTACTAGTCAGGCTACACCAAAGCACTCCTAACTACTATCTACTACTCACCCACACACACTATCCCTTTAACCTAATCATCTACGAACAGGGGCATCAGTGCTCCTCCTCATCACATCCGCAAACCAACTCAACTTCACTTTCCGCATCTTGTCCTTCACCGAAGCCACTCCCACCTTCTCCCGAATAGTCTCATTCCTAACCCTATCTCCCTTAGTAAGTCCACACATCCAACGCAACATCCCCATTTCCGCCACCTTCAATTTTTAAATATGAGAGTTCTTGACTGGCCAACACTCTGCTCGATACAGCATGGCCGGACAAACTACCACTCCATAGAATTTACCTTTAAGCTTGGGCGACACCTTCTTATCCCATAAAACTCCCGAAATGAGCCTTCATTTCATCTATCTTGCCCCAAATGGTGAGAAACACCATGATTGTATAAAATATATATATAAATATATGAGTCAGGTAATGAAGCAATTTGTTTTCTCAAATTCTTGGACCAACATGATAGGAAGTTTAATTTAGTGTTCATCAACTTGTATTTCATCACTATATCAATGGAACTAGTCAAAGCTACTTCAAATCATCTTCATCTATTTGTGCTCTTTTGGAGACCCCTCAATTGCCATGATGGTTAATTAAAAGGCTTATCAAAAGTCTTTTGTTAATTTTAAGGCCCCGTGCATTGTAGCTTCTGCTATTGATAACGCTCAAACTACAGCTCTCGTAAGAGTGTAAGCGGTCGTCGTCAAATATAGAACCTAACTGGGTTGGGTGTCGAATCCCACAGGGAATACTCGGTCACTAAGTATGCAACGATTAGTAGACTTTTGATGAAAGTTCTGCGGATAAAGGGGGGGATTTTATGCGTGAATTAAGAGTATCAAAATAGCAAAGTAAAAACGGAATGCTTGGTAGGTTTTAATCAATGAGTATTGTAAGTTAGGGTTATGTCCACCTTATGAGTTCTACGTATCTATTGGCTGTGAGTTATACGGAATTCAAACATGCATGCGCTTATAGAGATTCGTATTCTATGGTAAATCCTAGCGTCTTTCGACCTTCAAGGATTATATCACTTTAACTCTTTCGAGCTTAAAGCGTATACTAACGGTACGAATTCTCCAAGAGGTTAATCCAGTTACGGCACTAACTTTTAAACAGGGTTTAGTAGCCCTATTTCCTTGTCATTCTCTCTTTTCCAGACATGTAACTTTTCTTTCGAACAAGTTAATGCTATACTGGCGTATTCTATATTTTTGCAACCACAAGAATTCAGTTAAGATGAAGAGAGTAATGATATAAGCAGCATACGTATCAAGAATTCACAAACTCATAGCAACAGATAGTATCTCATAAGGCTTCCATAACCCTAACAGAGAAGTTTAGCTACTCATGAGCGCAACGGAGATCACAATAAACATCATCATCATATCAAAACTAGAATGATCTCACGTTGGAGAGGAGTGTGGCGTCACAACAAGGTTGACGTTTTTCCTCTTGGTGTTTCCCACGAGTTAGCGTTTTTCTCTGTTAACAATTGTAACGTGAATTAGGAGCGGAAGTTGAATGAAAAAAAATTGAATTAATGAATGAGTGAATAATAAAAAGCTTGCTGAAAAATTCAGCAAATAGGGTTTTTATAACATCCTTGTCCTAGTCCTACTGAAATAGGGTTTTTATCCTTGTCCTAGTCCTACTGGGTTACTGCATACTTGTCCTAATCCTACTAAGTTACTGCTGATCCCCCAAGTCTTTAGAAATACTGTTTTTGCCCGGGACAAGTTCTCCATGCATCACTTTCAGTCCACAAGCTTCCAAAAGTTGTCTTCCTTCTTACGTGAAGTTTCCTTTGGCGTCCAACAGTCCATAAAATGCTGAAATCTTCATCATTTATTCCTGAAAATTTGCTAATCACGTTGGTTAGCTCACTTACAGGAAAAAGGACTAAAAGTGTAGGAATTATATATTTTGTCCTTAAAACTTAGCTAAAATATGGGTAAAGTATAGTACTTTAGGCGTGTAAATACGCCCAACATCAACACCCCACACTTAAGGCTTTGTTCATCCTCGGACAATATATCATGTCCATATAAACATCTACTAGAAATCACAGCAGTAACACAAAATATTCATCAAGACAGGCACGACAATTATCAACAAAGAGTAGTTTTCTGATCACTACTAGAAACAATTCAACCTCCAACATAGACTCGTGATGATGGTTAATTCGTATCCACAAGTTAAGGCACCAAGAATCATACAACAACTACCCAACAATCATCAACCATGTGTGTCTCACATAATATATCACCCATAATCACTCACAAGTTTTGCATTTTTCGGAATATGGGTATAAGACTCTCCTTGCTCTCTCTCACAAAGAATTCATATTTTGCAACTGGTGACCATAGGCTTGCCCTTAGTTGTCACGCCCCAAATCCCATTGGAGCGGACTGGCACCCGTAGCCGAGGAGGCCCGGGAGAACCCGTTCATAACCTATACTTTCACATTTACATTACTTATGAAAATTAGAAATTTGGGCAGCACTTCGTTGTAAATAGAAGAAAACAGTACCTGTATCAGCCCAACAGACACACATATATATATATATAAACCGTAATTGGCCGTAAGAGCCATCACGTCTATCAACCAAACACTCCTATGGCTGTACAATATGTCTACAAAAGCCTCTACATAGATACACAACTGAGTTAGGGTCGGGACAAACTCCCGCCCACAAAAGACTTTTATACAAATACCAAAAATACATATAGAAACGACTTGGGATGCCCCGAAACAACTGGAGCTCACCACTATCAACAGAATGTCCTGGTTCTTACTGCGGAGGTGTACGATCTGAAGTACCTGCTCCTGCAGGCATGAATACAGGTCCCCCGTGAGTGACGTCAGTACGGAAATATGTACTGAGTATGTAAGGCAGTGAGTATCAAGATGAGATACAAAAGATCAACAGAACCCAGATACCAGTGAATAAACAGTATGAGTAGACCACACTTAAAAGAGCTGATGGGATACCTGCACATTACTTTCATATCATTACTTCCCGTATTCCTTATCAATACATAACATATGTCATACAATGGCCAACTGATCAGTGGTACTAATACAATACATCAGGGACCACCCCTGGAATAGCATATATACATAATCTTTATAATACAATGGCCAACTGATCAGTGGTACTAATACAATACATCATATCATCAATTTAAAATAAAGACATTCCATTTCTTAATTCAATTAATCTTTGAGATTGGTTACTTTGTGGTCACACCTTATGGAACTTGAAACCATGATACCTCAATAGGAAAAAAATGTAAATAGGTAATCAATATCATGAAAATGAAGTAGAGAATCATGGATACCTCATTAAACCATTTCGGAGTCAACAATAGTATATGGACATTTTTTTGACTAGCCGGACATCTTAAAAGTGAAAACAAGTTCAATTGGTAGTGTCGAAGATCATATGATGTTATTATGTGTCATGTGTCGTAGGACAATGTTGGAAGCTTACTTGAGAGTGCCATGGGTCATTATTCATGCCAAAGATTAGATAGAGTATGTCTTACATACCTTGATATAACCACTTCAATACAAGTTCAACTTGACTTCCCGTACTCTTCGAACATTTATCTACAATAAGTCATTTGTGGCAAACTAGTATTAGCAACCAAACCTTACCATTTAGGTATTAACTTCACCAAATAATGTCTACGAAGTAATCCTTTAACTCATCAATGAGAGTGCTACATACATCCTCTTATACTCTTATTACATTCACATATCATGCATTTTCATGCAATATCCCTCAACATCACTCTTAGCCTTTATTTCCCCTCTTAATCACCATCCAATACCAACCTGATCACTAGGCATACATAACCACTAATATAATGATATATCACCACAATTCATCCTCCATAATCCAATACAACAACTTCCATAATTTACTACTAACAATTTATACAAAACAATTCATAACTATGTTTCTAGTTATCTTCCAACATCAAGACAATACTCATAATCCTTTATCAATACTTATTCATGGATAAGAATCAAGAATAAACAATATTCATACCTTAACAATGAACTCTTGTATTTAGAATCCTCCTTACATAACCATGGGGTGCTTCTCGAAGCTTTCGAGATGGTGAACACAACTACGGAACCAATTCGAATTTTCTACGGTTGAATCACAAAATATTTGAAGTTGAAATTAGGCTAGGGTTTCACCTTCTATTAATAATTGGATGATATATGATATATATGAGGCTAAGTGTATGTTTATAAATACCAATTTTCGTCCAAGAGGTAATAGAAAATGACCATTTTGCCCTAAAAATTTAAATAAATCCGAATCTGTCCCCAGTGGACAGTTTTGACAGGCTGAAGTAAATCGATCATAACTCTTTTCTCCGGTATCGTATTTAGGTGAAACCAATTGCATTGGAAATATAATTCAAAGTTATTTCATTTTCATATAAAGTATACCACACAGTTCTTCTTGTACAAGGAGTTATGGTCGTTTAAAGTTGACCCAAAAATCTGTCCCAAAATTCTGTTTTTTTTTTGATAGGCTGTAGTAAAACGGGTATAGCTCCTTACTCAGACATTGGATTTAGATGAAACCAATTTCATCGGAAAGAAGACTCTTGGATATTTTCGTCGATATATATCAGCTCACACAGTTCTTTTTGTACAAGGAGTTATGATCGTCTAAAGTTGATCCAAAAGAAAATTGCCTAGCTGCAGTAATTTTCCTGCAGATTTACTGTTCACAGGCTTCCCGGCCACCGTTTTGAAATTTCGAATGTGCTCGCTTATATGAAATACTCCTCTGTTTTGGGCAAACTTTATATCGTTGGAAAGATTATTCCAATACCTACACATAAAACTATTGACGGGATACTTCCGAACACCATAAACTTAATTTAACCCATACGCAAGCCTTTAGGACTCCATATAATCGCGATAAGTGTACGAAAAAATTTACGGGGTGTTACATTCTCCCCCCCTTAAGAACATTCATCCTCGAATGTTAGCATAGTTACTCAATTAAGACATGTACAAGCTTACAATTAACATATTCATCATCATAACATACTTGCATAAAAATAAACACTTACCTGTTATTGTTCTTCTTCCGTCTCATGAACTTCCTCCTCATCGTTGAATAGGTAAGGGTAATTAATCTTCATCGCTTCCTCGGATTCCCATGTGATCTCCTCAACTTGTTGATTCCTCCAAAGTACTTTTACCGATGCTATCTCTTTATTCCTTATCTTTTTAATTTGGCGATCAAGAATAGCAATTGGCATTTCTTCTAAAGTGAGATCTTCTGTAACTTGTACATCTTCCGTAGTAGTGATGTGCGATGGATCTCCGATGTACTTGCAAAGCATCGAAACATGAAATATGGGATGAACTGCTGAGAGCTCTTGAGGTAGCTCTAACTCATAAGCAACTTGTCTAAATCTTTGAATGATCTTGTACGGACCTATGTATCGTGGACTTAACTTTCCTTTCTTGCCAAACCTCATCACTCCTTTCATTGGTGATACTTTCAAGAATACCCAATCGTCGATAGAAAACTCAAGTCCTCTTCTTCTAACATCCGCATAAGATTTGTGTCGACTTTGAGCTGTTTCAAGCCGTTGTTGGATCACTTTAACCTTCTCCATTGCTTGATAAACAAGATCCGGTCCAAACAAGACCGCATCACCTGCTTCAAACCATCCTATTAGCGATCTACACTTTCTTCCATACAATGCTTCATATGGTGCCATTTTGATACTTGAATGATAGCTATTATTGTAGGCAAACTCGATAAGAGGTAGGTGATCATCCCAGTTGCCTTTGAAATCTAATACACATGCTCGTAGCATATCTTCAAGTGTCTGGATGGTACGTTCCGCTTGTCCGTCCGTTTGAGGATGAAAAGCCGTCCTTAGATTTACTTGTGTCCCCAAACTCCTTTGAAAAGACTTCCAGAAATTCGCGGTAAATTGGGCTCCTCGATCGGATATAATGGAAATTGGAACTCCATGTAACCGAACGATCTCCATAATATACAACTTCGCATACTCTTCCGCCGTATAAGTTGTCTTAACTGGTAAGAAGTGCGCGGATTTGTTAAGCCTATCAATGATCACCCATATGGAATCAAACTTCCGAAATGTACGAGGCAAACCCGTGATGAAATCCATATTGATCTTGTCCCACTTCCAGACTGGAAGATCTATACATTGCATGTAACCACCGGGTTTCTGGTGTTCTACTTTGACTCTTTGACAATTCGGACATTCAGCTACAAATTCGGCAATAGTCTTCTTCATGTCATTCCACCAATATATTGCTTTCAAATCTTGATACATCTTAGTCGACCCTGGATGGATGGAATACCTTGAACAGTGTGCTTCTGTCATAATTCTCTTTCTTAGCTCAACTACATCAGGTACACATAAACGATTCTGACACTGAAGCACTCCATCTCGCGTAAGCTCAAATGCCTTTGTCGTGCCACTCTGCACATCCTCCTTAAGCTGCAATAAAATTGGATCTGCATACTGCTTCTCTTTTACTTCAGCTATCAATGAAGATTCCGCTGCATTACATACAATAACCTCTTCATCTGGAGTTTCGAGAAGTCGAACTCCCAAATTAGCTAGTTGGTGAAGATCCTTAATCATCCCCTGCTTTTCTATAGATGCCATTTTAGACTTACGACTCAGTGCATCCTCTACCACATTCGCTTTCCCTGGATGATACAAGATATCAACATCGTAATCTTTCAACAATTCAAGCCATCTCCGCTGCCTCAAGTTTAGATCTTTCTGACTGAAGATATATTGCAGGCTCTTATGATCGGTATATATGTCAACATGAACCCCATATAAATAGTGGCGCCATATCTTCAAAGCAAATACAACTGTAGCTAGCTCAAGATCATGCGTGGGATAATTCCTCTCATGTGGTCGCAACTGTCTAGAGCCATAGGCTATTACTCTACCATGTTGCATTAATACGCATCCTAAGCCAATTCTCAAAGCATCACAGTACACTGCATACCCTTCTGTTCCTTCAGGAAGTACCAATACCGGTGTAGAAGTCAGCTTGCTCTTCAGATCTTGGAAACTCTTTTCACAGGCATCATTTCATTGAAACTTGGAGCCTTTATGCGTCAACTTAGTCAAGGGTGCAGAAATAGAAGAAAAACCTTCAACAAACCTTCTATAATAACCTGCCAACCCGGGGAAACTACGAATCTCCGTAGGCGTCGTGGGTCTTGGCCAATTCTTCACAGCCTCAATCTTCTGAGTGTCAACTTTTATGACTTCACTGGATACAATATGGCCCAAAAATGCCACTGACTTGAGCCAAAACTCACATTTAGAAAACTTCGCATACAGCTTACGATCACGAAGAATCTGCAACACCTGCCTCAAGTGATTAACATGATCCTCTTCTGATCTAGAGTAGACCAGAATATCATCTATGAAAACTATCACGAACACATCTAGAAACGGCTTACACATCAAATGAAAAGATGGACAACGTACCTGTAACCACGTCTAGAGAAGCCTCTAAATTCTGCCGATCTGCTAGGGCATATACACGGTTCTGAGCTCCGCTAGAACTAGCTGCTCCTCTATCACCTCTACCGTGACCCATAGGTTGTGTACCCCTACTCAAAGGAGGCACCGATGATGATGCAACAGCTGATCCGGTAGGTCATGTTATACCACCTGTGGTCCTGCGTGGGCAATCTCTAGCCATATGCCCCGGCTTACCGCACCAAAAGCAATTGTTCATTCCAAGCCGACATTCGCCAAAGTGAAATCTTCTACATATGGGGCACGGGTGTCATGGAGGTCTCAATTGTCTCATACTCCCTTGCCCTTGATACCCCACTGTTCCCGAAATCTGATTTTCACTGCTTTGCCCGAACTGATTACCTCTGAACCTTTGAAATTGCGGTGGAGCACTAATTGCAGGATAAGAAGATAATGGGCTAGGCAATCTATGAGAGAACGAAGGCCTAAAACCTCCCTGAGATGCCATAAACTTCCCTATAGCTCTGGCCCGCTTAGAATATCCTTTTTCGGGTTCTTCTTCTTTGCCTCTGATCTTCCATTTTCTGAGCGAAAGCTTGTATCCTCGCTATATCCATGTCCTTGTTCAAAGCAGCAATGGTACAATCTCTAACCAAGTATGGTTCCAATCTATCCACATATGTCATACAATGGCCAACTGATCAGTGGTACTAATACAATACATCATATCATCAATTTAAAATAAAGACATTTCATTTCTTAATTCAATTAATCTTTGAGATTGGTTACTTTGTGGTCACACCTTATGGAACTTGAAACCATGATACCTCAATAGGAAAAAAATGTAAATAGGTAATCAATATCATGAAAATGAAGTAGAGAATCATGGATACCTCATTAAACCATTTCGGAGTCAACAATAGTATATGGACATTTTTTTGACTAGCCGGACATCTTAAAAGTGAAAACAAGTTCAATTGGTAGTGTCGAAGATCATATGATGTTATTATGTGTCATGTGTCGTAGGACAATGTTGGAAGCTTACTTGAGAGTGCCATGGGTCATTATTCATGCCAAAGATTAGATAGAGTATGTCTTACATACCTTGATATAACCACTTCAATACAAGTTCAACTTGACTTCCCGTACTCTTCGAACACTTATCTACAATAAGTCATTTGTGGCAAACTAGTATTAGCTACCAAACCTTACCATTTAGGTATTAACTTCACCAAATAATGTCTACGAAGTAATCCTTTAACTCATCAATAAGAGTGCTACATACATCCTCTTATACTCTTATTACATTCACATATCATGCATTTTCATGCAATATCCCTCAACATCACTCTTAGCCTTTATTTCCCCTCTTAATCACCATCCAATACCAACCTGATCACTAGGCATACATAACCACTAATATAATGATATATCACCACAATTCATCCTCCATAATCCAATACAACAACTTCCATAATTTACTACTAACAATTTATACAAAACAATTCATAACTATGTTTCTAGTTATCTTCCAACATCAAGACAATACTCATAATCCTTTATCAATACTTATTCATGGATAAGAATCAAGAATAAACAATATTCATACCTTAACAATGAACTCTTTTATTTAGAATCCTCCTTACATAACCATGGGGTGCTTCTCGAAGCTTTCGAGATGGTGAACACACCTACGGAACCAATTCGAATTTTCTACGGTTGAATCACAAAATATTTGAAGTTGAAATTAGGCTAGGGTTTCACCTTATCTTAATAATTGGATGATATATGATATATATGAGGCTAAGTGTGTGTTTATAAAGACCAATTTTCGTCCAAGAGGTAATAGAAAATGACCATTTTGCCCTAAAAATTTAAATAAATCCGAATCTGTCCCCAGTGGACAGTTTTGACAGGCTGAAGTAAATCGATCATAACTCTTTGCTCCGGTATCGGATTTGGGTGAAACCAATTGCATTGGAAATATAATTCAAAGGTATTTCATTTTCATATCAATTATACCACACAGTTCTTCCTGTACATGGAGTTATGGTCTTTTAAAGTTGACCCAAAAATCTGTCCCAAAATTCTGTTTCTTTTTTATAGGCTATAGTAAAACGGGTATAGCTCCTTACTCAGACATTGGATTTAGATGAAACCAATTTCATCGGAAAGAATACTCTCGGATATTTTCGTTGATATATAGCATCTCACACAGTTCTTTTTGTACAAGGAGTTATGATCGTCTAAAGTTGATCCAAAAGAAAATTGCCTAGCTGCAGTAATTTTCCTGCAGATTTACTGTTCACAGGCTTCCCGGCCACCGTTTTGAAATTTCGAATGTGCTCGCTTATGTGAAATACTCATCTGTTTTGGGAAAACTTTATATCGTTGGAAAGCTTATTCCAATACCTACACATACAACTATTGACGGGATACTTCCGAACACCGTAAACTTAATTTAACCCATACGCAAGCCTTTAGGACTCCATATAATCGCGATAAGTGTACGAAAAAATTTACAGGGTGTTACATTAGTGTAATCCTCCACTAATATCAGAATGCTAAACTTAGGATCAAATAGGTCTTTTACAGGTTGTAATGTAGGCTAAGGGACGGGTAGGACTATTTTGGCCAGAAATAGTGACTATGTTCCTAAGCGCTTTAATACATCACATTATGCCATTAACACTCTCTTTTAATCAACCCTTCTACCTTTCTTTTATCTACCACCCCTATTCACTTATTTTGCTATTCAAACATAACTATCTTTTTATTTTTCTATTTCTTTTTCTTTTTTTTTCTTTTTATTTTTTATAACACACCTCTATGATAGCCACTTTTTTTTTCATAACAAATTCAAGTACCATTACACTCTAAGGCATCACTCTCACCCAATTTCCTCTTATTTTGTCACATGATTTTACAATTTAACGCGCTTAGGAATTTGGATCAAATTATGGTCTTGAAAAAAATGGATTAGGCTACATATGAGGCTGTCAAAGAAAATAGCTAATAGTCTCAAAGGGGGTTAACTAAGATAATGTCCACGGGTAGGTAAAAAGAAGGTAAACAATCACAGGCTGCCAAAGAAATGCCTAAATCATCTCCTAAACTCACACTCTTTATTTCGCTTTACACACACACCAGGCAAGTTCTAGCATCAGTCACAACACAGAATATACTATAACCTCACACACACAAGGCACATGGTTAACTTTATTGGGAGCAGTATAGACTCTTGACCCAACAGATGAATGAATTAAACCACACAAATATCACACAGTGAGTCAAACTTGGAGCCTAAACGTCTCAATAGCAATGATTTTAGCACAAACTCTTGTTATAATACCATGCTGCCTATTAGAACAATTTCATGCAAAGTTACAAAAAACAAAATTTAAAAAAATAATTAACTACTAAAAAAAAAAAAAAAAAAAACATAAATGAATGCAAATGCAGATAAAGAAGTCTAGCATACAAATACCAGCACCCCACACTTAGACGGGACACACTGCCCTCAGTGGAAAATAAATAAGAAGAACCTGGTTAGTCGGACTCCTCCTCTATGTCTGGGGTCATACCACCTGCGTCGGAATCATCATCAGAGTTCTCCTCCACGTCGGAGTCTGGCATTCGGCGATCATCATCGGTTGGCACATCGTCATCAAGAGGTTCCTCAAAATATACACCTACTCCACACATCGCCCTTGCATGCTCATTCATTGGGTAGTCATAATCCAGTTGTTGGAGCTCTGCAGCAGTTGGAACACGACCCCCGCTCATCATGGTAAACCTCGTCATGCCATATAAATGGCGGAAGAAGCTTTCGTCGCGAGCATATCTTTCTGCAGTGGTAAGGTTGACGCCATGCGTAGATTCAACATCTTTAACCTTTGTGAGGTCAACCTTCTTCAGGTTGTGTGGAAGCTTACGATCAGCAGGTTCCTCTTCGATGTCCTCCTTCCTCAATATTGCAGTCAACAGATTGCCAAAGCTGAAATGGGACCTCTTGTGCAGCCTAGCCTTACGCATTGTAGATCGAATAATTTCCCCAATGTTGATAGGGACATTTGTCATCAATGCGTACACCAAGCACACTCTATATCGTGTTATCTTTGTGTATTGTGTCCCTGGAATCAGGCAAGAGTTGACTATTCGCAACCATATCCTTGCTTCCCTATTCAAGGAAGCATATGGGAAGGTGTTGTGCCGACCGGTGTCCTTGTGTCTACTCCATCGTGCCATTGATCTTGCTCCACACAGTGTGTGTCTGATTGCCCTGTACGGAGGTATGTTATACAGCTCCTTGAGTGGTGATGGATCAACAGATGGCAAACCTAGAAAGGAGTTGAAGAACTCCGCATTTAGTTGCAGGACTTGGCCCCGAATCTTTACTTCACTTCCTGTAGTTTTCGGTGACCAGTTGGCATAGAATTCTCATGTTAAATCGAGATTGCACTCTCCCATATCTCGGAAGATGAAATCAAGATGTAACGCCATTATCTTAGCCAACATGCGGGGTTCTTTCTTTGCTAGGCTTTCCTTGTGTATTAACTCCACATGAACATATTTTTTCTCTTTATTGTTCCTATACCACACCTTTCCTTCCTCCTCTAGGACCCATTTAATTTCGAACATGCGGCGAGGTATTTGTAGCGAGGAGGATTCGCCTTGCTCTTTTCTTCCCCTTTTCTGGCCTTTTTGTGAAGTGGTTGCTTTTTCTTTTCCTTGTCTTGCTTTTGGTGCCATTGTACCTGAGATTAAAATAATAGTCATGTTAGCTTCATCTCGGTGGATACAATCAACAAACAAGAAGTAGTGGCACCACCCCACAATTAATTTGTTGGCATAAACTAGTGAAGTGAACGATGTCGATTACTCAGACTTCATCGGTATACGTTTAGGTGTTATGTTCCAACAATATAATCAGTGCAGTCATACTTTTCTTGTCATCTTAACTATCCTTTTTTATTCTATTTCATGAAATCTTGGCAATACTTTCATGTTTGGATTGATGTATCTTTTGAGCAAGACTACTACATAGAGATTGAATCAAGTTAAGGCATTAGAAATAATCACAACATCGTATGTTTGTAGTCAACCATGATTTTCATCTCGATGAACAAGTCATTCCAACATGTAAGTATTCTAGTTACAAGATTATGCAATTTTCTTGACCATGTCAATTCCACAAAAATATGACAGTGCATCAAAATCAAATACATGTTGGAAACAAGTCAAGATCATCCTTACGTATTCTTTCACTCACTTAGTTGTATCACAACAAATCAACCACATTCAAATCAACAATACTACTTCAAGATTTAACAATTCATTATAGGCGTAGTAGTGTAGTACTTACGGAATATAAAAGAAGAACAAAGAAGTACTTACTTGGTTGATGACCTCGGAAGATGTTCTTGCAAAGTAAAAGAGCAAAAGGAAAATTTTTGAGATATTTTGGAGAGGTAGGCGGTGCCTAGGTTGAAGTTGCAATGCATTTTTGTTCTAAGACTAAGGTTCTATTTATAGGACAAGCTTGGGTCGGGTTTTGACCCATTTGGAATCGGATTTGGAGACCAAAAGTGACCATAGGCAGCGCCTAATGCTTTGCCTATGCTTGGCATAGGCGGCGCCTTTTGCAAAGCCTTGTTGAGCATAGGCGACGCCTATTCTATGGCATTGTTAGGCATAGGCGGCGCCTATGCCATGGCATACTAGATTCAGAGACAAAAGGCTTTTGCATAGGCGACGCCTACGCTATGGCATTGTTGAGCATAGGCGGCGCCTATGCCATGGCATTGTAGAATCCGAGAGCTTAGGCCATAGCATAGGCCTTGCCTTGTTCGTGGCCTAGATTTACATAGGCCTTGCCTTGTTCTTTGCCTATATTTTCATAGGCAATGCCTAACCCATAGCCTTTTGCTTCTTCATTCCTAACTTACCACCTTCAACATGCAATACTTCCAAATCAAAATTTGAAACCAATCTCCTCCTTTACACCTCTTGCACCTACATTTACTCAAAAACAACAAAAACCATTATAACGATGGGTTGCCTCCCATCAAGCGCCTTAGTTTTGGTCGTGGCTCGACAAAATCTTAAGAAAACAAAACAATTAAAAACGATGGGTTGCCTCCCACCAAGCGCTTGATTTATTGTCGCGGCACGACATAGCTATCTCGATTACTTAGACTTCATCGAGATAGATGGGGCATCGTTTTCTAAATGGATTCAGACGACGCTGATGCTTACTTGTAGGCATGCAATCTTCTTCGATATAACTCTTGTGCATACATATCCCAGGAGGGATACCAATTATATCATCAATAGTCCAACCCATAGCTCTCTTGTATCTCTTCAGAGCAGAGATGAGAGCCTCTACGTGCTGTTCACTTAAATCATCCGCCACACTCACCGGAAGTGTATTTCCACTTCCCAAAAATGCATACCTTAGGTGACTGGGGAGCTCTTTCGACTCTAGCGCTGGTATCTCTTCAATGGAAGTCTTCGTTGTTGGTGAAGATTGATTCTTAAGATCAAGGCCCAACTTCTTAGGATCATGAGAATAGGACCTTATTCCTGTTAGAGCACGAACGGTTTCTTCTTGTTCTTCATCCTCCTCACGTTCAAAATTCAGTAGCACATCAGATAGTGACTCAACAGTAAGCTGCTTCTCTACAGATAATTCTTTCTCATTCTCATAGTAAACATCAGCTACAGAGAACACATCCATATCTCTAGGCTGCTTCATCGATTTGCATACATCAAAATGGACCACTTCGTCATTCAGCCGAAATAAAAGCTCATTAGCTCTTAAATCAATAAGCACACTTCCAGTTGTGAGGAAAGGGCGTCCCAAGATTATGGGGGCTTCATAATCTACCTAGCAATCCAAAATAACAAAGTCTGCAGGAAAGATGAAGGTGGAAACCCTCACCAATACATCATATAAGATACCAACAGGCCGTTTTATTGACCTATCTGCCATCACGAGCCGCATATTGGTTGGTGTAGGATCGCCCAACCCCAACTTTCTGTAAATGGATAACGGCATCAAATTGATGCTAGCCCCCAGATCGCACAACGCCTTAGCAAAATCCAACGATCCAATCGTGCAAGGAATAGTGAAAGCACCAGGATCTGCCTTCTTTTGTACTAGTGATCTTGTAGCGATTGCACTGCAATGATGAACATTATCTGCCAGCTCATAACTTGCTTCCCGCTTCTTTGTCAACAGGTCCTTCATGAATTTAGCATACCCAGGCATCTGTTCCAGCGCCTCCACCAACGGAACATTAATAGTCAGCTGCTTCAACATGGTCATGAATTTACTGAACCTGGTGTCATCAGCTTTCTTCTTCAGTCTCTGCGGAAAAGGTGGTGGTGGAAGGAGAATCGTTTTCTTCACCACTTCCTCTTTATCTTGCTTTCGATTATCAACCTTTACAGGAGTGTCATCAGCCTTCTTCTTCAGTCTCTGAGGAAAAGGTGGTGGTGGAAGAGGAATCATTTTCTCCACCACTTCCTTTTTATCTTGCTTCCGATTATCACTCTTTTCAAGATGGTGACGTCTAGGTGTAACATCATGAGCACTCACTTCAGCTTCTACGGCATCTTCAAACTCTGCTTCATCAACATTCTCTGCTATATCATCAACCACCTGCTTGCCTTTGGATGGATTTTCCAACACTTTACCACTCCGGGTAGTAATAGCCATACACGATCCATCATTTCTTGGGTTTTGCACAGTGTCACTGGGTAGTGTGCCAGCCTTTCTTTGGTTGAATGCCGCTGATAATTGACTCAATTGTTGCTCCAGTTATTTTATTGCAGTAGAATGCGAGTCAACCAATTGATTTATGGATGACAAATCCTTTTTTACCTCAGTAACGCCCATATTGGTTGCCTCCACCCCTTTCAACAGCTTAGCCATCATATCATCCATGGACATCTTTCCAGAGCCAGACGCCACAGCCTCACGGTTTCCAGGAGAAACATACAAATCACTCCTATCAGTCTTATTCTTCCAACCACCTTGATCGCGGTCCTTGTATCCAGATTTATCATAATAGTTCCGACCTTGGTTTCCTTGGGCATTGCCTCGGAAACCCCCCTGATTATTCAAGTAGTTCGCTTCTTCCTCATAGTCGGATTCATCTCTTCCCTGTGATACAACGGCCTTAACCTTTTCGGTCTTCCCTGATAATAAATGCTTGGTAAGAAGATCCATCTGTGTTTTCATGTGAGCCATATCTTGGTCACGTTCCTCTTGTCTACGCCTCTGCTCTTCAGTCAAGCCAATATATACGGTAGAGCTTGCTACCTCAGAATCCCTGGTATGCCAAGCTCTACTTTGCTTTGTCATACGATCTAACATATCACTTGCCTGAACAAAAGTAAAGTCCATAATGACCCTCCTGCAGCATTATCAACCACTGGCTTAGTCACTGAATTCAAAGACCTGTATAATATCTCCATCAAGTGGACATTGGTCATATGATGATTTGGGCACCGCATAAGCTTCTTCTTGAACCTCTCCCATGTTTCGTGGAGAGCTTCAGTTGGAAGCTGTCGAAAATAGCTGATCTCATCTCTCAACTGTGCTCTCTAGGATGGCGGAAAGAATCTTTCTAGGAAAGCGTCTTTCAGTTGCCTCCAATTAGTAATAGAATCAGGAGTTAGCCCGTTCAACCATAGAGTTGCCTCCCCAGATAGATACAATGGAAATAATCGCAGCCGAATTGCATTCTGTCCAACGCCTGGATTGTCGAATGACTTGCATGTAGAGATAAAGTTGACCAGATGCATATTCGGATCATCACCTGCAAGTCCACCAAATAGTCCCTTGAGCTGCAATAACTGAATCATGGTGCTAGTGATATTGAACTTGGCTCCGGGTGCCAAGGGCGGCGGAATAATAGCTTCTGTGGCACCAGCTCCGTCCAGATCGTCATCATCATCATCAAAAGGAGCCTGCACAGCTCGACGGTCAGGTCTCATTCTAGCTTGACGATCTCTCCTGTGCATAGGTGCTGCCACTTCATCTGCACGCCTAGGATTCAGTAACTCATCATCACCCAGGTCCTCATCATCAGGATTTGTTACCCGACCTGAGTTATCAATATTCTGTTGATGCACTTGAGCGGCAGCCAAAGAAGCTAATCTAGCCTGCTCCTGTTGAGCAGCCCTTCTTTCAATGTCACGTTGTGCTTCCATCCTGCCAATAAGTTGCGGTTCAGGGTTTATGGGTAATAATGGTTGTCCCAAACTTCGAGTATGGGGCATGCACTGAACAAAACCTGCAGAAAACAAAAACAACAACTAAAAGTAAAATACGAGAATCTTTGACCAAAGGGTCTAGTAATTATCACAAACTTAGTTGACAACCATATTCCCCGGCAACGGTGCAAAAATTTGATAACGCTCAAACTACAACTCTCGTAAGAGTGTAAGAGGTCGTCGTCAAATATAGAACCCAACTGGGTTGGGTGTCGAATCCCGCAGGGAATACTCGGTCACTAAGTATGCAACGACTAGTAGACTTTTGATGAAAGTTCTGCGGATAAAGGGGGGGGATTTTATGCGTGAATTAAGAGTAGCAAAATAGCAAAGTAAAAACGGAATGCTTGGTAGGTTTTAATCAATGAGTATTGTAAGTTAGGGTTATGTCCACCTTATGAGTTCTACATATCTATTGGCTGTGAGTTATACAGAATTCAAACATGCATGCGTTTATAGAGATTCGTATTCTATGGTAAATCCTAGCGTCTTTCGACCATCAAGGATTATATCACTTTAACTCTTTCGAGCTTAAAGCGTATACTAACGGTACGAATTCTCCAAGAGGTTAATCCAGTTACGGCACTAACTTTTAAACAGGGTTTAGTAGCCCTATTTCCTTGTCATTCTCTCTTTTCCAGACATGTAACTTTTCTTTCGAACAAGTTAATGCTATACTGGCGTATTCTATATGTTTGCAACCACAAGAATTCAATTAAGATGAAGAGAGTAATGATATAAGCAGCATACGTATCAAGAATTCACAAACTCATAGCAACAGATAGTATCTCATAAGGCTTCCATAACCCTAACAGAGAAGTTTAGCTACTCATGAGCGCAACGGAGATCACAATAAACATCATCATCATATCAAAACTAGAATGATCTCACGTTGGAGAGGAGTGTGGCGTCACAACAAGGTTGACATTTTTCCTCTTGGTGTTTCCCACGAGTTAGCGTTTTTCTCTGTTAACAATTGTAACGTGAATTAGGAGCGAAAGTTGAATGAAAAAAAAATTGAATTAATGAATGAGTGAATAATAAAAAGCTTGCTGAAAAATTCAGCAAATAGGGTTTTTATAACATCCTTGTCCTAGTCCTACTGAAATAGGGTTTTTATCCTTGTCCTAGTCCTACTGGGTTACTGCATACTTGTCCTAATCCTACTAAGTTACTGTTGATCCCCCAAGTCTTTAGAAATGCTGTTTTTGCCCGGGACAAGTTCTCCATGCATCACTTTCAGTCCACAAGCTTCCAAAAGCTGCCTTCCTTCTTACGTGAAGTTTCCTTTGGCGTCCAACAGTCCATAAAATGCTGAAATCTTCATCATTTATTCCTGAAAACTTGCTAATCACGTTGGTTAGCTCACTTACAGGAAAAAGGACTAAAAGTGTAGGAATTATATATTTTGTCCTTAAAACTTAGCTAAAATATGGGTAAAGTATAGTACTTTAGGCGTGTAAATACGCCCAACATCAGCTATGCATGGGATTCGAGGAAGGATCGGACCACAAGGGCCTATTGTATGCAGCGTTACCCTAAATTTCTGCGCGAGACTATTTCCACAGCTTGAACCTGCTGCAACCCTACCAGTTATGCCAAGGCTCCCCCCACCCAATCCACTCCACGCGACGGGGGTGGATTTAAAAAAATATAGCTTTCATCACTATAAAAGCCTTCAGTTTGACATTATCAGAGTACTGCTTCTTCTTCAGGCAGTACTCTGATAACGTCAAATTAAAGAGTCCATCTCCAAGTCAATGCTGATATGCCCCAAATGTATCCATAGCTGCAAATGCATCTGTCATATTGTTGTTGTTCATATAATACAAAATTTAGTACTTCCATATAGATACTGATTTTTGTCACAGTATTTAGAAAACTCGTACAATCATTCAAAAACACTTAATCAAATCAACTTACGAGCATGACTTTCATGAGAAAAGAACTTCATTAAAGCCAAGTCTTAGCTCACCTCAACAGCCAGTGCACAGCTCAATATACATAATAATCAGGATTCAAATTTGGTCAATACAACCAATATCAAACATTCCAAGAACATATATATGATCAGTTACCTAGTGTAAAGAAGAGGGAAATTAAGTAGCAGATGTTCTTGCTAAACGAGCTTCACGCAATGATTCGAGTTTGATGATCTATTCCTTCCAACATCTTTCGAGGAGCATGGATATCCCATTAATTTGTGGGATATTGAAGGTTCGATCTCTTTATTAATACCCGAGAGATTATGGATTATTCGAGAGATATTCAAGATGTTTGATAATATAACAACCCATTAATTTGTGAGATATTGAATAACCCATTGTTTCGATATATTATGTTTGACCTCTTTATGAATATCCCAAGAATTTGTGGACTATTAGAGATGCCTTTTTAAATGAATATATTTAGCCCGTGAATTTATGGAGGAATAGCATTAGGATAGAGGGCTAAGGGTATGAATGAGTCGCAGTCAGTATTTAGGTTGAACCTGGTGTCCTGTGGTTGGCATTGTACAATATGTTTGTGGATGTCGTACATATGTTATTTTATCCGGTTCTATGCTTTTGTTGCTCTTTCATACTGTCTTTTGTATTGAGCCGGAGGTCTATCGGAAACAGCCTCTCGACCTCTTTAGAGGTAGTGGTATCACTATGTGGGAATATACTGGGCTTGTTGTTGTTGTTGTTGTTGTTGTACATTTAGCCTGAGTAATTTAGGGTTTAGATCAGAGTTGTCACCAAGTTAGGTTTAAGTTTATTAATTTAGGGTTTAGAGTAGAGTAGCCACCAAGCTAGGTTTAAGTTTATTAATTTAGGGTTTAGAGTAGAGTAGTCACCAAGCTAGGTTTAGGTTTAGGGTATAGTAACCCCTTAGAGCTCTTAACGGAAATTAGATTCTTCTTATAGAGTACAAAAAAATTTTATTTCTATAGAGGGATAAACAAGAATGGAGGATGAGAAGCTTAGACTCTAGAAAGAAGATGAGAGGAACAAACATTTACTTCATATATAATACGCATGCATTTCCAAAACCGCAAATGACAACCCTTTTATCTCTATTCAACCTCGATCCCAGGCAAATCTATCATTGGCCTGTCTAATTCTCGGGCCTCTTCATGGTTTAGCCCCAGACCGAACAGCTCCTCTGAGCTATTCGTGTTCACAACATAAATAATTTCATCCACACATGGATACTATATATATACTACTCCACTATATTGACTTGCAATTTCAGAAAGATGATGTTGTAACATGACGACAACAACAACATACCCAGTGTAATCTGGAGAGGCCGGTAGAATTTACGTAGACCGATCACTGCCTCTAAGGTAGAGACGTTGCATCCAATAGACCCTGATCAGCTCGATATTGTAACATGACAAATGACAAAAATAATGACCAGGGAAAAAAGCGAACAGGCTAAAATCAAAGAACCAAACAAATGAAAAGTCTAAAAACATAGTCTATCAATAAAAAAGATAACTGCAATATCACACATATCTCAAACTCTTGAGATTTTCATAAGTCACAAATAAGGGCAACACATCATCCTTCAAAACCATAATTTGTCCAAGTCTTAAAATCTCCAAAAACAAACAAACAAACAACATGAAACTAAACCACCATAATATTCAGTCAGAGCAACCCAATGCTGCTTTGATTTTTAAAACTTTGGAGCTCAAAAGGACATGAACAGAAGCCACTGCATCCATATGTTTCTGCTGATTCATTGGATAATTAACGCCAGAAATCAATATTTGAAAAGCCACTGTCAAAATTGAACCATCTTGTGCATTTCCAGTATTTTTCCTATTCGATGCAAGTTGACCATCGGGACTTATGGTGATATCTGAGGCAGTGATAAATCCAGAAATTTTGTTAAGGATGTTCAAGATTAGTATTTATGTATTGAAAGTAATTTTCGACGAGGGATGTTCTACTAACCGGAGGGCAAAATGGAAACTTTTGTGGCATCACCTCCATGGATAACTGAAGTGACTGTTGGTAAATCTATAGGTGCATATATTATAAATGCTCCCATTTCATCAATGTTGGACTCTTGAATCATTAACATGTTGCTCTCTGTTGGCACATAGGGCTGCATATATACATTACAATAATTTCAGAAATATAAGTGTAAGCACTAAAATGAATAAAAATAACGGAAAATTTCTGTCGCTAAACAGTAAAAATCTGGATGCTTATCGCATCTAACAATTACGAACTATTTAGCAACAGATCAACAATGATTATTGTTAGTGAATATATATAACAAAGAGTTGTTTAATTTCTATACACTTTAGTGTTCGAGAAAATTCACATATTTGGATCGCTTAAATGATAGTTACAGATAGTTATTGGATCACCTTTAAAAAAAAAAATGAAATTATTAATCTAGAAAATAAAACAAATTATAACCACCTATAATAGGCAAAAGTACATGATCATGCAAAAAAAGATTTTCAAATTGTCAGTATATATAAGTTAAACGCAATAATGATAAAAGAAGAATACAATCATAAGTCATTTTATTTGATTCTTGAAAAATATCATTATTACTTGATAGTTTAAGCAGAAAATAGCAAACTATAAATAAATAAATAAATAAATAAATCTGACAAGTACCTGAATGATTGTAATACTATTTCCTGGAAAAGCTCCTGTTGGTACTCGAGTTAATTTAGTCACATTATTCCCACTGGTCAAAAGATCCCACTGAAAAAAAAGAAGCAAAATCAAACTATAGACAAATTCATAATTTAATCGTTAAAAAGTAGTTCATGAGATGAGAATTGTTTAAGACGATATAACCAGAAAAAAATGGAAAAAAGAAGGTAATTATGTACATTTAATGCCAAGAGCCAAACCTGTAGATAACATAACATAGAATCCTAATAAAGTTGAATTCAGTACTTTAACTTAATAATTTCGAAAAAATTTCACATTGAACTCAATTCTAGTTCTACAATTATGAATTCAGATTCTCATATTGGTTCATTTTTTTGTGAGTTTCACAAGAAAAATCTAAACGACCTATAAGGATACTTTGAGGGGTCGTTTGGTTAAGAAACAAGTTATACAAACTTTTTATCATACGTTTGTTTCATTGTATTAAAAATTGAATATACATACGGTCAAAGCTCTCTATAACAAAAACATTTCATTATAACATCCATGTTATATTATTGTCTTCCTTAACAACATTTTACTATAAAAACTAAACACCAGAAAAATATCTGAACAAACAACGTTGTTATAAAGAGGTTTCACAGATGATAATGCAAAAATTTATTTTTTTATCAGACGTTTGGTTCATTGCATTAAAAAATGAATATACATACAGTTAGACCTCTCTATAACAAGAACATTTCATTATAACATTCAAATTATATTATCGTCTTCTCTATAACAACATATCACTGCAACAACTAAAAGAACATCTGAACAAACAACGTTGTTATAAAGAGGTTCGATACATACCTTATGCCTTGTCTTGTCATCTATGAAGAAATCAAAAATAGTTTGGAATGAAAGAGGAAGACATAGAGAAGTAGCAGCAGTAACAACCCATCCTTTTGGTGACTGAGTAATTTCTTCATTTGTTCGAATGGAAGCCCTATCTCCACTATTCAATTTTGATAAAGTTGGGAAATCCAGTCTGTCTGTCATACTTAGAATTTCAAAAAATCTCTTCACCATCCTTTGTGATGTTTGCATCACATTTTTCACCCCTTCAGGATCAGTGACCACTGGAAAAAAAAGAATAATAAATACTATTACAACGATGTACAATATATAACATATTCAGTGTAATCTCACCAGTGGGGTTTCGGGAGGGTGGCGTGTGCGCTATCTTATTCCTACCTTGACCCTCCACTCAAGTATGTAAAACAAATACAGTAGTGAAGTAATCATACTAAAAACAATGCAGAAGAGATCATTGAACCGTGACAGCAATAAATGATATGATAATCGGAGCCAAGGAGACAACAAGTAATTCTAAAATCAAAGAATAAGATAGTTGGCGGGTAATACTAACAATACTGATAAGGAAACAAGATGATGACAACAGCAATGACAACATACCGAGTGTATTCCAACAAAGTGGGGTCTAGGGAGGGTTAAGTGTACGCAGGCCATACCACTACCTCATATGAAGTAGAGAAGTTGTTTCCCATAGGCCCCCGGCTCAGGACGATAAGTAAACAAGATAAGGAACATAAAACCGAACCTTAGTAGAATAATAATAATAACAATACTGATAAGGAAACAAGACAAGGGGCATAAAGTCAAACCTTAGTAGAAGGAGAATAATAATAACATTACTCATAAGGCAACAACACAAGGGACATAAAACCGAACCTTAGTAGAAGGAGAATAATAACAATACTGATAAGGAAAAAAGACAAGGGACATAAAACCGAACCTTAGTAGAAGATATACTCCAAAGGATCCATGCGGGAGATGAGATAAGTAGTATAGGATGAGAGATAGTGCTTCAACTTCTGTGCTATCCAAGTTAGGGCACAACACCAACTTTCAAGAAGAGTATATCTGGCCTCATATGCGGTGAACTTCTTGCTAAGATAATAAATAGCCTGCTCTTTTTTGCCTGTGACATCATGTTGACCCAGGACACAACCGAAAGAATTGTCCATGACTGATAAATATAAGATCAAAGGCCTACCAGGCTCCGAGGGTACCAACACGGGCGGATTTGACAAATATCTTTTGATTCGATCGAACGCTTCCTGACATTCTTCAGTCCATTTTACCGCAGCACTCTTTTTCAGCAACTTGAATATGGGCTCACAAGTGGTTGTGAGTTGAGCAATAAACCTGCTAATGTAGTTCAGTCTACCAAGCAAACTCATCACCTCCGTTCTATTCTTGGGCGGGGGTAAATCCTGAATGGCTTTGATCTTTGAGGGATCCAATTCAATTCCCCGACGGCTGACTACAAACCCTAACAACTTTCCAGATGGAACACCAAATACATATTTGGCCGGGTTTAGTTTGAGATTATACCTGCGAAGCCTCTCAAAGAACTTTCTTAAATATTTAACATGGTCAACCTGACTTTTTGACTTAATAATCACATCATCCACGTAGACCTCAATCTTCTTATGCATCATGTCATAAAACATAGTGGTCATGGCTCTCATGTATGTTGCTCCAACATTCTTCAAACCGAACGGCATTACTCGATAACAATAAGTTCCCCATGGTGTGATAAAAGACGTCTTCTCCGCGTCTTCATCATCCATAATGATCTGGTGATATCCGGCATAGCAATCCACAAAAGAGGCAACCTCGTGTTTAGCACAGTTGTCTAACAAAATGTGGATGTTGGGCAGCGGAAAATCATCTTTCGGACTTGCTCTGTTCAAATTGCGGTAATCAACACACACTCGAATTTTGCCATCTTTCCTTGGTACGAGAATAACATTGGATAACCACATGGGATAACGAGACACTCGAATTACTTTGGCTTCCAGTTGTTTCATGATTTCCTCTTTGATTTTAATACTCACATCGGTTTTAAACTTCCTCAACTTCTGTTTGACAGGGGGGAACGCGAGATCAATTGGCAACTTGTGAACCACTAATTCAGTGCTTAAACCGGGCATATCATCATAAGACCATGCAAAAACGTCCTTATAATCAATCAATGCTTGAATCATTCCCTCTTTTAGCTGTGGCAAAGCATGTACACTGATTTTAGTTTCCCTAACATCTTCTTGATCCCCTAGATTTATTTACTCAGTTTCATTCAAATTAGGATTTGGTTTGTCTTCAAACTGTTCCAACTCTTTGCTTATTTCTTCTAGTTCTTGTTCTTCATCATATTCCCCATCCTGCTTCATTACATCTTGATTAGTTTGGATTTTAAAATCAGGCTGAAAATTCTGCATGCATGTCATGTCATTAGAATCAGCATAAAGAGAACTGTGTAAGAAAAGAAAAACAAAATACATTAGACACAAAACAAAAGGGACATTGCATTTCATTAAATAAAAGATAGAAGGGTTTAAACACAGACGCCAACATAACATAAACAAACTAAAGTCCGAATTACAACCCTGAAATAACTCGGATAAACAAAAAGAGAAATAAAATAGACTACCAAAACTCCCTCCTGACGGGGAGAGGAGTGCTTCCCAATTATTGAGCTAGACAGCTGGACCTATGAATTGCACGTCTGCCATACTGGTACCTTCTCCTGCTTCGACCATATCTACTTCGATAAAAAGGTTTTGGAAGTCATCAACCAATTCAACTTCAGATTCCACATGCTCCGCGACATCGCTCTTAACAAATGATTCACTGAGTAGTGGCATTGGGCGAGGGAGTGACCATATTTCCTTTTTCCTTCCCTTGGCTTTCTTCAGATCTTCAGCTGTAGGCTCAAATCCCAGACCAAACATGCCCAGGTTCTCACTCGGACATATGGGGTGAACTATACCGTGCAGAGATGCTCCCAAACCTTTTCCTGGCTCAAATCCGTATTTCCAAAGTTCACTCACCATCATGATAGAAGCAGAAGACAATTGCGGTCCCGGTATAGCTTGCCACTCAGGGATACGACTCACTGGCACTGTATCAAAAATTTGATAGACGAATGTCTCCTCTATGTTATTTGCTTCAGTAAAGGACAAGGGAGAATCTTCATAGGCTGATAAATCTCCTTCACCATGAATAACTACTTCTTGCCTGTCATGCTCAAACTTAATCATTTGGTGCAGCGTAGATGCAACCGCCTTGGCCTTGTGGATCCAGGGCCTTCCCAACAACAGATTGTAAGAGGATTCTACGTTCAATACCTGAAACTCTATGGCAAACTCAACAGGCCCTATGGTCAACATTAGTTCTATTTCGCTAATGGAATTTGATTTTGCACCATCGAAAGCCCTAACACATACATTGTTGGGCTTGATCCTATCAGCACCAACATTCAATTTTGCAAAGTAGAAATAGGGCAAATATTTGCACCTGAACCCCCATCAATCATAACATGAGTGACGTAGAAATCCTTACACTTCACTGTAATGTGAAGACCCCGATTATGCCCTGTACCTTCAACAGGCAATTCATCATCAGAAAAGCTGATCCGATTGACCTCAAAGATTTTTCCCACCATTTTCTCAACCTGGTTGATTGTAATCTCCCTTGGAACATATGTTTCATTCAATACCTTCAGCAAAACATCACGATGCTCCTTGGAGTGCAACAGCAAAGATAAAAGGGAAATTTGAGCAGGGGTTTTCTTCAGCTGGTCTAATACTGAATACTCTGGCAATTTCATCTTTTTCAAAAAATCTTCGGCTTCCTCCTCAGTGATAGGCTTTTTGATAGACGACGGTCCACTTACCGTTGGCTTAGACTTTCTTAAGCTTTCAGGCACGAAGCATCTTTCTGACCTGGTCAAACCTCCTACCTCATCTACATCTTTCACAACTTCTTTCCCGTGATAGTTCATCACAGTCCGCCCATAATTCCAGGGAATCCTTTTCGTATCAACTATCGAAGGTTGGGTCACCGGTTTGAGATCAATAGGCGCTGCCAGTGCTCCTTTCACCGTCAAGATAGGATGACTCAAAGCTCCCACCACTATCAACTTAGGTTTATCCTGACTCGAATCACCATACCTTCTGGCGCCTTGTACTGTGATCAGGGGCTTCTTTGTGCTTTCTTGGGATTTATCCTCCCTCATTCCTTCCTGGCTCAATGACATTGCTTTCAAAGACTCCGCTACATTCACTGATTTCTCCTCAGTGGTGTGTATCTTGACAATAGGCTTATAACCCCTCGAAGACTCTTTCCCATCATATATCAATTCTAACATATTGGCTTCAGCATGGGTTGGCAGCGGATTCTGGTTAATGTTTGGACCCTCCGGGGCTTGGACCAACATCTGATTTGTGTCAATTAAATCTTGGAAAGCTCTCTTTAAATGCCAACATTTCTCAATATCATGGCCTGGCATATCAGAACAGTACGCACACCTTAAAGAATAATCGAGATTCCTTGGTGGTGGATTTGAAAGCCTTCTTTGAATTGGGCTTAAAACCTTCAACTTCCTCAACCTATCAAACAAGCTAGCATATGACTCCCCAAGAGGTGTGAATTGATTTTTGACCGTTTTCTCCTGCTTATACTCGGGCCTAGGCTGAAAACTAGGTCTGGAGGGGTTTTGGTAATTTGGTGGAGCGAATGGGCGATTTTGTGAAGTTTGCGCGCGCCACTGCGGGTAAGAAGGGGTTTGGGCTTATGGCTGCTCACTATATACTGGGTAAGGGGGTGGTGGAATGGAATATAAAGGGTTTTGTGGAGGGTAGTAATGGTGGGGAGGAATATATGGAGCTTGGGCGTAGACTTGGGCTTGGGATTGGGGATAGGGGCGAGGTGATCTTTTAGGATAAGAATGGGTTCCGGCTACGACAGTCGCAACGTCCTCTTTCTTCTTTTTGCCTCCAAATGCGCCAGATCCACCTTGAATCGTTTGTGTGGTAGCTTTTAATGCAGCAAAACTCACTATTCGACCGGTCTTAATCCCGTCCTCTATCATCTCCCCCATTTTGAGGACTTCCATAAAAGACTTTCCCATTGCCGAAAGTAAATGTTGAAAATAGGTCTCATCCTGCGCCTGAATGAAAACTTCTACCAACTTAATTTCTTTCATTGGAGGCTTTACCCTAGCGGCCTGTTCACGCCACCTTATCGCGTATTCCCTAAAACCTTCAATGCTCTTTTTCTTCATGTTGACCAAAGATTTTTCGTCCGGAATCAAGTCGATGTTGTACTGAAAATGTTGAACAAATTCAAAAGCCAAATCATCCCAACTGTTCCATTTATCGATATCCCGATCGATGAACCATTCTGAAGCCAGATCTGAAAGACTCTCACCAAAGAAGGCCATGAGTAGTTCTTTCTTTCCTCCTGCAGCCCTCAACTGGTTGCAATAACGTCTCAAGTGTGCAACAGGATCACCGTGCCCTGCGTACTTCTCGAACTTAGGCATCTTAAAACCGGGGGGCAGGTTGATGTCTGGGAACATGCACAGGTCTTTATAGGAAACACTTCTATAATCTCCGATTCCTTGCAAATTCCTCATAGCTTGCTCTAAACTCTTCAGTTTCCGGGCTATGACATCCTGTTCCTCCGTTGCGACAGGTTTCTCCGTATCAAATGGAAATGCAGGCGGCTGAGTGTACCCATACGATTCATTCAATTGCAGAGTAGGCTCCGTAGCATAATATTGACCATCTGAAACCTTCAATGCTGGCTCACTGGAAGACCGAGGAAGCCTCATTATGGGACGCACAGCATATATGGGAGTTTCATGTGGTGGCGGGGCCACGAATACCGGTGTGATCGGTGGCGCTGGCTAAGCAGCTGGTCTTGATTGGGGAGCTGCCAAGGGCACACCAGAATTGCCAGGATAATAATGTCGCGGAGTGAATCCTGGCGCGTGCTCAGGTGAATCAGTAGGAGCAGAGAATTATGCCTGAGAGAGCGGTGGGCAATTAGAGATATTCCCAAGACCTTCAGGGAGCGGAGGAGGAGGCATTCCGCTGCCCATGCCTGGTGCAAATCTATCAATTGTTGCCTGAGCCTTACTACCTCATCATTGTGTTCTGAACTTTCTTCCCTGTGATCCTGATCCGGGTCAATAAGCGAATTTTCAATCTCCCTGCTAGCCATTGCGAGCTTTGCTTTGGATCTAGTGAAGTATGGGTGACTAGCCAGAGTGCTGCAAACCTACCACTGTTATCTGAAAGAACATGCTCATCAAAGACGACATCCATTAGGATTAGGGTATACCAAAAGCATGGGAATCACATTGGTAAAATTGCCCTAAGTTCATGTTCATTTCTACCAGCTTTTGAGGGTAGCGAGGTCATTTCAACATCATCCCGATTTTTATTTACACACTTTTTTTTTATCTACACCTATTACTATTTTTTTTTTATCAATATCTATTCTTTTCCTCACGTTATCTACCTTTATTTTATCATTCTTTATGGCTTTTGATTTCCTTAAAAGAGGAAAAATAATGAAAAACAACGAAACAAAATGATTAGATCGAACCCAAAAGTAGTTTGCCTACGTATCATGTTGTGCATGAATCAGATCTTGCGTAGTTCGGGCATTTTATGCATAAACATTACACAATTGAAGGGTTTTTTTTTTCACGAAACACGAAAACAAGTAAAAAAAAGAAAGACGTAACATCCTAACATTTCGATGAAAGACAGCAAAACATACAATGAATCTAGGACCACTTTAAAACTAAACAACAAATTCAAAATAACACTTTAAACCCCTAACGACATGCGTGCGATAAAGACCCAAATATCAAAAACAACTTGACTCTGACTTAACACAGATACCAACCTACAATGACAGACACATAAAAGACTCAAAACTACATAAAGATAAGACATGCTCTTTCAAACTGTTGCTCTGTGTGATGTCCCCGGCTGAGATGAACCCATCTGTGAAGTCCCCACTTTTCCACTTAGACTTTGCAACATGTCCTGCAACGACGTTTTGATACCCGGAAACAAATTTCTTGCCCGTATCCCCGCCTCTTGGAGAGTACACCCGCAAAGGTTTCTCTGACACCCATCTACAGTTGTGATCAAACGCGACAACTGAACTCTCAAAAACTCCACCTTGGCACCCGGATCTTCCTGCTCATCATCTTCTACCATGGTTGCTTCCCGCATTCGCCCTCTAAGTTGGGCTGGTAAGGGTCTACTAATGCCACGGGGCAGAGATTGTAGCCAGATTTCATAGTTTTGAGTGCATCCTGGATTTTCCTCGAAAGTATCAACACCTAACTTTATCGCGTTATTCCAGAATTGCTTATATTTGCTTTCCCCCACGGCTTGGTCTCTAAAGTACTCTACATCCTTTAAAAGGTCCATTATTGGGGGGACGTCTTGCATCCTACCCAACTGACGCATCACCCTTCTTGGACTGTAAGGCCTAGTGCAGTTAAGTCCTATCAAAACTAGAAAAAGTTGCATTTGAGATCCAATCAAGATTTTCTTAGGACAAAACCACATATAGCACCAAAGAATGTTGTTTGGAGTTCTTGATTCGAGAAATTCGATCCAAGAATTGACTCCAATAGGAAAAGAAAATTTGTCAAAACGCATTCTTTCTTGCATGGCTTGCACTCGATCATTCAGACAACGGTCGATCACATCTGCTCTAATCAAAGAAGGCGTATGCAAGTGCTCCATCATCCACAGCTGCAATATCAGATTACTCCCCTCAAAAAATCATACCCCTCCTTTTACTTCAGTTAAAGCCTTATATATTTCTGTTAAGATCATTGGTACAATGGTGACCTCATCTTTTTTCTTGAATAAAGCTATCACCACTGATTGTAGACGAGTATTGATACACCTCTCATCTAACGGGAACACTAAGATACCCAATAAAGCCAGACAGAAAACCTCAAGACGACGTTGTTCCCAGATTTTTTTGGTAGTACAGAATTCATCCCAAAAGCAGTCGAAACCCTCTAAAGACCCAAATCTAGCAAACAAATAGTCCAAAGAAATCCAAGATTGTTTGAGACATCCCAGATGCTTGTTATCTTTTAATCCACAGAGTCGAAGGAATTTCTTTCGAGTATGATTGCGGGCAAAAATCATCTGCTGGCCCATGTAAGTCAACCGAAACAAACAAGATATTTCTGCCAGGGTAGGAGTCAATTCACATCTTCCGAACCTAAACACCAAATTATTTGGATCCCAGAAAGTCAACGCAGCTTCTATTAAATCCGGACGAGGCGTGAGATCCATGAGTGTTACAAGATTGCCTAACACTTTCCTTACTTCGTGCTTTTCGGAGTAATTGAACGTGCCCCACCACTTGATCAACTTTTTGGGTACCTTGACAACCATAAGGACTCCAGACTTTATGGACAGCTCCATCCTGTAGTAGCAGATAAGAAATTGTCTCAAAATTTGATAAGAGCAAAGGGTTCTCAACCAATGGGAATTTGATGCGGACATACGTCGATGGGACAGACCGCTTCATGACTCCAAATCGCCGAACCGTAATGCTGAATAAAATCAGCCTACTTGGCTAACAACTTCTAGGTTACGGAGTAAAAGACCTAGCCTAAGACTAAAACGAAGACCAAAATAAAGGTTACCGGACCCGCCGAGGGTTGCCTACGTATCCCGCCCCGAGGGACGGAAATCAGGTATGCGTAGTTTGTCCAGATTGGACAACTAACGATTAACTAATAAATTGAACCTAACTTAAGAGACAAAACCAAAAACAAACGAATAAAATTTTTTTGGATTTTTCAATTAGACACTTTAACTAAGACTGACACCATCCATTATGGAAAAAAAATGTTTTTTGGTATTTTTGCTTTTGACAAATACGTAGAAAAAACTTTT
The DNA here is from genome assembly GCA_030864215.1 of Capsicum pubescens. Taxonomy (NCBI): domain Eukaryota; kingdom Viridiplantae; phylum Streptophyta; class Magnoliopsida; order Solanales; family Solanaceae; genus Capsicum; species Capsicum pubescens. The sequence goes on from CM061549.1 coordinate 60,101,347, forward strand.
TTTTTTTTGAATTTACGGTACTTTGAGAAGACAAATGCAAAAATGTAAAAAAAAAAAATTGAGTTTTTGGATCGTGAAGAACAAAAGTCATAAAGAAGTCTAAAATAAACTACGACATTCCTTTTGATTTATTCTTTTCGACTCGCTTTCTATATTTTCTTCTTCTATTTTTTTCTTTTTTTTTTTAAATCAGTCCGTCAAATGACCACGTTACCCTCAAATATGCAACAGTTAGCACGTAAGGATGCTTTAAAGGTGATTCTCCTACAAAGGACCGTGTAGGCCCCGCTAGGTCTCAAAATGATGCACATAAGAATGACCTAAAGGCTGACCTACGTTGTGGTTTACTAACAAGGCCGTTCGGGGGAGCATATGGTCGATAGTAGCTGCTTTGCTTTCCACCTACTCCATACATCCAACGGCTCCCCCCCTAAAATAAAGGTGACTCAACTAGAGTTCGTGCGCACGACGTGCGCTCCGAGACTTGTTGCAGAAAGAAGGCCGGGGGGATGGACTCATGATGACAGATATAAAGCGGTAACACATAGGATAAATATTATAAACAAAGAGCACGAAAACGCACAAAAGTGAAAACAATAACAAAACAATAATCACAAACAATGCTTATACACTCGTAATGCCAAACAAAGCCGATACGACTCGAAAATAAGCTCGAATTCTAACGTCCCCAGCAAAGTCGCCAGAGCTGTTACACCCTTTTTTTTTTTACTACCAAAAAGATTATATTTAAGGATCGAAAGGGTTTTATTATTAAAAGTGACAAAAGATCGAAAATTTATTTCGAAAAAGGGTTATTTACGTTTAAACTCAGAGTCGCCACTTGGCATAGATCGGGTGTGCCAAGTCACCTTTGGAAATCCCTTTTCAAAATATTTTGACTCTTAAAACTGGTTTGCGAACAGAGATTCCAGCTAAGGAATTCTGTTGACCGAGGGGAAGGTGTTAGGCACCCCTCGATCCCGTGGTTTGACCACGGTCGCTTGATGGAGAGTATCGACTAGTTAGACATTACGAATGTACAAACCACATAAACAAACATAGAATAATCAATCAAAACACACAAAGACAAGATAGTCCAAAATTTAGTATTCAGTCCAATTATACAATCCCGAAATAGAAAAATGCAAAAATGTAAACCTACGCTAACCTATATTAATCCTAAACTATGCTCCAAAGCTTTACCCGATGCCTCGGGCCTTGATCGCGAGTGTCCCCCGAGTACAAGATACCTCGGGGCATTCCCCGGATAAAATAATACAAGTGCTTCGGGGCATTCCCCGGTCAAATGGTACAATTGAGTCAAGCACGATAAATCAGAAAATATTCAACACATATACATTCAAACATTCATCAAAACACCATTCCTAAACTTTTGCCTACCCGAACTACCGTTTGCCTACCAATTTCAACCCGTCATGATACTATGGTGTTTGACAACATCAATACTTGTTCCGAATTAGCAATTATCAATGAATCAAAATGCTAATATATTCACTTTTTCTTTTTGATTTCCATCCCTTCTAACTTCATTTTTAATCAATAACACCATCAAAGCTACTCAAATTCATTCTACATACCGGCGAAAACACACCGTGAAGCACGAAATCATGACATCATACGTCAACAAAACTCACCAACTACGATCACATCACGCATAATCGCAACAATTAAACACATTTTTGAGACAATAACAAGAATATAGAGTTGAGGGATGGACCTTAAACCGCTTTTTGACCCATATTATTCGACGAGATAAAGAAAACCCGCCTCCGATAACCTCGACTTAAACTCCAACGACAAATCTGTCCAGCTCGGTACTTGAGAAATTGAAACCCGAAATTCGATTCAAATAACCAATTCGTAAAGCAACTGAAAATATTCAATATACGCCCGAGATCGATCCTAAACAGCAAAACTGACCCGAACAGATCAAAATCCAACCCAAACACACCAAAACATAGCCTGCACGAATCGAAATCTATCCCAAAACAGTCAAAAATCTGAACCTAAACCCGCCGAAACCAACCCGTTCAAGCAGATTTTAGACAGATTTCGTTGGAAAGGAAAATAATGGGAACACTCACGGTACCGAAGCTCCGGCGAGCTTAGCGGCAGGACGACGGACGAGGAAGCTAAAGTTGAGGGAGAGGGCGTGCTAGCTGGTTTCTCGGGTGGAAGGCTGCGAGTTCGCTGGTCGGATCTCGCCGGAGACAGTGAGACGGGGCTGGTCGGCGTCGCGATGGCGTTGGTCGGAGCGGGGGCTAGGAGAGGAGCTGGAGAAGGTGGTAGCCGGAGCTCCGGTCGGCAGTGGTGAGGGTGAAAGGAGAGGAGTTAGAGGGAGATCCGATTTTTTCTTTTAGATTCAACAATGGCTTCCCTTTTTGTGTTCCTTCCCCTCTGTCCTCAGTGAAGAAGAAGATCCCCCCCCCTTTTTTCTCTATTTCCCTATATATAGAAGACCCCCTCTTTTTGGTTTTTCTTCTCTTTCTTTGTGTCCAAGAAATGTGGGGGGGAGGGGTGGTTACGTGGGGGTAGGGGTAGGAGGGGTAGGGGTTAGGATGTGTTGTCAATTTTTAGTTGGGTGGGTTGTTAGTTTGTTAGGGAGTTTTATTATTTACTTTTTTTTTGTATTTTGTGGAGGGATAATTACACGGGGTAGGGCACGTGGTAAGACAACATAAAATGAGTAAAGTGAATAAAAATGGAACTTTAAGAGGACGAAATCACGTGTCTACATCATGCCCCCTTTGGATGTAAACACATGGTGTTTTCAGACAAAGAAGTAGACAACGAGACAGAATTTTGTCCCGACCATTATTCAGAAGAAAGAAACAGGAGAACGAAGGACTACCGGGTCTTGAATTAGGATATCCTACCTACCCAAATTATGAGGGGATCAAGTGACAAGTATCTCAAAGGATTGGAAGAGGTGGTCTATACCGAGTTGGAAAGTCGAGTGAGGTTCCGTCGAGGTTCCGGTCCGCGGCTCTGTTATTACATCAAAAATGAAAATTACAAGTTAAAACATAAATGAAATTACAAAAATCCTATCTATACAGCTTCTGTTGCTTGACTTTTCGTTTCTTCACCCTATTCTCCAGGCGGGCTCCTGACTTGCTATTTCATCACCCTGTTCTTCAGGCGGGCTCCTGACTTGCTATTTCATCACCTTGTTCTTCAGGCGGGCTCCTGACATGTTATTTCATCACCCTGTTCTTCAGGCGGGCTCCTGAAACCCAACATTAAAACTAGAACAAAAATTATCCCAAACAAAAATATAGTAAAATAGTATTTCACTTTGAAAGTGTTGTCCAATTTTCCAGGAGGGTCCTGAACATAAAATAAAATCCCATTTTTCAGGAGGGTCCTGAACATAAAATAAAATCCCATTTTCCAGGAGGGTCCTGAACAGAAAATAAAGTCCCATTTTTCAGGAGGGTCCTGAACATAAAGTAAAATCCCATTTTTCAGGAGGGTCCTGAACAGAAAGTAAAATCCCATTTTTCAGGAGGGTCCTGAACAGAAAATAAAGTCCCATTTTTCAGGAGGGTCCTGAACTGAAGTAAAATCCCATTTTTCAGGAGGGTCCTGAACTGAAAGTAAATTCCCATTTTTCAGGAGGGTCCTGGACATAAAGTAAAATCCCATTTTTCAGGAGGGTCCTGAACAGAAAGTAAAATCCCATTTTTCAGGAGGGTCCTGAACATAAAGTAAATTCCCATTTTTCAGGAGGGTCCTGAACTGAAAGTAAAATCCCATTTTTCAGGATGATCCTGAACTGAAAGTAAATTCCCATTTTTCAGGAGGGTCCTGGACATAAAGTAAAATCCCATTTTTCAGGAGGGTCCTGAACAGAAAGTAAATTCCCATTTTTCAGGAGGGTCCTGAACATAAAGTAAATTCTCATTTTTCAGGAGGGTCCTGAACTGAAAGTAAAATCCCATTTTTCAGGAGGGTCCTGAACTGAAAGTAAATTCCCATTTTTCAGGAGGGTCCTGGACATAAAGTAAAATCCCATTTTTCAGGAGGGTCCTGAACAGAAAGTAAAATCTCATTTTTCAGGAGGGTCCTGAACATAAAGTAAAATCCCATTTTTCAGGAGGGTCCTAAACATAAAGTAAAGTCCCATTTTTCAGGAGGGTCCTGAACTGAAAGTAAAATCCCATTTTTCAGGAGGGTCCTGAACTGAAAGTAAAATCCCATTTTTCAGGAGGGTCCTGAACTGAAAGTAAATTCCCATTTTTCAGGAGGGTCCTGGACATAAAGTAAAATCCCATTTTTCAGGAGGGTCCTGAACTGAAAGTAAAATCCCATTTTTCAGGAGGGTCCTGAACAGAAAATAAAGTCCCATTTTTCAGGAGGGTCCTGAACATAAAGTAAAATCCCATTTTTCAGGAGGGTCCTGAACAGAAAATAAAATCCCATTTTTCAGGAGGGTCCTGAACTGAAAGTAAATTCCCAATGGTAGCTGAATCAAGTGAAACGAATTTGCCCCTGTTTCAATCAAAGAAAAATTGGTCAGTTAAAAACTTAGTGGTGGCTTGCAGCTCTTGGCTTCTCAGGTATCTGCCCCAGTACTCGTTCTTTTCATCTTTCTTCCAAATCGCTGACACTTGTCCTGTCTTGCCGCATCATTGACCCGGATCCATATTGAGGAAAATGATTTCCGACCCGAACAATGGGCTTCTATTTTACCATGCCTTTGAGGTGCACTCTTTTCCCAAATCTGAATGATTCCACGAATCTAATAGCCTGTCGTTTGATAGACTTCTTTTTCTTCATGTTGAATTACGATCATATTTCTTTCCTGTGCTGTTCTTTGGCTTTTCCTCATATAATTGGAAAGACCGGTAGTAAATTTTGAAATCCTTTCTCGCTTGTTTTGACACAAACTTGACTTAAAAAATGTAAAGAAATGATGGTGACTCTTGTTTTGATAAATAACATAAGAAAAGACAAAAACATGAATATGTAAATGAAAGAAAAGGGCAATGTCCCATATTCAAAAAGAAAACTTATCTGAATACGACAACCAACTCCAATGAGTATGACATGCATGTTGGATTGAGTTGCCTGATCTTCCTATCCAAACTCCCCATTTGTTGTTGAGTTCGTGCCTTTTTCCACTGAGCCGTTTCTTCAAATCCATTGGACTCATACATCACATTCGACTGACGACATCTAAAAAAACTTTCGCCAACAAATCTCTTTCTTTTCACTTTTTGCCTTTCTCTTAAACTCTCCATCGCCCTACGGTGCCCATGAGGATTTTCACCAATAAGACTCTCATTTTTGTATTTCTCTCAACCCACCATAGCCTTATGGTGCCTGCGAAGGTTTTCACCAATAAGACTCTCTCATTTTCATTTTCTCACAACTCACCATCGCCTTATGGTGCCTGCAAAGGTTTTCACCAATAAGACTCTCATTTTTGTATTTCTTTCCTGATTTCTTATGCTGAGGGAGACAGGCAGTACTTCGCAATGTATCGTCATATTCATTGCATGCTTAGCCTTAACACTATCAAAAATTGATCTGAAGGACTTTCTTTGGTTGTAACTTGGCTTTTGGTTAAGGTTAGAAAAAATGGTAAGGGGCTCAAACGATACTTGAAGTGGGGGTGGGACTTACAACTTTTGGAATCGACTCAAACAACATGTTAACTCATGCCCCAGTTTTTGTTGACTGGGTGAATCTTAAATCTTTATTTGGGTTGGACCGAGCCCGAAATAGGGCAGCCTACGTATCTCACTCCCGAGAGAGGAGAATCAAGTCGCACGTAGTTCCATCTGCTTGTCCTTTGGTTTGCTTTGATTTTTTTTATTTTTTTTTTGAACTCTTTCTTTTATTCTTAATTTCTTGACATTTATCTTTGACTCTATTTTGATTCCAAAAGAGGGATATGAAAGAAAAAAAATAAACGAGGCTCAAACGGGTAAACAAAGGATGACATAATGTTTGGATAGAAGAATAAAATGCCTTCATCATATCAATCTTCAAAAATGCAAGTACTAAACATGCAATAAACTCAACAATGGATCAAATATCATACATAGTATCTTTTGACTGCGTTAGAATTGATAGTCATTTCTGCCATTTTGCCTTCAATATCTGTCAAATATAAGGCTCCATTGGGTAACACTTTCTTTACAACGAAGGGACCTTGCCAGTTAGGGGAGAACTTGCCTTTCGCTTCAACCTGGTGAGGAAGGATACGTCTTAATACCAACTGACCAACTTCAAAATTTCTGGGACGGACCTTTTTGTTATACGCACGAGCCATCCTGCTCTGATACAACTGGCCATGACACACGGACGTTAGCCTTTTTTCTTCGATCAAACTCAAATGTTCCAGTCGGGTTTTTACCCATTCGTCATTATCAATCTCTGCTTCTACAATGACTCGAAGAGAGGGAATTTCAACTTCTGCAGGGATGACTGCTTCTGTCCCATACACTAATAAATATGGAGTTGCCCCTGTTGAAGTGCGAACAGTGGTGCGATAACCTAGCAATGCAAACGGCAACTTTTCATGCCACTGTCTAGAACCTTGTACCATTTTTCGCAGTATCTTTTTTATATTTTTATTGGCGGCTTCTACAACACCATTGGCCTTTGGGCGATATGGAGTAGAATTTCGATGTGCGATCTTAAACTGTTGACACACTTCTTGCATCAAATGACTATTGAGATTGGCAGCATTATCTGTAATAATCATCTTAGGAATTCCAAATCTACAAATGATATTGGCATGAACAAAATCTACCATAGCTTTCTTTGTTACTGACTTGAAAGTTACTGCTTCCACCCACTTTGTGAAGTAGTCAATGGCTACCAAAATGAATCTATGTCCATTTGATGCCTTCGGCTCAATCGGTCCAATCACATCCATTCCCCAAGCCACGAACGGCCATGGAGCGGCCATTGCATCCAACTCAACAGGAGGAGAACGTATCAGATCACCGTGCACCTGACATTGATGACACTTTCGAACAAACTGAATAGAATCACTCTCCATAGTAAGCCAGTAATAACCTGCTCGAAGAATCTTCTTTGACAAGATGTGACCGTTCATATGCGACCCGCATACTCCAGAGTGTATTTCAACCATGATTGTCGAGGCTTCTTTTGCATCTACACACCTTAAAAGTCCCAGATCTGGGGTCCTCTTATACAAGATTCCCCCACTTAAGAAAAATCCACTAGCCAAACGCCTAATAGTCCTCTTTTGATCGTTGGTGGCATATGTTGGGTATTCTCCTGACTGAATGTACCGCTTGATATCCAAAAACCAAGGTTCTCCATCGAGCTCTTCTTCAACCGCATTACAGTAAGCATGTTGATCACGACTCTGTATATGCACTGGATCGATATAGGCTTTGTCAGGATGATGGAGCATTGAAGACAGAGTGGCTAAAGCATCAGCAATTTCATTACGAATCCTTGGAATATGCCTAAATTTTACTAATACAAACCGTTGACATAGCTCCTGCAAGCACTGTAAATACGGGATGAGCTTCAAATCTCGCGTCTCCCAATCGCCTTGAATTTTATGGACGAGCAAATTCGAATCTCCCATCACCAATAATTCTTGGACTCCCATATCAACAGCTAACCTCAAACCAAGGATGCAGGTTTCATACTCTGCCATATTGTTAGTACAGTAGAATCGAAGTTGTGCTGTTACCGGGAAATATTGTCCCGATTTAGAGATAAGAACCGCACCTATTCCGACTCCTTTCATATTGACAGCTCCATCGAAGAATAACCTCCAACCTGGATCAGCATTTATAATGACTTCATCGACACACGACACTTCTTCGTCAGGAAAATATGTCTTTAATGGCTCGTACTCTTCATCGATGGGATTCTCAGCAAGATGATCTGTCAAGGCTTGGGCTTTCATGGCGGTTTGAGTCACATATACGATGTCAAACTCGGTAAGCAATATTTGCCACTTTGCCAATCGACCTGTCGGCATAGGCTTCTGAAAGATTTACTTCAAAGGATCCATGCGGGAGATGAGATAAGTAGTATAGGATGAGAGATAGTGCTTCAACTTCTGTGCTATCCAAGTTAGGGCACAACACGTCCTTTCAAGAAGAGTATACCTGGACTCATATGCGGTGAACTTCTTGCTAAGATAATAAATAGCCTGCTCCTTTTTGCCTGTGACATCATGTTGACCCAGGACACAACCGAAAGAATTGTCCATGACTGATAAATATAAGATCAAAGGCCTACCAGGCTCCGGGGGTACCAACACGGGCGGATTTGACAAATATCTTTTGATTCGATCGAACGCTTCCTGACATTCTTCAGTCCATTTTACCGCAGCACTTTTTTTCAGCAACTTGAATATGGGCTCACAAGTGGTTGTGAGTTGAGCAATAAACCTGATAATGTAGTTCAGTCTACCAAGCAAACTCATCACCTCCATTCTATTCTTGGGCGGGGGTAAATCCTGAATGGCTTTGATCTTTGAGGGATCCAATTCAATTCCCCGACGGCTGACTACAAACCCTAACAACTTTCCAGATGGAACTCCAAATACACATTTGGCCGGGTTTAGTTTGAGATTATACCTGCGAAGCTTCTCAAAGAACTTTCTTAAATCTTTAACATGGTCGACCTGACTTTTTGACTTAATAATCACATCATCCACGTAGACCTCAATCTCCTTATGCATCATGTCATGAAACATAGTGGTCATGGCTCTCATGTATGTTGCTCCAGCATTCTTCAAACCGAACGTCATTACTCGATAACAATAAGTTCCCCATGGTGTGATAAAAGACGTCTTCTCCGCGTCTTCATCATCCATAATGATCTGGTGATATCCGGCATAGCAATCCATAAAAGAGGCAACCTCGTGTTTAGCACAGTTGTCTAACAAAATGTGGATGTTGGGCAGCGGAAAATCATCTTTCGGACTTGCTCTGTTCAAATCGCGGTAATCAACACACACTCGAATTTTGCCATCTTTCTTTGGTACGGGAATAACATTGGATAACCACATGGGATAACGAGACACTCGAATTACTTTGGCTTCCAGTTGTTTCATGATTTCCTCTTTGATTTTAATACTCACATCGGTTTTAAACTTCCTCAACTTCTGTTTGACAGGGGGGAACGCGGGATCAATTGGCAACTTGTGAACCACTAATTCAGTGCTTAAACCGGGCATATCATCATAAGACCATGCAAAAACATCCTTATAATCAATAAATGCTTGAATCATTCCCTCTTTTAGCTGTGGCAAAGCATGTACACTGATTTTAGTTTCCCTAACATCTTCTTGATCCCCTAGATTTATTGACTCAGTTTCATTCAAATTAGGATTCGGTTTGTCTTCAAACTGTTCCAACTCTTTGCTTATTTCTTCTAGTGCTTGTTCTTCATCATATTCCCCATCCTGCTTCATTACATCTTGATTAGTTTGGATTTTAAAATCAGGCTGAAAATTCTGCATGCATGTCATGTCATTAGAATCAGCATAAAGAGAACTGTGTAAGAAAAGAAAAACAAAATACATTAGACACAAAACAAAAGGGACATTGCATTTCATTAAATAAAAGATAGAAGGGTTTAAACACAGACGCCAATATAACATAAACAAACTAAAGTCCGAATTACAACCCTGAAATAACTCGGATAAACAGAAAGAGAAACAAAATAGACTACCAAAACTCCCTCCTGACGGGGAGAGGAGTGACTTCCCAATTATTGAGCTGGACAGCTGGACCTATGAATTGCACGTCTGCCATACTGGTACCTTCTCCTGCTTCGACCATATCAACTTCGATAAAAAGGTTTTGGAAGTCATCAACCAATTCAACTTCAGATTCCACATGCTCCGCTACATCGCTCTTAACAAATGATTCACTGAGTAGTGGCATTGGGCGAGGGAGTGACCATATTTCCTTTTTCCTTCCCTTGGCTTTCTTCAGATCTTCAGCTGTAGGCTCAAATCCCAGACCAAACGTGCCCAGGTTCTCACTCGGACATATGGGGTGAACTATACCGTGCAGAGATGCTCCCAAACCTTTTCCTGGCTCAAATCCATATTTCCAAAGTTCACTCACCATCATGATAGAAGCAGAAGATAATTGCGGTCCCGGTATAGCTTGCCACTCAGGGATATGAATTACTGGCACTGTATCAAAAATTTGATAGACGAATGTCTCCTCTACGTTATTTGCTTCAATAAAGGACAAGGGAGAATCTTCGTAGGCTGATAAATCTCCTTCACCATGAATAACTACTTCTTGCCTGTCATGCTCAAACTTAATCATTTGGTGCAGCGTAGATGCAACTGCCTTGGCCTTGTGGATCCAGGGCCTTCCCAACAACAGATTGTAAGAGGATTCTACGTTCAATACCAGAAACTCTATGGCAAACTCAACAGGCCCTATGGTCAACATTAGTTCTATTTCGCCAATGGAATTTGATTTTGCACCATCGAAAGCCCTAACACATACATTGTTGGGCTTGATCCTATCAGCATCAACATTCAGTTTTTGTAAAGTAGAAATAGGGAAAATATTTGCACCTGAACCCCCATCAATCATAACATGAGTGACGTAGAAATCCTCACACTTCACTATAATGTAAAGACAACGATTATGCCCTGTACCTTCAACAGGCAATTCATCATCAGAAAAGCTGATCCGATTGACCTCAAAGATTTTTTCCACCATTTTCTCAACCTGGTTGATTGTAATCTCCCTTGGAACATATGCTTCATTCAATACCTTCAGCAAAACATCACGATGCTCCTTGGAGTTCAACAGCAAAGATAAAAGGGAAATTTGATCAGGGGTTTTCTTCAGCTGGTCTAATACTGAATACTCTGGCAATTTCATCTTTTTCAAAAAATCTTCGGCTTCCTCCTCAGTGATAGGCTTTTTGATAGACGACGGTCCACTCACCGTTGGCTTAGAATTTCTTAAGCTTTCAGGCACGAAGCATCTTCCTGACCTGGTCAAACCTCCTACCTCATCTACATCTTCCACAACTTCTTTCTCGTGATAGGTCATCACAGTCCGCCCATAATTCCAGGGAATGTTTTTCGTATCAACTATCGGAGGTTGGGTCACCGGTTTGAGGACAATAGGCGCTGCCAGTGCTCCTTTCACCGTCAAGATAGGCTGACTCAAATCTCCCACCACTGTCAACTTAGGTTTATCCTGACTCGAATCACCATACCTTCTGGCACCTTGTACTGTGATCAGGGGCTTCTTTGTGCTTTCTTGGGATTTATCCTCCCTCATTCCTTCCTGGCTCAATGACATTGCTTTCAAAGACTCCGCTACATTCACCGATTTCTCCTCAGTGGTGTGTATCTTGACAATAGGCTTATAACCCCTCGAAGACTCTTTCCCATCATATATCAATTCTAACATATTGGCTTCAGCATGGGTTGGCAGCGGATTCTGGTTAATGTTTGGACCCTCCGGGGCTTGGACCAACATCTGATTTGTGTCAATTAAATCTTGGACAGCTCTCTTTAAATGCCAGCATATCTCAATATCATGGCCTAGCATATCAGAACAGTACGCGCACCTTAAAGAATAATCGAGATTCCTTGGTGGTGGATTTGAAAGCCTTCCTTGAATTGGGCTTAAAACCTCCAACTTCCTCAACCTATCAAACAAGCTAGCATATGACTCCCCAAGAGGTGTGAATTGATTTTTGACCGTTTTTTCCTGCTTATACTCGGGCCTAGGCTGAAAACTGGGTCTGGAGGGGTTTTGGTAATTTGGTGGAGCGAATGGGCGATTTTAATTGTACCCATAGGGTTCATTCAATTGCAGAGTAGGCTCCGTAGCATAATACTGACCATCTGAAACCTTCAGTGCTGGCTCACTGGAAGACCGAGGAAGCCTCATTGTGGGACGCACAGCATATATGGGAGTTTCATGTGGTGGCGGGGCCACGAATACCGGTGTGATCGGTGGCGCTGGCTGAACAGCTGGTCTTGATTGGGGAGATGCCAAGGGCACACCAGAATTGCCAGGATAACAATGTCGCGGAGTGAATCCTGGCGCGTGCTCAGGTGACTCAGTAGGAGCAGAGAACTGTGCCTGAGAGAGCGGTGGGCAATTAGAGATATTCCCAACACCTTCAGGGAGCAGAGGAGGAGGCATTCCGCTGGCCCATGCCCGGTGCAAATCTATCAATTGTTGCCTGAGCCTTACTACCTCATCATTGTGTTCTGAACTTTCTTCCCTGTGATCCTGATCTGGGTCAATGAGCGAATTTTCAATCTCCCTGCTAGCCATTGCGAGATTTGCTTTGGATCTAGTGAAGTATGGGTGACTAGCCAGAGTGTTGCAAACCTACCACTGTTATCTGAAAGAACATGCTCATCAAAGACGACATCCGTTAGGATTAGGGTATACCAAAAGCATGGGAATCACATTGGTAAAATTGCCCTAAGTTCATGTTCATTTCTACCAGCTTTTGAGGGTAGCGAGGTCATTTCAACATCATCCCAATTTTTATTTACACACTTTTTTTTTCTTTTTTTTTATCTACACCTATTACTATTTATTTATTTATTTTTTTATCAATATCTATTCTTTTCCTCATGTTATCTACCTTTATTTTATCATTCTTTATGGCTTTTGTTTTCCTTAAAAGAGGAAAAATAATGAAAAACAACGAAAGAAAATGATTAGATCGAACCCAAAAGTAGGTTGCCTACGTATCATGTTGTACATGAATCAAATCTTGCGTAGTTCGGGCATTTAATGCATAAACATTACACAATTGAAGGGTTTTTTTTTTCACGAAACACGAAAACAAGTAAACAAAAGAAAGACTTAACATCCTAACATTTCGATGAAAGACAGCCAAACATACAACGAATCTAGGACCACTTTAAAACTAAACAACAAATTCAAAATAACACTTTAAACCCCTAACGACATGCGTGCGATAAAGACCCAAATATCAAAAACAACTTGACTCTGACTTAACACAGACACCAACCTACAATGACAGACACATAAAAGACTCAAAACTACATAAAGATAAGACATGCTCTTTCAAACTGTTGCTCTGTGTGATGTCCCCGGCTGAGATGAACCCATCTGTGAAGTCCCCACTTTTCCACTTAGACTTTGCAACATGTCCTGCAACGACGTTTTGATACCCGAAAACAAATTTCTTGCCCGTATCCCCGCCTCTTGGAGAGTACACCCGCAAATGTTTCTCTGACACCCATCCACAGTTGTGATCAAACGCGACAACTGAACTCTCAAAAACTCCACCTTGGCACCCGGATCTTCCTGCTCATCATCTTCTACCATGGTTGCTTCCCGCATTCGCCCTCTAAGTTGGGCTGGTAAGGGTATACTAATGCCACGGGGCATAGATTGTAGCCAGATATCATAGTTTTGAGTGCATCCTGGATTTTCCTCGAAAGTATCGACACCTACCTTTATCGCGTTATTCCAGAATTGCTCATATTTGCTTTCCCCCACGGCTTGGTCTCTAAAGTACTCTACATCCTTTAGAAGGTCCATTATTGGGGGGACGTCTTGCATCCTACCCAACTGACGCATCACCCTTCTTGGACTGTAAGGCCTAGTTCAGTTAAGTCCTATCAAAACTAGAAAGAGTTGCATTTGAGATCCAATCAAGATTTTCTTAGGACAAAACCACATATAGCACCAAAGAATGTTGTTTGGAGTTCTTGATTCGAGAAATTCGATCCAAGAATTGACTCACATAGGAAAAGAAAATTTGTCAAAACGCATTCTTTCTTGCATGGCTTGCACTCGATCATTCAGACAACGGTCGATTACATCTGCTCTAATCAAAGAAGGCGTATGCAAGTGCTCCATCATCCACAGCTGCAATATCAGATTACTCCCCTCAAAAAATCGTACCCCTCCTTTTACTTCAGTTAAAGCCTTATATATTTCTGTTAAGATCATTGGTACAATGGTGACCTCATCTTTTTTCTTGAATAAAGCTATCACCACTGATTGTAGACGAGTATTGATACATCTCTCATCTAACGGGAACACTAAGATACCCAACAAAGCCAGACAAAAAACCTCAAAACGACGTTGTTCCCAGTTTTTTTTGGTAGTACAGAATTCATCCCAAAAGCAGTCGAAACCCTCTAAAGACCCAAATCTAGCAAACAAATAGTCCAAAGAAATCCAAGATTGTTTGAGACATCCCATATGCTTGTTATCTTTTAATCCACAGAGTCGAAGGAATTTCTTCCGAGTATGATTGAGGGCTAAAATCATCTGCTGGCCCATGTAAGTCAACCGAAACAAACAAGATATTTCTGCCAGGGTAGGAGTCAATTCACATCTTCCGAACCTAAACACCAAATTATTTGGATCCCAGAAAGTCAACGCAGCTTCTATTAAATACGGACGAGGCGTGAGATCCATGAGTGTTACAAGATTGCCTAACACTTTCCTTACTTCGTGCTTTTCGGAGTAATTGAACGTGCCCCACCACTTGATCAACTTTTTGGGTACCTTGACAACCATAAGGACTCTAGACTTTGTGGACAGCTCCATCCTGTAGTAGCAGATAAGAAATTGTCTCAAAATTTGAAAAGAGCAAAGGGTTCCCAACCAATGGGAATTTGATGCAGACATACGTCGATGGGACAGACCGCTTCATGACTCCAAATCGCCTAACAGTAATGCTGAATAAAGTCAGCCTACTTGGCTAACAACTTCTAGGTTACGGAGTAAAAGACCTAGCCTAAGACTAAGACGAAGACCAAAATAAAGGTTACCGAACCCGCCGAGGGTTGCCTACGTATCCTTCCCCGAGGGACGGAAATCAGGTATGCGTAGTTCGTCCAGATTGGACAACTAACGATTAACTAATAAATTGAACCTAACTTAAGAGACAAAACCAAAAACAAACGAATAAAAACTTTTTGGATTTTTCAATTAGACACTTTAACTAAGACTGACACCATCCATTATGGAAAAAAAATGTTTTTTGGTATTTTTGCTTTTGACAAATACGTAGAAAAAACTTTTTTTTTTTTTGAATTTACGGTACTTTGAGAAGACAAATGCAAAAATGTAAAAAAAAACTTTTTGAGTTTTTGGATCGTGAAGAACAAAAGCCATAAAGAATTCTAAAATAAACTACGACATTCCTTTTGATTCATTCTTTTCGACTCGCTTTCTATATTTTCTTCTTCTTCTTCTTTTTTTTTTATAATCAGTCCGTCAAATGACCACGTTACCCTCAAATATGCAACAGTTAGCACGTAAGGATGCTTTAAAGGTGAGTCTCCTACAAAGGACAGTGTAGGCCCCGCTAGGTCTCAAAATGATGCACATAAGAATGACCTAAAGGCTGACCTACGTTGTGGTTTACTAACAACAAGGCCGTTCGGGGGAGCATATGGTCGATAGTGGCTGTTTTGCTTTCCACCTACTCCATACATCCAACGGCTCCCCCCCTAAAATAAAGGTGACTCAACTAGAGTTCGTGCGCACGACGTGCGCTCCGAGACTTATTGCAGAAAGAAGGTCGGGGGGATGGACTCATGATGACAGATATAAAGCGGTAACACATAGGATAAATATTATAAACAAAGAGCACGAAAACGCACAAAAGTGAAAACAATAACAAAACAATAATCACAAACAATGCTTATACACTCGTAATGTCAAACAAAGCCGATACGACTCGAAAATAAGCTCGAATTCTAACGTCCCCAGCAGAGTCGCCAGAGCTGTTACACCCTTTTTTTTTTTTACTACCAAAAAGATTATATTTAAGAATCGAAAGGGTTTTATTATTAAAACTGACAAAAGATTGAAAATTTATTTCGAAAAAGGGTTATTTACGTTTAAACTCAGAGTCGCCACTTGGCATAGATCGGGTGTGCCAAGTCACCTTTGGAAATCCCTTTTCAAAATATTTTGACTCTTAAAACTGGTTTGCGAACAGAGATTCCAGCTAAGGAATTCTGTTGACCGAGGGGAAGGTGTTAGGCACCCCTCGATCCCGTGGTTTGACCACGGTCGCTTGATGGAGAGTATCGACTAGTTAGACATTACGAATGTACAAACCACATAAACAAACATAGAATAATCAATCAAAACACACAAAGACAAGATAGTCCAAAGTTTAGTATTCAGTCCAATTATACAATCCCGAAATAGAAAAATGCAAAAATGTAAACCTACGCTAACCTATATTA
Source organism: Capsicum pubescens (assembly GCA_030864215.1). Classification (NCBI taxonomy): domain Eukaryota; kingdom Viridiplantae; phylum Streptophyta; class Magnoliopsida; order Solanales; family Solanaceae; genus Capsicum; species Capsicum pubescens. The sequence continues at coordinate 60,117,575 of CM061549.1, forward strand.
ATCCTAAACTATTCTCCAAACCTTTACCCGATGCCTCGGGCCTTGATCGCGAGCGTCCCCCGAGTACAAGATACCTCGGGGCATTCCCCGGATAAAATAATACAAGTGCTTCGGGGCATTCCCCGGTCAAATGGTACAATTGAGTCAAGCACGATAAATCAGAAAATATTCAACACATATACATTCAAACATTCATCAAAACATCATTCCTAAACTTTTGCCTACCCGAACTACCGTTTTCCTACCAATTTCAACCCGTCATGATACTATGGTGTTTGACAACATCAATACTTGTTCCGAATTAGCAATTATCAATGAATCAAAATGCTAATATATTCACTTTTTCTTTTTGATTCCCATCCCTTCTAACTTCATTTTTAATCAATATCACCATCAAAGCTACTCAAATTCATTCTACATACCGGCGAAAACACACCGTGAAGCACGAAATCATGACATCATACGTCAACAAAACTCACCAACTACGATCACATCACGCATAATCGCAACAATTAAACACATTTTTGAGACAATAACAAGAATATAGAGTTGAGGGATGGACCTTAAACCGCTTTTTGACCCATATTATTCGACGAGATAAAGAAAACCCGCCTCCGATAACCTCGACTTAAACTCCAACGAAAAATCTGTCCATCTCGGTACTTGAGAAATTGAAACCCGAAATTCGATTCAAATAACCAATTCGTAAAGCAATTGAAAATATTCAATATACGCCCGAGATCGATCCTAAACAGCAAAACTGACCCGAACGGATCAAAATCCAACCCAAACACACCAAAACATAGCCTGCACGAATCGAAATCTATCCCAAAACAGTCAAAAATCTGAACCTAAACCCGCCGAAACCAACCCGTTCAAGCAGATTTTAGACAGATTTCATTGGAAAGGAAAATAATGGGAACACTCACGGTACCGGAGCTCCGGCGAGCTTGGCGGCAGGACGACGGACGAGAAAGCTAAAGTTGAGGGAGATGGCGTGCTAGTTGGTTTCTCGGGTGGAAGGCTGCGAGTTCACTGGTCGGATCTCGCCAGAGACAGTGAGACGGGGCTGGTCGGCGTCGCGTTGGCATTGGTCGGAGCGGGGGCTAGGAGAGGAGCTGGAGAAGGTGGTAGCCGGAGCTCCGGTCGGCAGTGGTGAGGGTGAAAGGAGAGGAGTTAGAGGGAGATCCGATTTTTTCTTTTTGATTCAACAATGGCTTCCCTTTTTGTTTTCCTTCCCCTCTGTCCTCGGTGAAGAAGAAGATCCCCCCCCCCCCTTTTTTCTCCATTTCCCTATATATAGAAGACCCCCTTTTTTTTTTTTGGTTTTTCTTCTCTTTCTTTGTGTCCAAGAAATGTGGGGGGAGGGGTGGTTACGTGGGGGTAGGGGTAGGGGTTAGGATGTGTTGTCAATTTTTAGTTGGGTGGGTTGTTAGTTTGTTAGGGAGTTTTATTATTTACTTTTTTTTTGTATTTTGTGGAGGGATAATTACACGGGGTAGGGCACGTGGTAAGACAACATAAAATTACTTGTATTACTATTAATATGTAGTTATTCATGTTGGTGTTTTGTTGTCATCGTCAAAATTACTTGTATTACTATTAATATGTAGTTATTGGTAATATAATATAAAAAAATATGTAGTTTTTTCGTCATCAAAAATAATTACAACATGTAACCATTCTCAAAAGACGAGTAAAATAAAGATAATTAATTATATAAGTCTTTATATTAGCTTGATATTTTAACATAATTAACAAAATAGAAAATTTTAGATTTGTAATATTCATGTTGATAGTGTTTTTAAATTGCTTTTCTAATGCATAAAAATGTAAGAAGTGGTGTGTAAAGAAGGTTTTTGGACACATCAATGCCTGGGAGTAAAACATATGGACCTTCACCAATAAATTTAACTCCAGGAGAATTTGTTGAAGAGCTCAAACAAAGGCCAATTTTTCGTGGTCTAGAAAAACGATAAACTAATTGATTAGGAATTGCTACTTAGCTATTTCCAAATCCAGCTATTCCCTTTACCCCATTAGCTAAACCTTTAAGTAGTGAAGTATCCGCGCAACCAAACACAACCTTATTGGGCTTTAGATACGAGCCGGGCTTTGACCCATCCATATCATGGAGAGTAATAACATCCTCGTAAAGCTCGGTACCTGTGCTGGTACGAGAAACAGGATTGTACGCAAGATGTGAGCACGTACAATCTTTATTAGGATGTCCGGGTGATGAGCCCGTACAATTACCAGAACACATGCCCGAATGAGAAAGTCTACAGAACAGGGTATCACAAATAAGAGGTGTTAAGGTTGAACTAACATAGCCATTTTGACAATCCACGCATATGCAACGTCCACCAAGATCTACGGTTAGTTTTACGGGGACAAGGGGAGTTCTTTGGTTAATGAGCGTGACATATTGATTAGTGGATGCATCTTTGGTTACCAGAAGAAGAGCACGGCGTTTAACGGGTTGGGCTATGGAGGAGCTAATGAAGAGAAAGAGGAGAGTGAAGAAGAGTGACAAAGGAATATTGGTTGAAGCCATTGTAGGAGTGTGAAGTGGATAGCATAATCATGTCTACTTATAGTACAGCAAGGTTTCCTCAAGTGGTTTAATATAATACTCATATCCTCTCAATTTACATGGCAATGTTTAACTGGAGATTAAGTTTAAGAAAGAAAAATATTCTCAATGAATAAGGCAGTCATGAAAACTTGTGCTATTTATTAGGTACTCGCTATCTTTCGTATTAGTTGATCCCTAATATAAATTTAAATATATATATAATTTATTTAGCTATTTAATAATAAAGATATTATTAAAAATATATATTAAAATCTTTTTGATTTCATCAATGGAACAACTAAATTAAAACAAATATCTTTAGAAAAAGAATTAACTAATACAAAATAGAAAAAATATTTATTTTTCATGGGATAAACTAAAGTTACATAAAACATAAACCTAGAGAAATCATTCTCGAAAATGACATATAATTGACATTCTAAATTTGAAAAATAGGAAACAACTTTCAAAAATAAAAATGAATAATTTACTGCAGTTTACGAGATACAATGATCAACTAAATTAAGTGGTAAACTTTGCATTGTCCTAGCCTGCTGGAAATATAATTATTGTTAATTTATAGATAATAACCCTTTATACTGATATCATGCCTTCAGAATGACAGATACCTAACATTAGTGGACACAGTTATCTTGATATCTATTGTTGGTGGGAGGTGACTGATATTTCGTAAAATTAGTCGACGTGCGTGCAAGCTGTCCCGAACACCAACAACAACAACAACAACAATAACAACAAACACAGTGTATTCCTGCATAGTGGGGTCTGGGAAGGGTAAATGTATGCAGTTCATACCACTACCTCCAAAGAAATAGAGAGGTTGTTTCGATAGACCCCCGACTCAGGACAAAATTAAAGACAGTAAACAAAGTCGTAATATATCATGAAACAAGATGGAATAACATAAATAAGATACCCACAAAGTACCAAAGGCACACACCTTACCCAATCCCTCCTAACTAGAAGCTCCAACTTATGTACACAACCCTAAGACTACTAGTCAGGCTACACCAAAGCACTTCTAACTACTATCTACTACTCACCCACACACACTATCCCTTTAAACTAATCAGCTACGAACAGGGGCATCAGTGCTCCTCCTCATTACATCCGCAAACCATCTCAACTTCACTTCCCGCATCTTGTCCTTCACCGAAGCCACTCCCACCTTTTCCCGAATAGTCTCATTCCTAACCCTATCTCCCCTAGTAAGTCCACACATCTAACGCAGCATCCCCATTTCCGCAACCTTCAATTTTTAAATATGAGAGTTCTTGACTGGCCAACACTCTGCTCCATACAGCATGACCGGACAGACTACCACTCCATAGAATTTACCTTTAAGCTTGCGCGACACCTTCTTATCACATAAAATTCCCGAAATGAGCCTCCATTTATCTATCTTTCCCCAATATGGTGAGAAATACCATGATTGTATAAAATATATATATACAAGTTTATACAAGTTTTTATTTTTAACATATTTATGATACTTAAAATCACATTATAGCTGTCACTTTCTTTGAGAATATATTCACAAGATAGATATATACTCTCCCTCCCTTCGAAAATACTCGGCGTCCTCACTAAAAACAAATATTCCAATACTTTGTTTTAGAAAATTAAGACATAATTAATTATCTTTTTTTTATCTCCATCCTTAATCATAAATATAGAGAGATATCTATATAGTGCAGAAGAGACAAGTATTAAATAGAGCTAAATTACCCTCTAGTTAATGTTTTTCTTAAAGAGCGTGCAGACCAAAAAATGTGACAAGTAATTAGAAACGGAGAGAGTAGATTAATGGATTCTATTATTCTTGATTATGATCTTCCAAAAGTGATGAATGATTATGTCGACCATTATGAAGCTTTGCATGGCTTCATGCAAAGGCCTATGATGGAGTTTCATGGAAATATATGAGTCAGGTAATGAAGCAATTTGGTGTCTCAAATTCTTGGACCAACATGATAGGAAGTTTAATTTAGTGTTCAACAACTAGTATTTCATCACTATATACTAGTCATGGCTACTTCAAATCATTTTCATCTATTTGTGCTCTTTTGGAGACCCCTCAATTGCCATGATGGTGAATTAAAAGGCTTATCAAAAGGCTTCTAATAATTTTAAGGCCCGTGCATTGAAGCTTTTGCTATGCACGGGATTCAAGGAAGGATCGGACCACAAGGGCCTATTGTATGCAGCGTTACCCTAGATTTCTACGCGAGACTATTTCCACAGCTTGAACCTGCTGCAACCCTACCAATTATGCCAAGGCTCCCCCCACCCAATCCACTCCACGCGACGGGGGTGGATTTAAAAAAATATAGCTCTCATTACTATAAAAGCCTTCAGTTTGACATTATCAGAGTACTTCTACTTCTTCAGGCAGTACTCTGATAACATCAAATTAAAGAGTCCATCTCCAAGTCTATGTTGATGTGCCACAAATGTATCCATAGCTGCAAATGCATCTGTCATATTGTTGTTGTTCATATAATACAAAATTTAGTACTTCCATATAGATACTGATTTTTGTCACTGTATTTAGAAAACTCGTAAAATCATTCAAAAACACTTAATCAAATTACCTTACGAGCATGACTTTCATGAGAAAAGAACTTCAGTAAAGCAAAGTCTTAGCTCACCTCAACAGCCAATGTACAGCTCAATATACATAATAATCAGGATTCAAATTTCATCAATACAACCAATATCAAACATGGCAAAAACATATATATGATCAGTTACCTAGTGTAAAGAAGAGGGAAATCAAGTAGCAGATGTTCTTTCTAAACCATCTTCACGCAATGATTCGAGTTTGATGATCTATTCCTTCAAACATCTTCCGAGGAGCATGGATATCCCATTAATTTGTGGGATATTAAAGGTTCGATCTCTTTATGAATACCCGAGAGTTTATGGCATATTCGAGAGATATTCAACATGTTTCATAATATAATAACCCATTAATTTCTGAGATATTGAATAACCCATTGTTTCGATATGTTATGTTTGACCTCTTTATGAATATCCCGTGAATTTGTGGGATATTGGAGCTGCCTTTTTAAATGAATATATTTAGCCCGTGAATTTATGGAGGAATAGCATTAGGATAGAGGGCTAAGGGTGTGAATGAGTCGCAGTCAGTATTTAGGTTGAACCTGGTGTCCTGTGGTTGGCATTGTACAATATGTTTGTGGATGTCGTACATATGTTATTTTATCCTGTTCGATGTTTTTGTTGCTCTTTCATACTGTCTTTTGTCTTGAGCCGGGGGTCTATCGAAAACAGCCTCTCGACCTCTTTAGAGGTAGTGGTATCACTATGTGGGAATATACTGGGTTTGTTGTTGTTGTTGTATATTTAGCCCGTGTAATTTAGGATTTAGATCAGAGTAGTCACCAAGCTAGGTTTAAGTTTATTAATTTAGGGTTTAGTGTAGAGTAGCCACCAAGCTAGGTTTAAGTTTATTAATTTAGGGTTTAGAGTAAAGTAGTCACCTAGCTAGGTTTAGGTTTAGGGTATAGTAACCCCCTAGATCTCTTAACGGAAATTAGATTCTTCTTATAGAGTACAAAAATTTTAATGTCTATAGAGGGATAAACAAGAATGGAGGATGAGAAGCTTAGACTATAGAAAGAAGACGAGAGGAACAAACATTTACTTCATATATAATATGCATGAATTTCCAAAACCGCAAATGACAACCCTTTTATCTCTATTCAACCTCGATCCCAGGCAAATCTATCGTTGGCCTGTCTAATTCTCGAGCCTCTTCGTGGTTTAGCCCCAGACCGAACATCTTGACCAGCCTCTAAGCTATTTGTGTTCACAACATATATAATTTCATCCACACATGGATACTATATATATACTACTCCACTTTATTGACTTGCAATTTCAGAAAGATGATGTTGTAACATGACGACAACAACAACATACCCAGTGTAATATGGAGAGGCCTGTAGAATTTACGTAGACCGATCACTGCCTCTAAGGTAGAGACGTTGCATCCAATAGACCCTGATCAGCTCGATATTGTAACATGACGAATGACAAAAATAATGACCAGGAAAAAAGTAAACAGTCTAAAATCAAAGAACCAAACAAATGAGAAGTCTCAAAACATAGTCTATCAATAAAAAAGATAATAGCAATATCACACATATCTCAAACTCTTGAGATTTTCATAAGTCACAAAGAAGGGAAACACATCATCCTTCAAAACCATAATTTGTTCAAGTCTTAAAATCTCCAAAAACAAACAAACAAACAACATGAAACTAAACCACCATAATATTCAGTCAGAGCAACCCAATGATGCTTTGATTTTTAAAACTTTGGAGCTCAAAAGGCCATGAACGGAAGCCACTGCATCCATATGTTTTTGCTGATTCATCGGATAATTATCGCCAGAAATCAATATTTGAAAAGCCACTATCAAAATTGAACCATCTTGTGCATTTCCAGTATTTTTCCTGTTCGATGCAAGTTGACCATCGGGACTTATGGTGATACCTGAGGCAGTGATAAAGCTAGAAATTTTGTTAAGGATGTTCAAGATTAGTATATATGTATTGAAAGTAATTTTCGACGAGGGATGTTCTACTAACCGGAGGGCAAAATGTAAACTTTTGTGGCATCACCTCCATTGATATTTGAAGTGACTGTTGGTAAATCTATAGGTGCATATATTATAAATGCTCCCATTTCATCAATGTTGGACTCTTGAATCAATAACATGTTGCTCTCTGTTGGCACATAGGGATGCATATATACATTACAACAATTTCAGAAATATAAGTGTAAGCACTAAAATGAATAAAATTAATAATGGAAAATTTCTGTCGCTAAACAGTAAAAATCTGGATGCTTATCGCATCTAACAATTACGGATTATTTAGCAACAGATCAACTATGATTATTGTTTGTGCATATATATAACAAAGAAAAGTTTAACTTCTATACATGTAATACCCCAGGAAATTTTTCGTTGAAATTTTGTGCGTAAACGTGTTGGGTTCTATCTTCTAGAGTGAATTATTAATTTTCCGTGCGGAATGTCTTAGATTATGAGCCACCATTGCGTAGAGTATCGAATAAGCTTTCCAACTATATGCGGATCATCCAAAACGGACACCCGAGCGACGAGTTATGAACTTTCCAATCTAACCGTGAATTGTAGTGAACAGTAAAACGTACAGGAAAAAGTACTGAGGCCTGGCGTATTTTTTCTCCAACTTTAAACGATCATACCTCCTTGTACATAATGATATGAGTGATCTACTATATATCAACGGAAATCTCTGTGAGTCCTCTTTCCGAAGAAATTGGTTTCATCCAATTTGTCTATCGGAGCAAAAAGTTATGGTCGATCTACTTCAGCCTATCAAAAGTTAATTTTTGGGTCAAATTCTAACGATCATAACTCTTCGTACACAATTATCTGGGTGAGATACTATATATCAACGGAAATATATGAGAGTCCTCTTTCTAATGAAATTGGTTTCATCCAATTTGGATATCGGAGTAAAACGTTTTGGTTGATCTACTTCAGACTATCAAAACAGTCCACCAAAGGACAGATTCGAGAATTATTTGATTTTTAGGGGCGTTTTGGTCATTCCCCTTCACCCAAAATTCATCCAAACCCTATATTAAAGCCTATTAGAAGAATTATATGTTATATTTCATCAAATTCCCTCAAAAAGAGCTCCCTAAGCTCCTACATCCAACTTCAAGAACCTCTAAAGTTCACCATTAATTCTGCAAATTTATTCAAGATTCCAAGTTCCTAGTTCAAGAACTCCAAGAACCATCATTCAAAGGCACGATTAACATCTCAAAAATGAGTATCGATCGAAAGTTCATCATTCAAGGTATGTGGGGTTTTTCAACAAGAACTCTCTTTCGTTCTTGTGCCCAAAAGTAATTTTCTTTACAAAGGCATGATTTTTATTTGATTTTTATGAATTTGAAGCATGAACCCATATCTTATGATGATTATTATGAAATCTTGATGTTTATGATTTTGAAAGATGAATTTACATGTGTGGTGATATAAAGCATGAATCTTGAACGATATTTATCATGATTTTGATAGTTGGGTCGTGAATCCCCATTGGAAATTGTGTTTTTTTTTTTGAGAAAGTGTGTGTTATAAGCACGTTGATATTGAATATTTGAGATATTTTGAATGATTTGACCTTTTGGTCTTAATGGAGTTGTTTTGAACTCGAGTGTGAAAGAAATCCACAACGTGGTTGATTTTGATAGATGGGAAGCATGATGGCTCCCGATGTATATTTATATATTACTGAAATTGTTTTGTTGTGGATTGTCTTTGAAATAATCTGAGCTAAGTCCGGGAGAAATCTTTAGCACCGAGTGGGAGGTATAAAGCGACCTTACTTCCCTAGAACTACGTGCCCCTGTAGGAGTGAGCCTGAGGCTGATTTATATAGTGATCACTAGTTTGTGTGGATTTGATATCGATAGTCCTACTCCGATGGCAAGGATAGGACGGCTCTCCCCAATGTGGGTTGTACGTTGGACTCCATGTAGCTCACATAGTTTATGTCGGTTACAGGATCTCCCAGTGTGTGTGTGTTTCCTTGTGTCTATGGTGAATGGTGAAGTGATTTGAAAGTGGAATTGTGAAAGTTATTCTTTCGAAAGATTTAAATGATATTTACATTATGAGAATTGATATTCTTGATGAACTGAAAGTGATTGAAAAATTATATGATGACTCACATGTGTTATTATACTTATTTCATCCTCTCATGATTATGATGATTTTCTTTGGGCTATGTGAGTCTTTCATACATCCTGCATATTTCTTATAAATATTTATGATGATGATCTTTATACAACTGCATACACCCCCATATACTCGATTCTTTTCCATGGTACTGACCCACATCTTCGGATGTGGGCTGCATTTTCTTAGAATGTAGGTTCAGGTGCTCAGTTCCAGGTTTGACAGTGATTCTTCGGGCACGCTGTTCTACATCCTCTGTTGTGGTGAGTCCTCATGCTCCGAGGACGTGATGTCTGATGTTGGTTTCACGAAATTGTTTATATTTGATAACTGAGTATGAGTCAGTTGGGGCATGTCTCAATGGCTCGCTGGTTTTATTGATTTTCGTAGAGGCTTGTCAGACTAGTATAGATGTTAGGATTTGACTAATAAGTCGTATTTTGTTATCTTTCTAAAAAATTTTATTCTTGGATGATGATTACTCTGTTGATATTTGAGGGTTATGTATGGAAACCCCGTTAATTTGTGTTGAACTGAATGAAAATGGATCAAAGGGTTAGCTTGGGGATACTCGTAGCCTCAAGCACCGTGTGATGCTTTGGGACCCGTTTTTTGAGGCGTTACAAACTTGGTATCAGAGCCTAAGGTTTTAAGGTGTCCTAGGGAGTCTGGCAAGCCGCGTTAAGTAGAGTTTTGATCATCGGTGTGTAGCGGGCCACATCTATGAGCAAGAGGCTACAAGACGTTTTAGGAAAAAGTGTGATTCTTTCTTTTAGAAGTCTATCGTGCTTAAAGTTTCTCTCTGCTATTGATTCATGCTCTCCTCTTTCAGAAATATGCCTCCACGTCGAGCGAGAAGAAATAATGATGGTCAGCAACCTCAACCCACTGACCTATTGAATGAAAATGTGTCTCATGCTGAATTTCGGGCATCCTTTTATGCGCTGGCCCAAGATGTTACTGCAAATGTTCAGGCCAACCCGGCCCCTGCTCCACAGCAGCAGGGAGGTGATTCAGCTGCTGCCAGGATCCGTGACTTCAAATCTAATGAGGATCCACAGTTGTTTTTAGAGGAGGTGCGGAAGATTACTCAGGTGATGCATGTATCTGAGGAACATAGTGTGGAGTTGGCTGCGTATAGGTTGAAAGACCTTGCTTATGAATGGGTTGTTGCTTGGAGGAAAGGTAGAGGTGAGGGAGCTGTCCCTATGACTTGGCAAGAGTTCCAGGATGCATTCCTGGATAAGTTTTTCCCTTTGGAGATGAGGGAGGCGAAGGTGGAAGAGTTTATGAACCTGCGACAGGGCTCTATGACTATTAGGGAGTACTGTTTAAAGTTCAATCAGTTAGCCAAGTATGCTCCTGACTAAGTGGCTGATAATCGGGCTAGTATGAGTAAGTTTGTGACTGGAGTGTCTAGTTATGTGGTTAAGGAGTGTAGGTCTGCTATGTTGAATAGTGAGATGAATCTTTCTAGGACGATGACTCATACCCAATAGATTGAGGCAGACAAGATTAAGGAGAGAGATAGAATAAGAGGGAATAAGAGAGCTAGGTCCGAGCAACACGGACAGGGTCAGACTAGATCGCAGGGAGGGAGTCGCCCTCAGTATCAGGATCTTTCGTCTATGCCAGCACCGTCATCTGCTAGTGCTCCCATGCCTAGAGGTAGGCAGGAGCAAGGTAGCAGGTCATATGCATCCAGGTCCCAGTACAGTGCTGGCAGTAAGCCAAATCATCCCCTGTGTCCTAAGGGTGGTAGGGCTCATTCGGGTGAGTGTTGGGGTGAGAAGAGGGGTTGTTTCCGGTGTGGTGACATGGGTCACAGAGTTAGAGATTGTCCACAGTATGGACAAGGGCGTCGTGACTATCGCCCTCAGACCCAGACTCAGACTGTTAGTGCTCCAGTTCCAGCGACTCGCCCAGCCCCAGCTCAGGGCGCCTCTTCTAGCAATGCTGGCGGGCAGCGCCAGAATAGATTCTATGCTTTACCATCCCACCAGGAACTGGATGACTCTCCCGATGTTGTTACTGGTATGCTTCGTATATTTCAGTTTGATGTGTATGCTTTGTTGGATCCTGGATCCAGTTTCTCGTATATTACACCTTTGATTGCTGTGAATTTTGAAATGAGTCTTGAGATTATTCCTGAGCCTATCCTAGTTTCTACCCCAGTGGGTGATTCGATTGTTGCCCAAAAAGTGTATAAAAAGTGTCCTGTTACCGTTCTTCATAGAGACTTGTTGGCTGATCTGATTGAGTTAGACATGGTAGATTTTGATGTGATTCTGGGTATGGACTGGCTGAATTTTTCTTATGCCTCTATTGATTGTCGGACCCGAATGGTCAAGTTTTAGTTTTCGGGTGCATTCGTGTTTGAGTGGTCTGGGAATTCTGTGTCACCCAAGAGTCATTTTATCTCTTACCTCAAAGCTAGAAAACTTATTTCCAAGGGGTGTATTTACCATTTGGTTAGAGTCAAAGACACTAAGTCTGAGACTCCAACTCTCCAGTTTGTTAACGTCGTCAATGAGTTTTCTGATGTCTTTTCGGATGATCTCCCAGGGATACCTCCTGATAGAGAGATAAAGTTCGGGATTGATCTTCTTCTCGATACTCAGCCCATTTCTATTTCTCCTTATCGTATGGCCCCTGCAGAACTTAAGGAGTTGAAAGAGCAACTCAAAGATCTACTAGATAAGGGTTTCATAAGGCCCAGTGTTTCTTCTTGGGGTGCTCCTGTGTCGTTTGTGAGAAAGAAAGATGGCTCTTTGCGTATGTGCATTGATTACCGCCAACTGAATAAAGTCACCGTAAAAAATAAGTACCCCCTTCCGAGAATAGATGATTTGTTTGACCAATTGCAAGGGGCAAGTTATTTCTCAAAGATAGACCTTCGTTCCGGCTATCATCAACTCAAAGTTAGGGAGTGTGACATCCCAAAAACCACTTTCCGAACTTATTATGGACATTTTGAGTTTCTTGTTATGTCTTTCAGGTTAACTAATGCCCCAGCAGCTTTCATGGACCTCATGAATCGAGTGTTCAGACCATATCTGGATATGTTTGTCTAGTGTTCATCGATGATATACTGGTGTACTCCCGTAGTGAGGATGAACATTCTGATCATCTCCGAACTGTCTTGCAAACCCTTAGAGATCACAAGTTGTTTGCCAAGTTCAGTAAGTGTGAGTTTTGGCTAAGGTCAGTTGCTTTTCTGGGTCATATCATTTCTTTCGAGGGTATTAGAGTTGATCCCCAAAAGACCGAAGCTGTTAGAAATTGGCCTAGACCTATTTCTCCAACTGACATCCAAAGTTTCTTGGGTTTAGCTGGCTATTACCACCGTTTTGTTGAGGTTTTCTCCTCTATAGCGTCTCCTATGACTCGGTTGACCCAAAAGAAAGTGAAGTTCTTGTGGTCCGAATCTTGTGAGAAGATTTTTCAGGAGTTGAAGACTCGACTCACTTCAGCCCCTGTTTTGACTTTGCCTGATGGTGTTGATGGTTTTGTGGTGTACTGTGATACTTCGAGAGTTGGGTTGGGTTGCATATTGATGCAGAAGGGTAAGGTGATAGCTTATGCTTCTAGACAGTTGAAACCCCATGAGAAAAACTACCCCACCCATGACCTTGAGTTGGCTGTTGTTGTGTTTGCTTTGAAAATCTGGAGACACTATTTGTATGGTGTCCATGTTGATGTTTTCACTGATCATAAGAGTCTGCAGTATGTGTTTTCCCAGAGAGAATTGAATCTTAGGCAGAGACGATTGTTAGAATTGGTAAAGGACTATGATATGAGTGTGTTTCACCATCCGAGAAAAGCCAATGTTGTGGCGGATGCCCTAAGTAGAGTGTCCATGGGTAGTATTTCGCATGTGGTAAAAGGTAAGAAAGAGTTGGCTCGTGATGTACATCGTTTGGATAGATTGGGGGTTAGGTTGTTTGACTCTGCTGAAGGTAGTATAGGGGTTCAGAGTAGTTCTGAATCCTCCTTGGTTTCGGAAGTGAAGGAAAAGCAATACTTAGATGCTAGTTTGGTCAGACTGAAGGAGTCAGTCAAGGACCAAAAAGTAGAGGTTTTCTCCCAAGGGGGAGATGGTGTGTTGAGATTGCAGGGTAGATTGTGTGTCCCAAATGTTGATGATCTAAGACAAAGGATTATGGCTGAAGCGCACGGGGCGCGATATTCTATTCATCCTGGTGCCACCAAGATGTACCGAGACTTACGGGAAATCTATTGGTGGAGTGGCATGAAGAAAGATATAGCAGCTTTTGTAGCTAAGTGTGCAATATGCCAACAGGTTAAGGTTGAACACCAAAGACCTGGTGGTATGATGCAAGAGTTTAGTATTCCCACCTGGAAGTGGGAAGAGATAAATATGGACTTCGTGATTGGTTTACCTCCTTCCCGACGCCATCATGATTCCATTTGGGTTGTGGTTGATAGATTGACTAAGTCTACTCATTTCTTGTCTGTTCATACTTCATATACTGCTAAGGATTACGCTAGATTGTATATCCGAGAGCTAGTCAGACTGCATGGAATTCCCTTGTCTATCATTTCAGATAGGGGTACTCAGTTCACTTCGCAATTTTGGAAAGCTTTTCAGAAGGGTCTTGGTACCCAAGTGCTTTTGAGTTCTGCTTTTCATCTGCAGACCGATGGTCAGGCTGAGCGGACCATCCAGACCTTAGAGGATATGTTGAGAGCTTGTGCACTTGACTTTAAGGGAAGTTGGGATGATCACTTACCGTTGATAGAGTTTGCTTACAATAACAGTTTCCACTCTAGTATTGGAATGGCTCCGTTTGAAGCCTTATATGGGAGGAAGTATAGATCACCCATAGGTTGGTTCGAGGTGGGTGAAGCGGCTGTGAGTGGTCCTGATTCGGTATTTGAGGCTATGGAAAAAATTAAGTTGATTAGGGAAAGGTTGAAAACTGCGTAGAGTCGTCAGAAGTCATATGCGGATGTTAGAAGGAGAGACCTTGAGTTTGAAGTTGGTGACCTAGTGTATCTGAAAATTTCACCCATGAGGGGGGTGAAGAGATTCGGAAAGAAGGGGAAGCTTAGTCCCCGTTATGTTGGTCCTAACAAAATTCTTAGCCGTGTTGGTAAGGTAGCTTATAAGGTCGAGTTACCTTCCGAGTTGTTCTCTGTTCATCCAATATTCCATGTCTCCATGCTTAGAAAGCATATTAGCGATGATGTGGTAGTGGATTCCTCTGTGAGTGCTGACATTCAAGAAAATCTTTCTTTTGATGAGATTCCTGTTGAGATTCTTGATTTCAGTGTCCGAAGACTAAGGAACAAAGAAGTTCCCTTGGTCAAGTTATTGTGGCGAAACCAATCTGTTGAGGGTGCAACTTGGGAAGCTGAGGCAGATATGCGATCCAAGTACCCGCACCTATTTTCCGCGAACTCCGATCAAGCCGAAGGTACCGTTCTTTCCTAAATCATGCACTTTTGATAAAAGTAGCAGCAGTTCAGCTGTCATTTATTATGTGTTCAGCTGTAGTTTCTTGAATTTATGCATTCTATGTTGCATTCGGAGTGAGAAACGATGTGGTGATGAGTCTAACGAATGGTTTCAGCTGTATGCCCTATTCCCTATCTAATCTTGGCATGTATAGCGTCATTCTAGCACGAATGTTTCCAAGGGGGAATGATGTAATACCCCGGGAAATTTTTCGTTGAAATTTTGTGCGTAAACGTGTTGGGTTCTATCTTCTAGAATGAATTATAAATTTTTCGTGTGGAATGTCTTAGATTATGAGCCACCATTGCGTAGAGTATCGAATAAGCTTTCCAATGATATGTGGATCTTCCAAAACGGACACCCGAGCGACGAGTTATGAACATTCCGATCGAAACGTGAATAGTAGTGAACAGTAAAACATGCAGGAAAAACTAACGAGGCCTGGCGTATTTTTGCTCCAACTTTAAACAATCATAACTCCTTGTACATAATGATTTGGGTGATCTACTATGTATCAACGGAAAGATCTGCGAGTCCTCTTTCCGATGAAATTGGTTTCATCCAATTTGTCTATCGGAGCAAAAAGTTATGGTCGATCTACTTCAATCTACCAAAAGTGAATTTTTGGGTCAAATTCAAACGATCATAACTCCTCGTACACAATTATCTGGGTGAGATACTATATATCAACGGAAATATATGAGAGTCCTCTTTCTAATGAAATTGGTTTCATCCAATTTGAATATCGGAGTAAAACGTTTTGGTTGATCTACTTCAGACTATCAAAACAGTTCACCAAAGGACAGATTCGAGAATTATTTGATTTTTAGGGGCGTTTTGGTCATTCCCCCTCACCCAAAATCCGTCCAAACCCTATATTAAAGCCTATTAGAAACATTATATGTTATATTTCATCAAATTCCCTCAAAAAGAAAACCCTAAGCTCCTACATCCAACTTCAAGAACCTCTAAAGTTCACCATTAATTCTGCAAATTTATTCAAGATTCCAAGTTCCTAGTTAAAGAACTCCAAGAACCATCATTCAAAGGCACGATTAATATCTCAAAAATGAGTATCGATCTAAAGTTCATCATTCAAGATATGTGGGATTTTTCAACAAGAACTCTCTTTCGTTCTTGTGCCCAAAAGTAATTTTCTTTACAAAGGCATGATTTTTATTTGATTTTTATGAATTTGAAGCATGAACACATATCTTATGATGATTATTATGAAATCTTGATGTTTATGACTTTGAAAGATGAATTTACATTTGTGGTGATATAAAGCATGAATCTTGAACGATATTTATCATGATTTTGATATTTGGGTCGTGAATCACCATTGGAAATTATTTTTTTGAGAAAGTGTGTGTTATAAGCACGTTGATGTTGAATATTTGAGATATTTTGAATGATTTGACCTTTTGATCTTAATGGAGTTGTTTTGAACTCGAATGTGAAAGAAATCCACAACGTGGTTGATTTTGATAGATGGGAAGCATAATGGCTCCCGATGTATATTTATATATTACTGAAATTGTTTTGTTGTGGATTGTCTTTGAAATAATCTGAGCTAAGTCCGGGAGAAATCTTTAGCACCGAGTGGGAGGTATAAAGCGATCTTACTTCCCTAGAACTACGTGCCCCCGTAGGAGTGAGCCTGAGGCTTATTTATATAGTGATCAGTAGTTTGTGTGGATTTGATATCGATAGTCCTACTCCAATGGAAAGGATAGGACGTCTCTCCCCAACGTGGGTTGTACGTTGGACTCCATGTAGCTCACATAGTTTATGTCGGTTACAGGATCTCCCAGTGTGTGTGTGTGTTTCCTTGTGTCTATGGTGAATGGTGAAGTGATTTGAAAGTGGAATTGTGAAAGTTATTCTTTCAAAAGATTTAAATGATATTTACATTATGAGAATTGATATTCTTGATGAACTGAAAGTGATTGAAAAATTATATGATGACTCGCATGTGTTATTATACTTATTTCATCCTCTCATAATTATGATGATTTTCTTCGGGCTATGTGAGTCTTTCATACATCCTGCATATTTCTTATAAATATTTATGATGATGATGTTTATACAACTGCATACACCTCCATATACTCGGTTCTTTTCCATGGTACTGACCCACATCTTCGGATGTGGGCTGCATTTTATCGGAATGTAGGTTCAGGTACTCAGTTCCAGGTTCAACAGTGATTCTTCGGGCATGCTGTTCTACATCCTCTGTTGTGGTGAGTCCTCATGTTCCGAGGACATGATGTCTAATGTTGGTTTCACGGAATTGTATACATTTGATAACTGAGAATGAGTCAGTTGGGGCATGTCTCAATGGCTCACTGGTTTTATTGATTTTCTTAGAGGCTTGTCAGACTAGTATAGATGTTACGATTGACTAATAAGTCGTATTTTGTTACCTTTCTGAAATTATTTTATTCTTGGATGATGATTACTCTGTTGATATTTGAGGATTATTTATGAAAACCCCGTTGATTTATGTTGAACTGAATGAAAAATGGCTCAAAGGGTTAGCTTGGGGCTACTCGTAGCCTCAAGCACCGTGTGACGCTCCGGGACCCGTTTTTCGGGGCGTTACACTTGTATACAACCTTATCGTGCATTTCTGCCAGGGATTGTGTATGTTTATATATATGTAGCTTATTTTCCAAAGAGTAAGTTAGATAGGTAAAACTTTACTCCTATCATACCTATCTAATGATGTCTATTTTTCATAGTATGGATTGAGTTAGATCTATTTTTATTTTTGATTTATTCGATTTTGCATCCTCATGTTATATTGTTCACTCTCCAAATGTTCATCCTTGCATGTGCATCGAGGTTGTTTAAGTGTCCCTATACTATGTCGTTCATGCTTCAGATGTTCAAATCTAAACAAGCAAGGGTGTTAAATTTAAGTGTCCCAACAAGCTATTAATTGTTTTCTTTTTTTGCTTGTTTGATTATTTTTTCTCTTGTAGGTTACATGGATTGAACATGTTCAGATAGATGACAAAAATCAGGTTCATCGTATCTTTATAGGCTTGGTGTATGGTCGTCAAACATTTGGTGCTAAAAGATGGATTGTTGCACTTCAAAGGATGTCTGAGAGATGTAATTTTGCAGTGGCTGCAACTAGTCCTACTAGCCATGATCTCAATATTGGAGGTTCGATTTTATGTCCCTTGTCTTGTTTTCTTATCAGTATTGTTATTATTACTCTTCTACTAAGGTTCAATTTTATGTCCCTTGTCTTGTTTCCTTATCAGTATTGTTATTATTATTATTCTACTAAGGTTCAGTTTTATGTCCCTTGTCTTGTTTCCTTATCAGTATTGTTATTATTCTCCTTCTACTAAGGTTCGGTTTTATGTCCCTTGTCTTGTTTCCTTATGAGTACTGTTATTATTATTCTCCTTCTACTAAGGTTTGATTTTATGTCCCTTGTCTTGTTTCCTTATCAGTATTGTTATTATTATTATTCTACTAAGGTTCGGTTTTATGTCCCTTATCTTGTTTACTTATCGTCCTGAGCCGGGGGTCTATGGGAAACAACTTCTCTACTTCATCTGAGGTAGTGGTATGGCCTGCGTACACTTAACCCTCCCTAGACCCCACTTTGTGGGAATACACTCGGTATGTTGTCATTGTTGTTGTCATCATCTTGTTTCCTTATCAGTATTGTTAGTATTACCCGCCAACTAGCTTATTCTTCGATTTTTGAATTACTTGTTGTCTCCTTGGCTCCGATTATCATATCATTTATTGCTGTCACGGTTCGATGATCTCTTCTGCATTGTTTTCAGTATGATTTCTTCACTACTGTATTTGTTTTACATACTTGAGTGGAGGGTCAAGGTAGGAATAAGATAGCGCACACGCCACCCTCCCGAAACCCCACCGGTGAGATTACACTGAATATGTTATATATTGTACGTCGTTGAAATAGTATTTATTTATTATTCTTTTTTTCCGGTGGTCACTGATCTTGAAGGGGTGAAAAATGTGATGTAAACATCACAAAGGATGGTGAAGAGATTTTTTGAAATTCTAAGTATGACAGGCGGATTGGATTTCCCAACTTCATCAAAATTTAATAGTCGAGATAGGGTTTCCATTCGAACAAATGAAGAAATTACTCAGTCACTAAAAGGATGGGTTGTTACTGCTGCTACTTCTCTATGTCTTCCTCTTTCATTCCAAACTATTTTTGATTTCTTCAAAGATGACAAGACAAGGCATGAGGTATGTATAGAACCACTTTATAACAACGTTGTTTGTTCAGATGTTCTTTTAGTTGTTGCAGTGATATGTTGTTATAGAGAAGACGATAATATAATTTGAATGTTATAATGAAATGTTCTTGTTATAGAGAGGTCTAACTGTATGTATATTCATTTTTTAACGCAATGAACCAACCGTCTGATAAAAAAAATAATTTTCGCATTATCATCTATGAAACCTCTTTCCAACAACGTTGTTTGTTCAGATATTTTTCTGGTTGTTAGTTTTTATAGCAAAATGTGGTTAAGGAAGACAATAATATAACATGGATGTTATAATGAAATGTTGTTGTTATAGAGAGCTCTGACTGTATGTATATTCAATTTTTAATGCAATGAAACAAACATATGATAAAAAGTCTGTATAACTTGTTTCTTAACCAAATGACCCCTAAAAGTATCCTTATAGGTCGTTTAGATTTTTCTTGTGAAACTCACAAAAAAATGAACCAATATGAGAATCTGAATTCATAATTGTAGAACTAGAATTGAGTTCAATGTGAAAAATCTTCGAAATTATTAAGTTAAAGTATTGAATTCAACTTTATTAGGGTTCTATGTTATGTTATCTACAGGTTTGGATCTTGGCATTAATTGTACATAACTACCTTCTTTTTTCCAATTTTTTCTGGTTATATCGTCTTAAACAATTCTCATCTCATGAACTATTTTTTAACGATTAAATTATGAATTTGTTTATAGTTTGATTTTGCTTCTTTTTTTTCAGTGGGATCTTTTGACCAGTGGGAATAATGTGACTGAATTAACTCAAGTACCAACAGGAGCTTTTCCAGGAAATAGTATTACAATCATTCAGGTACTTGTCAGATTTATTTATTTATTTATTTATTTATTTATTTATAGTTTTCTATTTTCTGCTTAAATTATCAAGTAATAATGATATTTTTCAAGAATCAAATAAAATGACTTATGATTGGATTCTTCTTTTCTCATTGTTGCGTTTAACTTATATATACTGACAATTTGAAAATCTTTTTTTTGCATAATCATGTACTTTCTCCTATTATAGGCGGTTATAATTTATTTTCTTTTCTAGATTAATAATTCCATTTGTTGTTTTGTTTTTAAGGTGATCCAATAACTATCTGTAACTATCTTTTAAGCGATCCAAATATGTTAATTTTCTCGTACACTAAAGTGTATAGAAGTTAAACTCCTCTTTGTTATATATATTCACTAACAATAATCATCGTTGATCTGTTGCTAAATAGTCCGTAATTGTTAGATGCGATAAGCATCCAGATTTTTACTGTTTAGCGACAGAAATTGTCCGTTATTAATTTTATTCATTTTAGTGCTTACACTTATATTTCTGAAATTGTTGTAATGTATATATGCAGCCCTATGTGCCAACAGAAAGCAACATGTTAATGATTCAAGAGTCCAACATTGATGAAATGGGAGCATTTATAATAAATGCACCTATAGATTTACCAATAGTCACTTCAGTTATCAATGGAGGTGATGCCACAAAAGTTTCCATTTTGCCCTCCGGTTAGTAGAACATCCCTCGTCGAAAATTACTTTCAATACATATATACTAATCTTGAACATCCTTAACGAAATTTCTAGCTTTATCACTGCCTCAGGTATCACCATAAGTCCCGATGGTCAACTTGCATCGAACAGGAAAAATACTAGAAATGCACAAGATGGTTCAATTTTGACAGTGGCTTTTCAAATATTGATTTCTGGCGATAATTATCCGATGAATCAGCAAAAACATATGGATGCGGTGGCTTCTGTTCATGGCCTTTTGAGCTCCAAAGTTTTAAAAATCAAAGCAGCATTGGGTTGCTCTGACTGAATATTATGGTGGTTTAGTTTCATGTTGTTTGTTTGTTTGTTTTTGGAGATTTTAAGACTTGGACAAATTATGGTTTGAAGGATGATGTGTTTCCCTTCTTTGTGACTTATGAAAATCTCAAGAGTTTGAGATATGTGTGATATTGATATTATCTTTTTTATTGATAGACTATGTTTTGAGACTTCTCATTTGTTTGGTTCTTTGATTTTAGACTGTTTGCTTTTTTCCTGGTCATTATTTTTGCCATTCTTCATGTTACAATATCGAGCTGATCAGGGTCTATTGGATGCAACGTCTCTACCTTAGAGGCAGTGATCGGTCTATATAATGGTCATTATTTGATTCTTGAAAAATATCATTATTACTTGATAATTTAAGCAGAAAATAGCAAACTATAAATAAATAAATCTGACAAGTACCTGAATGATTGTAATACTATTTCCTGGAAAAGCTCCTGTTGGTACTCGAGTTAATTCAGTCACATTATTCCCACTGGTCAAAAGATCCCACTGAAAAACAAGAAGCAAAATCAAACTATAAACAAATTCATAATTTAATCGTTAAAAAATAGTTCATGAGATGAGAATTGTTTAAGACGATATAACCAGAAAAAATTGGAAAAAAGAAGGTAATTACGTACAATTAATGCCAAGAGCCAAACCTGTAGATAACATAACATAGAACCCTAATAAAGTTGAATTCAGTACTTTAACTTAATAATTTCGAAGATTTTTCACATTGAACTCAATTCTAGTTCTACAATTATGAATTCAGATTCTCATATTGGTTCATTTTTTTGTGAGTTTCACAAGAAAAATATAAACAACCTATAAGGATACTTTTAGGGGTCGTTTGGTTAAGAAACAAGTTATACAGACTTTTTATCATACGTTTGTTTCATTGCATTAAAAATTGAATATACATACGGTCAGAGCTCTCTATAACAACAACATTTCATTATAACATCCATGTTATATTATTGTCTTCCTTAACAACATTTTGCTATAAAAACTAACCACCAGAAAAATATCTGAACAAACAACGTTGTTATAAAGAGGTTTCATAGATGATAATGCAAAAATTAATTTTTTTATCAGACGTTTGGTTCATTGCGTTAAAAAATGAATATACATACAGTTAGACCTCTCTATAACAAGAACATTTAATTATAAAATTCAAATTATATTATCGTCTTCTCTATAACAACATATCACTGCAACAACTAAAAGAACATCTGAACAAACAACATTGTTATAAAGAGGTTCGATACATACCTCATGCCTTGTCTTGTCATCTTTGAAGAAATCAAAAACAGTTTGGAATAAAAGAGGAAGACATAGAGAAGCAGCAGCAGTAACAACCCATCCTTTTGGTGACTGAGTAATTTCTTCATTTGTTCGAATGGAAACCCTATCTCCAGTATTCAATTTTGATTAAGTTGGGAAATCCAATCTGTCTGTCATACTTGGAATTTCAAAAAATCTCTTCACCATCCTTTGTGATGTGTGCATCACATTTTTCACCCCTTCAGGATCATTGACCACTGGAAAAAAAAAAAGAATAATAAATACTATTATAACGACGTACAATATATAACATATTCAGTGTAATCTCA
This sequence comes from Capsicum pubescens, assembly GCA_030864215.1. NCBI lineage: Eukaryota > Viridiplantae > Streptophyta > Magnoliopsida > Solanales > Solanaceae > Capsicum > Capsicum pubescens. Next base: position 60,140,157 of record CM061549.1, read on the forward strand.
CCGGTGGGGTTTTGGGAGGGTGGCGTGTGCGCTATCTTATTCCTACCTTGACCCTCCACTCAAGTATGTAAAAAAAATACAGTAGTGAAGAATTCATACTGAAAACAATGCAGAAGAGATCATCGAACCGTGACAGCTATAAATGTTATGATAATCGGAGCCAAGGAGACAACAAGTAATTCTAAAATCGAAGAATATGATAGTTTGCAGGTAATACTAACAATACTGCTAAGGAAACAAGATGAATACAACAACAATGACAACATACCGAGTGTATTCCCACAAAGTGGGGTCTAGGGAAGGTTAAGTGTATGCAGGCCATACCACTACCTCAGATGAAGTAGAGAAGTTGTTTTCCATAGACCCCCGGCTCAGGACGATAAGTAAACAAGATAAGGGACATAAAACCGAACCTTAGTAGAATAATAATAATAACAATACTGATAAGGAAACAAGACAAGGGACATAAAATCAAACCTTAGTAGAAGGACAATAATAATAACAGTACTCATAAGGAAACAAGACAAGGGACATAAAACCGAACCTTAGTAGAAGGAGAATAATAACAATACTGATAAGGAAACAAGACAAGGAACATAAAACCGAACCTTAGTAGAAGAATAATAATAACAATACTGATAAGGAAACAAGAAAAGGGACATAAAATTGAACCTTAGTAGAAGAGTAATAATAACAATACTGATAAGAAAACAAGACAAGGAACATAAAACCGAACCTCCAATATTGAGATCATGGCTAGTAGGACTAGTTGCAGCCACTGCAAAGTTACATCTCTCAGACATCCTTTGAAGTGCAACAATCCATCTTTTAGCACCAAATGTTTGACGACCATACACCAAGTCTCTAAAGATACGATGAACCTGATTTTTGTCATCTATTTGAACATGTTCAATCCATGTAACCTACAAGAGAAAAAATAATCAAGAAAGCAAAAAAAGAAAACAATTAATAGCTTGTTGGGACACTTAAATTTAACACCCTTGCTTGTTTAGATTTGAACATCTGAAGCATGAACAGCATAGTATAGGGACACTTAAACAGCCTCGATGCACGTGCAAGGCTGAACATTTGGAGAGTGAACAACATAACATGAGGATGCAAAAGCGAATAAATAGAAAATAAAAATGGATCTAACTCAATCCATACTAAGAAAAATAGACATCATGAGATAGGTATGATAGGAGTAAAGTTTTACCCATCTAACTTACTCTTTGGAAAATAAGCTACATATATATATATACACACACACACATATATGTGAGTGTGTCACGAGTCGAGATATGCAATAATGCAAATAATCTCTCACAGAAATGCACGATAAGGTTGTATACAAGCCTTTCCAGACTCCGCACATAACGATAGCTTAGTGCATCGAACTGGTCCTTTATATAAATAGTGATATATATATAGTGAGTAAATGATTCTTACCATACTTTGGCCATTACCCATGTTTTGAATGACACAACCAGAAGGGTATTTCCAAGTATAGATAGGTCCACCATTTTGAAATTCTTTCAATATGTCATGTGAAACATCAACCATTATCCATGTTGTTTGATCAAGTCTTCTACAACAACGTATGAAGTAAAAGTCTCTAACTTCCACAAGTGGTGATAAAATATGCAACTTCTCCTACATTTGTTTTCAAGAATCAAAAAAAAAAAAGGAAAATTTACGCGGATTTGAAAATAGCAAGTCATAATTATCGGGCGTAGCTAATGTTTAAAATAGTTAAATATATATTTCTTTAGTATTTGTATATTTCGAGGATCATCTACAAATTGGGGCTCATATACGCTTGTGTTCGTATACAAAGCAAATTTTTTGGCTCGTACACAAATCTCTAAAGGTTTGTATTTGTGTACAAACGAATAAAACAAATTTATATTTATATATACGATCTGTAATTTATACATTTAGCTCCTAAACTATCGTTACGTCTTGTAATTAGGCAAATTTCAGCTATGGTGCCTCATTAATTATTGGCTAAATATTAGCTATTTCTAAAATTTTGCCATTTTAATATCTATTTAATTACTAGGGAAATAAAATTAGAATATGAATTAATATTTTACCATTTGTATAGAACCACCCAAATGCTCAGTATCAGGAAGTTCAAAACCCCTAGCTTGTTGGACTATAGAAGGAAACATGTCCATCCATTTGACCTGCATATATATACAAAATCATATCATTTTGAAGTATATGATTAATGACAAAATAATAACAAAAATAATTACACCACAGAATAAATAATTTCAGGTAATTAGGATCGGCTATATAAATACTCATTGTCCATGTCCATCGTTCCATTTAAATAGGAGAAAAATATAAAAATAAAATTGTATCAACCTGTTAAAAAATAGCCATAGATTCAAAAGTCGTTAAAAAATAGTCAATTTTTGGAACCCCTAACAATGTATTTGTAGAATTCAAAATATCATGACCCCTAACAAATTCTCACACATTGGCTACTTTTAAAAATCGATCCAAAAAGTGGCTAACATGCATAATTTTCTACTTCACTAAACACATGAGAGAGTTGTATATATATATACAGCGAAGCAAGCTTTAGACCCTAGAAACACGTTCTAAATTCATGTAGCGCCCTAGGTACAAAGCGGATAACATCATTTGTGAACTGAACTATTATAATACTAAAGCGTTCAAGAAACTTACTGGATCAACAAAGTTCTGGATGAACTCGACGCTTATCATGAATTGCTTCCCTTTGAATTTATCTGAACCGAATATCTTTCAGGTAGAACGTATATACATGTAAAAAAGGACTAAAAGTTCACAAAATGTTAGATATGATACCTTCATTTTAAAGTCCATTTTAAAGTACAAGAAGTTTTATATGTGCTACCTTAAAGTCCGAATTAATTCATCAAGTTCAGATCATGAATTCGCTTCAGCGTCATGTTATATATAAATAATCTTTTTAAAGGAAAATTAATTAATTAAAAATATATAAATATACAAAGAATACACAAAAGATTTACCTCGTCTTTCAGATTTTGATTTTCCATTTTCAAAATTTCTATATTACATGTCCTTTCTTCTTCACCAATGGGTGGACCATCACATCTTGGGCATGTTACACTTTTCAAAGACTCTTTCATTGTCATATTTTCACAATGAAATCTTTCGTTTTCTGCTCGAAGAGTACTGTTATCTGATCTCTCAGTTTGTGTCTGATGAAAAAAAGATATAATCAAAATTAATTACATAATATAGATAAATAAATCGGAGATTATGAGCTAATTAAATGTTGAAAATGAAGCTAATAGTTCAAGGGATAATAGCACTATAGGTGCATTTTGATGCACATTTAACTTTCAATTAGTATAAATATGTATAATGTGTTTAGTCATTTTATGTAATATTATGTTGTATGAACTATTTTGAAACTATAAATATATATGGGTGACTATACAATATTAATATAATACATATGTAATAAAGTGGTAAAACGATTAATAATTATGGAAAATTTGTGAATATTCATAAGTAAAGAGATTAAAAGTGCATATTTTAATCGATTGAAGGTAAAATCCGCTTAGCCATATATTATAAGGATTAAAATTAAAATTTTAGCATTAATTGAAGGACCAAAAGTAATATTAAGAGACTAATAAAAAATGTGTGAAAATCCATTTATAAAGTTGTATGAAAATTATTTTCTCCCTTTATTTTAATTTAAAAGTTTAAATTCCCGCGCTAATTTTAACTAAGTTTTCTTTCTCATGTCCAATGTATATTTGAAGGATTTTTACCTAGATTAAAAAAATTAGTCCATTAAAATATATACAATCTATTCTATCCCGCCCATTCTTTATTTATTCAAATTATTTTAACTAGTCGAACATAGTTCAGTTCGTCTATTTAATATTTCAAGATTTTTTTCATTCATAAATAATTATTAATATGTCATTATGTTTAAATAAAAATAATAAGCTATTAACAATTATAAATTTTATAGAAAAAAGACTAATTAATTAAATAAATTTACCTTTGTTTGAGTCCCTTTGTTTTGAAACCAAAACTTGATTTGCTTAGGGTCAAGTCCTGCTTCCTTATTCAATTGGTTTCTCTGATTCTCATCTGGATGTGGACATTGCTTGAAAAATCTTTAAAATAATAAGGCTAAAAGAAAATTAATAAGTTTTAAGAATTTTGTATATCTTAAGAAAATGGTAAGTAGTTGAGTTTGTTATTCAATGGCATGAGATTAATTATATCTAATCAGAAGAGTTATTAATCAAAATTTAGATCGTGAAAATATAGATATTTAGAAATAAATTTAAAATTCACAACTACTTACCAAATATTTGTAACCAAATATTGTGAGTGCCAAATTTGAGTTGTTAGAATTTTTTTTGAATCTTTTAACTATTAAGAGAATAGTATGTAGTTAACTTTATTATAATTATTCATGTTGGTGTTTTGTTGTCATCGTCAATATTACTTGTATTACTATTAATATGTAGTTATAAGTAATATAATATAAAAAAATATGTAGCTTTTGCGTCATCAAAAATAATTACAACTTGTAACCATTCTCAAAAGACAAGTAAAATAAAGATAATTAATTATATAAGTCTTTATATTAGCTTGATATTTTAACATAATCAACAAAATAGAAAATTTTAGGTTTGTATTGATCTTTAATATTCATGTTGATAGTGTTTTTAAATTGCTTTTCTAATGCATAAAATGTAGAACATACTCGTGATTTATTTTTAATGGGTTAAATTAAAGTTACATAAAACATAAACCTAGAGAAATCATTCTCGAAAATGACATATAATTGACATTCTAAATTTGATAAAATAGGAAACAACTTTCAAAAATAAAAATGAATAATTTACTGCAGTTTATGAGATACAATGATCAACTAAATTAAGTGGTAAACTTTGCATTGTCCTAACCTGCTGGAAATATAATTATTGTTAATTTATAGATAATAACCCTTTATACTGATATCATGCCTTCAGAATGACAGATACCTAACATTAGTGGACACAGTTATCTTGATATCTATTGCTGGTGGGAGGTGACTGGTATTTCGTAAAATTAGTCAACGTACGCGCAAGCTGTCCCGAACACCAACAACAACAACAACAACAATAACAACAAATGCAGTGTATTCCTGCATAGTGGGGTCTGGGGAGGGTAAATGTATGCAGTTCATACCACTACCTCCAAAGAAATAGAGAGGTTGTTTCGATAGACCCCCGACTCAGGACAAAATTAAAGACAGTAAACAAAGTCGTAATACATCATGAAACAAGATGGAATAATATAAATAAGATACCCACAAAGTACCAAAGGCACACACCTTACCCAAACCCTCCTAACTAGAAGCTCCAACTTATGTACACAACCCTAAGACTACTAGTCAGGCTACACCAAAGCACTCCTAACTACTATCTACTACTCACCCACACACACTATCCCTTTAACCTAATCAGCTACGAACAGGGGCATCAGTGCTCCTCCTCATCACATCCGCAAACCATCTCAACTTCACTTCCCGCAACTTGTCCTTCACCGAAACCACTCCCACCTTCTCCCGAATAGTATCATTCCTAACCCTATCTCCCCTAGTAAGTCCACACATCCAACGCAGCATCCCCATTTCCGTCACCTTCAATTTTTAAATATGAGAGTTCTTGACTGGCCAACACTCTGCTCCATACAACATGGCCGGACAGACTACCACTCCATAGAATTTACCTTTAAGCTTGGGCGACACCTTCTTATCACATAAAACTCCCGAAATGAGCCTCCATTTCATCTATCTTGCCCCGATATGGTGAGAAACACCATGATTGTATAAAATATATATAGAGAGAGCTAAATTACCCTCTAGTTAATATTTTTCTTAAGGAGCATGCAGACCAAAAAATGTGACAAGTAATTAGAAACAGAGAGAGTAGATTAATGGATTCTATTATTCTTGATTATGATCTTCCAAAAGTGATGAATGATTATGACAACCATTATGAAGCTTTGCATGGCTTCATGCAAAGGCCTATGATGGAGTTTCATGGAAATATATGAGTCAGGTAATGAAGCAATTTGGTTTCTCAAATTCTTGGACCAACATGATAGGAAGTTTAATTTAGTGTTCAACAACTGGTATTTCATCACTATATCAATAGAACTAGTCATGGCTACTTCAAATCATCTTCATCTATTTGTGCTCTTTTGGAGACTCCTCAATTGCCATGATGGTGAATTAAAAGGCTTATCAAAAGGCTTCTGTTAATTTTAAGACCCCGTGCATTGAAGCTTCTGCTATGCACGGGATTCGAGGAAGGATCGGACCACAAGGGCCTATTGTATGCAGCGTTACCCTAGATTTCTGCGCGAGACTATTTCCACAGCTTGAACCTACTGCAACCCTGCCAGTTATGCCAAGGCTCCCCCCACCCAATCCACTCCACGCGACGGGGGTGGATTAAAAAAAATATAGCTTTCATCACTATAAAAGTCTTCAGTTTGACATTATCAGAGTAGTGCTTCTTCTTCAGGCAGTACTCTGATAATGTCAAATTAAAGAGTCCATCTCCAAGACTATGTTGATGTGCCCCAAATGTATCCATAGCTGCAAATGCGTCTGTTATATTGTTGTTGTTCATATAATACGAAATTTAGTACTTCCATATATATACTGATTTTTGTCACAGTATTTAGAAAAGTAGTTCATGAGATGAGAATTGTTTAACACGATATAACCAGAAAAAATTGGAAAAAAGAAGGTAATTATGTACAATTAATGCCAAGAGCCAAACCAGTAGATAACATAACATTCAACCCTAATAAAGTTGAATTCAGTACTTCAACTGAATAATTTCGAAAAAATTTCACATTTAACTCAATTATAGTTCTACAATTATGAATTCAGATTCTCATATAGGTTCATTTTTTTGTGAGTTTCACAAGAAAAATCTAAACGACCTATAAGGATACTTTTAGGGGTCGTTTGGTTAAGAAACAAGTTATACAAACTTTTTATCATAAGTTTGTTTCATTGCATTAAAACTTGAATATACATAGGGTCAGAGCTCTCTATAACAACAACATTTCATTATAACATCCATGTTATATTATTGTCTTCCTTAACAACATTTTGCTATAAAAACTAACCACCAGAAAAATATCTAAACAAACAACGTTGTTATAAAGAGATTTCATAGATCATAATGCAAAAATTAATTTTTTTATCAGACGTTTGGTTCTTCGCGTTAAAAAATGAATATACATACAGTTAGACCTCTCTATAACAAGAACATTTCATTATAACATTCAAATTAGACTATCGTCTTCTCTATATCACTACAACAACTAAAAGAACATCTGAACAAACAACGTTGTTATAAAGAGGTTCGATACATACCTCATGCCTTGTCTTGTCATCTTTGAAGAAATCAAAAACAGTTTGGAATGAAAGAAGAAGACATAGAGAAGTAGCAGCAGTAACAACCCATCTTTTTGGTGACTGGGTAATTTCTTCATTTGTTCGAATGGAAACCCTATCTCCACTATTCAATTTTGATGAAGTTGGGAAATCCAATCTGTCTGTCATACTTAGAATTTCAAAAAATCTCTTCACCATCCTTTGTGAGGTTTGCATCACATTTTTCACCCCTTTAGGATCAGTGACCCCCGGAGAAAAAAGAATAGTAAATACTATTACCACGATGTACAATATATAACATATTCAGTGTAATCTCACCGGTGGGGTTTCGGGAGGGTGGCGTGTGCGCTATCTTATTCCTACCTTGACCCTCCACTCAAGTATGTAAAACAAATACAGTACTGAAGAATTCATACTGAAAACAATGCAGAAGAGATCATCGAACCGTGACAGCAATAAATGATATGATAATCGGAGCCAAGGAGACAACAAGTAATTCTAAAATCGAAGAATAAGATAGTTGGCGGGTAATACAAACAATACTGATAAGGAAACAAGATGATGACAACAACAATGACAACATACCGAGTGTATATAAATATAAATCGGGAGCCATCATGCTTCCCATCTATCAAAATCAACCACGTTGTGGATTTCTTTCACACTTGAGTTCAAAACAACTCCATTATGACCAAAAGGTCAAATCATTCAAAATATCTCAAATATTCAACATCAACGTGCTTATAACACACACTTTCTCAAAAAAACACAATTTCCAATGGGGATTCACGACCCAAATATTAAAATCATGATAAATATCGTTCAAGATTCATGCTTTATTTCACCACACATGTAAATTCATCTTTCAAAATCATAAACATCAAGATTTCATAATAATCATCATAAGATATGGGTTCATGCTTCAAATTCATAAAAATCAAATATAAATCATGCCTTTGTAAAGAAAATTACTTTTGGACACAAGAACGAAAGAGAGTTCTTGTTGAAAAACCCCACATACCTTGAATGATGAACTTTAGATCGATACTCGTTTTTGAGTTGTTAATCCTTCCTTTGAATGATGGTTCTTGGAGGTCTTGAACTAGGAACTTGGAATCTTTAATAACATATAATGCTTCTAATAGGCTTTAATATAGGGTTTGGACGGATTTTGGGTGAGCGGGAATGACCAAAACGCCCCTAAAAATCAAATAATTCTCGAATCTGTCCTTTGGTGGACTGTTTTGATAGTCTGAAGTAGATCAACCATAACGTTTTACTCCGATATCCAAATTGGATGAAACCAATTTCATTAGAAAGAGTACTCTCATATCTTTCCATTGATATATAGTATCTCACCCAGATCATTGTGAATGAGGAGTTATGATCGTTTGAAGTTGACCCAAAAATTCACTTTTGATAGGCTGAAGTAGATCGACCATAACTTTTTTCTACGATAGACAAATTGGATGAAACCAATTTCATCGGAAAAAGGACTCGCAGATCTTTCCGATGATATATAGTAGATCACCCATATTATTATGTACAAGGAGTTATGATCATTTAAAGTTGGAGAAAAAATACACCAGGCCTCAGTACTTTTTCCTGTATGTTTTACTGTTCACTACTATTCACGGTTCGATCGGAATATTCATAACTCGTCGCTCAGGTGTTCGTTTTGGATGATCCACATATATTTGGAAAGCTTATTCGATACTCTACACAATGGTGGGTCATAATCTAAGACATTCTGCACGAAAAATTTATAATTCATTCTAGAAGATAGAACCCAACACGTTTACGCACAAAATTTCAACGAAAAATTTCCCGGGGTATTACATCATCCCCCCTTGGAAACATTCGTCCTCGAATGATGCTAGACATGCCAAGATTAGATAGGGAATAGAGAATACAGCTGAAACCATTCGTTAAACTCATCACCACATCGTTTCTCACTCCGAATGCAACATAGAATGCATAAATTCAAGAAACTACAGCTGAACACATAATAAATGACAGCTGAACTGCTGCAACTTTTATCAAAAGTGCATGATTTAGGAAAGAACGGTACCTTCGGCTTGATCGGAGTTCGCGAAAAATAGGTACGGGTACTTGGATCGCATATCCGCCTCAGCTTCCCAAGTTGCACCCTCAACAGATTGGTTTCGCCACAACACCTTCACCAAGGAAACTTCTTAGTTCCTTAGTCTTCGGACACTGAAATCAAGAATCTCAATAGGAATCTCATCAAAAGAAAGATTTTCTTGAATGTCAGCACTCACAGAGGAATCCACTACCACAGCATCGCTAATATGCTTTCTAAGCATGGATACATGGAATATTGGATGAACAGAGGACAACTCGGAAGGCAACTCAACCTCATAAGCTACCTTACCAACACGGCTAAGAATTTTGTAAGGACCAACATAACGGGGACTAAGCTTCCCCTTCTTTCCGAATCTCTTTACCCCCTTCATGGGTGAAATTTTCAGATACACTAGGTCACCAACTTCAAACTCAAGGTCTCTCCTTCTAACATCCGCATATGACTTCTGACAACTCTGCACAGTTTTCAACCTTTCCTTAATCAACTTAACTTTTTCCATAGCCTCAAATACCGAATCAGGACCACTCACAGCCACTTCACCAACCTCGAACCAACCTATGGGTGATCTATACTTCCTCCCATATAAGGCTTCAAACGGAGTCATGCCAATACTAAAGTGGAAACTATTATTGTAAGCAAACTCTATCAACGGTAAGTGATCATCCCAACTTCCCTTAAAGTCAAGTGCACAAGCTCTCAACATATCCTCTAAGGTCTGGATGGTCCACTCAGCCTGACCATCGGTCTGCGGATTAAAAGCAAAACTCAAAAGCACTTGGGTACCAAGACCCTTCTGAAAAGCTTTCCAAAATTGCGAAGTGAACTGAGTACTCCTATCCGAAATGATAGACAAGGGAACTCCATGCAGTCAGACTAGCTCTCGGATATACAATCTAGCATAATCCTCAGCAGTATATGAAGTATGAACAGGCAAGAAATGAGCAGACTTAGTCAATCTATCAACCACAACCCAAATGGAATCATGATGGCGTCGGGAAGGAGGTAAACCAATAACGAAGTCCATATTTATCTCTTCCCACTTCCAGGTGGGAATACTAAACTCTTACATCATACCACCAGGTCTTTGGTGTTCAACCTTAACCTGTTGGCATGTTGCACACTTAGCTACAAACGCTGCTATATCTTTCTTCATGCCACTCCACCAATAGATTTCCCGCAAGTCTCGGTACATCTTGGTGGCACCAGGATAAATAGAATATCACTCCTCGTGCTCTTCAGCCATAATCCTCTGTCTCAGATCATCAACATTTGGGACATACAATCTACCCTGCAATCTCAACATACCATCTCCCTCTTGGGAGAAAACCTCTACTTTTTGGTCCTTGACTGACTCCTTCAGTCTGACCAAACTAGCATCTAAGTATTGCTTTTCCTTCACTTCCGAAACCAAGGAGGATTCGGAACTACTCTGAACCCCTATACTACCTTCAGCAGAGTGAAATTACCTAACCCCCAATCTAGCCAAACGATGTACATCACGAGCCAACTCTTTCTTACCTTCTACCACATGCGAAACACTACCCATGGACACTCTACTTAGGGCATCTGCCACAACATTGGACTTGCCCGAATGGTACAGCACACTCATATCATAGTCCTTTAAGTATTCTAACCATCGTATCTGCCTAAGATTCAATTCTCTCTGGGTAAACACATACTGCAGACTCTTATGATCAGTGAAAACATCAACATGGACACCATACAAATAGTGTCTCCAGATTTTCAAAGCAAACACAACAGCAGCCAACTCAAGGTCATGGGTGGGGTAATTTTTCTTATGGGGTTTCAACTGTCTAGAAGCATAAGCTATCACCTTACCCTTCTGCATCAATACGCAACCCAACCCAACTCTCGAAGCATCACAGTACACCAGAAAACCATCAACACCATCAGGCAAAGTCAAAACAGGGGCTGAAGTGAGTCGAGTCTTCAACTCCTAAAAACTCTTCGCACAAGATTCGGACCACAAGAACTTCACTTTCTTTGGGTCAACCGAGTCATAGGAGACGCTATAGAGGAGAAACCCTCAAAAAAATGGTGGTAATAGCCAGCTAAACCCAAGAAACTTCGGATATCAGTCGGAGAAATAGGTCTAGGCCAATTTCTAATAGCTTCGGTCTGTTGGGGATCAACTCTAATACCCTCGGAAGAAATGATATGACCCAGAAAAGCAACTGACCTTAGCCAAAACTCACACTTACTGAATTTTGGGGATCAACTCTAATACCCTCGAAAGAAATGATATGACCCAGAAAAGCAACTGACCTTAGCCAAAACTCACACTTACTGAACTTGGCAACAACTTGTGATCTCTAAGGGTTTGCAAGACAGTTCGGAGATGATCAGAATGTTCATCCTCACTACGGGAGTACACCAGTATATCATCGATAAACACTAGACAAACATATCCAGATATGTTTGAACACTCGATTCATGAGGTCCATGAAAGTTGTTGGGGCATTAGTTAACCCGAAAGACATAACAAGAAACTCAAAATGGCCATAACGAGTTCGAAAAGTGGTTTTCAGGATGTCACACTCCCTAACTTTGAGTTGATGATAGCCGGAACGAAGGTCTATCTTTGACAAATAACTTGGACCTTGCAATTGGTCAAACAAATCATCTATTCTCGGAAGGGGGTACTTATTTTTTATGGTGACTTTATTCAGTTGGCGGTAATCATTGCACATACGCAAAGAGCCATCTTTCTTTCTCACAAACAACACAGGAGCACCCCAAGGAGAAACACTGGGCCTTATGAAACCCTTATTTAGTAGATCTTTTAGTTGTTCTTTCAACTCCTTAAGTTCTGCAGAGGCCATACGGTAAGGAGGAATAGAAATGGGATGAGTATCGGGAAGAAGATCAATCCCGAACTCTATCTCTCTATCAGGAGGTATCCCTGGGAGATCATCCGAAAAGACATCAGAAAACTCATTGACGACGTTAACAGACTGGAGAGTTGGAGTCTCAGACTTAGTGTATTTGACTCTAACTAAATGGTAAATACACCCCTTGGAAATAAGCTTTCTAGCTTTGAGGTAAGAGATAAAATGACTCTTGGGTGACACAGAATTCCCAGACCACTTAAACACGGATTCACCTGGAAACTGAAACTTGACCATTCGGGTCCGACAATCAATAGAGATATAAGAAGAATACAGACAGTCCATTCCCAGAATCACATCAAAATCTACCATGTCTAACTCAATCAGATCAGCCAACAAGACTCTATGAAGAACGGTAACAGGACACTTTTTATACACTTTCTGGGCAACAATCGAATCACCCACTGGGGTAGAAACTAGGATAGGCTCAGGAATAATCTCAAGACTCATTTCAAAATTCACAGCAATCAAAGGTGTAACATACGAGAAAATGGATCCAGGATCCAACAAATCATACACATCAAACTGAAATATACGAAGCATACCAGTAACAACATCGGGAGAGTCCTCCTGTTCCTGGCGGGACGGTAAAGCATAGAATCTATTCTGGCGCTGCCCGCCAGCATTGCTAGAAGAGGCGCCCTGAGCTGGGGCTGGGCGAGTCTCTGGAACTGGAGCACTAACAGTCTAAGTCTGGGTCTGAGGGCGATAGTCACGACGCCCTTGTCCATCCTGTGGACAATCTCTAACTCTGTGACCCATGTCACCACACCGGAAACAACCCCTTTTCTCACCCCAACACTCACCCGAATGAGCCCTACCACACTTAGGACACAGGGATGATTTGTCTTACTGCCAGCACTGTACTGGGACCTGGATGCTTATGACCTGCTACCTTGCTCCTGCCTACCTCTAGGCACGGGAGCACTAGCAGATGGCAGTGCTGTCATAGACGAACGATCCTGATACTGAGGGTGACTCCCTCCCTGAGATCTAGTCTGACCCTGTCCGTGCTGCTCGGACCTAGCTCTCTTATTCCCTCTCATTCTATCTCTCTCCTTAATCTTGTCTGCCTCAATCTGCTGGGCATGAGTCATCAGCCTAGAAAGATTCATCTCACTATTCAGCATAGCAGACCTACACTCCTTAACCACATAACTAGACACTCCAGTCACAAACTTACTCATACTAGCCCGATTATCAGCCACTAAGTCAGAAGCATACTTGGCCAACTGATTGAACCTTAGACAGTACTCCCTAATAGTCATAGAGCCCTGTCACAGGTTCATAAACTTTTCCACCTTCGCCTCCCTCATCTCCAAAGGGAAAAACTTATCCAGGAATGCATCTTGGAACTCTTGCCAAGTCGTAGGGACAGCTCCCTCACCTCTACCTTTCCTTCAAGCAACAACCCAGTCATAAGCAAAGTCTTTCAACCTATACGTAGCCAACTCCACACTAGGTTCCTCATATACATGCATCACCTGAGTAATCTTCTGCACCTCCTCTAAAAACAACCATGGATCCTCATCAGACTTGGACCCATAGAATTCCGGCGGATTCATCCGCATGAAGTCATGGATCCTGGCAGAAGCTGAATCACCTCCCTGCTGCTGTGGAGCCGGGGCCGGGTTGACCTAAATATTTGCAGTAACAGCTTGGGCCAGCACCTGAAAGGCTTCCCAAAATTCAGCATGAGACACGTTTTCATTCAATGGGTCAGCGGGTTGAGGTTGCTGATCATCATTATTTTTTGTCACTCGACGTGGAGGCATATTTCTGAAATAGAAGAACACGAATCAATAGCAGAGAGAGACACTTTAAGCACGATAGACTTCTGAAAGAAAGAATCACATTTTTTCCTAAAACGTCTTGTAGCCTCTTGCTCATAGATGTGGCGTGCTACACACCGATGATCAAGACTCTACTTAACGCGGCTTGTCAGACTCCCTAGGACACCTTAAAACCTTAGGCTCTGATACCAAGTTTGTAATGCCCCGAAAAATGGGTCCCGAAGCGTCACACGGTTCTTGAGGCTACGAGTAGCCCCAAGCTAACCTTTTGAGCCATTTTCATTCAATTCAACACAAATCAATGGGGGTTCCATAAATAACCCTCAAATATCAACAGAGTAATCATCATCCAAGAATAAAAAAATTTCAGAAAGATAACAAAGTACGACTTATTAGTCAACTCCCAACATCTCTACTAGTCTGACAAGCCTCTAAGAAAATCAATAAAACAAGCGAGCCATTGAGACATGCCCCAACTAACTCATACTCAGTTATCAAATGTAAACAATTCCGTGAAACCAACATCAGACATCACGTCCTCGGAACATGAGGACTCACCACAACAGAGGATGTAGAACAGCGTGCCCAAAGAATCATTGTCGAACCTAGAACTGAGCACCTGAACCTACATTCCGAGAAAATGCAGCCCACATCCGAAGATGTGGGTCAGTACCATGGAAAGGAACTGAGTATATGGGGGTGTATGCAGTTGTATAAACATCATCATCATAAATATTTATAAGAAATATGCAGGATGTATGAAAGACTCACATATTCCGAAGAAAATCATCATAATCATGAGAGGATGAAATAAGTATAATAACACATGTGAGTCATCATATAATTTGTCAATCACTTTCAGTTCATCAAGAATATCAATTCTCATAATGTAAATATCATTTAAATCTTTCGAAAGAATAACTTTCACAATTCCACTTTCAAATCACTTCACCATTCACCATAGACACAAGGAAACACACACACACTGGGAGATCCTATAACCGACATAAACCATGTGAGCTACATGGAGTCCAACGTACAACCCACGTTGGGGAGAGCCATCCTATCCTTTCCATCGGAGTAGGACTATCGATATCAAATCCACACAAACTAGTGATCACTATATAAATCAGTCTCGGGCTCACTCCTACGGGGGCACGTAGTTCTAGGGAAGTAAGGTCGCTTTATACCTCCCACTCGGTGCTAAATATTTTTCTCGGACTTAGCTCAGATCATTTCAAAGACAATCCACAACAAAACAATTTCAGTAATATATAAATATACATCGGGAGCCATCATGCTTCCCATCTATCAAAATCAACCACGTTGTGGATTTCTTTCACACTTGAGTTCAAAACAACTCCATTAAGACCAAAAGGTCAAATCATTCAAAATATCTAAAATATTCAACATCAACGTGCTTATAACACACACTTTCTCAAAAAAAACACAATTTCCAATGGGGATCCACGATCCAAATATCAAAATCATGATAAATATCATTCAACATTCATGCTTTATATCACCACACATGTAAATTCATCTTTCAAAATTATAAACATCAAGATTTCATAATAATCATCGTAACATATGGGTTCATGCTTCAAATTCATAAAAATCAAATAAAAATCATGTTTTTGTAAAGAAAATTACTTTTGGGCACAAGAACGAAAGAGAGTTCTTGTTGAAAAACCCCACATACCATGAATGATGAACTTTAGATCGATACTCATTTTTGAGATGTTAATCGTGCCTTTGAATGATGGTTCTTGGAGTTCTTGAACTAGGAACTTGGAATCTTGAATAAATTTGTAGAATTAATGGTGAACTTTGGAGGTTCTTGAAGTTGGATGTAGGAGCTTTGGGTTTTCTTTTTGAGGGAATTTGATGAAATATAACATATAATACTTCTAATAGGCTTTAATATAAGGTTTGGACGGATTTTGGGTGAGGGGGAATGACCAAAACGCCCCTAAAAATCAAATAATTCTCGAATCTGTCCTTTGGTGGACTGTTTTGATAGTCTGAAGTAGATCAACCATAACGTTTTACTCCGATATCTAAATTGGATGAAACCAATTTCATTAGAAATACGACTCTCATATCTTTCCGTTGATATATAGTATCTCACCCAGATCATTGTGTACGAGGAGTTATGATCATTTGAAGTTGACCCAAAAATTCACTTTTGATAGGCTGAAGTATATCGACCATAACTTTTTGCTCCGAAAGATAAATTGGATGAAACAAATTTCATCGGAAAGAGGACTCGCAAAGATTTCCGTTGATATATAGTATATCACCTAGATCATTATGTATAAGGATTTATGATCGTTTAAAGTTGGAGCAAATATACGCCAGGCCTAAGTACTTTTTCCTGCATGTTTTACTGTTCACTACTATTCACGGTTCGATCGGAATGTTCATAACTCGTCGCTTGGGTGTCCATTTTGGATGATCCACATATCTTTGGAAAGATTATTCGATACTCTACGCAATGGTGGGTCATAATCTAAGACATTCTGCACGGAAAATTTATAATTCATTCTAGAAGATAGAACCCAACACGTTTACGCACAAAATTTCAACGAAAAATTTTCCGGGGTATTACAACAAGCCTTTCCAGACTCCGCACATAGCGAGAGCTTAATGCATCGAACTGGTCCTTTATATAAATAGTGATATATATATAGTGAGTAAATGATTCTTACCATACTTTGGCCATTACCCATGTCTTGAATGACACAACCAGAAGGGTATTTCCAAGTATAGATAGGTCCACCATTTTGAAATTCTTTCAATATGTCATGTGAAACATCAACCATTATCCATGTTGTTTGATCAAGTCTTCAACAACAACGTATGAAGTAAAAATCTCTAACTTCCACAAGTGGAGATAAAATATGCAACTTCTCCTGCATCTGTTTTCAAGAATCAAAAAAAAAAAAAAAAAGGAAAATTTACGCAGATTAGAAAATAGCAAGTCATAATTATCGGGCGTAGCTAATGTTTAAAATAGTTGAATATATATTTCTTTAGTATTTGTATATTTCGAGGATCATTTACAAATTGGGGCTCATATACGCTTGTGTTCGTATACAAAGCGAATTTTTTGGCTCGTACACAAATCTCTAAAGGTTTGTATTTGTGTACAAACAAATAAAACGAATTTATATTTATATATACGATCTGTAATTTATATATTTAGCTCCTAAACTATCGTTACGTCTTGTAATTAGGCAAATTCCAGCAATGGTGCCTCATTAATTATTGGCTAAATTATAGCTATTTCTAAAATTTTGCCATTTTAATATCTATTTAATTACTAGGGAAATAAAATTAGAATATGAATTAATATTTTACCATTTGTATAGAACCACCCAAATGCTCAGTATCAGGAAGTTCAAAACCCCTAGCTTGTTGGACTATAGAAGGAAACATGTTCATCCATTTGACCTGCATATATATACAAAATCATATCATTTTGAAGTATATGATTAATGACTAAATAATAACAAAAATAATTACACCACAAAATAATTTCAGGTAATTAGGATCGGCTATATAAATACTCATTGTCCATGTCCATCGTTCCATTTAAATAGGAGAAAAATATAAAAATAAAATTGTATCAACCTGTTAAAAAATAGCCATAGATTCAAAAGTCATTAAAAAATAGTCAATTTTTGGAACCCCTAACAATGTATTTGTTTGTAGAATTCAAAATATCATGACCCCTAACAAATTCTCACACATTGGCTACTTTTTAAAAATCGATCCAAAAAGTGGGTAGTATGCATAATTTTCTACTTCACTAAACACATGAGAGAGTTGCATATATATATACAGCGAAGCAAGCCTTAGACCCTAGAAGCCTATTATAATTCATGTAGCGCCCTAGGTACAAAGAGGCATAACCCAAACCTATAATGATGAATTGCATAATATGAAATGCTAGAGGAGCTAATATTGATAAGTTTAAAAGACATTGTAAATCAATGCTTGACATTCACCAACCTACTATCCTTGCCCTTCTTGAAACAAGGATGGCAGACCATAAAGACCTCTCAACTTGTTCGACTTTTCTTGTCATCTACATCCAGTGCTAATGGTAACTCTAGAGGTATTATTTTTATTAGGAAGGATGACTCCATCACTACTAATGACATTTCTATTTCCTCCTAAGCCATTCATGTCTTGGTTAAGATCAATTTCTATTCCTCCCTTTGATTTCTTAGAATAGTTTATGCTAGTAATATTCTATGGCAGATTCTGTCAATGAGTCTGGTGAAAATAGTTGGTTAGTATGGGGGATTTTAATGAAATCTTAAAAACCTCTGATAAGTTTGGGGAGAACAACATTAGGTTTAATAAATGCTCTTTATTCTGGAATTACATAAACAGTGTAGACTCATGGATCAAGGCTTCAAGGTTAGAAAATACACTTGGTCTAATAAAAAATTTAGGATTAGAAACAATCTTATTCTAGAAAGATCATGTAGCGCCCTAGGTACAAAGAGGATAACATCATTTGTGAACTGAACTATTATAATACTAAAGCATTCAAGAAACTTACTGGATCAACAAAGTTCTGGAACAACTCAATAGCAGGTATTGGTACAACTCCAGATTCCTTTGATGATTCAAATCGAGCAGTTGATTATCTATAAGGTCGATGATATGGATGTGAAAATACTCTTTCATAATTATCGCGATGAAGAGAACACTTCCCATCACCTGTAGTAACCCAAAATGGTTCATTCATTGGCAAAAGTTGCATCATTTCTTCCATAGCAGCATTAATAACCTCAGTAAGAATAGCTTTCTCCCTAATATCATGAAGAAGTTGATAATTTTCTTGTGGTATATGGGACATCATTGGAATATTATTAATATTTAGCAAATGTCCTCGAACATTATTGTTAATATTTTCTTGAGCAGAACGAAATTCAATGGGAGAATCAGATATACTTTGGCTCAACAAACTTTCATCAGATGAATTTGATGGACTTCTAAGAGTTGCATTTGGTAGTGCCAAATTTTGATTTGTCAAAAAAGACCTCCCATGAACACGTGATATGATATTTGCTACTCTTTCATGCTGCAAAAATTAAAAAAATAAAATAAAAACATAACAATTATTAAGTCAAATTACTTGACATAATAAGCCATTATTTATAATAAACGTAATTTAATAACCCAAAAAGATTCAACTCATAAGCATCTAAGCAGAAACGGATTCAAGATTTTAACTAGATGAATTTGGCCATTTTAAAGTATATAGCACTAGATAAACTCGACGCTTATCATGAATTGCATCCCTTAGAATTTATCTGAACTGAATATCTTCGGTAGAACATATATACATTAAAAAGGGACTAAACCCTACTTTAAAGCTCAAATTTGATCCATCAAGTTCAAATTATAAATCCGTTTCTGCCTCACATGTTATATATAAATAATTATTTTAAGGAAAATAATAAATTAAAAATATATAAATACATTATTTATAATAAACATAATTTGCTAACCCAAAAAGATGCAACTCATAAGCATCAAGCAAAAACGGATTCAAGATTTTAACTAGATGAATTTGGCCATTTTAAAGTATATAGCACTAGATGAACTCGACGCTTATCATGAATTGCATCCCTTTGGATTTATCTGAACCGAATATCTTTCAGGTAGAACGTATATACATGTAAAAAAGGACTAAAAGTTCACAAAATGTTAGATATGATACCTTCATTTTAAAGTCCATTTTAAAGTACAAGAAGTTATATATGTGCTACCTTAAAGTCCGAATTAATTCATCAAGTTCAAATCATGAATTCGCTTCTGCGTAATGTTATATATAAATAATCTTATTTAAAGAAAATAAATAAATTACAAATATATAAATATACAAAGAATACACAAAGGATTTACCTCGTCTTTCAGATTTTGATTTTCCATTTTCAAAATTTGTATATTACGTGTCCTTTCTTCTTCACCAATGGGTGGACCATCACATCTTGGGCATGTTACACTTTTTAAAGCCTCTTTCATTGCCATATTTTCACAATGAAATCTTTCATTTTCTGCTCGAAGAGTACTGTTATCTGATCTCTCAGTTTGTGTCTGATGAAAAAAATATATAATAAAAATTAATTACATAATATAGATAAATAAATCGGAGATTATGAGCTAATTAAATGTTGAAAATGAAGCTAATAGTTCAAGGGATAATAGCACTATTGGTGCATTTTGATGCACATTTAACTTTC
Organism: Capsicum pubescens; assembly: GCA_030864215.1. Taxonomy (NCBI): domain Eukaryota; kingdom Viridiplantae; phylum Streptophyta; class Magnoliopsida; order Solanales; family Solanaceae; genus Capsicum; species Capsicum pubescens. Next base: position 60,160,682 of record CM061549.1, read on the forward strand.
AATTAGTATAAATATGTATAATGTGTTTAGTCATTTTATGTAAGATTATGTTGTATGAACTATTTTGAAACTATAAATATATATGGGTGACTATACAATAATAATATAATACATAGGTAATAAAGTGGTAAAACGATTAATAATTATGGAAAAATTGTGAATATTCATAAGTAAAGAGATTAAAAGTGCATATTTTAATCGATTGAAGGTAAAATCCGCTTAGTCATATATTATAAGGATTAAAATTAAAATTTTAGCATTAATTGAAGGACCAAAAGTAATATTAAGATACTAATAAAAAATGTGTGAAAATCCATTTATAAAGTTGTATGAAAATTATTTTCTCCCTGTATTTTAATTTAAAAGTTCAAATTCCCGCTCTAATTTTAACTACGTTTTCTTTCTCGTGTCCAATGTCTATTTGAAGGATTTTTACCTAGATTAAAAAAATTAGTCCATGAAAATATTTACAATCTATTCTATCCCGCCCATTCTTTATTTATTCAAATTATTTTAACTAGTCGAACATAGTTCAGTCCGTCTGTTTAATATTTTAAGATTTTTTTCATTCATAAATAATTATTAATATGTCATTATGTGTAAATAAAAATAATAAGCTATTAACAATTATAAAATTTATAGAAAAAAGACTAATTAATTAAATAAATTTACCTTTGTTTGAGTCCTTTTGTTTTGAAACCAAAACTTGATTTGCTTAGGGTCAAGTCCTGCTTCCTTACTCAATTGATTTCTCTGATTCTCATCTGGATGTGGACACTGGTTGAAAAATCTTCATTTCAGAAAAAAAAAAAAAAAAAAAAAACATTAGTAACCAATTTTTATTTTTATTTTATAAAAATGAAGAAGTAAAAAAGAAGACTTTATATACCACCAAAGATATGTCAAGTTGGATAAATATTTCTTCATTATTAATCGGAAATCTGAAGTTCAGATATTTGAACTAAAATAATCTTTGGTAGGGAATGTTTTACCGCCAGATTGAAGAGCGGTAAGTACCCCTTCATCTGACGCAAATCTAGATTACTCAAGTCGTAAAGTGGAACTTTTTAACGTAAATTTGGATTAGTTATGCCCTAAAGTGGTACTTTTAGATGCAAATCTGGATAAGTCGAGCCCCATGGTGGCACTCTCCAACACCAGTCCTACTTTCTCGACGTAAATCTAAATTAGTCAAATTCCAAAATGTATATCGAACATCATGAGAAAATTCTCATGAAATGATAAGGAGATTATTGTTTTTGGTTCAAAATGAGAAAGAAAAAAATTAGAATTTAAGAAATCCATCCTCTTATGCTAAAGTTATTAATGAATAATCAATGACAAATTGATTCATGTATAAAAATGTATATACATGGGAGATTAATCATCCAAATAGACTAATTTTGAACTATTCTAGCAAGTCAATCAAAAAAATTGAATAATAAAATCAAAAGAAAAGATCTATTATTAAATCCAACAAGCTTATAAAGTAAAAAAAAAAGAGACACGAAATGAACAAGAATTAATATAAATCAACGCACACAAAGAACACATAAAGAAAAATAAATTGTTATACATCTATTTTCAATTTATCATTCATGTCTCTTAGGGAAAAAAAAATAGCAATTATTTCTTAAACCCAAAATAAAAAAAAAGTTTCAAAAAAGTTCTAGCATATAAAGGTTCAATTTTATTTTATTTTTGATAAATAAAATTAATCTTACGCTTCAAGTTGTTGAATTTGTTCCACATTGTGTCGATGACATTGCCTTTTCCTTTTTGTTTTTTTTTGCGAGTTCGATGATTCTCCAACATGTTCTTCCTCAGAATCTGTCATTTTCCTTTACTAATTCCTGAACAGCAAAAGAAAACACACACAAAAAAAACGAATGTTAATTCGTTTGACTATATATGAAACAACTAAAGTAGACTGAAGAGAAAAGAGATATATAAGAGAAGCGAATTTTACCAACCTTTCGATCGATAAATAGAGATAAAGAGAAATGTTATATGTTCATAGTAGATGGTCTATTATATAGTAGAAAATAATTTGACTAAATATTTTACAGACTCATATAATCTGATATGACAAAAAAAATCGGGGAAAATTTGAGATAATAATAATGCAACGTATAAACATAAGATAAGAATTTTCATGTGTTTTTTTTTTTTTCACAATTTTTTTGTTTTTTGGGAATTAGTATTTTTGGTTTGTATTTATATACTGTCTATAAAAATTGCATCTTGGGTAAAATTTCAGAAATAGAAATATAATTATGACTTACCTTTTCCCATTAAAGTCAAATAATTATGTTTTTCTAATAGAAATATCAAAAATTATTTATCCTACTAACACAAAAATCACAAAGACAATAAATTGAATCTTTTTACTCTACATTTTAAAACTATTTTAAATTTTTAATTTAATACTTTGGATGATGTAAATTGTTGTGTTCACCACCTAACACATACCATCAAGGTGGTTTTTGAGAAAAAAAAAAACTAATAAATACTTAACTCGATTAAAATATGATAGACTCGACTCACTTCGAAAAAATAAGATATACTCGACTCACTTTGAAAAAATATGTTAGACTCGACTCGCTTCGAAAAAATAGGATATACTCGACTCGCTTCGAAAAAATACAATAGAATCAACTCGCTTCGAAAAAATAGGATATACTCGACTCGCTTCGAAAAAATATGATAGACTCGACTCGCTTCGAAAAAATAGGATATACTCGACTCGCTTCGAAAAAATAGGATAGACTCGCCTCGCTTCGCTTCAAAAAAATAGGATATACTCGACTCACTTCGAAAAAATATGATAGACTCGACTCGCTTCAAAAAGAATTAATAACAAGATTAACACTTTTGAGGTAGTGAAATTAAAACAAATTTTAACGCTTTTCAATAAATGTTAATAGAGGTGGACGTTCGGTATTCAATTCAGTATTTTCAAAGTTCGGATTCTGTAAATCTGTAATCGGTATTTGAAAATAGATATCACATACCATATTTTTAAAAACATCGATTCGATAATTCAATAATCGACAAATTAGACTTCGATTCGGTACGGTGTTAGGTAAATACCATATTAAGATGTGCATACTACGTTTAAACTTCAAAGAGTATATATAATAGAACCCTATTTAGTATTCTTTTTTGTGCTTTTTACGAATATATTACCAAGGTTTAAGAGATTCTTTGGGATGATTAATAATATTATCGAATACAAAACGGTATTAATATCTTGTACCAAACTCAATCCCAATACTGAATTACCGAATATCAATTATCAAATTTTTTTATTCAGTTGGATAATTCAATTTTTGGTATTTTATGTCGAGCACTATATGTTAACTTACACTTTCAGAAGGAAAAAAAAATGGTCTAATTGAACCAATCACTTTTTAATTGGGCTTGTATTTATAAAATTAAAATAATGAAATGTTAAAATATAGAATAGGTGAAAGTTTTTGTGATTTTGTATTAGAAAATATAGTGATGTGACTTTAGTTGTTGTTGTTTTTTTGAAAAAAAAACATGTAATTGTATGATCATTTATGAAATTTACTATGTGCATAATTGTTGTGACCATTTATGGAATAATTAATACAATATTTTAGTGTGAAATTATATATATATATATATATATATATATATATGTATATATATGGGGTGTCCCTTCTATTTTTTTCCTTCTAAAAATACTATTTTACAACTAAAATACTACTATGATAAAGTTAATTTCAATTAAATTTTGAAATTCATGAAAAAGTAAAATTACTTGATTTTTCACTTATAGTAATATAATATATATTTGATAGTGATTTTGGCAGAATTTTGGTAACTTCATTGGGTTGTTCTTAAGAAAAGAATTCAATAATCCCATTATTTTTTATTTTTTTTGATAATAAGAATTTCTTCTCTTTTTCATTTGCTTCTCAATACATAGCAAATATGGTTAGTATCTAAATATTTCATATTTGATAGAAAATATGGTTAGTACCTAAAATATTTCATAGATAGAAAATATGGTTAGTACCTAAATATTTCATAGTTGATAGCAAATATGGTTAGTACCTAAGTATTTCATACGTGATAGCAAATATGGTTAGTACCTAAATATTTCATATTTGAATATTATGGTAAGGGACAAATTCATCTTCTAATTATTGGAAATTGAAAAATTATACTTTATGTTAAATGTTTGGGGAACTAATTATTGCCGCTACCCTGAATGGGCCCTACCCAACGCGAATTCGGATTAGTCGAGTTTTAATAAGGATATCGGACACTGAATAGGAAACCCAAAAAGAAAGACTATTATTGCCGTTAAGAAAACCTATTTGTTTTTTTTTTTCTGTTGACGTCTAATGTAATCTCGCTAATCTCAAATAATTTAAACCATAATCAAAATTTGAGAGATGATTTTGTATATTTCGTAAGGCTCATTGGGGAAATAATCTATAACGATTCTGGTCCAACTCTTGAGATAGTATCTGTTTTGAATCTAGTCTGTACAGATTTGTCTGGAGATTCTAAACTCATTCGTCTTTTATTCGAATGGAAATTCGCGTAAAATACAATATGCAACCTTTTCCAGAAATTTGTCCTCTGTCATGAACGTCACATATCTATATTAAAATTTTCCCCTATTATAAAGACTTAGAACCCAAAAATTTCACCCATCTAGTTCTAACATATTCTCCTAACTTAAAAACCTAACTAGCCATGCCTAGCTTAATTCATTTTCTCTTCACCAAATATATATATATATATATATTTGTATCTTTGTAGTTCATGTGTCATTTACCCTTTGTGTGTTAAAATAATTAATTTTATTTAGATATATATCTGAACTACAAATTATTTATATTAAGCATCTAAACACATGATAAAATAATTTTATTAGACAGTTTTAATTTATGTTTTTGAAATTTTTTTCATGCATCTTCTCAAATGACAATTGGATAGACTAGTTAATACTTAGAACATGTTACCTCCTTTAATTATACAAATCAGTCTTAATTAACCATAAAATCTCAGGCATGTTCTAATTGAAGATGATGTGTATAATTATATGAGATGACATATTTTAAGTGATTAACTTATTTATGTAATGAGAAATTGAGATCATATTCAAAATCTTTTTTCAAAATTTAAATCAAAAGTATCCAATAAGAATATTTACCACGTGTCCAGATACTTAATCGAAAAAGTCTTAATGTAAGTATCTAAATAAAATTTCCTGCGTTACATTATACCTAAACAAGTATACGACAAAAAAGTAACAAATACAACAAACATTCGATAGTATAATCAAAGTGCATACAAATTAATTTGAAGAATATCGACACAATAACAATATATCGAGTGTAATCTTATATACTGGGCCTGAGAAAAATACAATATAAGCAGATTTTATCCCTTTTTGTATTTGAAGATATCGACACAATAACAGTATATCTAGTGTAATCTTATATACTGATTCTGAGAAAGATTCAATATAAGCAGATTTTATTCCTTTTCTGTATTTGAAGAATATCGACACAATAACAGTATATCGAATGTAATCTTATATACTGAGTCTGGAAAAGATACAATATAAGCAAATTTTATTTCTGTTTTGTATTTGAAAAATATGGACACAATAACGATATATCTAGTGTAATCTTATATATTGAGTCTGGAAAAGATACAACTAAACAGATTTTATCCCGTTTTTGTATTTGAAGAATATCAACACAATAACAGTATATCTAGTGTAATCTTATATACTGAATCTAGGGAAGATACAATATAAGCAGATTTTATCCCTTACTTTATGGAGTTAGAAAGGTTGTTTACAAAAAAATCAGCTTTGAGGAAGACAAAATATACTCAGATCTTACCATTACCTCATGAAATGTAGAGATGTTGTTTTCAAAAAGAATTTGGCTCAAGTAACTCATCAAAATAACCTGATAACTGAAACTTTAACGGTTTAACCAATGAATTGTAAAATGAATAGAAGGACAAGAAATTAAAGTTTAACGTGGATTTGGACGGTTGAATTTATAGGTGAGTTAAGAGCACACATTACGAATTAACCTTGTTTTAGGTCTGATTTACTAGCAGTTTGATTATTAAATGAAAACGAAAATGAAAACATGACAAATCTAAGTGAACCTGGAGTGAATAAGCGTTGTTGAGATCAGATCCCAGTCCCTAGTGATGAAACCAAGCCAACGTAACGCACAATAAACTATGAAGAATAAAAATGCTCAGAGATCAAGAAAGCTATTGTATTCGATAAGAGAGTAAGAGTCAAGATGCTTTACAAGTCTGAAAGGACGATTATTTATAGATTACAACACTATGCTCTGTCGAATCGAAATATGCCACTAGGGCCCTATAGTACCCAGACCTATGTCCTTGCACCATATGTCTTATCCATTGGAGAGGGCGCTAGCTAATAGTTATGTGCTTCTCAGTTTCATACAAGCTCGTCCGCGCACTGAACAGTCTGACAACCTTGTCTCTCATGCCATGTCATCGCGGATAACATCCCACCAGTTTTTCCCTTCTCGATAGAGAACCTTCTATCGTGACTATCTCGGGCATGCCTCTCAAGGCTTCGTGTCACTTATCGCGACCAATCATATTAACTTCTCTGATAATGTCACGTGTATCCAGTAGCGAAGCCTAAATTTCTTATTAAGGGGGTGCAAAAAATAAGTTAAATTTCTTGACATAATAAGCCATTATTTATAATAAACGTAATTTAATAACCCAAAATGATGCAACTCATAAGCATCTAAGCAGAAATGGATTCAAGATTTTAACTAGATGAATTCGGTCATTTTAAAGTATATAGCACTAGATAAACTCAACGCTTATCATGAATTGCATTCCTTCGAATTTATCTGAACCGAATATCTTCGGTAGAACATATATACATTAAAAAGGGACTAAACCCTACTTTAAAGCTCAAATTTGATCCATCAAGTTCAAATTATAAATCCGCTTCTGCCTCACATGTTATATATAAATAATTATTTTAAGGAAAATAATAAATTAAAAATATATAAATACATTATTTATAATAAACATAATTTGCTAACCCAAAAAGATGCAACTCATAAGCATCAAGAAGAAACGGATTCAAGATTTTAACTAGATGAATTTGGCCATTTTAAAGTATATAGCACTAGATGAACTCGACGCTTATCATGAATTGCATCCCTTTGGATTTATCTGAACCGAATATCTTTCAGGTAGAACGTATATACATGTAAAAAAGGACTAAAAGTTCACAAAATGTTAGATATGATACCTTCATTTTAAAGTCCATTTTAAAGTACAAGAAGTTATATATGTGCTACCTTAAAGTCCGAATTAATTCATCAAGTTCAGATCATGAATTCGCTTCTGCGTAATGTTATATATAAATAATCTTTTTAAAGGAAAATAAATAAATTACAAATATATAAATATACAAAGAATACACAAAAGATTTACCTCGTCTTTCAGATTTTGATTTTTCATTTTCAAAATTTCTATATTACGTGTCCTTTCTTCTTCACCAATGGGTGGACCATCACATCTTGGGCATATTACACTTTTCAAAGCCTCTTTCATTGCCATATTTTCACAATGAATTCTTTCATTTTCTGCTCGAAGAGTACTGTTATCTGATCTCTCAGTTTGTGTCTGATGAAAAAAATATATAATAAAAATTAATTACATAATATAGATAAATAAATCGGAGATTATGAGCTAATTAAATGTTAAAAATGAAGCTAATAGTTCAAGGGATAATAGCACTATAGGTGCATTTTGATGCACATTTAACTTTCAATTAGTATAAATATGTATAATGTGTTTAGTCATTTTATGTAAGATTATGTTGTATGAACTATTTTGAAACTATAAATATATATGGGTGACTATAAAATATTAATATAATACATAGGTAATAAAGTGGTAAAACGATTAATAATTATGAAAAATTTGTGAATATTCACAAGTAAAGAGATTAAAAGTGCATAGTTTAATCGATTGAAGGTAAAATCCGCTTAGTCATATATTATAAGGATTAAAATTAAAATTTTAGCATTAATTGAAGGACCAAAGTAATATTAAGAGACAAATAAAAAATGTGTGAAAATCCATTTATAAAGTTGTATGAAAATTATTTTCTCCCTTTATTTTAATTTAAAAGTTCAAATTTCCGCTCTAATTTTAACTACGTTTTCTTTCTCATGTCCAATGTATATTTGAAGGATTTTTACCTAGATTAAAAAAATTAGTCCTTGAAAATATATACAATCTATTCTATCACGCCCATTCTTTATTTATTCAAATTATTTTAACTAGTCGAACATAGTTCAGTCCGTCTATTTAATATTTCAAGATTTTTTTCATTCATAAATAATTATTAATATGTCATTATGTGTAAATAATAATAATAAGCTATTAACAATTATAAAATTTATAGAAAAAAGACTAATTAATTAAAAATATTTACCTTTGTTTGAGTCCTTTTGTTTTGAAACCAAAACTTGATTTGCTTAGGGTCAAGTCCTGCTTCCTTACTCAATTGGTTTCTCTAATTCTCATCTGGATGTGGACATTGCTTGAAAAATCTTCAAAATAATAAGGCTAAAAGAAAATTAATAAGTTTTAAGAATTTTGTTTAGCTTAAGAAAATGGTAAGTAGTTGAGTTTGTTATTCAATGGCATAAGATTAATTAAATCTAATCAGAAGAGTTATTAATCAAAATTTAGATCGTGAAAATATAGATATTTAGAAATAAATTTAAAATTCACAACTACTTACCAAATATTTGTAACCAAATATTGTGAGTGCCAAATTTGAGTTGTTAGAATTTTTTTTGAATCTTTTAACTACTAAGAGAATAGTATGTAGTTAACTTTATTATAATTATTCATGTTGATGTTTTGTTGTCATCGTCAATATTACTTGTATTACTATTAATATGTAGTTATTGGTAATATAATATAAAAAATATGTAGCTTTTGCGTCATCAAAAATAATTACAACATGTAACCATTCTCAAAAGACGAGTAAAATAAAGATAATTAATTATATAAGTCTTTATATTAGCTTGATATTTTAACATAATCAACAAAATAAAAAAATTTAGGTTTGTATTGATCTTTAATAGAAAATTATATAAGTCTGAAGGACCTGTTTTTCCTTTTAGTGTGATCTGTCTCCTATCCATAATTCCTGTGATTCAAAACATATAAATCACAACACGTCTTATAGTACGCTATCCTCATATTGTTTGAACTAGTGACAACAGCACCCCACACTTTGTGGCTATCCATGCTACTCACATGGCAGAATAGAGTACTTAGAGCCCTCCATTTTGACTACACTGTGCTAGTACTACAACTCGACCATATTTCAAACAGGGCCTAATTTCATCTAAGGATTGCATAAAATGCATAGAATATAAGATCACACTCAAGGGGCCTTAACTTAGCCTAACTGCAGCCAATCCAAGCTAAACATTCACTCAATCACATGCCAAAATTTAGATTTTCGGAGACTGTCTAGTTCCATAATCAATATAAGATCAATTCAATTCAAACATACTACAAGATAATTCAATTATGAATTGGTAAAATGGACACGACATTTCAAACTTGAAGAGCATATAGCAGTTCAAATTTACAACACTAGGTACTCAGATGTGATTATAGGTGTTACGCCAACGATTAGTTAAGTAGTAGATGTGAAAAATAATCTTAGTTATTTTTTTGTACAAACTAATAATGATGGATGTTCCCTTTTGGATGATATAGATTTTTTCATACTTTGACTATTATTCATATTTCATATTTGTTTGTGTTATATTCATGAACTCCCAGACTTGTCTTCATACTTGCATTATCTCTTTTTCTAAAATTTTGCAGGAATATGAAAATGGAGGAAAAGAGTGCCCTTTTATTAATGTCTACGAAGAGATGCATAGGAAGAAAAACAAGGACGGTACAAGAGGAGATTGGGTCGAAACGTGTGCTAAGAATATATATGCAAGATAATAACTTTTACATACATTGTTTTATTATTACTCAACTTTGCTTGTTTACATACTGACAAATAATATTTTTTTCAGGAAGAATTTCAAAAAAGCATAGAAGAGTGGCGTCAAACCCAACCTACTTCAGAGGATGGTACCATGGTCCAACTATCACCTGCAGAGCTGAATAATATGTGGACAACTGTGGTAGGTTGTCCAAAGAAAGGTAGAACCTACGGGACAGGGGATCTTCAATCCTCGAGTAGTCCTTCGTTATTTCCCAGTTCCTCTTCTACTTTGCAAACTATGGAAGAAATGGAAGTGATGAAAAAGCAAATTGTGGAATTAACGCAGAAATGTGCAGCTAACGATGCTAAGTTTGCTAAATTTGATAAATTGGAGGAGTTGGTTAAGAAGCACATGCCGCAAGTATTTCATGAAGAGGAAGATAATGAATCTGATGATAGTTAGATTGTAGTTATTGTTTTTGTTTTTGGTTGTGACATTTAGATATTTAAACTATTTGATTTGATGATTGTTTTGAATGGTTTAAAGTGGTTGTATTTATAAATTTTTATCGTGTTTGATCCTGTTGTGAAAAATACATTACTTATGTCGTTTATAATCTGAAAGCAGTTTAAGCTAATGCAACATAATAATTATTAAATAAATATTTATTAAATAATAATAATTATTAAATAATTATTTACTAATTTTTCAACTACAGTGGTCGGAATAATTAAAATTATTAAATAATAATTTATTAAATTTTTTACTATAGTGGTCGGAATAATTATAATTATTAAATAATTTTTTATTAAATTTTCAACTACGGTGATCGGAATAATTATAATTATTAAATTTCCGACTACAGCAGTCGGAATAATTATAATTATTAAATAATTATTTATTAATTTTTTGACTACAATAGTCGGAATAATTAAAATTATTAAATAATTATTTATTAAATTTCCAACTACTGTATTCGGAATATTTATAATTTTTAAATAAATATTTATTAAATTTTCGACTACAGTAGTCGGAATATTTATAATTATTAAATAAATATTTATTAAATATCCGACTACGTTTCTAACTAAAGTAGTCAAAAATTTCTGACTACTACAATCGAAAATGTTTTTCCGACAAGCTATATTCCGACTACCTTCAAGCAGTCGAAAAGTAGTCGGAACTACCTTAATTTCCGACCACATTCCTACTAGCCGTCGGAAATTTAATATTTTCTAGTGTGAATCCAATATTTCCACAAGTTTCCATTATTGTACAAATTCCATTTTTCTTGTTTTAGTCGAATCTCCAAGGGTCCCCTCTTCTTCCAACATCTTTTCATACTAAGGTTCCTTCTTTTTTCTCAAGATTCTGGTCTATGATTTTACTTGTGAGCAGCAAATTTGGTACAAATCCAATGGACAAAACTAAACTGATAATGAGGAAAATTAGATGACATGTTGGATGGAATAGTATGTGGGAAGGTGACAATTAGATGACAAGTTGGCTCATTACGTGGCAACAACCGTTTCTGTAAACATCATCATCCCATAAGCTGCACCGCTTAAATTACATTTACTTGGAATTTGAATCACTTCAACTTACGGCAACTTATCATGAGAAAAAATTCCCACACTTTTAATTAGAGCTATCAATTTTAAGGATTTCAATATAAATATGAAACATTACATAAAAATTGAAAATGAGTTAGAGATATTCTTTAAATATTAAAATTAATTAAAAAATACCTTCCGTTAATTTATTGAGTCAAAAATAGTCTTTAAATATTAAAATTAGTTTAAAAATACTCCTCTATCCACTTTTATGGCTCAAAAATAACTTTGCAACTAATATTTTTTTAAATCATAATTAAAAATTCAAAAAAGGGTCAGAAATATCCTTTAAATATTGAAATTAGTTCAAAAATTTACCCCTCCATCCACCTTTATGGCTCAAAAATATCCTTGCAACTAATGATTTTTTAATTAAGAAATTTATTAAATGCGTGACAATTTTCTATTCGTTGAAACTAAATTAATTAAAATATTAAGCTTAGTTTAAACTCAACTAAAACTATCCAATACAAATCCTACAAAATTAATTATAACTATGATTGGTGAATGATGTGAAGTGTGTGGCGTGAAGTGGTCCCGCACGAGAAATGCACTTGCCATGATGGCAAGACAATTTGATGTATATAAACAAAAATAGTGACAACTATTTAGGAAAGAATGTAGTATTTTTTTTTATACAAAGTAAATGTGTCACGTAAAATGAAATGGGGGAAGTAACAAGAAAGTGTTGTCTAAGACGTGGCATAACCAAGAATCTCAATTAATTTTGTTAGCTAACACAGAGAAATATACATCACAAAGAAATACAAAACTAACATTATAATAAGGGGATAGAATTCTTCACAACATTACACTAGACTGATGCATTTGGCAGCAAAAATTACTCATACTACCGGATAATTTTAGTTGGGGCAAATTTTATACAATTTGGGTCAGATAGTTTGAGTTGGGTCCGAATTGAATTGAACATTTTCATTAATTTAGTTTCAACCAATAAAAACGTGCCACATATTTAATAAACTTTTAAAATTATGATTTAAAAAATTTGTTAGTTGAAAGTGTATTTTTGAGTCATAAAGGTAGATAGAGGGGTATTTTTGAACCAATTTTAATACTTGATGGGTATTTCTGACACCATTTTAAATTTTTAATTATAATTTTAATAAATCATTAATTGTAAGGGTATTTTTGAGTCATAAAGATGGATGGAAGGGATATTTTTGAACTAATTTCAATACTTGAAGGATATTTCTGACCAATAGACTAATGAAGGATATTTTTAAACCAATTTCAATACTTTAAGAATATTTTTGGCTCTTTTCTGCATAAACAATAAATATACGTATAATATATTATAAATTATAATAGTTATAATTAAAAATAAAATAAATAATATTGAATAAATAAATCTCAGGTGTAGATATTTCTCTTTACTATGGCATAATCTACAACAATTTAGTAAAAATAACTATTGGCTTGTCTCCTCTCCAGGGGCGATTCTACCTTGTAAAAAAATAGACGGCCGTCATAGGCCTTCGAATTTGAGGGCCTCGTTTTTTTTTTTTTGATAAAGTTGAGGGCCACATTTTTTATAATAATATAAATAATTTATTTTAAAAAAATAAATATTATTTATAAAAAAAAAAAAAAATTATATAAAAGGAAAGAATTATTAGAAGAAGTTCACATATCTAGTGTACTATGTATCAAGAAATATTAAATGTATTGATTATATTTTTACTTAAAAATAATAATTAGAAAAAATTAATTATATAATTTTAAAAATAGAGTTCATTAAAATAAATTTATTTTTTCTTAAAATTTTAAGGCCTCCGTTTGATTTTCGCCTTATGGCACGAATATGCTTGAGCCACCCTGCTCCTCTCGAATATGACAATCCATCAATATCGTATAACTCAAACAACTCTAAATTAATTGAAGAATTCAAAGTTCTATCAAAAGAACACGTTCATTCAACATACAATTATTCTTTTTTATGTAATAATTTTAATTAAAGACTTAGAATTTTTTATATATTTCAACTTCTTTTCTCACACCTATTTTTTCTTCAACATAATAATAATAATAATATAAAAAGTATGTTGGATTGTAAAATAAATAAATATTACAAATATTATAAATATAATCCAATAGAATAATGAGATATAGATTCAGAGTTATCAAAAGTTGTAACAAAAAGAAAGTAATAATCACTTTGATGTCCTAAAGTCCTCTAATGAAAAATGAAAAAGGCTGCACAACTCCTTGCCATCAATAGCGCTGGACATAAAATATCAATAACCGAATTATCAAATTAAATTAAAAAAATTAATAATTGATATTCAATAATTCGATATTTGGTGTGGTATTTGAGAGTAGAATTTCAATATTTTGGTAATCAAATTTTAATATTTTGGTAATCGAGATTGAATTTGGTATAAGATATTAATACCGTTTGATATTTGATATTTACCGAATATCGAATATTATATATATATATAATACGACATGTCTAATCAACCCAATAGACAATAGTATTAGTCACCCAAAGAATCTCTTGAACCTTGGTAATATATTCGTAAAAAATAAAAATAAAAAATACTAAATAAGGTTTCTATTAAATATACTCTTTGAAGTTTAAACGTACATTTGCACATCTCCAACTTTAATATGGTATTACCAAATACCGTACCGAACCGAAGTTTAATTTACCGATTACCAAATTACCGAACCGATATTTATAAGTATGGTATGTGGTATCTACGTTCAAATACCGATTACCAAATTATCGAACGCGAACTTTGAAAATATCGAACCGAATACCGAACGCCCATCCCTAGCCATCAACGTAACTGTGAATGCGGTATAATGAGTCTTTACTATGAGACTTTAATATAATATTTTTATCTATAATCCATATCTATATCTATAATCTATAACAATCTATAATAATATATTAAAAATGTGAAGACTTTTAGAAAAGTGATTTGAACTTTTTGCCCTTCATTAAAATACTTCATAATAGACAAAATCGTCATTTACTATTTTTAAAAAATAATTATCATCAAATTATTATTTAAATACTTAGGATAAAAAAAAACGGGAAAAATTTCACACCTAAAAGAAATTAAATATAATGTGTGAAATTTTTTATTAGGAGTCATATATGTAATTTTTTAGGAAAAAAGTGATGTAAAAGGGAAAAAGAATTAAGAACCAAAATTATGTTTGTTGAAAAGGAAACATGCATGGAAACTTTTAAGAAAAAAAAAATTACTAATCAAAATATATTTCTTTTAAAAAAAAAATCTAGGCAAAAGGAAAAAAATTATTTGATTCAGGTATGAAATTGTATTATTTAATACTTATAAATTAATTAAAATTTTACCTTATATAAAACTTCTAAATCATATAAAATTTTATCTTAAATATTTTTTTTACCTTATATAAAAAAATATCTATAATTCTATTTAAGTCGTATTTTGATCAAAGTTTACTTGAAATTTTTTTTATTTTGATAATTGATAATTAATTAAAGTTTTCTTCTTGCGTTCATGACTAGAGTTTTCTAGCCTTCTTTGTTATATGAATTTATGAATTTTCTTTTAATTTTTTATTATACGTATTTAGTTTAATTGTGAATAAATCATGAGATCTAACATATCATCATTATATTTGTTAATAAACTTCATTTATTGTGTTTTTTGAGGAATATGACAATCCATGCATCCTACCAGAATCTGTTTCTCCTACCATCCACCACTTTTTTAGTATTGGTTTCAAAATACGGTCATAAACTGAATATTGTTTGCATATCTTTGTCGTCTTGAGAAAAATGACTGTGGGCAGTCTCTTCATTTCTTTTCTTTGTTTATCTCAACTGTGGGGGATTTTAGCAAATTAGGATCATTAAGTCTTTCATGTAAATGGGTCTAGAAAAATGAGAAAGGGTTTATTAATTACTATATTTTTTGTCTGTATGGAAACCCTAATTTGGTGTTATTGTGATCTCCACAATGCGTTCATGCAGATCATTGAGATATCAAAAGGAAGTAAAGTCAAATATGAGCTAGACAAGAAAATCGGTCTTATTAAGGTATATGGCATGATGATCTAAATTAAGTTAGCTCTAAGCTATATATGATCATAGAGGTAATTTTAATTTCTTTTATCAATTTAAATAACTATAATTCCTTAATAAATGATGTTTTGCAACTTGCAAGCATGTTTTTTCATTCAAAGTATTAGTTTAAAATTGGGACATAGCTCCTTTCTACTATCTGTTTTTTTTTTAATTGTATATAAGTCACTCTCTAATGATTTTATTGTTTGCATATATTTATTTATGATACTATATTTTGGAGAATTTATTTCCTCTAGATTTGGTGTTTGTAATATTAATTTTTTAATATGTAAGTCATTTAAGTAAAGCATATTAAATATTATGTTGTTTTTTATTATAATTTTCTTCATAATCTTATTTTGTGAATGTTTGTAATGTAAACTTTGCATAACGTCATATTATTCAATTTCAACTTTAATTATTTTCTAGGTTCACAAATATTTATAGAAAAAATTATGAGTTAAAGCTGTAATTTTTGTTAATGGATCTTCGTGATTTTCAGATTTATTTTTTTATGAACAAAAATATTTATATTTATTTGTGCTTGATTAATAGAATGATTTAAATTTTATGGGTGTGGACATGTATTACATTATAAGGTATGTTAATACCTCATGAAAATAATTATGTGGTCAATTTTTGAAATTTTTTTCTTTTTGCAGGTTAGGAAAAATTTTCTGTTAATTTGAATTTAAATTGTTGAGTTGTTACTCAATTAATCATATTCATTATTTACATGTATTTGCAATCTATGTTAAAGCACACATCAAAAATTAATTTAAATAATAAAAAAAATCTAAATAGAATATTAATTGATTATAAAGGTCCTAGATTAAATGACATGAAAGACACTCTGATTGCATAATGCATTAAATTAAGTATATGTTTAAAAATACCTTAGATCAAAGGATGAGAGATCGAATTAAAATAAATCTAACAAATAAAATGAGTTTTAACTTCAACTATTTTCATGAACTAAAAAAAGATAATTTTGTTTTAAAAGTATTTTTGAGAAAAATATATTTAAAAGCACTTTTAAAGACTTTGTTAAATATTTATAGTTAGTCAAATACTAATAGTTGTTCTGTTTCTAAATTTATTAGTCAAACACAAATTGATTCTCGTCGAAAAATAGGCATCAAAGTAATTTTATAAAATTGAACTCATTGAAGTGTATGCTAAGACTAGTAATATTGACATGTTCCAACGGACAAACATAACATTAATACCGAACTTAATTAGAACTCAAGATATAACGCATGATTTATCAATAGTTTTTTTAAAATTTTTAAAATCAGTGTTTAAAAATGGAGGTGTGAGATGGAGCAATTTAGTTAGTGCCGAGTGGGGCATAAGCCTTGAGGTGATTGAGCATAAGTTATAAAATTTTTAACTTTTAATTTATAATATAGTAAAATAGTATTATAAATCAAAAATTGTATACAATTTATAATATGATTAAACAAACTCATAATAAATAAATTTTTTAATATGATTTACAAGTATAAATAAAGAAATGCTATACTAATTACTATGATATGCAAATTAACTCTAACATCTGTACTTTCAAATAATAAAAAAATTATATTTGTAAAATATATTACTATCGTACTATGCAATTTATTAAATTCCTAAAAGAAAATAAACAATAAACTTTATTAGTACCCTTATGATAATTTTGAGATAAAAAAATACAATAAATTACTTATTATTTGTTTTGAAGTGAATGACTGCCGAGATTATAATGAGGATTTAATATTTTGTGATAGTTATCATTTTAAATAGCATTACTTTGAGATGTAAAATAAATGATAAAATATAATAATTTTGAGATTATGGAAATAATATGAAAACTAATGATAAGTGAAGAAGTAAAATCGGGCTAATTAAGTTTTTTTTAAAAATGTTAAATGATATTCACCCTCGCGATGCTTTTAAATAGTAAATATGTAATACAATGACTTGCAATTTGAGTTATTTTCAATCCTCCTTTTTATATAGATGAAAAGAACTATTAAGCGTCATTTATTTACTATAAAATTATAAGTGTCAATAATGTTAATTATAAAATTTGACCCATAATTTATCTAAGATTGTTAGGCGAGCCTTAAGCATTATGCGTGATTAATGCATACAATCGGACGCTTAAGACATAAGCCTCACAGGACTAAAGCTTCACCCTTCTGCCTCGAGGCGTTTTGTTAGTGTCTTGCCTCCGGGCGAGTTTCAAAACTGCCTTTTAGAATATTGTTTAAAATTTTGATCGTGTATTTGTATATTTAAATTTTATTATTTTTTAAAAATTTTTTTTTATATATTTAAAAATTATGTAAAAAGTATTATAACTTATAGTAATTAATAATTTAAATTATTTAAAATATGTATAAGGAAATTTTGATAAAAAAATTTTTTACTTAATACTTAAAATAATAATTATATCACGTAAATTGAGATGAAAACGTAATAAAATCAGCGGATAGGCTTAATGCTTAGTGACATATCTGCTTAAAATAATTGAATTAGTGCAAATTTCAATATATTAATTGAGGAGCTGTTTGATAGTCAATAGTGAGGTAACCTATTCATACATTAATTTTTATGTAAGTATATAAGATTTGATAGCTATTAGGAAGTAAGTTATGAATGTATAATAATAATGATAATAACATATTACATGTATTTCTATAGTAAATTTGGCAAAAGTAAAGTATACATAACGCATAATACTATCGGATAAGTGAGATAAAAAAGGTGTTTACAAAACCAAGTTATTTGGGAGGAAATCATTGACCAGACATACTAGCAATATGTCAGATGGAGGAGCCCACATTTAACCCGATAAATTACATGTCATATACCTAAATATGGATGACTTTAGCTATTTAACCCCAATAAAAAATATTTTTAAAAAATAACATTTTTTACTTTTTAAGTATAGTACAAGTATCATTTTGCCCCTCTACACCTTAAATATATTTTTAAATTTTTCATACTTATTTGTCTCTCAAATTTTATTTTTTATTATTTTTACTTTTTATTTTTTCCTTTAATTTTATTATTCTGTTTTTATTATTTTTACTTTTTTATTCTTTCCTTTAATTTTATTATTCTATTTTTTATTATTTTTACTTTTTATTTTTTCCTTTAATTTTATTTTCAAGTTTTAATTCATTTGTCTCGACCATTATTTTTTTCTCTTTTTTCTTTTTTTTCTCAAACATTATCTATTTCTTTTTTTTTTTTAAAATTCATTTATCTTTAACGTTTATTTTTTGTTTTTATCAGTTCTCTTTTTATTTCCCTCATTTTTCTCAAACTTTATTTTTATTTTTTCCTCTCATTTTTTTTTTATCAATTTTTTTAATTCTTCTCTTTTTCTTAATCTTTATTTTTTTCTTGCCTTTTTTTTCTCACTCTTTTTTTTTTCTATTTTGTTTGATCGCTTTTTTCTTTTTTTTTCAGTTCTCTTTTTTTCTCTCATTTTTCTCAAACTTTATTTTTATTTTTCCTCTCAATTTTATTTTTCTCAATTTTTTTAATTCTTTTCTTTTTTCTTGATCTTTATTTTGTCTTTCCTTTTTTTCTCAATCTTTTTTTTAATTTCTCTATTTTGTTTGATCATTTTTTTTTTTCTCAACTTCTATTATATTTTGCTAATAAATAAAAAATTGAATAATCCGCAAAGGTATCTTCATTTTTTGATATCAAAGCAAATTTAAGGGCATGAATTGTTGTTACGAAGTTCTTTGAAAATTCTTGAGATAAGTCATGTCTCTAAGGTGAGAGTTGTAGAATATCTCATAAATAAAGGCATAATGTGGTAGTGTCAACTCTTGTCTGTAGGGTATAGTTTATTGTTTGAAAGTCCTTGAGCTAAGTTTTGCCTCTAAGGCAAGAGTTGTAAAACATTCCATAAATGAAGACATAACGTGGTAGTATCAACTCTTGCCCGTGGGGCATAATTTGTTCTTTGAAAGTCTTTGAGCTAAGTCTTGCCTCTAAGGCAAGAGTTGTAGAACATCTCATAAATGAATACATAACATGGTAGTGTTAACTCTTGCCCATGGGGCATAATTTGTAGTTTGAAAGTCCTTGAGCTAAGTCTTGCCTCTAAGACAATAGTTGTAGAACATCTCATAAATGAAAATATAATGTGGTAGACTCAACTCTTGCCCGTGGGGCATAATTTATAGTTTGAAAGTCCTTGAACTAATTAAGTCTTGCCTCTAAAACAAGAGTTGTAGAACATCTCATAAATGAAAACATAACGTGTTAGTGTCAACTCTTGCCCGTGGCGTATAATTTGTAGTTTGAAAGTCCTTGAGCTAAGTCTTGCCTCTAAGGCAATAGTTGTAGAACATCTCATAAATGAAAACATAACGTGGTAGAGTCAACTCTTGCCCATGGGGCATAATTTGAAGTTTGAACGTCCTTGAGATAATTAAGTCTTGCCTCTAAGTCAGTAGTTGTAGAACATCTCATAAATGAAAACATAATGACGTAAAGTCAACTCTTGCCCGTGGGGCATAATTTGTAGTTTGAAAGTCCTTGAGCTAAGTCTTGCCTCTAAAGCAATAGTTGTAGAACATCTCATAAATGAAAACATAACGTGGTAGAGTTAACTCTTGCCCGTGGGGCATAATTTATAGTTTGAAAGTCCTTGAGTCAAGTCTTGCCTCTAAGGCAAGAGTTGTAGAACACCTCATAAATGAAAACATAATGTGATAGAGTCAACTCTTGCCCGTGGGGCATAATCTATTGTTTGAAAGTCCTTGAGCTAAGTCTTGCCTCTAAGGCAATAGTTGTAGAACATCTCATAAATAAAAATATAACGTGGTAGAGTCAACTCTTGCCCGTGGGGCATAATTTGTTGTTTGAAAGTCCTTAAGCTAAGTCTTTCCTCTAAGGCAATAGTTGTAGAATATCTCATAAATGAAAATATAACGTGGTAGAGTCAACTCTTGCCCGTGGGGCATAATTTGTTGTTTGAAAGTCCCTGAGCTAAGTCTTGCCTCTAAGACAATAGTTATAGAACATCTCATAAATCAAAATACAATGTGGTAGTGTCGACTCTTGCCCATGGGGCATAATTTGTTGTTTGGAAGTCCTTGAACTAAGTCTTGCTTCTAAGGCAATAGTTGTAGAACATCTCATAAATGAAAACATAACGTGGTAGAGTCAACTCATGCCTGTGGAACATAATTTGTTGTTTGAAAGTCCATGAGCTAAGTCTTGCCTCTAAGACAATAATTGTAGAGCATCTTATAAATCAAAATACAATGTGGTAGTGTCGAGTGTCGACTCTTGCCCATGAAACATAACTTGTTGTTTGAAAGTCCTTGAGCTAAGTCTCGCCTCTAAGACAATAGTTGTAGAACATCTCATAACTGAAAACATAACGTGGTAGAGTAAACTTTTGCCTGTGGGGTATAATTTATTGTTTGAATGTCCCTGAGCTAAGTCTTTCCTCTAAGGTAAGAGTTATAAATCATCTCATAAATTAAAATACAATGTGGTAGTGTCGACTCTTGCCCATGAAACATAACTTGTTGTTTAAAAGTCATAAGTTTTGCCTCTACAATGTAGTAGTGTCAACTCTTGCCCATGAAACGTAGCTTATTGTTCGAAAGTCGTAAGTCTTGCCTTTATAATGTGATAGTGTCAACTCTTGCTCATGAGATGTAACTTGAATGGAAGAAATCGAGAACAAAAATAATAAAAATTGCGAAAAAAGAAGAAAAATATTAAAAAACAAAAATCAATGAAAATGTAAAAATTGAGAGAGAATAGGAAAAAAATAAAGGTTGATAAAAAAAAAGATTAAATAAAAATAAAGGTCGAGAAAAATTTAAAAAGAAAAAAATCAAAGAAAAAAAAAACCTTTTTTTTTTTAATAAAAGTAGACGTTGAAAGGTATAAAGAAAAAAAAGTAAGGGTTGAGAAAAACTAAAAAGAATAAAAACATAAAAAATAAAAATAATGTAAAATAAAAAAGTTGAGAGGAAAAAGGGATAAAAGTAAGGGTTGAGAAAATTAAAATAAAAAGAGAAAAGGAAAAATAAAAATCAAAGTAAAATTAAAAAGAGAAAAAAATAAAAGTTGAAAGATATAAATATAGAGTTGTTATCCATTATTAGGATCATTTATGTAATCTACTTCATTGATCAGGGCAATTTTGTCCCAAAGTATATTAGTTAATAGGTAAAAACTATTTTAAGAAAGTTTTTTTATTTAGGGCTAAAATTTGAAAGTCACCCCAATTTGGATCTATTTTTTAGATTCACCCCATTTAACCAATTAGAGTCAATTCTCAATGTTTGACGTTGGAACAAAGAGCAGTGTGTGGCGGTCCAAATTAATTCGTCGACGTAGTCGATAGGTGGCCGTTAGGGCTCGTTTGGTGTGAGGTATAAGTTAAGTAATAATAATTTTAAAATAAAATATAAAATTATTTTATTTTATATTTAAACAGAGTTATTAGTTAGCTAAGAAATTATATATCTCACAATTTATGCTTTAATGATAGAATAAGTTATCATACATATATGATAAAATAATTAATCTCAAAATAGCTAATTTCAAAATTAATTATTTCAAGATAATTTATTCCCAACTAAACAATTCCTTAGTGGTAAATTACTAGAACCATGGTCAAAGACATCTTAAGAGAAGAATGATTTTTTTTTTTTTAAATATAGTGTACAGAAATTAAATAAATTATCATGAGAATATATTAAATTTTAACCACCATTCTTGAGTAGTAGGAGAAAGTATTTCTCAGTTTTTGATGAGAGATTTTCGAATTTAAATATATGTAACTTTTTATACAAATTTAAATTAATTAATAAATCAAAACAAATATTCTCTTTATTTTATTTAGTTCTCTCATTTTTTATAAGTCAATTTAATTAAGTTTTAAATTTAAATTTTCAAAAATTATGTAAAAAGTACTATAAGTTATAATTTTTTCAATTTAAATAATAATTATATTCTAAAATATTTATTAAATTTTATATTATTTGATTCTAAAAATAAAAAGAAAGTAATTAAAAGGAAATAGAGGGAGTAACAAACACATAAAAAAAACTAAAAACCAAAAAAGATTCCTGGATGTACGTAGAGCTTTATAGGTGATTGATCATGTCGACGTGGTCTTTTCTTTTGTTTCTCCTTTAGCCAAAGTAAGCACAACACTTGTTTGTTTATAATTAGTCAGTCATTCTCTTCTCATCAATTCGCAGGGATGGGCATTGGTACTTCAGTCCGGGTTGAGTTTTTTTATTTCATTTTTTTTTAGTTTTCGGTTAGAAATTAGGTGAATCAAAAATCGAATCGAATTAGTTCGGTTCTATTCGGTTTTTTAATTTTGGATCTGTTTAATGGGCTAAATTATATTTATAAATTGGACTAGATTATTTTTTTACGTTAAAGAAAAATCAATATAAACTTGCAAAGTCTTCTAGGTGACAAATAAGAATAATCACCTCTAATGCAAAAATTAGATGAAGGACTATATATTAACTTTCGGTTGCAAAAATCAATGCAAAAAGTAACTTTTGATTTCGATTGCTGAATGTATTTGAATTTTGGGGCTTTGGGTTGTAGGCAATAGTGGGTTGTAGCTAAAGCCTAATGGGGAAATGACAGAAACGTCACTTCAAATTAAACTATTTCTATGAAAATGACCATGGAATTGAAATTTCACTTTTTAGCCATTTCAATTTATTGGCTTGTTCTATACCGTTTCTATACACCTTCTATACAGTTTCTATACAAATCTTATACATATAAATGTTTTATACGAAAATTATACAGTTTTGATACACAATTTATATAATAACTGTACATTTTTTGTACACGTTTTATACAATAATTATATAATTTTCATACACTTTTTATATATTTTTTATATATATTTTATACATATTTGATAGAACTATACAATTTCTATACATATATTTTATATAGATACATATTCTATCTAACAATTACATCATTTTTATATAATTTAATTATTATTTCTAAATAATAAAAAAGCAGAATATTTGATCAATTAAAAAATTTATAGCAAAAAAAACTTAAATATTTTTAAAAGAGCCGAATTACCCAAGTTGAATACTGTATCGGTATTGTATATAGACTGTATCAGTATTGTATATGGATTTTATATGGACTACATACGCCAAAATGGCCCAAATTAATTAGGAAATGACTATAAAGCGGAAATAGTATATCCGACTGATCACTTTTTGAAATTTTTTTAAACTTGGGCTATTTGTTTTAAAAAGTGCTATAGAGTGTCCTTTTCCCAAGCCTAAATAGATAACGGGCTTAGATATTATAAACATTAAATAATAAATATACAATATATATATATATATATATATATATATATATATATATAATTAAAAAAAGTATATCGAAAATTTTGGTTTAAATCGAAAACCGAATTTCGTCAACCTACGTATTTATAAGAAAATAGACTAAAATCGAACTGAAATACCCAAAAACGGAAATCCAAAAACCGAAATAATTTGGTTCGGTTCGATATTTTGATTTTTTGATATTTATGCCTACCCTTATCAATTTGCTTTTGGGCCCATATTCCATTTACAGACTATTTCACTACATGTTTAAAGAGAAAATTATCTTAAATATACTTATGAGATTGTTTATTGCAAATTTTAGCAACATTTTTCAATAATTATTAAATTTTAAAAATAATTATAATTTACATCAACTTTAATTTTTTTTTTAAAATAATATAAAAATGTATTTTTAATAATTAATATTCACACTATCTCCTTATTCATAACCTTTAATATTTATCTCTCTTCATTATGCTGTCTCTTTTTTCTATTTTATTAATTAAGTTATAAAATCTATTTTTAAATTAAAGAGCAAAATATGATAAATATATTTTTTTATATTGTTACACGATATTTGATTTTCTAACTTTATTAATTAAATTACTAATCCAATCTTACACGATTTTTCATTATCACTTTACTGATAAAAGATTTCTCAACCATTAATTTGCTCTCTTTATTATAAATTAATTTTTTTCTCTTTTTTTTACTGAATGATATATGTCTTGTGTATGAAGTTGAGTTTTCCGTCATATATTTCTTCTTTGGGATTCAAAGTTGCCTCAATTTGAATGAATATATAAATTGAACATATTACTCAGTGTCGGATCCACTTACAAAAGGCTATCTAGAGAAGGAGTGGAAAAGACATCCAAGAGAATGGGTTTAAGGCCTAGGACAAGTCAACTTGGCGGTAACTCTACCTAGAAGACTGGAGATCCCAAGAGCTAGGTTCAAAGAGATCAAATAAAGTTGTGTCTGACAGATTCAACATTGTTAATTACCCAACCCATTCTCGTGATGTAGACAATGTTTAGTAAACAAGGATAAGACTTAAGGTGAAAAGTCTTTTAATGATTATCTAAATTTGGCAGATTTGACCAAATAGTTTAATCTACAGGATTGAGCGTTTAGAAATCACCTATGTGAGGGCGAAGTGAAAGCCGTTTCAAGGAGAATGTTAGTAAAGTCCTATTCTCTAAGCTCTCATGAAATCGGGACGTGTTCATGGCTGAAAAGAATAAAATCGTGAGAATCATAAACAGTAAAAGGTTGGTTGTGTGACATGTGTTGTCTAGGTGTACATTAAAGCTCGACGGTTCAAAGATATCAAATCTACTGATTGACCGAGTGAATTCAATGAATGTTCACTACGAAAAGTTCAAAGGAAAACCTACTTATCCAAATGCAATTAGTCTTTGCTAAATGATCATATGCTTGTCCGTAGATTCTTCAAAAGATAGCCATTCCCCATTCATGTGGGGGATTGTTGAGTTCAATGTGTGTGTGTGAATGGAAAATGGAGGAAAAAATAGTGGAGGGAAATAGAGTAACCAAAATGGAAAGTGTACTCTTATATTGGAAAGTTCACTAATTCTCCCACATTGGTAGGAGAAGGAAACTTGTAAGTGTTAATAATGAGGAACACTAACTCCACATGGATAGTGAGGCAAGAACAAGGTGGTGCCTCGCACCGTCGTTGTCGTCGCTCGCTTGGCTTCGACTTTGGATTCATATTTGAAAAAATGATCGATCAATGAGATCTATCTTTTTAGACGAATTTTATTTGAAACTTATTTTACAAGTGAAATTTTAATCCAAAAATCTGATAGAATTATTTTTCCCCAAGTGCGGATGCATTTCGAACGCCATGGAAATGCATATGCAACGCATCTCGAAGGGATGCGACCATTCGAGGTAAATGGCACACTGTTTTGCGCTGTTAGGCGATCGCGCATGCACTTCAATGACCTGCGGGGGCAGGTGCAGCGCAGATGCTCACTGGAATTCGGACTGTGTCACCTGCGGCCGCAGTTCGGGTGCAGGTCCAATACAGACTGGGCGCAGGTGACGTGACTGTACTGAATAGGTGCCTTTCTGCTGAACCCATCCATTTTTTCCTTGTGTTTGTTGGTTTTGCTGGGTAGTCAATGGGACAATGCCTTCCCTCTATTTGATTGTGGTGGTTTGGTTGTCCTTCTTGCCTTGGACCTTTTGTGGGGTGTTCCCTTGTTGATAGGTTCTTCTGTATGATCGCAGCTCAATCCCGTCACTATGGCAAACTCTTGCAAGCCAAAACAAACCGGCATGCCACAGTAGTTGATTCAGATTTCATCCATCTTTTTGACCCCCTCCTTCGAATCTTTATTATCCCTCACGTACTTGATCCTATGCTTGAGAAGACCATATTCAATCCTCATTTGGAAACGGGCAGGGTGGTCCTCAGACAGCTCAAGAAAGCATCCAAAGAAGCTTCTCTTAAAAAGTCTGTCTATGTTTTCGTTCTTTATAATATTCGTAAAATAATTAAAAATTTCCCCAACTGACATTTAAGTACAAGTTCACTAGTTAGTTCTGTAGGGTCATCTATCGGCATCACAACTTAAAACCTGTCAATACTAATAGTTTTGATAGGATCATGCTGGGATGTTGATATTAATTTATGCCCCATTGGTGATCCATTATCATCATGTTGATGATTATCCTCTTTCTCACTATCTATTTCCTCCTCTTTCTCACTTTCATTTTCTTCATCACCATCTACAAATCCTTGTTCATCCACCTCCCTCAGTGTTGTTTTCATATCTCTCCCCAGCTTCACTTTTCTCTGACTGAGATTGTTCAGGAAGCTCCTTCGAATCCCTCTGTACTATAGCCTTTTTTGTTAGATGGTCAGAAGTTGATCCACTTTTACTTTCTTTACTTTCGGGAGACATGCTTTACCTACAAACAACAAAAAAACAAAAATTACATTACAATTGATGCATACATAAATTTTTAAAAATACATTACAAATACCACCAATACCGACACACCAATAGCCACAACAAACACCACCAACCAGTCAATAGAACACTGCGATAAAAAATAGGGTTTTATTGGGTTCTTCCTACGATTTTACCACCAAGAATCAAAAGTTTAACCTATTTTCAAAGATAATACAACTAAAAGTCTTCTTTTTCATCATTAACTAAAAAATCCTAAGTTTTAGAAAAAAGAACAAATATAGAACTCTTCTCGAACTCTGTTACATACAAATACAGAGAAAACGATGGATACAAGCAAGAATAAAGTAAAAAATATCACCTATGTGGTCAAAAATGGGAAGAAAATTGATTTGTTATGAAGGGTTGAGCAATCTGTTGACTAGTTGTTGTCTGTATTGTTGAGAGAGAAAGAAAAAAGCGAGAACTCGAGATTTGAAATTATGAAACTTTTTTCCGCAAATAGATGTTTTGTATGGGTTGATTTGTATTTTGGAAAAAAATGACAAGTTTTGAAAATGTTAATTGGGCCCGAATTGATCTTAATTATTTTTAGCTAAATCAATTTAGGTATTAGCTTATAATAATAAGTTAATGAGAATTATTTCATCTCAGAGTGATCGATCGACTATTCAGGTCGGGAGAAATGCAGCACCAACACCAATACCATGTAATTACAAATGACTCAATTGAAGTTGTAGTTGACCCTATGAACTCGTCCCTAGATCTAGCTAAGTCAATTTAGGTATTAGCTTATAATAATAGTTTAATAAGAATCATTTTATCTCGGAGTGATCAATCGACGACTCGGGTCGGGAGGAACACAACACCAACACCATGTAATTGTGAAAGACTAGATTAAAGTTGTAGTTAACCCTATGTACTCCTCCATAGATCTAGCTAAATCAATTTAGGTATTAGATTATAATAATAAGTTAATGAGAACCATTTTTTCTCAGAGTGATCTATAGATCGACAACTCGAGTCGGGAGGAACGCAACACCAATAGCAACACCATGCAATTGCAAAAGACGTAATTGAAGTTGTAGTTGACCCTATGTACTTGTACCTAGATATAGCTAAATCAATTTAGGTATTAGATTATAATAATAAGTTAATGAGAATCGTTTCATCTCATAGTGATCGATCGATCGACGACTTGGGTCGGGAGAAACGCAACACCAACACCAATACCAACACCATGCAGTTGCAAAAGACTCAATTGAAGTTGTAGTTGACCCTATGTACTCGTCCCTAGATCTAGCTAAATCAATTTAGGTATTAGCTTATAATAATAAGTTAATGAGAATCATTTCATCTCGAAGTGATCGATTGACCGACGACTCAGGTCGGGAGGAACACAACACCAGCACCAACACCAACACCAACACCAACACCAACACCAACACCATGCAATTGCAAAAGACTCAATTGAAGTTATAGTTGACCCTATGTACTCATCCCTAGATCTAGCTAAATTAATTTAGGTATTAGCTTATAATAATAAGTTAATGAGAATTATTTCATCTTAGGGTGATCGATCGATCAACAACTCTGGTCAGGAAGAATGCAACACCAACACCAACACCATACAATTGTAAAAGACTCAATTATAGTTGTAATTAACCCTATGTACTCGTCCCTAGATATAGCAAACCCTAGTTTATACCAAACACTAGTTTATATCATATAATTATATAAAAACAAACGTTCAACCTGTTGCAACAGGTGGGGAATCGGTTGAAATTTAACAAATAGATTATTGAATATGTTGCAACAGGTAGGTAATCTGTTGGAATTTATCAAACAGATTATTGAATATGTTGCAACAGATGACTGATTCATTGGAAATTTTCAAACAGAAATTGTCATCTGTTGCAATAGATTACTTATACGTTTTAAGATTTTTTTATTTGAAAGCAATTTACCATCTGAGATAAAAAAGATAAAATATTAAGGCGATAAAAAATGTTACTTGGATAACTCAAAAATTTCCTTCTTGAGTAGTCTTATTTTGTCTTTTCAATGTCATCGTCTCCTCGTGCCCCTCAAAGATATTAATGAATATTTAAAACCCATCTCTAGAATTCTCTCTCCTTCAGCTATAACTTAGCTTAGCTCATCTCTATCTTTTAGAATTCTCTTTCTCTCCTCTTTAGGGTAATCACAACCATCTCTTTTTTTCTTATCTTTTCTCTCTTTTTTCACGTGAGGATCCTTTTGGATCTCAACCGATCAATATCTTTTCTTGACTGAAATAGGTGTTTTGATCCCTTTGAGTTTTTGACATTGTAGGTATGGTTTAATATTGGTCTTTCCTTCTCGTCTTCTTATTTGTATATTATTTAAATTAGATATTTGCATCTGGTGTTTGTTACTTTATTGGTGGTGCTGTTGTTGGGGGTATTGGTGTTGTTGGAACATATGGTGTTAGTGTTGTTGATGGTGTTGGGACATATGGTGATGTTTTTTTGTTGTTGATACTGTTATGGATATTGTTGGTGGTGTTGCAACAGTTGAGAAAACTGTTGCAACTGGTGGATCAGTTGTTGGAACAGACTAAACAATCGATAGAAAAAACTAAACTAGTAGCAAGGCTGGTTTGATTTATTCCGATAGATGATCCATCTATTGCAATATTCCATCCATGGGTGGCCACATATGAGTCACCTGTTGCAGCAGATGACTTATCTGTTGAATAGAAAAGAAATCTATTGCATCAGATTGGTCATCTATTGTAAAGATTCTTCATCTATTGCAACAGACGATGCATCTATGGCAACCAATTAATGATATGTTGCATCAAATTGATCACCTATTGCATCAGATTAATCATTTGTTGTATCAGATTGATCATTTGATGCATCAGATTGGTCTTTTATTACTTCAGATTGTTGTAATGTGTTGTATTCATTCAATTTTGTGTTACTTTTTTGTAATGTTCTTATTGTTCTTTTCTTGTTAGACATCAAATGTTTTTCTCTTGTTTTCAGATAAAATGAACTAAAACTGGATCAACTTTTGCCCAACCAGCATTAAAGGCTAGAGTAAAGATAGGTTCGGAGGAATAAGCTGCTTGCAGATGGAACTACTTCATATGTGGGAGGTATGTGTTACTGATCAACCTATCGTGAAAACGCACATCTAGTACACTGATTTTATGAATATTGGTTCTTTACCTATTAGGCATTAATCTTTTAAATGAGATCCTACATTTTACATTTAAGTTTGCTAGGTTCAAACTAGTAAGGCTGAGGGACCAAGTAGGTGGTGTCGATACCCTATTACGGTTTAATGAAGATTTTGCTAATGTTTACGTGTCAAGTTTGGGGAAGGGTTCAAGTTATTAGCAACAGTGTAAATATCCAATAGAGTTGGACCATTTTTAAGGGTTCAATGGACTTTTGAAAGGCCCCCGAAGCCTCGCACTGCTGCAAACAAGAATTGAAAACCAATAGAAATTCCTCTGGTCCAAATTTATATAGATGAGTTGCACAAGGAGACTATTATAAAACAGAAGGTGATTGGAAGAATACCTATGTGGGAAAGGTGGGGTGGAGAAGACCATATATCAACTATAACCTTATTAAAGAAGAAACACAGGGTAGGAAGGAAAGTGTAGTGAAACTGGCTGATGAAATTGACATGAGAAATGAAAAAATTGAATTAGCTGCAAGTATAAAAATGTATCCAAAAATGAAAATCCATTAGTCGTTCTTGAAAAAGAAAAATGGTAAAGTGGATTGAGTTTTAAACTTTGTTAGGGGGCTGCAACTAGATAGCGTGGCTTGAATGAAGACCCACAAAGATGCATGACGAGAACTCAAAGGAAGAAGCTTGGCGAACACTGAGAATTGGTAAGATTTTCAGTCAAGAATAAAACCTGAACAAACAAATCCTGAAGTAAAAATAAGGGATCAATACAAGGTCGCAATTTCTCAAGTTAAACTTGCATCCCATGCCTTCTGTTTATGGCTCTGGTCTGGTCAAAGGAAGTGGAAACAACAAGGCATGGGATTTCTGCCCAACTTCAGACCTTTTTGTTTCTACTGTTATTGACCTGATCAAAACCACAAACGGAAGGCATGGGATGCAAGTTAGACTTAATAAATTGACGCCTTGACTTAATCCCTTATTTTTACTTCTGGAGTTGTTGATTCAGGTTTCATTCTTCACTAAAATTCTTACCAATTCTCTGTGTTCGCCAAGCTTCTTCCTTAGAGTTCTTATCCTGCATCTTTGT
This sequence comes from Capsicum pubescens, assembly GCA_030864215.1. NCBI lineage: Eukaryota > Viridiplantae > Streptophyta > Magnoliopsida > Solanales > Solanaceae > Capsicum > Capsicum pubescens. Next base: position 60,192,024 of record CM061549.1, read on the forward strand.
GGGTCTTCATTCAAGCCATGCTAGCTAGTTGCAGTCTCTAGAAAAGTGTCCAACTTTATTCCTCTTTACCATTTTTCATTTTCAAGAATGACTGACGGATTTTAATATTTGGATGCACTTCCACATTTGAAGATCATTTAGTTTTTTTTCATCTTTCAAGTCAATTTCATTGGCCAGATTGGCTAGAAGTTCCTTGCTTGCTTCCCTGTGTTTTTTCTTTAATAAGATCTGAGTTGATATATGGTCTTCTCCACCCCCCTTCCCGCACAGGTATTCTTCCAATCACCTTCTATTTTATAATAGTCTCTTCGTGTAACCCATCCATCTAAATTTAGACTAGGGGAATTTCTATTGGTTTTCCATTCTTATTTGCTAAAGTGCGAGGCTTCAGAGGCCTTTCAAAAGTCCATTGAACCCTTAAAATTGGTCAAATCACTATTCGATATTTATAATTTCGCCAAAAACTTGAACTCTTCCCCAAACTTGACACATAAACATGACCAAAACCATCATTTAAATTGTAACAGGGTATCGACCCCACCGTCTTGGAACCCTTCGGCCTTATCAATTCGCACCTATCAAACTAAACTCTAAAATGTAGGATCTCATTTAAAAGATCAATGTCTAATCGGTAAAAAACTACATTCACAAAATCATTGTACTTTATGTGTGTCTATCATGATAGCCTGATCAGTAATACATAACTCCCACACATGAAAGTGGATCCATTCATCTGCACGCACCTTATTCTTTCTACCCCATCAATGTCAGACAGTGTATATTCTTCACTTCCCATCATTAAGTAGTATACAAGACCTCGGAGGCTCAAAGGTTAACCATCTTCAATGTCAGACGACAATATGCCCGTCAAGAAAAAACAAGTGCTACAAGTTATGACTTTTCACCTTTTTTGTTTTGTAAATCTGTTTATATAATAAAACAGTCACCAATTTGGATTAATTCTCCATTTGTTGCAATTGATGAATTAGTTGTTAGAAGAAATCAAAATATCTCCTCCAACAGATGGTCCATCTGTCGCAATAGATAATCCATATGTTGCAACAGATGTATCATTTGTTGCACATACAGACCATCTGTTGCAACTGATGGTAAATCTGTTGCGACAGTGGGTTTTCTATTGGGAAAAATAGACGATCTATTGTAATAGCTCAATAATAATGACTATTATTAAGTCTCAACTCTCAAACCATTTTAAAAAGGTGAGAAGTTTGAATGTAAAAGAAAAGTTGCATCTTTCCATAGAAAACAAAAAGCCAGCAGTTTGAATGTAATTAATACAATGGACTTAAACAGTCCTGCCTTTTTGCCTAAATGATCTATTACAATAACTCAATAATAAAGGCTGTTATTAAGTCTCAAACCATTTTGAAAAGGTGAGAAGTTTAGATGTAAAAGAAAAAGTTGCGTCTTTTCACAGAAAACAAAAAGCCAGCAATTTGAATGTAATTAATACAATGGACCTGAACATTCGTGCCTTTTTCCTAACAAATTCAGATTCAATCCTCTATAAATAGGTCCCTCCACTTTTATTTATTTCTTGCATTTTATATTTTCGGATTACATCTTCAACCACTTCTCTTCAAAGAACATATTTTTTTTTCGTTATGGTAAGTTTTTTATTTTTGTGTAAATCTACCAGTTCATAGTATACATTGTATTACATTCGGACTCTTTTCTTTACTTTTGTTTTTACTTTTTTTTGCCAATTCATGCATGTAGTAGATATGGCTGATACAAACTGGGACGTTGTAATTCTATAAGACACTGTCCGAGGACTTGAGTCACAGGTTGATGACCTGTGGTGGGAGTTGTCCGCCATGAGAGACCGGATGATCATGGAGATTCGCAAGCTTAAGAAGGCCTTGATTCTACTGGGAAGATTAGCCGGCTGGAATAATAATGTTGTTGCTGATAAGAATAATAATTAGATTGTATTTTTTTAAATTCTATATCGGATCTATACCTAATGTATTTTGTTTTTTATTTAATGGAAAATTTATTATTGGTCGACTTTGGCTTTTTAATTCTTATTTAATTTTCATTGTGTATATTCCCTCTTCTAAATATGTTAACATGTCGACTGTTGGAGGTAAGGAGCAATTTTGAATCCAGTAGCAATAACAATTTTGGCATTTGAGTTCTTTCAACAGATGGACCATCTACTTGAACAGATCGGTTGGGTTTCTATCAGCAGATTATCCATCTGTTGGAGGAAAACATTTCAGTTTGATGGAACTGTATTGTGTTCTTCCACCCAATGTCCATCTGTTGCCACAAATGGGAATCTGTTGAAAATAATTATGGTCTGTTGTATTATTTAGTTCATGTTTTGCCTCTCTTTATTGATGCGCAAGTTATTAAAAAAGACATTTTACATATAATAAATGATAGCATTACATTCACAACAATTGAGTTAAATATATAAAAATCCACAACAAACAACAACACAAGTTTTTGCAATTACAATGATCATGGTGGATTATGATCCGGACATATAGTTCTTTTATGGCCAGCGCGCTTACATACAGAGCACTTGTTTCTTCTTGATGAAAATGATTCTCCGACTCTACGCCTCCTCTTATATGGCTTTCTTCTCAGTTTTATAGTGCTTGAGTCAATATATGGAGAAGGTATTAATCTCCCCAAAAGCTCTATAGGAACAACCCAAGATTCTTAAGGAGACACCGGAGTAATATGCCCACTATATGCCATTTTATATTTTTCCATCGAATAATATTGAGAGGAGTGATCGTAAATTTTAGGTCCATATTTTGGACCGTATTGAGCTCGAAGCGCTGCCATAGCATGTGGACAGGGTATTTTGTCCAAGTCAAAAACTCTGCACGTACAAGATCTTGTTTGAAGATCGACCGTGGAAACATCACTATGAACATTGATACTGAACTGGTAATCTGCTATCTGATGATATAATAACCTATTCCCTAGATTGATGTTCATTGATATTATATTTTTTATTTCTATAACAAATGGGGTTCTTTTGTTGCCCTCGAACTGCATACGCCTTTTGTTAAAAAATTGACCATACTTCTTGTTTATTATTTCAAACAGAGCCTTGATGGGAAATTCTCTTTCATCGCCAAACAATAAATTCACTGATTCAGCTATGTTTGATGTCATAATATTGTACCTATACAAAAGAATCACTTAGTACGACATCATACTAAACTTGTAACTCAAACAAGACATTAAATTCATAAGAATGTACCTATTTGTCAGAAAAAATGCTCTGCTCCATCTCTCAAAACTGACACGTACGAGATGTTCTGCTGCCTTGGGATCCATATCCGCTATTTGATTGAAATGGTCTAAAAACTCCTCTTATTATATGCTTTATCTGCTCTATAAAAAAGGGTCACGATCCTTTCGTTGTGATAGTTGGTCTGAATGTTCTCTCCAAGATGCCTGATGAAACATCCAAAGTAAGCAGAAGTGAAGAAAATTGAACCCATCTTTGGAATACTTAGATGCCTATTTGAAACAAAACACAACTCTTCAGTATCTTGAACGCAGTTTCGCAGTTGTTCAAAAAAAATCCATAAGAGGCATCACATTCCTTGTCCGCTACAAAAAAAGTGATTGAAAAGATATGATTCTCCGCATCCTGTGCCACCACTGCTAGCAAAACTCCATTATACCTGCTCCTCAAGAAGGTACTGTCGACGGCTATCCCTTTTATCAAATGTCAAAAACCTTGAATCCAAGCACCATAGGATATAAAAAAGTACTTGAACCTTCCGTTTTCATCAACATGCAATGCAGCCTTACTTATGGGATTTATTGACTCAATCATGTGACGGTAGGCATCCAAGAATGCATACCCATGCTCGTGTGTCCCCCTAAACAAGTTCTTGGAAATCCCTATGGCCATATATATCTTTCAATAACTGACAGTGACCCCTAATTTTGTAAGGAGTTGATTGGAAATAACCCTTGTTGAAGGGCCTTTGCCATCAGGGAAACTATTCTTGAAATATTCACCGAGTACCTTTGATGTGGCATGAGGATTTTGGCCCGAGATATGCTCTGAACCACATGTGTGATACTTTTCATGTTTATGAATGACGAATTTGTCAGAACTAACCTACTTCACCGCTCTCAACCACTACTTGCAGTTTGAATTAGCATATTTGTAGTAAAAAACACTGCTTGAATTAATCACATTCTTTATTCTGAAATCTTTTTTCAAGCAAGAAATAAACAAAGTGGTAGATAGTTCTTTCTTGTCCTTGAATGACATTGAAAATCCGGTCCCGTCGTCTTGAACATTTCTAGACTGTGTCGATCGTGAAGAACTGCCCACCGTATTAGTCGCATCAATGGGCGTAGGTATTTGATCATCATCTAGAATATTCATGTCTAGATCATCCAACCTATCATCAAAGATGTCTTATTGTTATTCTTCTTCTACATTCAGGTTCTTATTTTCTCTCATCTTTTAAACCACGTACACCCTTAACACCGGCCTGGATGAATTACTAATATATGCATGCAACCAATCTTGATTGGTTATCTTGAAAAGTAGAACCCTATGATTTTCAAAGGAGTTGTGTATGTAGCTGATGACGAGTTCTTCTGATTGACAATTCAGTCTAAAATAGCTGATGATTAAGTTCATAAAATTATCATACAAAACATCACTTTAGACTGTCATAACTATCGTCTCTAGCATTTCACCCTTCTTCCAACGCCATACATATTGATTGCTCTTCTCGATCCATTGACCATGACAATCCACCCCTATTGTTATTGATCTCTCTATTAGTGGTACCTAAATAAAGTTATTTGTTAAAAAAAGTTAATAGTGATTTCATAGTGTCGTATATGAATCCCAACAGATGTGTAATCTGTTACAACAGGTGAAAAATAAGTTCCAACAGGCAAGTGATCAGTCATAATAGATTACTTACTTATTGGGATTCATGTTACGCTACTGAAGCTGATTTCAAAAGATAAGTCATCCGTTGTAACAGGTGAATCATATGTTGCAATAGACTATATTTTTGTCGCAACTAATAAAGCACCTGTTGGGATTAATGTTATAGTATTAAGAAACCTTTGAAGAAGATTCTAACAGATAAGTGACATGTTGCAATAGATAATTAACCTGTTATAACAGATGACTTACCTATTGTAACAGACGACACATCTGTTGGAATCGAGTTCAGGTTCTATTTCAACAGGTTACTAATATGTTGCAATAGATATTTACCCTGTTATAATAGACAACATGTCTATTAGAATCGAGTTTAGGTTCTACCGTAACAGGTTACTAATCTGTTGCAACAGATATTTATCATGTTGCACTAGATAAATAATTTGTTATAACAAATGGGTCATATGTTGCAACAGATGACCCATCTGTTTGATTCATGATACAACACTATAGAACCATAAACATGAATCCAACATATAAATCTTCTGTTGAAACAGATGTCTCATCTATCGCAACAGATGATTGATCTATTTAAACAGATGGCTCTCATGTTGCATTCATGTTCGCGTGCTATCTATTATTGAAAAAACAGCACAATAGCAGTTATCCGGATGACAAATTCAACTAAAAATCATAATTTGACTTACCAAAGTCTCCTATAAAGTAATGCCAAAGTGGAAAGTGATGTGTGAATCAAAATTTGACCTAAGAAATTGGTCAAATAGCAACAGTAACGGTAACAACAACAATGGTCAACAAGAAGAAGATAAAAATGATAATAAAGTAGAAAATGATGACAATGAAGCAGAAGATGAAGAATAAAACAACAACAATGAACAACAAAAATTGCTAAGAGAGAGAAAACAACAATGGATGAGAAGAGAGAGAAACACGTCTTTTCCCTCCATTTTCCATTATATTAGGAAAATATTTAGATCAAAGTGTAAATTTAAAAACTTGTGGGCTATTCTCAAACTTACCCAACTTTCTTAATCCATAATAAATTAATTGTCACCTCCACTCATTTATTAAGACTTGTGTCACCTATACCCCATTTTCAAACTCTTTTGTCACTTTTTGCTCAAAGTCCCATATAACTATACGCTATTTCTAGAAAAGTTACCAAATAACACGTGTCTTCACATTAATATTAGGCACGAAGGTAATGGAATGCAAGTTGATTTTAAAATCAAGACTGATTATTACTTATTGTACGAGTGTTATTATGAGGTGTTATAATCGTAATGCATGTAACTATAACACGTGTCATATTATAATTCATCCTTTTTGTTCTAGAAAAGCTACCAAATAACATGTGTTATATTATAATTCATCTTTTTTGTCAAACACAATTTTTTCTTTTCCATAAAGGTAAGATAAGTATATTTTATCACTAATTGACAAAAGGTGACCAAGTGAATAACATCAGTCGACGTAGTTGTGAGGTTTATGGTAATGATAGAATTTATTATATAAAATTCCTAATGTTAGCAGGTTTGTTGGTGATTGAAAAGTAATTGTCTTTTTGATGTTTATTTTTTTGGGTGAAATAGATTGCATTAAATAAATAAAGTTGCAGCAATGTATAAAAGGTAGATTTAGTTTGGTTCTACCATAAAACAGTTTTGGCTATGCCCTAAGTCAAAAAAGTTAGTGCTAGCACATCTAGTGAAGCTAGTTCCATTGATGTTTGCCCATATATGTTCTAGAGCATACACCGGTGGAACTACAAAAAGCTGGAGGTTTCCAGGAGCTTCTATTGCTGTTGCCTTCTTTGCCAAAACATTCGCCACTTCAGTTTGTTCCCTTGAGCAACTTCTAATGGTTACTTTTCCTAGTTCTTTTAGCATCAACCTGAAATCATCAAGAATAGAGTCATAATGCAGACTACCCTCTTGAAATATGCGGATTACCTCTTTTGAATCAATATTAATGTCCAGGGGTCAGAGATTTTTCTAAAGGGACAACATTAGTACTTCCTTAAAGTTAAAGAGCTCTATTTGGTTATTAGTGGCTATACTGTAACATTTGTTAAATCGTAGAAGCCAGATGTCTGAGTGGTCTCTAAAGATGCCCCCAATACCCCCTTTCCTTGGGTTTCCTAGACAAGAACCATCAGTGTTGAGTTTGAAGGTTCCAATCATGGGGGGTTACCATTTAAGGGAGATGGAAGTAGTTATGATACATTTTTTAACTTTATTTTTGAGTTAGGAATATTCCACAACTTCAGAGTAAACTTGGGCAAAAGAAGCTGGGCTAGTCCCATTGTTAAAGGTGTTATTATTCCTATTTTTTCAGATTGTCCAATGATAATAAGAGATGAGGGTGCTCCAAGGGACATAATTTTACAAAAAAAATATTGTAACCATTTCCAAGTAGTGGCCAGTTTCCAGTGGAGAAATAGGTGTGGTTGAGGGTATCTACATTAGACTTTTGGATATGGGAAACCGATAGAACACCACTCAAGTGGCATCGAAAGAATAGATGGTTTGTGTCCTCAGGGGTGTTAGGATAATGGGCACTGTATGGAGAGATATCAATGCCTCTTCCAGCAAGAGCGTTGTTGGAAGACAGGCTATTGTGCTGAATTTTCCACAGAAAGAGCTTAATTTTATTGGGAATCTGAAGTTTTCAGACCCAATTATAGTTGGAAGGGGTATGGGGGGATTGATTCTTGTTGAGGAAGGATTAGGAACTCTTACAAATGAAGAGGCTATTAGAGTTGAGCCTCCAAATTGGGATATCCCTCTTGGGTTTATTCCTCTGTGAGAAGGTATCTTCAATGGCTTGAATAACATAGTTTGGTAGTTGGAAGAAAAGAGAGTTGATGTGTCAGTTTTGATTATTCTAGATGGTGTTTAGGGTCCTGTTCCTCTCATTGTAGGGAATGGGACCTTGAATAATGTTTCCTAAGGAAGGATAATTAGGAAGCCACCTATCCCATCATAGGTCAACCTTGTCTCCAGTGTGAACAGTCTATTGAGTTGCATCCCTACAAAGGTTCCATTTTCTATGGATACTCCTCTAGGTTCTGGAGCAATTACAGCCAAGGTTAGCATTAGAATGGTTGTATTTCTTGGTAAGAATGGTAGCCCAAAGAGTGGTAGGGTTGGTTTTGAGTCTCCAGGCTATGCTATATAAAGCTGCATCATTCTTTATGCTAGCTTTCTAGAGTCCCAAACCCCTTTCATTCTTTGGTTTGGTGATAGTGCTCCAACCCATCATGTGCATTCTTTTATTGGTATTGGTATTTTCCCAAATAAAATTCCTTTGGGCTTTGTCTATGAGTCTATGGATTTTGGAGGGGAGGTGGATGTACTGCATAATATAGTTGGGGAGGCTGCTCAGGCTAGCCTTGTCTAAGGTGATTTTTCTAGCCATATTGAGGAATTTGGTTTTTATCCTGCAAGTTTATTGTTGAGATTATCAATAATGAACTGGAAGTCTCCATTTTGAAGCTTTTTATGGAAAATGGGAAAGCCCAGATACTTACCAAAGCTGTTGGAAGGAGGGATCTGGAGAATGTTTTGAATGTTCTGTTTAAGATCATCCTTATCATTCCTGGAGAAGAAGATCTTGGATTTCCTGGTGTTGATCTTATGGCCTGAATGGTAGCTAAAGCTTGAAAAGAGTTTCTATGATGGTTGTGATATTAGGGACATCAACTTTGGCAAAAAGGAGAAGATCATCAACAAATAATAAGTGGGAGATTCTGGGACCTCCCAGGCTGATTGAAATGGGGTTCCATTTCAGGATATCTACCTCATATCTACTCTCATGCAAAGGATAAAGATATAGGGGGACATGGGGTCCCCCTGTCTTATTCCTCTGGATGGGGTGAAGAGGTCAGACTTACCTTCATTGACTAGAATGAAGATCTTAAAAGAGGAGATACAGGACATGATGAGTCTAGATAAGCCTTCAGATAAGTTGAACTAATGGAGAGTTTTCCTAATAAAAGACCATTCAAGCCTGTCAAAGGCCTTCTCCAGAACAATTTTAAGGATCATGTTGGCTTTTTTTTCTTTTATTTTGAAAAAGTTGGAGATGTACTCCTTTACAATAATGACATTGTCTGAGGCTCTTCACCTAGAAAGAAAGCTAACTTGGTTACCACTAATAATGAATTGGAAGAAAGACTTAATGCGATTAGCAATGATTTTGGTAATGATCTTATACTGAGTATTACAGAGCCTTATGGGTCTGAAATTTTTGAGAGAGAAAGCATTGCTGCATTTGGGAATAAGGCAAAGGTAGGTATCATTAGCTTCCTTATCCATCTTCCTGGAAGTGAATGTGGCTTTGCAAAATTCCAGGAGGGAGGGGCTCATGAAGTCCCAGTAGTTTTGAAACATCAGTGGGTGGAGTCCATCTAGACCAGGTGCTTTGTTAGGTTTAAAGAAGAAAACAACTTTCCTTATCTCAGAGAATTAGGGGATGCCATCTAGGAGGTTATGATATCTGGATTCAATGATGCCTTTTTGAGACGGGATCAGTTGACACATTCTCCTAGAATACTGGTGATCAGTACTAAAGAGGGAATGATAGAAGTTCTTGATATGGGTGTGATTCCCTTGTGGTCATGGATGTGATAACTCTCAAACTACACCTCTCTAATGAGAATGTAAGTAATTGTTGTCAATATATAACCCAACTAGGTTGGGGTCGAATCCCACAGGGAATATGGTGTGAACTTAAGTTGTTTGCGATTTAATCAACTGATAGTTGGATGTTTCCAAGAATAGAGGTTTTAGAGATTAGCAAATAATTGTTGGTCACTTTAGTTTTAGTGTTTGTAATCAAGAGTTTATGGAAAACCAGAATTATGTTCACTATGGGTTTTAGTACTTGACAGATGCTAATAGTGATTCAAGATTCTCACAGTAGGTAGGACGACAGATTATCTCTATCGAAGTTATGCCTAAATGTCTCTCGACCTACTTAAGCATTTAATTACCTAATCCTCTCGGACTTAGGGAATTTATATTTACTAACCAGACTTTACCTCAGGTTAATCAACCTTGTTACAACGTCAATTATTAAATGGAAGTTTAGTGTTTCCAAGTCCCTGTCGATAATTCACTTCCTACTATATTTGATTTCTTATCTCAATCAAATCAAAGCAGGTGCTATCTATCGTTTGCAACCAATAGGCGACAATTAAAATCTCGGAATTATCTAGGAGTCCAATTACCTTTAGAATAAAAAACACATAGCATCTTACCAAGACTTAACCCATAGATCTCATAATTCGGGTCAAAGGGATTTAGCCACTCATAATATAATAAGCGAAACAACTAGACGTATTCATAATTTAAAAGATGAACTTACCACAAGATGAATAATAACTAGTGATTCTCAGATTAGATCACAATAGAAATCCCAAAATAATGATTAAAATCTCTTCAAAGTTAATTGTTTTTCAAGCCAAGAAACTAGGGAGAAAAATAACAAAATACGTGTGTTCCAAAATTATGTTCAGAATTACTTTAGAAAACTCTAAACAATACTTTTTATAGTTCAGCCTAAACAAGGAAACAAAATCACAGATTTTAATAATTCCTCGAATTAGGCGACGACATTCGTGACACCTTATTAGGAGTCTGACGACTTATCACAAATGTCGTCAGTTCCCTCTTCAGTTTTAGCACTTTCTGCTTAAGGCTGACGATGAATCCTGATGACTTATCAGAAATGTGATGACATATCAGACAATGTCGTCACTTCTCCACCTCAGTTTATATTTTCTGCCTACGGCTGACGGCGACTCTGATGACTTATCAACTCTTTGACGACTTATCAGGAAATGTCGTCATAACTTTCAGCTGAGGTCCATTCTCTATCTAAGGCTGATGGTATATCTGATAACTTATCACAGGGCTGACGACTTATTAGGAATGTCGTCAGCCACACTTCTTTTCTATTTACTTCAAATTTCAACTCTTTTGCTTCCATCCCTGTTGGTTCTCTTACATCTTAGCTTCTACTGCAAAATCAAAGATAAAACAATAAAAAACGACAAAAGTTGCTTAAGAACTTGCAATTATTCTCAGTTAAAAGCCTCAAATGTGTTAGCGTCTGCTCACACATCAACACCCTCAACTTAAGACAATTGCTTGTCCTCAAGAAACTCTAACACAACCAAGAGGATACAAAGTACATTCCGCAGTCAATCATCCATATTATCTCAAAACATATTCACCATCTCCAAGGTCAGTCAATTCAAGACAACTGTGCATATTATTGAAGAACAACAATGCGAAACAAAGGAATCAATATACGACATTAATTCAGCTATAACAACCATGCATAGACCAGTATTACACTATTCGAACAAGTTAGCAACTAGCAACATATCTGGTATGCCCTCATAGTAAAAAAATTCCCCTTTTCTCATATCAGTAATCATATATGTAACTATGGGGATAATAAAAAAACACTCTCTCTCAGAATGAAGTTCCAATCAATGTATGCCGAATACCATAGGCTTGCCCTTATTTTCATTACCAAGATCTTCAGACAGGTCAGCTAAGATCACTATAGGTCTTCTCTTTGGATTGTAATGCAGGCTAGGGGTTGGTATAATACTTGATAATATTTAAAGTGACTAAGCCTCCTTGACACTACACTAGCTTTTGGGGTTTCACTCAGTAACCTTTTTCTATTCTTCTCTTTTCTTGATCACACTTATTTGGGATGGGTGCGGTCTTTTCCACAATCACTTATTTTTTTTCATAATTTTTTTTCTTGCTCTTTTCCACCGCACCCATTTTTTATTCTTTTCTTTTATTCTACCTTTCTTCATACTCATTCTGTATCACGCACCCCTATGATAGACACCCTCAACTTAGTCCATTTGCCTAAGTCAAGGTGCACAGTGTCCAAGGAGGACCATGGCCAAAACAGGTTCATTGTGATATAAATGGGAAGGTGATAGGTGTCATAAGAAAAAATAGGCTAAGCAGGCTCAAAACAGGGATCAAGGGATATTCTACATACAGGGAAGGTCGTTTAGGCTAAAAGTGGGCTAATATCAAAATGACCTATGATCCTTTCCTAACCCCTATCCTTCAAACTAGGTAAGACTAACCGGACAAGTTCTGAATCCAATATACAGAGAGAACTAAATAAAATCTCACACGCACATGGCACACCAATATATCACCAGTTACTACTTATCCAGTTCATGCAGCTGTTTAGCAATGATTATTACGTCAATAGAACTAATGCCATACAAAGATGCACAGTGGTAACACTTAGATGCAAATCACACATTTAAACCTTCAGACCATTGGAGAGGTGCTCAAAAATTACAAAAATAGGTTAACTACCTTAGTTACTTGTATTTCTCCTAGTTAGTTACAAAATTTTACAACAACAATTTACCCTACACCCTCAACTTAAAATCACTGAAAAACTGAACTAAGGGTTAGGGTATACCTGGAGTAGATCAAGAACAGGTATCATGGGTTCCTGACCCTACTGCCGCATCCTTAGCTGCCCTACCTCCATCAGGAGCCTTCCTCTTTTCTGACACATTAGGCCCAACATTTGTTGGGGGCCTACTAGTTGAGGCACCTACAACTCTCGCTCGGAGGGATGCCTCTCATTTCTCATTGTTGATGAGATACTCGATCCTCGCCTTCTTCATTTCCTCATTTTCAATCTTCTTTCTCGCCCTCTTCTCTGCTTTTCTTTCTTCATCACCATCGAGCCTCTCTCTCTTACCCTTGCCTTTATTCTCACCCTTTTTTTCTTTTTCTTCACTGGTTTCTCTGTGAGATCAAACAATGAGATTTCTCCTTCAGACTCCTCAACAGTCGGATCGTCTGACACCATAAATTGGTGTTGCTGTAGCTTTCCAACCTCCGCTTTTACCTTGTCTAAGTCTGATCGGAATAGTCCAATCTTTGGAATTGACATCTCTTTCGACCATGTATTGAAACGGTTCTCCAATTCATCAATCCTACCCGACAGAACCTTGTAGGGAACAAGTGTAGCCTTAACCCTTTTGTCTACCGCAACCACAAATTATCTGGCAAAGAGTTGCAGCTGAGCTTCACACCATTTGGCTTATTTTACCACTCTCCTAAAGTTCATCAAGTTGAAGGCAAATTTTGTTGTAGGAACTATAGCGAAGGGTTTGTCTCACTTCCAGGCAATGAATCTGCTAATGCTGAGGATGTCGGTGGTGCAGCTTCAAAATCCTGTACTTCTACATTAAGTGTCGAGCTGGTACCTGTAATCGGGTGATCTGTTGGAACCTCTGCGCCTCTGTCAAGTGTCAGCCTCAGCTGATTTTCATCATTTCAGATAGGATTGTGGGTATTCTTGGCATGCAGTTCTTCTTCTAAACCTACAACCTTAGGCACATTGGCTGCCCTACACAACTTCATAATTAGACAAGGGAAAGGATATGCCGTATCGGACCTTGAGACCCGAATTTTCATCTCTTCGGTGATAATATCTCCAAAGTTTAATTTGAGGTTAGCCACAAAACTTGTGACTAATATTGCTCTATCATCCCCAAGGATATTATCTCCATCTGTGGGCATCAACCAGATACGTACAATACCCCACCAAAATCTTGCCTCTGGATTCAGAGAGGCCTTGAAGATCTTTTTACTCGGGTTGGTCAGCCATTCAGGTTCTCCATCAGCTATGAGTGTGGCTAACTAAGATCATTTATTTTCTCGATGCTTCAATCGAGCATAAAATGTAGGTGAAGTGGCCTGAGGAGTAAAGTTTGGGACATTAAGGAATCTATTGATTGTCGCTTCAGAAACATCCACCATTACACCCCATACCGAAACTTTATCCAACAAAGGCTGATCTGCTGCTTTTTCCTCTTCTTTACACATGTTTTCCAAGCGAGCCTGATAGTTCGCATAGAACTCCCTAACTAGTGTAGGGCAAAATGAGTTTTCTCCTCTTGTAGTCCATCCCAAGTCGTAGTCACAAAATTTCCGCTCAACTTCAGGATATCTGCTCAAGCCTTTAGTGATGATCCTCTTTTCTTCAAAGATTGTCCTTTTAACAGCTCTTTTGTTAGTTCTGTGAATCCCATCAAAGAAGATTTTCTGTGCTTTGGGGATTTGCCACCTAGTGCTGTCTCGGACTTCGGGTTTTTTATATTTAACCATAGTTCCCCGAATCGGAGATTCTTCATTATCTTGTTGCTCAACAGAAGGGGACTCAGATGATGGTCCCTCAGATTCAGGTTGATTTGAATCATGCTCTTCAGATTTAGCATGTTCAGACTCTTGTTGCTCAGAGGCCGTCTGCTCAGAAGATGTATGTTCAGACGTTGTTGGGTTAGTATCACTCTCTTCACTCTCCTCCATCTCAACTGGTGGGGGTGGTGGAGGCTTTTTTGGGCTTTTCTTCTTTCTTTGCTTTCTAAGCAGTGGGTCTTCTTCCTCATAATCTGATTCCTCATTGAAGAGCTTCCGGGGTACACTCCTCTTTTTCTCTTTCTTTGTAGGGTTGGGGTTCTTTTCTCTGGGTGCCATTACAAGACCTGTAGAAAGAGATAAATAATTAGGCAACACTCAAGAGTATTTAACACCAACATCTCAATCATAGAAGTTCCACACCCCTTGAGAGGGTTTATTAATGCTTCAGGTCAAAGTTGTGACGACATGTCTGATAAGACGTCACAATTGTGATAGTTTATCATGAATGTCATCAGCTCTAAACAGAACCCACAAAATTTTATCAACTTCTGACGACATGTCTGATAAGCCATCACAAATGTGATAACTTATCAGCTATGTTGTCAGCTCAGGATACAACCCCAACTCGACTTCAACTTGATTTTTAATCTAATTTCTTCTTATACCCCCATCGATTCTCATTTTTTAGTTGACTTTGTAAGTCTCAAGCTTACACATCAAACCCTAGTTCTCGATTTTCATACATTCTCAAGCTAAACGTGACTCAAGCTTCTTGGGAACCTTGATTCACATCAGTTTATTACTTACCAACTGAAGAGAAACATTAGGTTTCGAGTATACCTGATGGGTGCCTTCACTTGGTTACACGAACAAGAGGAAGTAGATGAATGAAGAATTCTTGATTTTGATTTCAAACCCCCACACACAAGGAAGTTTTCTTTTGTTTTACTTTGAAACACTTTAGAAAGGGAAGAAAATAAACTAAGTATGGAAGGAAATAAAACTTAAAGTTAAGAAAAGTAGAAGAGCGGGAATTTGAAAAGGTTTGCTTTTGGGCAGGGTCGGATTGCTTTACTTGGGCCCAGAATTTTCTAATAGCCGATTTGGGGCTTTTCTGGTGACATTTTCTAACGGCTTATCACAAGTGTGATAACCCATCACAAATGTCGTCAGCCTTAACAAAACCTACCTTAGAGTTGATTTTTCTGACGATAAATCTGACAGCTTATCACAATTGTGATAGCTCATCATGGATGTCGTCAGGATCAATTAATTGTCCATATCAACTTCACCTCGACCCCAGCATACCTTATCAGTTCCTCACAATTTCCATCTAACTATAAATGAAAGTAATTTGCGTTAAAACATAAAATTTTTGGGTTGCCTCCCAATAACGCCTGATTTAATGTCGCGACACGACTTGGTTATCTTGACTACTCAGACTTCGTCAAGATAACCTGCTGACACCTTTTTACCATCTTCATAGAATACATCCACGATTGAGAAAACACTTATCTCCTTTTGCTGTGTTATGGATGAGTGTATTTTGAATCTTGCTTCTTTGTAATTGAGCTTGAACTTCAGCTCATTCAGCTCCATATCCACTATTACTCTTCCAGTTTCAAGGAATGGTCTACCCAGGATGATGGTTACTTCGAAGTCCACCTCATAGTCTAGGACTACAAAATCAACAGGCAGTATAAAGTCGGCCACCTTTACCAATACATCATGTAATATGCCCACTGGCCGTTTTACAGACCTATTCGCCATCACCAATCGCATGTTCATCGGGGTAGTATCCCCCACACCCAGCTTCTTGTACATAGAGAGTGGCATTAGGTTTATACTGGCCCCTAGATCACATAGGGACTTAGCAAAATTTCGAGACCCAATTGCACATGGAATAGTGAATGCTCCAGGGTCGGCCTTCTTTTGCACTAAGGATTGTGTAGAAATGGAACTACAATGGTGGAGATTATCCACCGGTTCATAGCTTGCTGCCCGCTTCTTTGTTACCAGGTTCTTCATGAATTTGGCATATCCCGGGATTTGCTCCAATGCCTCAACCAATGGCACATTCACTATCAATTGTTTGAGCATTGCCATGAACTTGCTGAATTTTGCATCATCAGTTTTTTTCTTCAATCGTTGAGGAAAGGGAGGTGGTGGTCTTGGGAGAGTTTTCAACACTACCTCCTTCTCCTTCTTTTTCCCTTTTTCTGGAGCATCATCAGAACCATCCAGCTTCTCAGACTCCACTGGACATTCTTCTTTGGGTTCATCCTCTGCCTCAGTCACATCTTTAACCAAACTTTTGCCCACAGAAGGGCCAGGTAACATCTTACCACTCTTAGTGGTAATCGTCATACATAAGCCATTATTCTACAGATTCTGGACCGTATCACTTGGTAATGTTCTGCTCTTCCTCTGGTTAAATATTGTAGAGAGTTGGCTCATCTGCTTCTCCAACTATTTGATTATGGTAGAGTACGAGTTTACCAACTGACTAATAGATGACAGATCGGTCTTCATGGTAGTCACACCAACGTTGGTAGCCTCCACTCCCTTCTACAACTTAGCCATCATGTCCTCCATGGACATCTTTTCAGAACTTGTTGTAGTAGCCTCACGATTTCCAGGAGGGACATATAGCCTGCTCCAATCATTATTGCTTCTCCAGTTTCCCTGCTCCCTATCTTTATAACCAGGCTTATCATAATAGTTCCGACCTTGATTACCTTGGCTATTGCCTTGGAAACCTCCCTGATTATTAACATAGTTCGCCTCTTCTTCTGCATCAGTATCAACTCTATCTTGAGATCCCACAACTTTCACCTTCTCAGTCTTTCCTGATAGCAAGTGCTTGGTTAGCAGGTCCATCTGCATTTTTAGGTAAGCTATGTCTTGGTCACGCTCCTTATATCTTCTGCGTTATTCCGCAGTCATACCCATAAAAACAGTGGGGCTTGCTACCATAGAGTCTCTGGTATGCCATGCTCGACTCTATTTGGTCATTCTCTCTAGCATTTCTGAAGCCTCTGGGAATGTAAGATCAACAAACGAACCACCAGCAGCATTATCTATAATTGGTTTTGTTACAGAGTTAAGAGCCATGTACAAAGTCTCCATCAAGTGTATGTCCATCATATTGTGGTTCAGACACTGTGTCATCTTCTTCTTGAATCTCTCCTAGGTTTTATGCAAGGCTTCAGTTGGGAGCTGCCTAAAGTTATTGATCTCATCCCTCAACTGTACCCTCCTGGAAGGTGGAAAGAACCTTTCTAGGAAAGCTTCTTTCAACTACTTCCAGTTGGTTATAGAATCGGGTGTCAGCTCATTAAGCCACATTGTTTTCTCCCCAGACAGAGACAACGAAAAAAATCTCAATCGGATAGCATTCTGACCCACTCCTGGGTTATCAAAAGATTTACAGATGGTGACAAAGTTCACCAGATGCAAGTTGGGGTCATCCCCAGAAAGGCTACCAAACAACCCCTTCAGATTAAGGAGTTGAATCATAGTACTCGTAATGTTGAATTTTGACCCAGGTGCCAACGGTGGAGGAATAATTACACCCGTTGTACCTTATCCATCCATTCCATCATCATTATCATTGAGGTCATACTGGACCAGCTGGTAATCTTGCCTTCCTCGAAACGGATGGTTCCTGTTAGCATTACGTTGTACTGGTGCAACTACTTACTCTGCACGTCTTGGGTTACTAGGGTTTAACAACTCCTCATCTCCTAAATCTTCATTCTCAGGATTTGGATGTCGTACTTGTTGACCGACATTCTGCATATTTACCAAAGCTCTAGCTAAGGCTGCTAACCTGTCAGCCTCCTGCTGGTCTGCTATTCTTCCAATTCGTTGCGGTTCTGGGTTAAATGTTAATAATAGTTCTCCAGAACTTCTGGTTCTTGGCATACACTACAAAGGTCCTGCAATAAACAAAAACAACAAATAAATGTAAAACTAGGAAACTTGACTAACACTCAATTAGCGCACACAAACTTTAATTACAATCATATTCCCCAACAACGACGCCATTTTTTATAACACTCAAAATACACCTCTCTAATAAAAATGTAAGCGATCATTGTCAATATATAACCCAACTAGGTTGGGGTCGAATCCCACAAGGAATATGGTATAAACTTAAGTTGTTTGTGATTTAATCAACTGATAGTTGGATATTTCCTGGAATGGGGGTTTTGGAGATTAGCAAATAATTGTTGGTCACTTTAGTTTCAGTGTTTGTAATCAAGAGTTTTTGGAAAACCAGAATTATGTTCACTATGGGTTTTAGTACTTGACAGATGCTAATAGTGATTCAAGATTCTCATAATAGGTAGGACAACAGATTATCTCTATCGAAGTTATGCCTAAATATCTCTCGACCTACTTAAGCATTTAATTACCTAATCCTCTCGGACTTAGGGAATTTATATTTACTAACCAGATTTTACCTCAGGTTAATCAACCTTGTTACAACGTCGATTATTAAATGGAAGTTTAGTGTTTCCAAGTCCCTGTCGATAATTCACTTCCTACTATATTTGATTTCTTATCTCAAGCAAATCAAAGCAGGTGCTATCTATCATTTGCAACCAATAGACAACAATTAAAATCTCAGAATTATCAAGGAGTCCTATTACCTTTAGAATCGAAAACACATAGCATCTTACCAAGACTTAACCCATAGATCCCATAATTCGGGTCAAAGGGATTTAGCCACTCATAATGTAATAAGTGAAACAACTAGACATATTCATAATTTGAAAGATGAACTTACCACAAGATGAATAATAACTAGTGATTCTCAGATTAGATCACAATAGAAATCCCAAAATATTAATGAAAATCTCTTCAAAGTTAATTATTTTTCAAGCCAAGAAACTAGAGAGAAAAATAACAAAATACGTGTGTTCCAAAATTATTTTCAGAACTCCTTTAGAAAACCCTAAACATTACTTTTTTATAGTTCAGCCTAAATAAGGAAACAAAATCACAGAGTTTAATAATTTCTCGAATTAGGCGACGACATTCGTGACACCTTATCAGGAGTCTGACGACTTATCACAAATGTCCTCAGCTCCCTCTTTAGTTTTAGCACTCCTTCTTAAGGCTTACAATAAATCCTGATGACTTATAAAAATATGATGTCATATTAGACAATGTTGTCACTTCTCCACCTCAGCTCACATGTTCTACCTAAGGCTGACGGCGACTCTGAGACTTATCAACTCTTTGACGACTTATCAAGAAATGTCATTACAACTTTCAGCTGAGGTCCATCTCTGTCTAAGGCTGATGGTATATCTGATAACTTATCACAGGGCTGACAACTTATCAGGAATGTCGTCAGCCACACTTCTCTTCTATTTGCTCCAGATTTCAACTCTTTTGCTTCCATACCTGTTGGTTCTCTTGCATCTTGGCTTCTACTGTAAAATCAAAGATAAAACAATAAAAAATGATAAAATCTATTTAAGACCTTGCAATTATTCTCAGTTAAAAGCCTCAAATGTGTTAGCATCTGCTCACACATCAGGATCTAGTTTCCCTGGTCATCTAGGAGGTTGATAATCCTGTTTCTCCTTCTTCTATTAAGTGTGGAGGTATAAAAGAATATAGTATTTGAGTCTCCTTCCATCAACCAGTTGATTCTGGATTTAAGTTTCCAAAATTCACATTCTTGTCTAAGAATATCTTTACATTGGTGGTTTAAGAAGAGTTCCAGGTTTTGGAGGAAACTACTGGTGAGATAGTATGGGGAACCTTGGATACCAGAAATTCTAGTCAGGATATGCTTCTTTTTATAAAAGATATTCCCAAAGACTTTTGTGTTCCAGTTGGTAATAACTTCCTCAAAATTAGAGCTGGCTCTAGTTAGGTCAAGCCTGTTGTGGAAGGTGCTATGGATAATCTCTTTAAACCTAATGTATGAGTACTACATTATTTCAACCCTGAAGGGTTTAGAGATTTAAGAGGAAAGCTTGTCCAGGGTGAGCATTATAGGAGAGTGATCAGAGTGGGTTCTAGGGAGGTGGGTCACTATGACTTCAGGAAATTGATGAATCCACTGGGAGTTAGCTAAACACCTATCTAACCTTTCTAGAATGAGACCCTGCCTATTTATATATCTCATGTTAGACCAGGTGTACTTACTCCTTTTAAAACCGAAGTCTAGAAGGCTACATTAGTTGATGCAGTGCCAAAATAGGAAAGCTCTATTGTTACTAATGTTGCTACCCCCAAACGTCTCTGAAGCTCTGAGAACTTCATTGAAGTCTCCCCCAACCAGCCAAGCTTTAGTGTTAGAGTTCTGCATGGTGGTGGTTAAATTGATGAGAAAGTCCCAGAGTAGCTTTATGTCATCTAGACTATTGCTAGTATAGATATCAGTAAAGAACTAACTAGAGGAGGGGGGTTACTAACCTTCACAGAAACATGGATGGCTTGGTTGTTGATAGAGATATCACTGATGTTCAGGGAATCATCCTTCTACATAATGACCAAACCTACAGAAGCTCCATTGGCACTAGATTGAATATGACATTGGAACTCTAGGTCATCAGCCAAGGAAGAGTGGTCTGACATTTTGGTTTTAAGAAGAACAAACATGACCGGCTTGTGAATGCTGATCATGGATTTACAGTACCTACGGAGCTCAGCATTGTTGGCTCCCCTCATATTCCATATTATGCAATTCATTAGCATGGACTTCAGAGTTTTGGGTGGGTGAGTCATGACTTTCTTTCTCCTCCCCAAGGGGGGGGGGGAGGTCGATGGACCCTCTAGTTCCTTTCTTTTCTTGGATAAGGGTCTCATCTTTACAATAAAGTGATTTTCTGTCATAGGGTTTGGTGGACCGATGTCCATACCAAGTTTTCCTAAGTCCCGAGAGAGAAGAATGATGACTATTTCATGGATTAGATCGGTGAACTCTAGAGTGAGTGGCCTTTCTAGTGTTGTTGCCTCTATTTATGGGACTCTTAGGCTGGCTAGAAGGTCCTTTATTTTCTTATTTGAGGACCTCAGTATTTCCAGAGTTTGTTCTCTTTTCTGTAGCTCCTAAGCCAGGGATGATGGAGGGGGAAGGGGGCTCTTGCTGAGGGGTACCCCAGGTTTTGCTACAAAAGTTGGACCCTGAAGTAGGATTTCCTGATTCATGGGTGGGAAAAATAGCATTGCCATGCTCATAGAGTTCAGAGCCTCTGTTATAATCTGTAGTGTTATATTGTCTTGTCCATATTCAACATTATCTGGGTGTTTAAAGCCAACCAGACATGATGGCCAAAGTTGAGGAGACCTTGGTTCAGAGTTTTCCTTGACAGTTATGTTAGATAAGCTGGGTTTTAAATGAGGAGTTTAACTTGTCTTCCTCCCACTACCAGCATCAATGAAACTTTCAGTCCTGTCAGGCCTATCTCTAACCAGAAATTTGGTTGGTGATTCAGTGGTAATGGTTCCAAGAGGAAGGTTAATGACATTTTTGAGCTCGATGGTGGGAGTTCCATTGTGACAGTTCACAGAGATGGAGAAGACTGAGTAGATATTTCCACCTTAAAAGGGAAGCCAAGAGTTTTGGCATTAGTGGGTCCGCATCATTTAATGCTTGATAGACAACATCTATCATGTCCACTGTGGAACTCACAGATAAAGGAGCCGTTATTTCTCTTGGAAAAGCCTCAGGCGTTTGAGTTCCTGAGGAGTGCATGCTTGGGGATCGAGGTTCCTTAAGGGTGTTTTTGACATTTTTATTTGGTGCAAAAAGAAAAGATTCTTTGTTAGAATCATCTGAGAGTTTTGAGTCAGTTTGAGTGGGCTGGGCTTGACCCGCTTCTTTAATGGGCTTGTGAGAGTAAGAGGATGAGGGGGTATGCATTGGGTCTGTAGACTTGGTTATTTGTTGGGTCTCAGTAATAGGCTTTGTCATTCCGAGATTATGCCTATTTTAGGGCTTGGGCCTATTCTTGGGGGCAGGAAGGGGGTTGTTTAAAGAGAGTAAAGTTCGGTTCCCACTTGTAGCTGGCCCACTAAGGTTGGCCTTTTGGAAAGGTTGCGGGTCATGGGGCCCAATATTTGGGTGAAACCCTAGAGCGGGATCCCCGCTACCTAGAGAAGGTTGAGATTTGGTGGACTTACCTGGATTTCCATCGGGCTGGTTTACCTTGGTGGTGGGGTGACTTTTATCTTCTGTTCTTGGTGGATTACGGGTCTGGTTAGGCTTTCGATTCTGCCGGTTGAAGAAAACTGTGGGCCAGCCACCATCGTTCTTCATCTCCATGGTTGAGTCCGTTGCTGGTTTCGGAGTGCCCAATTGCATGATGGTTCTGTATGGGCATTGATTTTGGGTGTGACCCAGCCTCCCACATTCCTTACAGAGAATCTCCTCACCCTCATATATTATATCTTGAGTTTGTTGACTGATGATGACAGATGTTTGGAGTGGTTGGTTAATTGGAACCTCTACGCAAATTCTGGCATATCTTCCTCTCAAGGTTGCTGAGGTATATGCATCGATTTTAACTAATTTTCCCAATTTGCAACCAATTCGCTGGAGAATTTGTTGGTCGTAGAACTCAATGGGGAGGTGGGGAAGCCGTAGCCAGATTGCCGTAGATGTGATTTTGCATTTGTTTGGCACAATGTTTGGTTCCCAACTCTTTACTGACAAGAATTAGCCAACAACGAACCAGGGTCCCCCTTACATGGTTGTTGAATGCCCCTTCTGTCTATTGAATTTGACAGTGTAGAAGTCCAGACCCAGGTCAATTAGGGCAAAAGAGTGATTTGGTGCCCAAAGGCCAGTGAGCTTTGTCTTGAGGTATTGATGAGTAATCTTCCTCCCAAAGATTTTGATTATCACAGAGTGCTTCCAAGGCGTATACAGTCTCTCTTTCTCTTCCAGGGAGAGGGAAGCGATGTTTTGGCTTAGATCCACTGTTTCCCGAGGGATAGATGTTGATTCATTTGGTAGATTGGAGTTCACAATTGGGGATCCAATCTAATTACTGGCTATATCTTTATACATAGGCGTTTTGCGGGCTACGTCTTTCATAAGGTCATCCGTGATTTCAACATCGGTGGGAGGGGTGAAGGATTCTCCTTGGATTGTGGGGTGGGGGTGGGGGGTGGGGGTGTTAATTGCATTGTGGAAATGGTGAGGTGTTGTTGGGCTCTTTAGTGAGATTCAGGACTTTCTCTCACTAGCCCATCATTCTATTCCAGACGTCTCTATCTTTTTTATGTTTCTTTTATTACTGGCCAATGGACATTATAGTTCATAAATAGGACGTCATAATATACTTAGACATTGCATTTATAAATTGTGTATCTTCATATTATTTTAATAAATAAATATTTGTAATTATAAACTTTGAAGTAACATAATTTTATAAAGATTCATTAATCAATAATAATAATAATAAATTATTTTTAACATAATTTTTTTACAAGATCATTTACGTCAACATGAGATTTTACTTACAAAATATAAATTTATGGTGAATTTTTATAATTGAAAAAGGTGAAATTATGATGTGAAATTTTCAAATCAAGATTTTTAGAGAATTTAAAATTTCATCACATAATTATGAAATAAAATTACATACCCAAACACTAATTTTATATCATGATTTTAAATCACAAGATAAATAGCATGTTCAAACGTCTACTAGTTAAGCAATCTACTTCTCCCATATGCACTTGGGATGGGTCCCATATTGCCATTCATAGATTATTTTTATTTTTATTAATATTTTAAATTGTATTTATCCAAAAAATATCAATAATGTAATAAACTAATTTCACTTAAATACGGATATATTTGATAAAACTATCCGTATGAAGCGTTACATCTACTAGTAAAAAAACATAAAATTAGCTATGGAATTTATCAATGATTTTTTAAATTTAATTGCTTTATTATTTTAGTTATGCTACAGTCAAGTTAGGACTAATCAAATGCAGGAAAAATATTGTATAAGATCTTTGTGAATAACTTTTATTATTAATTATTGAAAACAATGCTTCTTTTAATTAGCAAAGAAGAAAAACCAAAAAATAAAAAGTCTTTTTTAAAAAAACAAAAACAAAGTGACAAAAACTGCCGATAAATTGATGATGTTCAATTTATTGTTGGTTAGTACTTCAAGAAACAAATTAAAATGAAGAAGGGAATATAAAAAATGATTCGAATGGCCATATTTTTTCTAAATTAGTTTAATCTACGTGTCTAGCACGTATAATTTTTAATCATTTAAAATTAAGTAATTTTATCTATTGTAAAAAAATTTAATGCAGTGTATTAAATTATTTTTTAAATTTTTCACACTTTAATATAATCATGTAAATATAAACATATATTTTGTGTAAACACATATATATTTTACATCATCACTCATGTACTTTTTCCCTTGTTGTCAGAGGCTAAGAAAATCACTCATGTAGTACCCTTTTCCTTTACTGTCAGAGGCTAAGAGAGACGCATCAATTTGAACTATATTTATGCTACGGTTATTTTTTTTTTGTTTTTGTTCTATATTTAAAATCTTTCCTTGTTTTTAAAGTTAAATCTTTACACAATTATTGATTAGATTCTTATTATGTACTTAAAACTTTTATTTTATTTTTAAATTTTCTTATTCTAACTTTATATATTTATTTTAGATTTTTCAAATCTTCTTAAAATCAAATTTTAGTTAATTTAAAATTCTTAAACTAATGAAAAAAGTATTAGTTGTCATTAATTTTGATGACTTCTAATAAGAAAAAGTTTTACCATAAATATATTTAATTAATTTTAAACTCTTAAATATTAAAAAAAATAGTGAAAAGACAATTTTATCTAAAACAATATTTATAGGATCCTTTGCACTTTTATAGACTATAGATATGAATTATAGATAGATTATAGATTATAGAAATAGATTATAAATATAAATATAAATTATAGATTATAAATAGATATAGATTATAGATATAAATATAGATATACATATAGATTATAGATATAAATTAAATTATAGATATATATTATAAATTATAAATATATATTATAAATTATAGATATGGATAGCTTAATAGACATAAATACGATGCCCGACTGCCTATTTTGGGTAAGTAAACTTGGCCGAAAGCCATTCTGGCTAGAAAAGAAATACTTAATAGATTATTTTTTGTGTACTAATTTAAACCAATAGCCATTTTGAATAATTTTCTCAATATTGAATACTAGAAATTCTTTGGTATCACAACGCTAGTTGACTTTAGCAGTGATCTTTTCATGAAAACTTGTCTTTTGATTAACAACATAATTTAGTAAAAGTTACGTACCACAACTCATCTTTACTAAACTACATTAAATTTCAATTCTTTTTATGAATTACTTACTATTTAAAAAAAAAAAGAATAGTCGAATATATCTATAAACTCATAAATTTTTAAATACATAATTTTAATTATGTATCTCCCTTTAGTTTGGTCTAGTTAATGTAAAGGTGTCAAGCGGGCCGGTTCGAATTAATCTGACACCGATCCCTTTATTTTTGGGTGAATCTAAAAAATAGACTCAAATTAAGGTGACTTTCAAATTTTAGCCTCAAATAAAAAAGCTTCTTTAAAATAGTCTTTACCTATTTTTTTGGACAAAATTACCCCTGATCAATAGAGTAAATTACATAAATATCCTCATAATGAATAACAACTCCATATTTATATCTTTCAACTTTTATTTTTTTCTCTTTTTAATTTTACTATGATTTTTATTTTTTCTTTTCTATTTTTCTTTTTAATTTTCTCAACCCTTACTTTTTTCCTCTCAACTTTTTTTTTCTTTTTTATTTTATATTTTTTTTATTTTTTATTTTTTCTGTACTCTTTTTTTTGTTCTTTTTAGTTTTTCTCAACCCTTGCTTTTTTTTTTTTACACCTTTCAACGTCTACTTTTATAAAAAAAATTATTTTTCTTTGATTTTTCTTTTTCTTTTTTTTCTTTTTAAAATTTTCTCGACCTTTATTTTTGTTTAATCTTTCTTTTTTTTATCAACCTTTATTTTTTTTCTATTCTCTCTCAACTTCTACATTTTCTTTGATTTTTTTTTTTATATATTTTTCTTCATTTTCTTCTTTTTTCTCAATTTTTATTATTTTTGTTCTTTTCTTCGATTTCTTCCATTCAAGTTACATATCCTGAGTAAGAGTTGACACTATCACATTATAAAGGAAGATTTACGACAACTATCACATTATAAAGGAAGATTTACGACAACTATCACATTATAAAGGAAGATTTACGACTTTCGAACAATAGGCTACGTTTCATGGGCAATAGTTGACACTACTACATTGTAGAAGCAAGACTTATGACTTTCAAATAACAAGTTATGTTTCATGGGAAAGAGTTGACACTACCACATTGTATTTTGATTTATGAGATGTTCTACAACTATTGCCTTAGAGGTAAGACTTAGCTTAAGGACTTTCAAGCAACAAATTATGTCCCACGGGCAAGAGTTGACTCTACCATAATATAATTTCATTTATGAGATGTTCTACAACTATTGCCTTAGAGGCAAGACTTAGCTTAAGGACTTTCAAACTACAAATTATGCCCCATGGGCAAGAGTTGACTCTATCACGTTATGTTTTCATTTATGAGATGTTCTACAACTATTGCCTTAGAGGCAAAACTTAGCTCAAGGACTTTCAAACAACAAATTATGTCTCACGGACAAGAGTTGACTCTACCACGTTATATTTTCATTTATGAGATGTTCTACAACTATTGCCTTAGAGACAAGACTTAGCTCAAGGACTTTCAAACAATAAATTATGCCCCACGGGCAACAATTGACTCTACCACATTATGTTTTCATTTATGAGATGTTCTACAACTATTGCCTTAGAGGCAAGACTTGACTCAAGGACTTTTAAACTATAAATTATGTCCCACGGACAAGAGTTAACTCTACCACGTTATATTTTCATTTATGAGATGTTCTACAACTATTGCCTTAGAGGCAAGACTTGGCTCAAAGACTTTCAAACTACAAATTATGTCCCACGGGCAAGAGTTGACTTTATCACATTATGTTTTCATTTATGAGATGTTCTAAAATTATTGCCTTAGAGGCAAGACTTAATTAGCTCAAGGACTTTCAAAACTACAAATTATGCCCCACGGGCAAAAGTTGACTCTACCACGTTATATTTTCATTTATGAGATGTTCTACAACTATTGCCTTAGAGGCAAGACTTAGCTCAAGGACTTTCGAACTACAAATTATGTCTCACGGGCAAGAGTTGACACTACCATGTTACGTCTTTATTTATGGGATATTCTACAACTCTTGGCTTATAGGCAAGACTTAGTTCAAGGACTTTCAAATAATAAATTATGCTTCACGGGCAAGAGTTGACACTACCACGTAATGTCTTCATTGATGGGATGTTCTACAACTCTTGCCTTAGGGACAAGACTTTGCTCAAGGACTTTCAACTAATAAATTATGCCCACGGGCAAGAGTTGACACTACCACATTATATCTTTATTTATGAGATATTCTACAACTCTCGCCTTAGAGACACGACTTATCTAAAGAATTTTCAAAGAACTTCGTAACAACAATTCATGCTCTTAAATTTGCTTTGATGTCAAAAAAAAAATTCCTTTATGGATTATCCAATTTTTTATTTATTAGCAAAATATAATAGAAGTTGAGAAAACAGAAAAAAACGATCAAACAAAATAAAGAAATAAAAAAGAGATTGAGAAAAAAAAAGGAAAGAAAAAACATAAAGATCAAGAAAAAAGCGAAGAATTAAAAAAATTGAGAAAAATAAAAATGAGAGGAAAAATAAAAATAAATTTTGAAAAAAATGAGGGAAAAAAAGGAACTGAAAAAAGAAAAAAACGATCAAACAAAATAGAGAAATATAAAAAAAAAAAAGAGTGAGAAAAAAAAGGCAAGAAAAAATAAAGATTAAGAAAAAAGCAAAGAATTAAAAAATTGAGAAAATAAAAAATGAGAGCAAAAAATAAAAATAAAGTTTGAGAAAAATGAGAAAAAAAAAGAGAACTGACAAAAACAAAAAATAAAAGAAAAATAAAGGTTAAAGACAAATGAATTAAAAAAAAAAAAAAGAAATAGATAATGTTTGAGAAAAAAGAAAAAAGAAAAAAATAAAGTTTGAGACAAATGAATTAAAACATGAAAATAAAATTAAAGGGAAAAAATAAAAAGTGAAAATAATAAAATTAAAGAAAAATAATAAAAAAGTGAATAATAACTTAAAGAAAAAAGTGAAAAAAAAATAAAAAAAATTGAGAGACAAATAAGTATGAAAAGTTTTAAAAATATATTTGAGGTGTAGAGAGATAAAATGGTACTTGTACTATACTTAAAAAGTAAGGAAGGTTATTCTTTAAAGACATTTCTTATTGGGGTCAAATATCTAAAGCCACCCATATTTGGGTCTATGACATGCAATTTCTTTTTTTTTTTTCTTACGGGCCAAGATCCGATCTGATCGTGCTTCTTACTAGGCCAGTCTGTCCCGGGCCCAACGGTAAAAAATACCCCTGATAGCCTAGCACCGACCCATTAGCATTTACATCCGATCTTGTGGGCTGATCTAGGTCAATCCGGCCTGTGTATGCTTAATGGGTCGATTTTCAGGGCCCAACCATAAAAAAATAAAAATATCTAAGTCGAATTTTGATGGTTTTTGTAATATACATTCAGAATATACAATTCAAAATACTACTTTAAGGACTATACACACATATATACATTAAATATACTATTAATGAAAAGAATATATGTATTATAAATCAACAACATATAATACTTAAAAGATTATACATACAATATATTTATGAATGTTTTTTTGAAATTGAAATATTTAGAATTGATTTTCTTTTAAAAAAAATGTATTGAAATTTGAATTTAGAATCTTGAAATGTAAAATTTAAAATTCAAAATTTAATTTGAAAGTTCAACATATACTATTTTAAAGAATATATACATCTGTAATACTTTAAATAATATACAAAAAATATACACATATATACGTTCAATATGTACTACTTAAAATACTACACATCATATATACATAACATATTATACTACTTTAAAAAACATACATACATGTATACATTCAATGTGTACTAATTAAAATACTACTTTAAAGAATATACATTACATATTATACTACTTTAGAATTTAGAAAATATACACACTTATGCATTCATTATATACTTCTTAAAATGATATACAAAATATGTATACATGTATACGTTGAAAATATACTAATTTAAAGAATATACATGCAACATATATATATATATATATACATGGGCCTTGCAAATCGTACTGTACATCACCATTCGATGTACTACAGTAGAAACTTGTCTATCAGTGAAGCCATCTATGTTCCATTCATAGATTTCGTTTCCCCTAAAATTATCAGGAATGAGCAATTCTTGCCCATCTAATAGAACATCCTGAGGAGTTGATCTAGGACAATAAAACATTCTTTGGACTGGTTTCCTTGTAAATTTTTCTGAGATTTTATTAACCTCACTAGGACCTAATTTGTCCTCTATATTTTTCTCGCTATGGATGGGATTAATCTTCAACCCACTGAATTTTTCTTCTAACAATTTTTGTATATCATCTAAGTCTCTACTTAGCTTAAAATCTCTAATATCGGGGTGGAGGGTGGCGGAAGGGGGTGGGGGTTGAATACTAGCGGTAGCAATAGCAACTTGATCTCTTTGGTCTTTTTGCTTAGTATTACTAAGCTCTATCTTCTTCAATTCAGATAGAATTTTATCAACTCTATTATGCAGAGAAATTATTTATTCTCCTAATATGCTCATATAAATATTAGCATAATTATGTTGTTTCAACATCATATTGACATGTTGAGAAGTAATAAGAGCATTATCATTCTCAATTAATTTAGCAAATGTAGTAAAATGTACTACTTTGTTATCTTTTTCAATTTGAAAAGATTGTTGGGAGGAAAAGTCTGATGTGGTGATTTCACCATTACTTAATTTAAAGTCTTTTGTAAGCATGAAAATATAATTATCCACATATTTGGTAATAAATTAAGAAACAAAAGCAATTATTATATTATGGACATAAAGATCTTTATAAAATTCTTCTTGAAAAGCAGTTTTTTCTTCTTTATTAAAGCTTTGAAAAAATCATTTTTGAAATAGTTTCCATCTAGGCTTAAAGAACTCATCTGAGATCTTTTTCCTTGCGAGTGAACCCGAGCTAAAATCAATTTCATTTTGATTCATTTTAAACCTGTGAAAAAATTCATTTCAGATTCAGTTGGATCCATATCAGGAGCATCATTAGCAATATTATCTCTATCAATTCTGATTCCACCATAGCCTATTGGAAGCATTAGTTTCAATAATTTTTTCTCAGTTGGGATTAGCTAATGTAAGGCATGGTAGGTTATTAACCTTTAACTTAATATTTTTTACTACGAGAGTATCACTCTTTGTCCATCCATTTGGACTCTTTTTTAATCTATCATATAAGATAGCTGTATCTTTTGTAAGATCCTATATAAAAGGAGATATATAAATTACACTACCCAGAAATCTTTGTAATTGGGTTTTCACTGTTATAATATCTGAGAATTTAGAAGCAAATTCTATGCTTCTGTTAATAGGGATAATTTTCCCCTGGTCAATAGTATGACCTAAAAATCTGACTTTCATCTGGAAAAGAAACATCTTAGGTTTAGATATAACCAAACCATTCTGTATTATGATCTTTTTGAAAATATTCAGATGTTTAAAATGTGTCTCTATATTTTTTTAGAACACCAAGATGTCATCAATGTAGACTATTATGAAATTGCTATAAGGCATGAATATATCATTCATAATATTCCATTCAAACTATCCCATAGAAATATTAAATGCAATCTTATATTTGTCTGCTTCCAATAGTTGGATTTGCCAATAACCTAATTTCATGGAATTACCTGAGAATAATAACTCTCACTGGAAGTCCAAATTCATAAATGGCCTTCCAATGTTGTTTGCTGAAAGAGTCAGAAAGACTCTTAGGGGACCATCCTTAAGCATTAACTATGATGAGTACACCTATGGTAGACTGATAAATGTCTGTACTCAAGAAGGTCTAACCTTATGTAATGAAATTAGGCTGAGTCAGCAAGTTAAGAAGTATCGTCTTAATGAGACATAACAATTAGGGAAATCCTGTGAGCAATTAGCCACAAATATTTCTAAGACTTCTAAAGAGACTTATAGGCATAAGAAGAAAAAATTCTCTGAGGATAGAAAGACAAAGAGAATTGAGAAAAAATATAGAAAGAAAAATGATTATAAATCCAAAAAGGATTATAGGAAATCCAAGAAGACTAATGCTTGATACAGATGTGGTAGAGTAGGCCACTAGCATTATTATATGAAAATCTGGATAAGAAACACTCATGGTTCATTAAAGTTTGTGAAAATATCTACAAACAAAGAATTTCAAATTGATTTGCACAATGGTGGATCTACTATGGTCCTTCGGCAAGAATCTTGCCAGAAGCTTTTAAAAGTCTTTATAATGACTGGATAGAAGTATCTCAAATACTTCTCACAATGCAAAGAGAAAACATATATTTTAAGAGAATATCGACAATGTATTTCTTTATTGAATTTTCCATTTCGTGAATTATAAAATGATTTGCTGAGGTAAAATCGAATCTCAATAATTTTCAATGCTTGACCAGATCAAAGTGATGGCATACTTTTAACAATAGATGTTATATGTTCAACACATCCTTTATCATGAATATCATGAGGAAACAAACTATTGATAAACATAGTAGAAAAGAAAAATATGATATGCCAAAACAATTGGATCTACTTAATAAGTGGACGATCCCAAAAGTTTAACCTAAAATGACATACCAAATGGGTACTTTTAAAAAATTAGGTCTCAAACAAATTGTTAAAACAACTTAAGAGACTCTTACTGTTGATAATGATCATGCTACTTTCAGATTATTATCTGAAAATGATTTAGCTTCATATGAAGAATCTTATAGATTCATGCATATAGGTTTAATTCAAGTTGCTTTTAAACCACTCACCTTGATAGGTCTACCTGGGAGCTTTATAGAAGCTCTACGAGATGATAGAAATCAAGATTGGAAAAAGTCTTTCATAGGGACTGTCCAAACAAGCTTGGCCTATAGCCCTGTTTATTTTAATGCATATCCTAACTTGCATATATCTCTAAGTGATGTGAATTCTTTGAATAATTTAATATTAAGCATTAAATTGCATGGTTATAATTATATGCCAGGCACTGAGGTTATAAGTATCTGTTATGTAATTTACTATAAACCTCTTTACACTTTAAATCCTATGTGTAAAATGATGAATTTCAAGAATGAAACAATTCTGATAAAAATCAACTTTGGTAGGTCTAAAGTTATCACTAGACTGCCTATTAAATGGGATGAAATTGATTTCCCCAAAGAATGGATTCTTGAGGATGCAGATCCTCTTAAGAATGAATCGAATAGCAAAATTACAGAGGTAGAACAGACCGCTGATGGTATTGTTAAAATTAGATTTTCTGATTCTTTACCTCTAACAAATAGAGTAGATAATTTGTGTGTTGCATCTGCATGAAGATTAACTAGATCAACATCCTCATACATCTCTCCTATTGACTATATTGTCAACTCTCCATCTAAAGCTTCTACTTTTGAAATTAGAGAAAGTTCTAGAATGAATAATATTAGAATTGATAGAGATAATATTGCTAATGTTGTTCCTGATATGGATCCAACTGAATCTGAAATGGATTTTCCCACAGGTTTAAAATGAATCAAAACAAAATTAATTTTATCCCGGGGTCACCGGCAAGGAAAAAGATCCCAGATGAGTTCTTTAAGCCTAGATGGGAACTATTTCGAAAATGGTTTTTTCCAAAGCTTTAATAAAGAAGAAAAACTATTTTTCAGGACGAATTTTATAACGATCTTTCTGTCCATAATATAATAATTGATTTTGTTCCTTGGTTTATGGACAAATATGTGGATAATTATATTTTCATGCTTACAAAAGACTTTAAATTAAGTAATGGTGAAATCACCACATCAGTCTTTCCCCTCAACAATCTTTTCAAATTGAAAAGGATAACAAAGTAGTACATTTTACTGCATTTGCTCAATTGATTGAGAATGATACTGCTTTTATTATTTCTCAACATGTCAATATGATGTTGAAACAACATAATTATGCTAATATTTATATGAGCATATTGGGAGAACAAATAATTTCTCCGCATGATCGAGTTGATAAAATTCTATCTGAAATAAAGAAGATAGAGCTTAGTAATACTAAAGCAAAAAGACCAAAGAGATCAAGTTACTATTGCAACTGCTAGTATTCAGCCTCCCCCTGATATTAGAGATTTTAAGCTAAATAGCAACTTAGATGATATAAAAAAATTATTAGAAGAAAAATTCAGTGGGTTGAAGATTAATCCTATCCACAACGAGAAAAATATAGAGGACAAATTAGGTCCTAGTGAGGTTAATAAAATCTCAGAAAAATTTGCAAGGAAGTCAGTCCAAAGAATGTTTTATTATCCTAGACCAACTCCCCATGATGTTCTATTAGAAGAGCAAGAATTTCTCATTCTTAATAGTTTTAGGAAAAATAAAATCTATGAATGGAACATAGATGGCTTCACTGATAGACAAATTTCTACTGTAGTACATCGAATGTTGATGTACAATACGATTTGCAAGGCCTATAAGGACAATAATGATAAGACCATTGCAGAAATAATTACTACAGGATTTACTGGTCAGCTGAAAGGCTGATGGGGTAATTATCTCACTTTAGACCAACGCACAAAAAATGTGCAGCCGATTAAAATAGAAGAGGGTCAACCTGTTCTAGATGTGGTTTACACCTTGGTTCTTAATATTATAGAGTATTTTTTTAGGAAGATTGTTCGATAATAGTGAGACTATCAGAACTATGCTCCAAAACCTAAGGTGCAAGACTCTTACATCTTTCAGATGGTATAAAGATGTATTTCTATCAAGATTCATGGAATTACCTGAGAGTAATAACTCTCACTTGAAGTTCAAATTCATAGATGGCCTTCCAATGTTGTTTGCTGAAAGAGTCAGAAAGACTCTAGGGGACCTTCCTTAAGCATTAACTATGATGAGTACACCTATGGTAGACTGATAAATGTCTGTACTCAAGAAGGTATAGCCTTATGTAATGAAATTAGGCTGAATCAGCAAGTTAAGAAGTATCATATTAATGAGACACAACAATTAGAGAAATTCAGTGAGCAATTTGCCATTTATATTCCTAAGACTTCTAAAGAGCCTTATAGGCATAAGAAGAAAAAATTCTCTGAGTATAGAAAGACAAAGAGAATTGATATAAAATATAAAAGAAAAAAGGATTATAAATCCAAAAAGGATTATAGGAAATCCAAGAAAACTAATGCTTGCTACAGATGTGGTAGATTAGACCACTTTGCAGAAGATTGCAAAGTAAAGGAAAAAATTAAGAGTCTCACATTAGATGATGAAATTAAAGACTTTTTGTGCAAAATATTGCTCAATTCCTCTCCGGAAAGTTTGAGTCCGGACATAGCGATAATGAGGAAGAACATCCATCCACGGATGAAGACCTTCGAGTCCTTCATAATGAAGATTATATGTCTTCAGAAGACGAATTTCTTCCATGACAACAAGGACAACCTTGTAGTAACAAGGAAGAAGAAGATGTTTTTTATAACATCTACTCTCAATTCAAAGATTTGAAAATTAATGTCTTAATAGAAGACAAATTAACAACACTTTTAGAAATGCTAAAGAATTTGTACCATGAGGAAGATCAACCCTCTACTAGTTCTTCTAAAGAACAGGAGGAAATTCCCTCCCAAAAGGGTCCATATACTATGACAGAAGTCTGCAGACTTCTGAGACTTCTCAGAGAAAGACAGAAGGTGGTTGAAGCCTCAACAACAACCCAAGATCTATAGGTTGAGATTAATAATCTCAAGAAAGAAATATCTTTCCTTAAAGACCATTATATGGCTTTGGACAAAAGGATTTCTATCTTAGAAAACCTAATTGTCACACCTACAGAGGTAAGTCATAATACTACCTTACTAAAAGAAGGATTTCTTCAAACTCTAGAAGTTGTTACCCAGCAACATTTTTATGCTAAAGTAACTTTTCTATTTGATTATAATTATAAAAAAAAGTTTACAAGGACTAATACCTTCAAAATATTTTTAAAAAATCACTCATGTCCTAAGAAATGCTAGTGGTCACAAAATGGGGGTAGAATACAAAATCCCAAAGGCATATATTTTCTAAGATAAGATCTGCATGCCGGAAACTTTCGTACTAATAAAAAATATTAGCGACGAAATCATTCTGGAAAAACCATGGTTTGTCCATATTTACCCCATTATTAGGTAGGATGAAAATGGTGTAATGAGACTTTTGAAAAAAAAATTAAGTTTCAATGGTGTGAACCTCCTACACCACATACATAAATCTAATAAAGGAAAAATTAATTTCCAAAAATAAATAAGTGGAATTTCTAAAAAATGAAATTTGTAGTTTGACTATAGAACAAACTCTTCGAAATCCTAAACTGATTGAAAAAATAAATTTTCTAACAAATCAATTTTCTCTAACAATATGCAGAGATCATCCAAATACTTTTTGGCAAAGGAAGAAGCATGTGGTTAGTTTTCCTTATGAAGACAATTTTTAGGAGGGTAATATCCCGACTAAAGCAAGATGTTGCCAAATGAATCCTGAATATTTAAAAATATGTAAAAAAGAAATTGATTCTCTTTTGCATAAAGGTTTCATACGACCTTCCAAATCTCATTGATCATGCACTGCATTTTATGTTAATAAGCATGCTGAACAGGAACGAGGGGTACCAAGATTGGTTATTAATTATAATCCTCTCAACAAAGTCCTCAGGTGGATCAGGTATTCAATTCCTAATAAAAAGGATTTATTAGACAACTTATATGATGATCTAATATTTTCTAAGTTTGACTTGAAATCAGGTTATTGACCTATCTAAATATCGGAATCAAACAAATATAAGACTGTATTTAATGTTCCTATGGGATAGTTTGAATGAAACGTTATGCCGTTTGGATTAAAGAATGCTCCTTCGGAATTCCAGAATATTATGAATGATATATTCATGCCTTATAGCAATTTCATAATAGTCTACACTGATGACATATTGGTGTTCTAACAAAATATAGAGACACATTTTAAACATCTGGATCTTTTCAAAAAGATCATAATATAGAATGGTTTGGTTATATCTAAACCTAAGATATTTCTTTTCTAGAAGAAAGTCAGATTTTTAGGTCATAATATTGACCAGGGAAAAATTATCCCTATTAACAGAAGCTTAGAATTTGCTTCTAAATTCTCAGATATTATAACAGACAAAACCCAATTACCAAGATTTCTAGGTAGTCTAAATTATATATCTCCTTTTATAAAGGATCTTGCAAAAGATACAACTATCTTATATGATAGATTAAAAAAGAGTCCAAATAAATGGACAGAGAGTCATACTCTCGCAGTAAAAAATATTAAGGCAAAGGTTAATAACCTACCATGCCTTAAATTAGCTAATCCCAACTGGGAAGAAATTATTGAAACTGATTCTTCCGATATAGGCTATGGTGGAATCTTAAAGCAATATTTTTCACAAGATAAACAAGCTTATATCATCTAATTTTACTTTGAAAAATAATATACAAGCCAAAAAAATTATGCGACTGTTGCCAAGGAAATCCTTGCAATAGTTAAATGTGTGTTAAAATTTCAAGATGATTTATATAATCAAAAGTTTTTAATAAAAACTGATTGTCAAGCTGCTAAGTTCATCTTTAATAAATATTATAAGCACGACGTGTCCAAACAAATATTTGCAAGATGGCAAGCCTTATTAGCTCCATTTGATTTTGAAATTCAATATTTAAAGGGATCAGATAATAGTCTTCCTAACTTTCATACTAGATAATATTGAACCTAAATGTCTTCTATGTTGTACAGTATGGCATCACAAGGTTCAACCTCCTCTAATAGAGGAAGGGGAAGAGGTAGATCAACCAGGGGCAGAGGTAATATCTTCGCCTAAGTGGGAAATCAAAGGCTTTTAGCCGTAAACATTGCAAGTTCGAGTTCCTCAGATCTTAATAAGGATCAACAAATGTATTTGAAATTCTTGGATTTTATAAAATCCAAAAAAGGGGAGAGTATTATCCCCTCATATTCTAATGCTCTCCCTGATAATAATAATGAGAGTACAGAGCTCTATGAGCAAAATGAAGCAGGAGAAGTTATACTTCTTCTGGAAAACCATGACCTCAGATGGAGGAACAATTCATTTCAATTAATGCAAAAATATCTGGATAATACACTCTATACCACTGTCGCATCTAAATATTGTATGCATTTTGAGACAATATTATCTTAAACTAGCTCAGCTAAAATTCAGCTTTTTCATGCAAATAGTACCAGGAAAGATTATAATTTTTTCAAAATTATTATTAAGAAAATATTCACTCCTGAAGAATGGGGATTGAGTATCCTCAAGGAGAAAGATTATCTGCATCCGGAACAAAAGGTCGCAGTAAAATTTAATTACTGGAATTATGTGGAAAGCTTCAATAAAGCATTATTATATCAAAATCCAGCTAAGAAACACTCATGGTTCATTAAAGTTTGTGGAAATATCTACAAACAAAGCATTCCAAATTGGTTTGCACAATGGTGGATCTATTATGGTCCTTCGGCAAGAATCTTGCCAGAACCTTTTAAAAGTCTTTATAATGACTGGATGGAAGTATCTCCAATACTTCTCACAATGCAAAGAGAAAACATATATTTTAAGAAAATATCGACAATGTATTTCCTTATTAAATTTTCCATTTCGTGGATTATAAAATAGTCTGTTGAGGTAAAACCGAATCTCAATAATTTCCAATGCTTGATCAGGATTTTTTATACCAAATTTTGGAGCAAGTTAAATCAAAAAACAGCTGATGGTAATATCCATGGCCAACAACTAATTGAGACTATGAAAACAACCATTACCCAATACAAAAAACAGAAGGATATGGCTCCATTACATGAACAGGAAGAATATAGTCCGTTCAAAAATATTTCCCGCAAGCTTCAAATGAAGAAGGGAACAATATCAAAGTTTGATATGATTACCTCATATATGGAGGAAGCCCGAAGAGACTTAATAAGGAACCTCGACAAAAGATGTTCTTCAAACATATCTATATCATCTGTTGGTCATACCACAAACAATGAAGAAGACTGCTTAGCTGGAGAACCTCAAAGTATCCAGAGCTATGAAGAATTGGACTTGGATGAATATCTGGAAAAATTCCAAGTCACAGTGGAAGAATCTTCCAAATCTACAAAAGATAAATGGAAAATGTGAGATAATTGAAGAAGACCCCACTACCAATTGTATTATTAGGGACAAAATCACATGGGATGACAACTTTTATAAAGCTAACAGTAAAGGCCATTTTCTTTTATAAAGTAGAGTCCAACTATGTAATAGGAAGGGCCAATTATGAATAGTAAAGGCCATTTATTATTTTGTTTTGTGTTGAGCATCCATTATATAAGGAGCTCATCTTCCATTTGTAAAAACAGGTTTTTATAACCACCTCACTCTACTACTCTAAAAAGCTCTCCTCTTGTAATATATTCATCTTGGAATATAAATCTTTGGTTCTGATCACACTCATCTGTGTTAAGGTATTTTAAATTTTCTGTTATTAATTTTCTTTTCTTTTCTTAATACTAGCCTAATGATAGGCTAAATCCCTCGTGTTGAACTATAACAAAAAGGCTATTAGTATGGTATGGCATAAGTTATTCAAATAAGAATCAAATCATCCAATGATATTAAGGTCATAATACATAGACCTGTAATAATAGTTTTTATTCAAGCTTCATGCCGGAGGTCCATTTGAAAGGCTCGTTAGCCAGGAGGGCATTAAAGGCTGTGTTTTGAACCCGTTTTGAATTAAAGCTATAACTGCAGGCTTATGCTTTGCTTGTAAATGTTCCTGGAATATCATTGAAGTGATCCAATCCATACTAAGGATTTCATCCCATTTAATAGGTCGTCTAGTGATAAATTTAGACCTACCAAAGTTGGTTTCTATCAGAATGGTTTCATTCTTGAAATTCATCATTTTACACATAGGATTTAAAGTATAAAGAGGTTTATAGTAAATTCTATAATAGATACATATAACCTTAGTGCCTGGCATATATTATAACCATGCAATTTAATGTTTAACATTAAAGCATTCAAAGAATTCTCATCGCTTAGAGATATCTGCAAGTTAGGATATGCATTAAAATAAATAGGGCCACAGGCCAAGCTTGTTTGGACAGTCCCTATGAGAGACTTTTTTCAATCTTAATTTCTACCATCTCGTAGAGCTGCTATAAAGCTCTCAGGTAGACCTCTTATTGTTAGTGGTTTACAAGCAACTTGAGTTAAACCAATTGCATGAATCTATAAGATTCTCTGTATGGAGCTAAATTATTTTCAGATAATAATCTGAAAGTAGCATGATCATTATCAATAGTAAGAGTCTCTCTACTACTTTAAAAAGCTCTCCTCTTGTAATATATTCATCTTAGAATAAAAGTCTTTGGTTCTTATCACACTTATTCGTGTTAAGTTATTTTAAGTTTTCTGTTATTAATTTTATTCTCCTTTTTTAATACTAGCCTAATGATAGGTTAAATCTCTCGTGTTGAATCCACCACCTACACCATCTCAACCAAGTCAGACCCTTCATATGAACCACAAAGGGACAACAATGGGAGAAGACCAAAGAAAAGCAAAACCAACTATCTTAGAGGAGCTCCAATAAGTAAATACAAAAATGGAAGAATTCTTGGCAACCTTCATGGAGTCCAACGTAGACTTTTTTATTTTGGAAACACCACTTCGGAAAGTGTACGTAGAGCCCTCCAACACAGCTACTATAGTACTCCGTCCGAAGGAGATGAATACATACAAACTCTCCCTGAGGAACATGACAGTAGGAGTGAATGCAACAATCTACCTTAGCCCATACTTGGAACAGGGCCAAACTTCCAAACAAGACAAGGGCAAGAGCCCAATCCTCAACCACCCACCCAATCTTGCTTATACTATGAAATTCATTATCTGGAATACTATGAGAACAAATAGTGCTAGTTTCAAGCGTCAGTGTGATGATTTGATCAAAACTTACAACGCCACTATGGTAGTTTTATTGGAAACTAAGATGGTTGGTCACAAGCATCTGGCTGAGTCTTTCAGGTCCAACTCCCACTTAGAATCAAGTATTGTTGGTAGAAAAGGAGGCATTGCTATTATGTGGAAAGAGAATATGGTTAAGCTGCAAAACTTCCCTATCTCCCCCCAAGGGATTCACATAATCGTTAAGGTAAACTCTAATACTACTTCTTGGTTATTCTCTGCTATTTATGCTAGCCCCGACCCTACCATATGTGCCACTTCCTGGGATGAGCTTTGTCAAATATCAATGGCCTTAAAGGGGAGTGGCTGATTGGTGGTGACTTTAATGAATTCATGAGAGCAAATGAAAAATTCGGAAGGGCTCCCATCAATAATGCTAGGGTCAGCAAACTGTGGAATTGTCTGAACCAATGCAACATAGTGGACCTAGGGTTTAGAGGTTGTAAATATACCTTGACCAATAAGAGGTATCGAAATAGGACTAGTCTCATTCAAAAAAGATTGGATAGGTGCATGGTTAATGACTCTTGGATAAATTACTTCCTAGAGGCAATGGTCACCCATATACCCAGAACTAAGTCAGACCATTATCCTTTTTCTTATCACTCTTACCAACAATAATCATGGAACCAATCCTAAACCATTTAGGTTCAAACCCATGTGGTGCAATCATCACACCTTTAACAATCTGGTTTATAGTTGTTTCTCCCATGTTATTAACCTTCAAAATGCAATTCAAACCTTCCATACTGAAGCTACTCTTTGGAATCACAGGGTGTTTGAGGATCTCTTTAAAAGGATCAAAACCATTAGGGCTAGGCTGGATGACATCTCGAAGTCTAGATACTACCACACTAGATATTTCCAACATAATGTAAAGAATGAACTTCTCTATAACCATGAAGCTCTTTAAAAGTGTGAGAAAGACTTCTGGAAAGCTAAATCTAGGGTCAATTGGCTTGCTGAAGGGGATGCTAATACTATTTTCTTCCATGCATACACCATTAATAGAAGATGGATAAATAGGATATCTGAGCTCTTAGATGATGTAGGGAATGTAGTTAGAGGAGAGGACATAATCACTGACCATATTCTCCATCACTTTACCAACTTATATACAACTAGCCACATGCATAGCATTAATAATCACGTCACCCTTATCTTGGCTAGTAATGTAATAAGTTCTAAAATGAGAGAGGTCCTGGATGCCCCCTTAAAGGACACAGAGGTCCTCATAACCACCAAGTCCTTTAAACCCCTTAAATCTCCTGGACCTGATGGCCTTCATCCCCTGTTCTATCAAAAGTTTTGGTCGGATGTGGGTCCTAAGATAACCTCCTTCTGCAAAGAAATCTTCTCTACCTCTAAAACTCCTGCAGACCATAACAATACCTTACTGTGTCTCATCCCTAAGTGCAGGAATACCTCTATCCTGAAGAATTATAGACCAATTGGGCTATGTAATACTAGCTATAAAATTGCCACTAAGATCATAATGAACAGAATTAAGCCTTTCCTTCAAGTCATCATTGGTCCAACTCAGTAGATTCATAGCCAATAAAAGGGAATCTGACCAAGACATCATCATCCAAGAGTACATCACTCATTTTGGAAAGATGAAAGGAAAGCAGGCTAACATGATTCTTAAGATTGACCTTGAAAACGCTTTTGACAAGATTGAATGATATTTTATTAAGGACACTCTTAAACTCTTTGGTTTTCCCACCAACTTGACTAAACTCATCATGTCCTGCATTAGCTCCTCATCCATAGCTATCTTAGTCAATGGTAGGAAAACAACCTTTTTTAACCCCTCCAGAGGCATAAGACAGGGGGACCCCATATCCCCTTGTATCTTCATCTTGTGCATGGAGAAGCTATCTAGGGAAATTGAAGTTGAAGTAAGGGCTAAAAATTGGAACCCCATCAACATCTCTGCTAGAGGCCCTAAACTGTCTCACCTCTTCTTTGTTGATAATCTTACACTCCTTGCTAGAGCCAATGTCTGAAATTGCCAAACCATTGTCAATATACTCATAATTTTTAGTAGGCTTTCTGTACAAACCATAAACCAAAACAAGTCCAAAGTCATCTTCTCTAGGAACAACACTACTACCCATTCCACCATGTGCTCCCAGATCCTTAATATCCAACCTAGCACCAACTTTGGGAAGTATCTTGGGTTTCCCATCTTTAATAGGAAGTCCAAGAACAGTGACTTCCAATTCATAATTGACAACATGAACTCTAAGATGACAGGTTGGAAGACTAAGCTCCTTAACTTGACTAGAAGAACTGTCCTTGATAAATCCACCCTTAGTGTTATGCCCACTCATCTAATGCAGTACATAAAAATTCCCAAGGAAATCATTGTATCCTTCAACTAAATTCAAAGGGATTTTGTTTGGGGTAGCTGCAATGAGAAGAAAAATATACACCTATTAAGTTGGGATGCCATCACTGCCCATAAGAGGGATAGTGGACTTGTCCTTCATAAAAGTGAACTAAGGAACAGAGCACTACATGCTAGTCTTACATGGAGACTATTCCACAAACCTACCTCAATGTGGAGCCAAGTCATACTTGCAAAATTTTGCACCAGCCATAGAACCTCTCTCACCAAGAAAATCACCTCTAGATCCTGGCAAAACATAAAGAGAGGATGGAAAGGCTATTCTTTAGGCATAAGATGGAGGGT
This sequence comes from Capsicum pubescens, assembly GCA_030864215.1. Taxonomy (NCBI): domain Eukaryota; kingdom Viridiplantae; phylum Streptophyta; class Magnoliopsida; order Solanales; family Solanaceae; genus Capsicum; species Capsicum pubescens. Next base: position 60,235,259 of record CM061549.1, read on the forward strand.
GGGGAAAGGAGACAAAGTGATCTTCTAGGGAGACACTTGGATACCCCACTTAGGCAGCCTTCAGAGCACTATTCAAGGACCTATAGAGAGCCAAACTCTAGATCTTACTGTCAAGAATTTCTATAATAATGGTGATCAGGACTTCACAATAATCTTTTTTGAAATCCCCAACACCATTCAACTTAGTGTCCTTAGCATGCCTATTAATCTCAGTGACAATAAAACTGATACTGCTATCTAGAACTGTACCCCTGATGTTAAATTTACTACTAGCAGTATGTACTCTTAGCTCACTAAGGCTAACCACAATGAGGCCCACAATACTAACTTCCCAATGATTTGGAAAGCCAATACTCCCAAAAAAATCAAGACCTTTCTTTGGCTTCTTACACACAGCAGGCTGCCTACTAACAACTACCTCAATCGTATAGGTATAAACATTCGCTCAAACTGCCAGTTTTTTAGTAGTAGTATCAAGGATGTCACCCACATCTTCTTAAAGTGCAGCAACACACTCCACTTTTGGGCTAAAATACATGCCAAAAGTAGGTATAAGCCCCCCTATCAACTGGCACACCTTGGATGCCCCAAACTGGCATGAAATGTGGGATAAGTTACGGGGAAAGCACTTCAACAACTGGATCACTTGGGGTACTATCCTCCCATATTGCTTATGGGACATTTGGCTGACTAGAAATGACAACCTTTTCAACAATAAGTACAATCCCGCAAGGGTGGAAAAAGTCATTGCTGCTGCAACAGAGTTCACTCTAATTAGCATGAACTAAAACACTAACACTAATCACACAACCAAAACCATCACCATCAAGTGGATCTCCCCCCCCCCCCCCCCCCCACAACACGAGGGATTAAACTCAACACTGATGGTTCAGCCAAAGAAAACCTTGGACCTGGGGGACTGAGAGGGGTATTTTGGAATAATAATGGTGATTGGATCCTTAGGTACTACCACCACATTTCGCACACTTCTCCAACAATGGCTGAGCTTCTTGTTCTTAGATGTGGACTGGTGGTAGCAAAAAAACATAATATCACATCCTTTGATATTGAGATGGATTCAGCAGTAGCTTTTAACATTTTAACCCATGACCACCCACTTTACTCTAACATTATGTTTGAGTGGAGGACGTTGCTAGGGGAGCTGGGAGAAACCAAGCCAATGAAAATCTTCAGGGAGCAGAATGCAGTAGCCGATTGCCTTGCAAAGAAAGGGATTAAGAGTATTTTTCAAGGCCTACCGTTGTCAACCATGTACCATCTTTTTCTGCAAACTTAGTTAGAGATGACTACATTAGCAAAACTTTCACTCTTACTATTAAACATCTGAACATTAACCTACAAGGCCGGGATGTAGCCTTGAACTATTCTATTTTGCCTCCAACATTTGATAGGAGTACTGATCTCCCCCCCCCCCCCCAATAATGATCAATGAAATTATCTTTTTTCAACCAAAAAAAATATATTTAAAGGTATTTAATTCATATAAGATATTTAATTTAAATGAAGAAAATATGTAAAGAATAAATGAACCTTGTATTTGATTAACTGGAAAATGATTCAAAACTTATAAGTTATAAGATTGCAATTATATCTCACTTATTTCACAAGGTTAAATACTTAAATTGAAATATAAAAAATTCAAAGATTAAATGATTAATTGACAATTCTACAAATTTTACATCATTTTTTTCAATTCACTTATGTTAATATTAATGGAAATCGGCTGAGGACTGTCAAAATCAATGGGACCAAAGCCATGCATTGGACTTGATTGTGCTTAGTTCTCCCTTAAAGTCATTATTTCTTCAAGATCTTCTTTGACTACTGGCTCCACGATCATTTCTTAATTTCTTCGTTTTGCTCTAATCCAGTCTCTAAGGCAAACTAGAACATTCATGACATTGCATCCAATGTGTCGGCTGTCTCCAAGATGTTACCGTTCTTGACTTAAAACGTTCTCTGGTGCAATGGATGATATTGGAACATTTAATACATCTCTAGATAATCTTAAAAGTATAGGATTTTTTCTTTCATTGTTCTTCCATCATTCCAGCGTGTTGATCCTTCCTTTAGGATCCTCTATAGGTTGTCTAAGGTAATGCATAAGCTCTTCCCGACTAACGATTCAGTGTGTTGAAGGCGACACTCTGTTTCAAATTGGTAAATCAAAATCATAAGCAGGAATACTATGTATCTGTCTTTTAAAAGATGATAACTCCTCTGCAGAAGGATGGAGAGTGGAAGTCGGAGTAATATGTGACGATAAAGCATTGTCAAGTAAATCAACGTAATGATTGTATAATGCATTTATGTAATTATTCGCTTTAGACATAGCCATAAACAAAGAATGTTCTTCTTCAGATTTTACATCTAAAGCAGAATAAATAAAAGAAGCAAATTTGAGCATAGTATCATATTTCATACATGAATTTATTATAGCACCAACCAAGTAATAGAAAAAAGCAGATAAAAATATTTGTAAAATTTATCAATTATTACAGTAATAATATCTTCATAACCTGGTTTAGTTTTATATTCGTTGAGCAATAAAAAAACGTCGGCTAAATAAGCTAAAATATTACAAACAGTAGGATAATAAGTAGCAAAAAATTAAATCGTAGCTAGATAAAATTTTCGCAAAAAGTTAACAACATCATCAATCATAGCCCAATCAGAATCATGTAACATACACTCAAAAAAAGCACCAATTAATTGGTTAAACGTCATAGAAATAGAAATTTTATAAATATTGCAAGTATTTAAAAAATAATAAGTAGAATTTCATCTAATATCTACTTCTTCAGGTATGAATTTCGATCTAAGTCCACTTTGCTACTTCTTTTGAATTCTGTAAATTTAACTTTTCTATTATTTCCTTGAATAAAGCACCATAAGTCAAACATTTTCAATAGTAATCTCAAAAAGAAAAAGCAAGACCATCTTGTACAATTAAATTATATATATGACAAACACACTTAACATGGATTAGTTCGGATAACGATGAATAACGTTTAATTTTTAACAACTCAATAGCAGCCTTGTTGTTAGATGCATTATCAAAAGATACACATAAAACTTCATTTTCAATACCATCATATCTTGTAACTTTGTAATAGATTCTGAAATAAATTAATCACTGTGTCTACGATCTTCATCATACAAAAATGTTAAAATATATTTTTGCAAAACAAGATTACTAACTACCAAATGACAAGTAATTGTTAAATAATCATTTCTACCCCTTCTGTTTTGTATTAGTTGGTCTTCTTTCTAAAATTATTTATTTTAATTTAGTTGTCCAAATTCTAAAATCAAGAGTATTTTATACATATGTTTTTATTTTACCCTTGATAGGAATACTAAATACATTTACAGTTTTTAAAATTATTGAATGGTGCATAAATGATCTCAATTCTCGAAGTAAAAATTAAACGATTATTACTAGTTTCAATTATAAATACTCAATGTTCTAGACGTAATGCATGGGATGTAGTAATATGTACCAAATTTTAATGTTTAATCACTGCATTGATTATTGCACTTTAAAAGGCATACAAAGATAAATATGTAAAATGCATCTGTATTTATTGGTTTCTTAATGGGTGTGCCAAGTCCATAAGGGCAAGCTAATACGAAATAAAGGGAGTATTAGCAGCACGATCAAGATCAGAAGTTAGAGCAACTGTACATGAAAGATTTTTTAATAATACGGATAAATAATAAATATATTGTGCGTGGAATCTAAAAATATCAGACCGACAAGTACTTCTAGAAATACCTTCAAACATAGAATTATAAATTGCTTGAATATAATGAATAAAAGCTTCAAAAGAAGCAAAAGAGAAAGACAAACAACCCACAACTATCATTTTTGCTAATTCTCCATGATCCTTTATTTTATTATAATTATGAATTGATTGATCAATTTTTGGCTCCAATCTAGTTTGAGTTGGTCCCCTAACAGTCCTACCACTTTCTACCTCATCTAGTTCTTTTTGGTGATTACCTTTCAAATGTCTCATCAACTGATCGGTACCCCCTTTATTACCTTCGGTCTTATGCTCATATAATTCCTGACAGATATTGTATTGGACCTTAGTAGTTTCTTCTACACGATAGAAAAAATTTTCACACAATACTAATTTTTTTACGAGATCTTACAGGAGACCGAAGAAGAAGATTAACTAATTCAGATTAGACATTAACATTATAGGCTTCGGGTGTAACATTAACATCATCATCGTTTTCATCTAAATCAACTGGGTCTACTTCATTCTCTTCTTCTATATCATAATTTTCTTGAACTTATAAAAAATTCATATCGTGAGCAACTACGCCTATTTCATTCACAAAGGGTTCGCTAATTGGTACCGGAGGCACATGAGTATATCGAATATTTGAACTACCTCTATCGGAATTGAAATTAATTTAATTTTTACTTTCACTATCACTTTCGGGACACAAATTTCTAACACTTTTATCGATTTTTTTTAATTTATCCATATTATAAAATAAACTAATAATTATTCAAAAAAAAAAACAATGCAAATAAACATTTAATAAACAATACACTCATTAAGAATTTAAAGTAAGAGATGGAACGATAATACCAAATTTTTGACGTATCCGAAAGTTGATCAGTTGAAGACTTTTGAAAACTTTCACTTGAGATTTGTAATTGCAAAATAATATAATAAAATTGAAAATTTTTTGAGATGATTAGAAAAATTGAGAAAGATAATGAGAATGAGATTGTACGTTGTGGGAAAAAAAGGTTGAGATAACATGTATCTATAGGAAAAAAATTTAAATTAATTTTTTTATAAAAAAAGCCAAAAGGTTGTTCTAGCCGTCGGGCCAACGACTATATAGCCGTTAAGGCCTCAATGGTCCAAAACAACATTTAGCTGTTGGGCCCAGGATTGGCAGGGTCAAATTTTTAAAAAAAAATTGCTTGCCGGTCTGGTCCAATCCGGTGCACCGGTGGGCATGATCTGGTCTTACCACTGGCGTCTACCGAGCTTCATTGACCAGACGATCCCCTTACTGACCTCCAAACATGGCAACCTTATCGATTTTGGATTGGGTTCGGTTCGGACGGCTTATGGGCCGGTCCTAATGGGCTAAAATCAGACTGATTTGGCCCAGTTTACATGTTTAAGTTAATGATTATGTATCTTTATCAAATAGCTTCAGAAATGAATGTATATCAGTAATCAAAATTATGTATCTCAACTTGAAAATTATGTATTCGAGCAAAATAGAGCAATTAACTGTTACATTCTTAAGTTCAAAATTATGCATCCGAAAATTACAAAATAAGAGATTATTTGTAATTTAGTAAAGAGTAAGGATAGTGAATAATTAGGGATAAACTTGTTGGGACTTATGTAAGTTTTCTATAATTTATACAATAATATTAACGATAAGTGGACTAAAGTCGATCAAATCCTTTTTCTTTTAACTAAACCGACAAAATAGAAATGAAGTATTGAGAAAGCAATTTGCCCAAATGAAAAAAGAAATATAAGTATTTAGAGTGAGAGTTTTGAATGCATTCTCTTTATCTAAGGGTTCTTTTATAAGCCAAAAAAATCATTGTTTTGTGAGTGGGCGGTCAAAATGGATCCTCTATTTATTTAAAACACCAAAGTATGTCATATTTATTAAATGACATCAAAATAAGCTCAACTCACTTTTTTCTGAGTTTTACCCTTTTCTCTTAACAAAAAGTTTGGTAACAGAGTTAATTTTTAGAAAAAGTGTAAAACTCACAAAAAAGTGAGTTACCCGTCTTATTTCTATAAAACTCATGTATTATGTGAGTTATATATTTATTTTTATAAAACTCACATATTATGTGATTTATATATAAAATTTAAAAATCATCTTTCCTTTTCATAGTCCCCTCCCACAATACACCTTTATTCATGGTTCACTTTAATAATGTCAAAATCCTACAAATTTTTATTTTGATTCTCTACATCTGGTTCCCCCAACATAAATTTTGTAGATTCCTAATCATTGTTCTACGTTGTTATTCCGTGCTTGAAAATTGAGAAATTGTTATGGTTCAGTTGAAGTAATTTTTTATTTTAAAAAAAAAAAGAATTGTTGATTTATTTATGCTAGCAGCATGAATGTTTCTTTTCAAGGGAAGAATGTTCCTTTCAAATAAGCAAGTTTAAATTGTATTAATTGGGACGAATTTTCACGAACAAGAGAGGTACATCATTTGTTTTCACATTTGGGTTTGGATGTTATTGCTTGTCAAAACATACTTTGCTGTTAGGCTAGGATTTTTAAAATTCTAAAATTCCACTGATAATGATATGGGCTATAATTATAAGCCCTTTCCAATATAAAAACATGGACTGGTCTGATCTCTCATTTCAATGTTTACTAAGTCGCAATTATCATGCTCTAATTTTGTTAGAATGAAATTGGGTGATTTATGCCCCTCAAGAGCGTAGAGTATATGTAGACCTTATTCCCATACATCAATAGGTAGAGAGAGTTGTTTCTAATAGACTCATAGCTCAAGGAAGAAAAAAAATTAATAAGAGTGAATAAGTCATGCCAAAATACTATGGAGACGTAAGTACCACAAAATAATGCGACAATTGAAGTGTAAAAACTAACATTGTCTTATCTTGTTTATGGAATTATTAATCAAGCCATTTTATGAAGTTACTTAATGCCCACCAAATTACACCTTCAAGAAAGTATAATGTGGTCGCTGTCAAATATAGAATCTAACAAAGGTTGGGGTCGAACCCACAAGGAATATAATGAATCGTTGTCAAGAACTTGTTGATGTAGTTGAAAAAGTGCAGAAAGTGAATGAGGGGATTTTTGTAGTAGCAACAGTAGTAGTAACAAATCTTGAACACTTTAGATTGAAGTCAATAAGAGACGATCAATAGGACTATGTTCCCCCTGGCTCCCTAACTCCACAAACGTATCATGCTCGTCAAACCGTCATGGTGTTTTGCATGCGGGATATAACAAGTTATGTATCACCATCCATCTCTCGATATCCTTTGGTGAATTTCACTTATCTCCTATTGGTCTCAGAGTGTCGTATTACTAACCCTTATTCTGGATCCCAGATTAACTATCTCCTCTCGGTCTCAAGTTAATTAGATGAAGGTTAGTAGCTTCAAATTACTGTTGTAATCTTCTTTTTCAAATCTCAACATCTCTCTCGAGTTAGTATCGAATACTGACGGGATCTTAGCGTCTGCAGCCGCTAAGAAGGCAATCAATACGAATAACTAAAATACATACATAAACATCGATCAAGAAAGACTATGCACTTTCTCTACTTCGTTATTTCGTCAAGGTTCCCACAACCCTAGTCAAGAGGTTTAGCCGCTCATGTTAGCAAGAACACCCATAGAATTCATACTAGAAAGCATATGAATAATCTCACAAAAAATTAAGAATGAAAACTAGAATCTTAAATTAATCTCAAACCGTAAAAGTCAGGAACAATGATTCCAAGATCAAAATTGGATCTTAAAATCAATATTGTGTTGTAAGTATATAGAGTGCATAAACTAATAACAAAACATCAATGGGGTATTTATAGGATACAACAGAAACCTAGAAATTCTAGCCAAAACAAAATAGGAAAACTCAGGTCGACACCTACCTACAGACACACTTATGGGCCGTAGGTACTACATACAGACCCTGGGTGGGTTGTAGGTGTCAGAAGAAATCATCAACTTTCAGAACATCCACCTGTGGGGGTACCTACGAGGGTTGTCGGTGGCACGACGACCCATAGGTGCCTTCGTAACTCTCAGACAAAACTTCAAAACTTCAGAATCTTTCTTCTAACACTTACGTGTCCATTTACAGCAACCGTAAGTACCACTTACGACCCATAAGTGGGTTCATAAGTGGTCTTCAGTACTTTTTATCATCTTTTTCTCCTTTTTGACTTCAAACCTTATTTTCCTGCAAAACAAACACAAAAATACATCACATCTAACAAAAAAGACCGAAGTACTTGCATATTTTTTTATTTTAAGCATCGAAATTGCCATGAAACCATGAAACATCATTACTACTTACTAAAATATCATTTTCCATTTTCAAACAGTTTGTTCCTTTTTGTTTCTATTGAATTTTTAGTGAGATTTCATGTTACCTTCTTGTCTATTCTAGTTTTCTGATCCTTCTTATGACTAGTGATTTGTTACATGTTTTTCTACTAATGTCTATTCAATTTTTTATTGAGGCAAACACACTGATTTTAATCAATCAATACTTTTCACTCCCAATTTTTTTTACAATTCACTTAGTTTCATTTACATGATTTTTTTTTTGGAGCAATCTAGTTATAGCTCCTTATCAAAAGAATAAAAAAAGAAGCAATCTCGTTATAGGTAATGCTAAATAGCTGTGTTGTTAAGACATTTCAAAAATATCATTGAGCACGTTTTGGATCCTTCAAAAGTAGCACATTTTTGAAGTATCCGACATGGTGACATAGTATTTTTTGGAGAGTCCAATCAACATAGCTAAATAGGTCATTCCTCATTAGTTGAAGACAAGAGTCTTCAACAAGCCTTAAGTCATGATGGGGATTAGAATACAAATTTCATTCTTCTTGTGCTGCAGATTAAGTATTGACATCTTGTTGAGAAAGAGAGACTCCATTTAAATGTTGTATGTTTTGATGGTCTAAATGATCAAAATAGTGGTTAGTGGAACTCAGTGCTGTTGGCAATTGACAGACGTGACATGTTTGTACTTCCATTGGATAGGTTACAAGTCTTTGGGAAGCACAAATCTAAAATATGAAGCAATCTTTATGAACCTTGAATGTACATGCATCTGATGAAAAAAATTATTATAATGCCAAAATCAAATGCAATGTACATACAACTATGCATTAAGAACTGTCCCAAAAATATTAGACAACTTTTATTGATTGGCTAGCTATCTTATCCTATTTTATAATTAGAAAAAACATTAATTAGTTTATTCTCTAGCAGTTTGATGAAATCAAAACATTTGTTAATATAATGACCTGACATAGAATTTTTTAATCTTTTACGTGGCGAATAATGAGTGGACACCTTTTGATTAAATTATTCAAAGAAAATTAAATATTCACAAAATTATTTGTTCTGATATTTTAAGATTAGCTACTTAGTTATTTAGTTTATACAGCAGTTGTCTTGAGAAAATATTTTTCTAATGTACAAGAATCTTATGAGACGAAAAGAAGGCAAAGTACAAAGTAAATTCTAACAACCATAAATATATATATATATACATATATATCTTTTTCTTGTTGTAACACCTCGAGTCTGTACCCCGGACGCTACATGGTGCTTACGACCCCGAAGGACCACAAGCTAACCCATGACTGGTACCTGCTACGAGCACTGAATAATAATACTGAAAGTAATGCGAAAAATAGGTTGAAATGCCATAAGGTTCAAAATCTGAAATACTGGTAAAAAATATAACATCTGATGAAAACAACTGAAATACTGAATACTGTCTGAAATTGTCTAGTCTGAAAAGCCTCTAATTGAACTGTCTGAATTGCGGAGTTGATGGGACAAGCGCCCAACTAACTCCAGCTACTGAAATACTGAAATAAAAAGATATCATCGATAGATGAGGACTCACTACTAAATCTGTTGCTGATAATTTGGGCTGCTAAGTACGGTCAGGAGCCCATGCGTCTGAACCTATGATATAAGACATCATAGCGCAAAAGAAAGGTATGAGCCAGTACTTTGAATGTACTGGTATGCTAGGTGAGGTAAGGCTGAATGCATGGGTTCATATGCATTAACAATAACTGACTGAAAAATCATGAATATAACTGAGTGCGAGTACATGTATATCTAAAACTGTTGTAAAATGTTGATTATGAAATGCTATGGACATAACTACGTGTACTATAACTGAGATCACATTTAATACTGGATAATGAGTTCTGAAAACTGAATGAAGAATATCTGAGTTTACTAATATGGTATTACTGTTAACTGAGTGACAATTTATGACAGTCCTGATTTTGTAGAACTGAACTGAGTTCTACACTGAGCTGGGTGACTGTATCTGACAGTCCTGATTCTGAAATTGAACTGAGGTTTTATACTGAGTCTGAAACTAAAACTATGAGAGTGTTCATCTAACCGACATACCCCGATTTTGAACTGAGTTGGGGTGCAACCTGTGACCCTAGTTAGAAGGGTGTTAGCACATTCTCAAGGGATACTAACAATGGCTATGAGTTAACCCTCTATGACAGGAAGCCCTTTCGTCAACCCTCGCTAGCAGAAAAATTCATACGAGATGTATCAACCCTAGACTAGCAGGAAGACATTTCAACCTACGCTGGCTACGTAGTTCTGTAACACAGGGATTGCTACTAAGGGTCAAATCCTTTACTGACAGGAATGCCCTCATCCCTAAGTTCACTCAGTGTTGATTCCTACTCCCAACTAAATAGACACTGAACTGATTTCTAGACTGTACTAGGCTTGACTGAACTGTTACTGATCATGCTGTTTAACTGAACTGAACTGAGTTCACTGAATTCTGTTAACTGACTGAATACACTGAGTTCTATAACTTACAGAATACTACTGTATGTGACATCACTGAGACTATTCTGAAACTACTGTAAATCTAGGTAAACAGCTAGATTGTCGGGTATTAGATACCCCCAGGATTCGATAGCATAGATAGTAATAACATAGCACATTCTTGAAAGCATGATAACTAGTCACTTTATTACAATCATTCTTTGAGGTATTTTATCAAGCACTTGCATGGTATAAAACTTATAAACGTGCTAACATGATATGATTGCACTATCCAACTCACATGAATATTTTTTCAAACACTTGGGGAGCACAATCTATGCACATAGTAATGAACAACATGTAGGCATCATGATTACCAATCTCAACTTACAAATTCCAAAGGTTTTTAGCATAAAACCATATAACAACACAAACATGCTATTTATTTCTCATAAAACTTGTAATTTATCATAGATTATAAACCTAACTAACATCATAATCATGAAGACAATCAAATTCAGCATAAAATTCATGAAAGAAATCAACTTGTAATTTAAAAAAGGTTCTTGAACTCTAAGGGTGGAAGGAAACCCTTGGATGAACACCTAACATACCTTGATTGTAAATTCTCTGAAAGTTGTGGTGAATTCCTTGAGACTTGGGTTTTGAATTTGATGGCTTAGGGTTTGTTCTTGAGAGGATTTGAGAGAAAGTGAGTGTATTTTGCTTATTGAGGGTTGACTTTCATGATTTTGGGGTTGATTAAGGGTGAGAAAATGACCCTAATACCCCTCTGGACACGGAGTTTTAATGACTGAAAACGTGCCCAGTGACGCGGTGAGCGACGCGCCGCGTCGATGACATCAATGCGATGACCAACGCGCCACGTCGAGTTCGCGTTGGTTCACTAGAATTGCACTGAAAGCTGGGGAAAAATTATCCGTCGACGCGATGGGCGACATGACGTGTCGAGATCACGTCGATCTACTGTTTTGGTCACCTGAATATGATTCATACGAGGTCCAAAAAATCTAAAACTCACCCGAAGTGACCTATTGACACACCTGATCATGATTCAATCCAACGATCAATATTTTAAGGTCATAAGGGTCGTAAAATAGGATTGTCAACTTATGAAGGCTAAAATAATTCTAAGTATAAGCACTTCGCTGAAATTTCTAAGTCTGGGACCTCTTTTCAAGCTTTAACGGACTGAGTTAAGCTTAGGATTTTGGGGGGTCTTACACTTGTATAGAGTAACCTAATACTTTGTGTATGTACAAGAAAACTTAAATTTAGACAAATTTGAGTTGTTTATACTGTCCACAGTCTAACCAATATTTAATATTATGTGTACATATAACTTTAATTCATTTCTTTGTATTTCATTCATGTAATAACAAAAGAATTTGTGCATACCTCAATTATTTTATTGAATATCTGTTAGTTCCCACAGTCTGATCAATATTTAATATTATGTGTACAGATATGTTATGTCGCACATCTTGCACCCATGCCCCATTGATGCTTCGTTACTTACATTACAACGGTCTCATAGGTCGCAGGACTTATGGGATGGCTATATTCATCCCATTGAGTCAGTGTGTCTATAGAAGTTGAGTCAACATGGGACATTTTTTATAACCCCCCACCTCATGATTGCGTCATACATTATATATCGAGGACAGGGTTATATGACATCATCAGAATAGGCAAGATCCAGTTTGACCACAAACTAGCAACTGCTATGGCCGAGAGGTAGATGCCAGAGACTCACATTTTTCACCTACTCTTTGGAGAGGTCACTATCACGCTATAGGATGTGGAGGTGTTATTTGAGCTACGCACTGACGGAGATGTAATTGTATTTGCTGGTGAAATGAATTGTAATTTAGATTGGCATACTATGTTACGAGATTACACTATCTTGAAGGTTGAACCATTGGCCATTAACGGACATGATCGTATTTCTATTGTTACAGTTCTGAATTATCTTCGACAACGACTTTTTCTTCATCCCATTACTGTCGAGACTCCAGAGGATAGGGTTCAGAGCATCGCCTGGTTGTACATGTTGTTACTTTTGAGAGGAATTTGATAACGCCCAGTTTACACTCTTAAATATGTGTTACGGTCATTGTCAATATATATTTATCCAACAAAGAGTCGGGGTTGAATCCACAAGGAATAATGTGAGTGGTGATCGATTTAGTTTGAAATGAAAGTAACTTGCTAAATTCAAATCTAGGATACAATATTTAGGGGTTTGTTTGAATGTTTTCTAAGATATAACAATTTTTGAGCTTTTAGAACACTAAATCGGGGCTAAGAATAATTAGCGTGTAATCAATTAGGAGAGAATCTTGGGGTTATACCATTCTAGGTAAGAACTCATGCATGGGTATTTGAGAATTTATCCAAAGTTAGCTACGTGTCATGGGTAGGCTAGATTTAGAGATATTGGTGTCAATCTTTCAATAAAACACCAAAATTCACAAATGAGTTCTTTCGACCACCTCATAAGTGTAAAAATTTCACCAATCTATTGCCTCAATTAACATCCTTGTGTCCAAGAGATGCTATTAATTTCACTACTAAAAATTACCCCTATGGCGACGGTTCAAAAACCGTTGTGATAGATACATAAACCATTGTGATAGAGCTACCACAACAGTTTGGAAGGTGTTGCATAAGTGAGCGTTGCAATTGATCTATCGCAACTGATCTATCGCAACGACTATTGCGACGGTTACAACAATCGTCGCAATAGATAGACCTATTGCAACGGTTTTTCTTGACCCCTATTGTGACGCTTCATATTGTCTGTAGCAACAATTAAAAACCGTTGCAATAGACTATGTTGCAACGATAGGAAAGCGTTACAATAACCCTATTGCAACAATTTTCGAATATCTACTGCAACATTTATTGGTCTTTTTGCAACGATTTTTAACTATCTATTGTAACACTTTTTGACACCTATTGCAATGATTTTCGAATTTTTTGCAATATTTTTTTACTACCTATTGCAACTATTGTAATTAGCTATTGCAATGATTTTTGTCACCTAATGCAACAATGAATATATATATATATATATATACAATTAAGGGAGCAGAGAACAGGAAATCCTTCAATATAGAATCATTACAAAAAAGAGCTTAGTCGCAAGTTTTTCACAAACAACACAAAAGAGCTTCAGCATTCTACATTTGTCAATGGTACACAAAAACGACATTTCTTAACATGTTGGTGAACTACATACTACGGCTACTAGAGACACCAGTGAGGTAAATCTCACTTAAAATGGAATTTGAATGTAAACCTCGGTGATATCTTAGTCTGCTAGAAGTTCCTCATTAGATTAGCATCACATTCTACTCACAGCTAAGTATCTAACAAGAAAAAACTGTGATGGCTGGTAGCAAAGCAGAATTGCACATTCTGGAAACTACCTTGCTAATGGGAACATCAAGAATCCGTGATACAGCCAAGAAAATATCAACGCTTCAAATTTTTGAAAGCATCAGCAGATACAATCGAATCAAACCTGCCAAATCAAAGAAAAAGGATATGAGGTCAAATATAAATAAAAGATAAATAAAGACAAAGGCGAGGGATATTTCAATTATTTCACTGCAAACCTGTGATTTTCATCAAAATAGTACATTTTTGCTTGTATAACCTCAATAAAGTACTATGTCCTTGCAAACTACATCATCAACCAACTCATAATGCGTATTTTTGCATATATACCGTGAAGAAGTGGACCTTGAACGTAACTCAACCACAAAAGATTTCTCATAAGGGGAGGACTGCTTCACCTAAGATTGCGGCCTTGGGTATCAAATCCTTCAACACCCTTAGCAGAAGCAACACCACCTAAGAAGTTTTCTTCACCTAATATATTTTAAGGGCAAAAGAACCTTCCAGCGTTCGCTATAAAATTTGATAATACCTTTTTTTTCATGTGGTAATTTACTCACGAGCTCTTCAATGAAGTCGTTATATTCTCTGTGTATACGGATAGAAAGGTCATTTGGCAGGTGGAAATGTACAGTTGTTGGGTCAGGTATAACTTCTAGTCTACATCCTACTGCTTCTAATGCTTGAGTAATCAAATTGAGGTTTTCCTGTTCAAAGATGTTAGAAGTTAGTTTAAAAAATGGCAAACGGATAAGATATGAGATGTTGATGGTATCACGATTAGCAAGAAATCAAGTATAATTGCTGATAAGTGTATGCTTAGATAAACAAGTGGTGACAACACCAACATGTGAGGTGATACAATGAAAAACTGTTCTTGGAACTAAAGTTTGACCTGATAAGTCAGAATAAGGACGTTATTTATTTATTTATTCATTTGATGGGTAGAATAAGGAAATTTATTACATATGAACCACACGTTGTATCAAATCCACGACAGGATTACACTCACAGGAGAAAGGACACTTTCTGGGATCATTGTCACCACCTTTGTTAAATCAAACAACCAACTACAGACACTTGAAGTTTCTCCTCAGTCTAATACATTATATGTACAATAATTTAGGGACATGTGACATGGACATACCAACTTGGAAGTTTTAGAATAGATGCACATGTGTGAATAGGATTTCTACAGAGCTATTCTTCAGCAATTTGTTACTCTATTAAAACAGCATATATGAAAGCACTATGTGTCAGACACTATATTTGTGAATTGTCCAAATATATTCTCTTCTTTTCATAATGTTATTGGCTCAGGGCAGGAAATCATAAGGGGAAAATGCACGGGAAATTATAACTGACCTGTCCTTAAACACCAGATATATCTTCCTTATTTCTCCTAGTCTAGTGTGTTACTTAACAGCTACTTCAGAAAGTTTGCAATATTTTCTTATAAACCAACAGATATATTCCCAATGTTATCTTATATCCTCCAAAGAGAGATTACTTAAAAGACTACTTGCATGGATAAACTAAGGCAATGAAGCAAATTTGATTTTAAGGAATCAAACAATAGAAGACAACATTTGAGGGTAATTAGAAGTACTATTTAGTGTGACAAAGTATAGTAGTGACACAAAATCTGCACGATCAAAATGCAAATAAGAAAAACTCTCTTCAGCCAAACTAAATCATTCTATATTCCTATCAACTACTCTTTCTAAATCTTTCTACTTCAATGCACTAACCTCATATCAAGTATCGCTAAATTCATCATTATGTAACTAGGAAAGTCTCATTTTATGTAATGACCGATTTGGTGTGATCACATCGTGACCTTATTTTTTTCACAGTTTGTCATTGCTTATTTCACAGAGGTGATTAGGCAGGACTTGGAGCAGTTACAGCTCACTGAGGACATGACCCTAGATAGGAAGATCTGGAGGACGTGAATCAGGATAGAAGGTTAGTGATAGTTTGGGTCGTTGGGGTAGGGCAATACTGGGTGGGTGTACTTTTCTTGTTATGCCACATTGTTGCATGCCTTATTACGTATTTGTTTACTATTCTTTGTTTATTATCCTTTGTGGGTGGATTAGTTATGTCTTTTCATCTTTTCCCATGATTTATTTCGGATTTAATTAGTATCTCGTGTCGTGAGCTGGGGGGCTATCGGAAACAGCCTCTCTACCTCATCAGAGGTAGCGGTATGGACTGCGTACATCTTACCCTCCCCAGACCCCACTATGTGGGAATATACTGGGTTTGTTGTTGTTGTTGTTGTTGTCATTGCTTATTATCTAAGAATCCTATTTTATACATTACCCTACCTTTTTATAATAACTTTACCCCGCACCCCACTTTTCTTGTAAGTTTATCCTTTAAATGCAAGAAGAATTTAGATACAATGGAGAAGGATTCACCAGACCTTTTAGCATTTGCAATTATAAATGCTTCCAAGTCCCACTTCGAATAGATATAATCTCCTATTATAGCCGTGAACGCACTGTCCTTGCTTGCTACAAGGGTCAAGACAACTGGTAGCAACACCGACCATTGAAAGAAATATCAGTTTGTTAGTAGAGAATAGTGGTAATAGAGGATAACAGTTGGAGTTGATACATATTGAATGATCATAAGTACTGAATACACACCAGTTGAACTTGACCAGGTTAAATGGAATGCTTATAATAACTACATAGCATACCAATATTCTAATAACCAAAAGCATGCCACTATTTTAGAATATCACTGTTCAAGCCTATGGACAAATAATAGAAGATATGTGGGTCTGAATGTGGCCGTACTAGGTTAATAGCAATTACTTTTAGAAAACCAAAAAAAGAAGGAGCAAGAAAATTTCCAAAGCCACATTTGAAAGTGAGTTCACATTTGAACGTGAAAATTTGCATTACTGACGCTAAACAATACAGATGCTCAAGAACTGGAGGCATTGCAATGCATCATAATTTCAGAAGACTGATTCTAATTAAATCAAGATATTCCAACCATTAAGTTAAATGCTTCTTAATATATCTACTTCATAAAAATCTTGTACCTTCTTTTGGTATGCTATCAGAAGTTTAGAACTAGCCTACAGCAAATGAAAAAAAATTGAAAATGTGCTTGGAGCATGTTAGTCCTACAGATGAAACCAATAACAAAATACTGAGAATTTCTCTACTACGTTGTATACACAGAGTAGACGCTTAGCTGCACTAAGCACGTTCATCTTGAAGTTATGTACAAAGAACTTACTGATTTCCAATATCTCAATTGTCTTTAATGATTTCAATATTGCAGTTTCCCCTCTCCTTGAAAGGAAAAAATTAGAGACACCAACGACTACATGAATACAACTATAGCATAAAATATAGTACCTCAAATACTTCCCAGAAGTAATAGTCAATCTATTTCTGCTGTTTGTGACATCTTGAACAACTTTACCAGCATCCAATCTTGCATATGTGAGGTTACATAACAACAACTCAGCCACATTAAGGTTTCCCGAGTAGAACTTTTGCTTAGCATAACATTTAAATTTCTGCCTGAGCTATGGAATTCAGTGGACACGAATGAGCTAACTTGTGAATTAAGCTGAAAGTTGTCCCTCGAGAACTCCACAAGTCCAGACAAGACAAAACAAGGTCTTTAGTCTGTATTATATAAGAACAACTTATGAAGTGCTATTACACTGTACAAGTTTCCTTGCCCAAACTTTATGAAGAAAGGGAAGCATCAAAGAGAAAACTACCTTTAGAGTCATCACTGTGAAGTTCAGAAGAGAGTGCCTGTTCTTTCCGGTCAACTGAGCTTGGACTCGATGTATGAGATGCCTGAACTATTGGGCCAGACTCAATCCAAGTTGTGTAGCTACTTTGAGGATTTTCAAGCATTGGCCCTGGATGTACAAGTTAGTATTTGTTTCATCGAAGTGAAACCCAGATTACCATCTCACCAAAGACTCTATCTTTGGTGCTTCAGGAATTTCTCAAGTACCCACACAATAACTGATCTTGAAGCACATAAGGAACAAACAAAATAGTTGGTCAACATACATTTTGATCACTTTGTACCTTGCAATACAATGTTTTATTGTATGCAAGAGTTCAACTTACTTTTTCATCATTCCATTGAGTTGTTATTCCCAAGTTTGGTGCAGAAAATATTTTTGAGCTTACAAATATTACTTCACTTTCCTATATAGTATACCTCTAAGCGCATTTTTTGACGATGTTTATGACCTGGCGGTAAGGGAACACAGCAAGTAGAATCAAGTATTTTTCCTTCTCACATGGGAATACTAAAGTGACAAAATTATGCAAGCATCAACAAATTCTCTGTGAGGCTACTGCAGCCAATGTTATAACAGTAGCAAGCTACAACTCTCTTATAGATTTGCAGGACATTGCTAAGGAGATTCTGTGGACACCAAAGTAGTGTCGTGAGGTCCGTCATGTATTCAGAGTATGTGAGGAAGTTCTTTGTATGTTCAGCTATGGGCTTTTGACAATGATGTTGTTGTTGCAAATCTTTACAACTTGAATCTTGAGGATGAGGTTCTTACTGGTGCAGGAGGTATTGTTGTTTAGTGCAGCTCTATTCAAGATTGAACTTTTGAACAATGAGGCGCACAACTAGCCCCTTACCTACACTTAAATGCACCCGAAGTGAGGCAAAGCACATATCCTGAGCCTCTAGGCTTAAGCGTGTCTCAGATGAGCCTTTGATAACTCCAGCCTCATTCAAAGAAGTTAAACATTCTGAACTTAGTATATGTCATCATCCATATATTTAATTTTTTTTGAAATATTAAGTATGACATAATGTCTTGATAAATATCGTGGAAAGAATAATGCTTTCTTTCTTTATTCTGAAAGAATGAAGTTTGTATCCCTATTACGATTAACTAATTATGAACAGAGCATCAGTTTTATCATTTGGATAAAAATACTAAGGTTATGCACAATCTTTCTGCGTAGAATACGAAGGAAAGCATCCATCTTTCATATGAATTTTGACTTCTCAACTATTAACAACATCATAAAAAATAAAACAAACAGAAAGAGTAATATTTCATTACAACAACCAATCGGGTTAACAACAACTCAGAAAATTCCAAACACAAATAGTACAGATAGCCAGTAGATACCATCAAAGTGAAACACAAATTACCACATTACCTAAAGACTTGATTTTTAAGCTTTTAAACGACTACTCATCTTAGCCAGACCAATATAGGTACGCCATTATGGGTTTATAGATGAAAAAATATAGGTAAACTATTCCAGGTTTACAAAATCTAAAACACACACTGAGCTTCTAAATTAAAAAACTTAAATTAGGTTAAATCGTCAATTAAAGGAATACCTTAAAATCCCCAAATAATGAACATCAATGCTTAAAAATACTGAAAGCCGACTCACCGGAGCTCCGATAGTAGCTTTTACGTCTCCTTTCCACGGGCCAACAACAACAATGAAAATTACAGCAATCGAATAGCAACAATGAAATTACAACAAGCCTACCCAGTCAAGGAGAAATGGGTTTTCGATCTACTTTTTACGGTCGAAGTTATGATTGAGAAATTGAATTACGATTGAGAAATCGAGAATTACAGCAAGCCTACCCAACAACCGGAGCTACTACCCAGTAAATGGAGTTACAATAGGAGTTATGATTGAGAAATTGGAGATACAGGTCCGAGTTACAATTTTTTTTTAGAAAGAAAGAGGAATTTTGATATTTTCTCTTGAGAAATAGCTTTTGGACGGACTTTGTGAAATATTGTGGAGGGAAATTAAAAAGCTATGCAATAGATAATTTTTTCCATTAATTGTTGTCATATATGCTTCTATAGCAATGGTTTTAACAAGCATTGCTATAAATATATCTATTGCAACAGTTTATTCTCAATAGCAACGGTCATAGTGCTAATAGAACATATTGTTTACAATTATTCCTCACTTATACCCCCTCTTTCAAGGATGATATGGGTTCAAAGGTAATTGGGGTTTTCAACCCTCAATTCTTAGTAAAAATATGAAATAAATGTAAAAATCCATAACAAATAGCTAATTAGGAAGATAAATCAACATCACTCATGCACTAATCACAACCTATTCAAGCATAACCCTAAGAGGAAGAATTAGCTACTCATAAAGATAGAAAGTAAAGATATACCAAAAATTTCCACCAAATTGATCCATGAAAGATAAAGAGGTGCAAATCTGAACTTTAAATTTCAACAAATCTTCAATGAAAATCGTTAATCTTTCGCTTAGGAATTACTCTAATGTCTTCTTAGCTCAAGTGTAGTGCAATAATTTTCACAAGCTAAAAGATAGATGAACAAAATCATGAAAATAAGCTAAAACTCCCTATTTAAGCTCCAATTCTACATTTTTCAAATATTTCAAAAATGTCACCTTGCTCTTGATCTGTTTGAGCAGATCCAAAACAGATGGAGAGAAGATGGAAAGCAAATGGAAAGCAGATCCAAAGCGGATGCAAAGCAGATGACTCTTTCCTTTCAAATTTTACCTATTGTTGACTTGAACGACTTGCTCATCTTCTCTTCTCAACCGTTACCTGCATAAATAAGCATTAAGTATGATATTAACATCAAGTCAATAAAAAAGCATCATATCTTTAAAGGTGCTATCAAGTTATTAAATTGATGATTTATCAACCCCCAAACTAAAACTATTGTTTGTCCTCAAGAAACTAATTCAATGAGATAGGGTACTTAACTCAAATCCACCAAAAAGAAAGGTATATTAAAGGACTACGCTAACAAAGCTCTAAAAAGACTTTCCAAACATGTCATGGCAATAAGTAAACCAAAAAAAAATTCAATACGCACATATTTATGAAGCAAGGATGCAAGTTTTGTATAAAATGAACCTTTCAAATCAACAAAGCATCTCAAGAGGTGACACAAAATCTTGAAAGATCATATCAATCTTCACAATGCAACTTACCTTACCCATTTACCCAAATCGATAGTAAGACTTCACCCTTTACCCCAAAGTATTGATGCCGCTCACATTCAAGAGTTGACACCACACACACAAGACATTTCTATTCTTAAAGAAGCTCAAATAATGAAAGAATTTACACTCACTCTCGCAAGAAAATACAATTACAATGAGTAGAACCATGGGCTTACCCTTTGTATTTTTTTGCCACTAATGTAGACTTACCTAGTTTGGAATCATCAAGCTCTTGAGGGTCTAGATGAAGGTTTAAGGTGCGGGAAGGAATATATAGATCAAGTGATTAAAAGACCTTCTTCAACGCATTCGCGCATCCCCTTCTACCCCAAATTTTTTAATATATCCACCCTTTTCACTTTTGTTTCCCTTAACCCTTAGCTTAGAAAATATCAAACAAAATCAATCCACCATTTTCTTTCTTCACTTCTTTGACTTTTTCAAGAGATATTCTAACTTTAAGCTCTTCTTAGTCCATCATTTGTCTCATTTATCTTCACATTATATGGGCTAGGTTATACAACATTATCATCAAGTATGTCTCTTGTATCTTAAGCACATAATTTGACCACCATACACACACCTTTCTTGGCTCATCTTAGAGCATCATATTTATCCTTTCAAACATGGAGTTTGAACTACCCTTACATTATTCTCCCAAATGCACAAATCCCCCAAACTTATGCTTTCGCCTATATGTGATAAATAAAAGGAGTTTAAGTGACAAAAGAAAGATTTTAAAAAGGGTTTAGGTATTTTAGAAAAGTTATCATTGCAAAAATAAAGAAAAGTGGGTAAAAGGGCTCAAAGGGGTTAACTATGAAATAATGTTAAGGTAGGAATTTGGCTATGTGATGGGTCAAAAATGGCCTCGGGTCATCCTCCAAACCAAGATTGTTTAGGATTTCGCTTTGAATACACTCGGAGAAAGTTCTAGACTACACGTATGTACAAGGATTATTCAAAAATCTCACCACATGGCATCGTACTCATAGAGCAAAATATTAGTCTCCCAACCAATTTGAGCAATTTGAGCTTAATAAATTACTCAAAGTCAAAGACTCATCCTTATAAAGAGAGAGCCAAAAAATAAATTTAATGGTCTCACTCAAAAGAAGGCTAAAAAACATCCTATTCTTTTTTAGAAAGAAAACTATGCTTTTGGTTTTCTCAAAATCATTTTATTCCTTGCCAATGACATTTCTAAAGTATTTTTGAACTTTTGCCTATTCCTAATCAACCAACAAGACTAAATACTTCACCTAGGGATGTCGTCTTATCATCTATCATGGGTGAACTATCACTCGGTTCGACAAAGAAACTACCCTAAAATACAAACAAAAGATCAAAAGAAAGAGAAAATAAAATTTTACTCCTTAGGAAAGAACCGAGTTTCAAAGAAAACCCTTGAGGTTTATTGGACACATATATACAAAAGGCGACAAGAGCAATGCACACAAATTGGGTATCGGATTAATATTAAATGCATGGAACAAACCTGAAGAAGGGTAATATTTGACATATCTATCCATATGCCCATCGAGAGCCCACCCAAATCAATGTTAATAATAAGAAAACAAGCCCCACGAGGGCTAAAGTAAAGAGCAATCCCCCACAAGGGCTCAGTTAAATAAACATGAGAAGAAGAAAAGTAGAGTATATCTCCATAATCCATCCAACCAATGCCATCAAATTAAATCAATAGGCATAGACCATCAAGTCTAGAGTGAGAACATCAATAAAGCACTAGTTAATAATGTGCACCACATGTTTGTTAAAATGTCTATAAGAGAAAAATATCTATAAGATCATTGGGTATTAGTAAGACCAATTGGACTCAAAACTATGATCCAAAAATGATCACACATATATCCCCAAGAAATTTCACATTAAACATTACGAGCATATAAGGCCTTTATCTCTTATAGACATTTTAACAAACATGTGGTGCACATGAAACTTGCATATTTTATCCAATTTCACATCAAACTTCGAAGTAGGCTCATTGGGTATTAGTGAGAACATCATTAAAGCACTAGTTAAACATCAAAGTTTGCACTTCTTGGCCTTCAAGTAAGGGACATCATTTTGCCCATTTGGAATGATAAACTCCAAAATGTAAGAATTTTGCTCCTCATCTCCAAAGTTCATTATTTTCTAGGGTGGTTCGACTTTCATCACATCCACCAATCATAATATCGAAAAATGGCTGGAATGAGATCGTTTTTCTAATTTGAAAGCCACATTCTTCTTGAAATTATCACCCCGAAATGGACTAGTGCCTTCACGAAGGATTTTCTTGGCTTTTTCTTGAAACATTAGTATCACTTCTTCAATTTCGGCATCCTTCATTATTTTTTGGTTTGGTTGGTTGGAAAATCACTATGAATTCTTCAACATCAAGCTCACTCTTAGAAACCGCTCTAACACAATTATGCATATTCATTTGACTTTGGCTATCACATGCTTCAATTCTTGCATTCAATTCGGTTTTTAATTTTTGAGTGGCCTTTAAATTTAATCCATACTTGACATCTCTCAACATGCAATTTTAGGGCTTCGTCCTCCATTAGTAACACACTATCAAGTTGACCCTTATGGACTTCAAGTTATAGAGTTTGATTCATTAGCCATTCTTGGCTCACAATTTCTTCCTTGTCAAGTTTTTTTTATTATTAGACTCAATAATTTCTTGCAAAATTCCTTCCATGGAGAAGTCGATATTTTAAAAAATTTCATCATCACCATATTGAACTAAGTCCCATCATTTAGCCAAGACCTTTCCACATTCTTCATTCTTATTCATTGTGTCCTTCAACATCTCCATCTTCATTTTGATAACTTTCGTTTGAGTCGTCATACATTTTTAACCACATGGATTGATATTTCTTCTCCATCAACCTGATTTTGAAGATTGGGCATATTTATGGCACTTGAAAGATCAGCATACTCACCCACGTCTTTTTATTTTTTACTTTTCTTTCCAAATGCCTCCATGGATTGATGCAAGAGATGTATGTCCTCCCCCATTGTAGTCACCCAATCCAAGATAGTTTGAAGCATTCCCTCAATGCCTTTGTATTCGGCACTTTGTTCTTCCTTCGTCACATCGTAAAACTTATCAAGCTCATAAAAAGAATTAGCATTTTTTTAGCATAACTAGGGAAGAGGCATTTGGACAATCACAATGTCCATATCGACCATCACATAAAGAACAATCATACTCCCAATAGGATTGAGATGGTGTACACACCTCTTTATGAGGAGCATATTTATAATTTTTTCAAAAGTGGGGTCTGATGATAGGCGGATTTACACGCCTATATCAATATATTTTGCCCATATTTTAGCCTAGTTTTGAGAACAAATTATATATTTCATGCACTTTTAGTCCTTTTTCCTGTAAATGAGCTAACGAACATGATTAGTAAAGTTTCAGGTATAAATGATGCATAATTCAGCATTTTATGGCTTACTTGACGCTAAAGAAAGCTCACGAAGGAAGGGAAGGGAGTTTACACGCCTAAGGACCAAAACTGCTGCATGGAAAATCTGTCCCGGGCTAAAACAGCATTTCTGAAGACTTTGGGGACTTACAGACACAAAGCTGGATTTTGACAATGATACATTAACCTAGTACAATTAGGTTATGTATTTCATTATTTTAAGTGGATTATGATAATGTTACCTTAACCTAGTACATATGGGTTAAGGATTTCATTAGTCTAGTAGGATTTGGTTATTTATTTCATTAGCTTAGTAGGATTAGGATATGGGTATTATAAATACCCTATCATGCTAGAGATTTAGAGACATCTTCGACTCCTCTATTATTCTACACTACAAACAATTCTACAACTCTTCTAATCTTTCCATCAATGCTATTTTCGTCTATTCTTATATTCTTAAATTCTGCAACAAGAGAAACGTTACTCTGCAAGAAATCACACCTAACGCCTACCACTCTTGTGCTACACGAAATTGATCATTATTGTGGTATAATAACAATGTCAATCGTGATCTCCTTCGCATTCATGGGTAACTAAACTTCTCTGTTGGGGTTATGGAAGCCGAATGAGTTACTATCTATTGCTGTGATTTTGTGAGTTCGAGGCACGTATATTGCTTATATCATTATTCTCTTCATCTTAATCTACATTCTTTGCGGTTGCAAACGCAAGAATACGCCAGTCTAACATTTAACTTGTTCGAGAGAAAAGTTATTTGTCTGGAAAAGAGATAATGTCAAGGTAGTAGGACACCCTTTCCTATTAAAAAGACTGGACTAACCTCTTGGAGAATTCGTACCGTTAGATACGCTTTAAGCTCGAGAGAGTTAAAGTGAAATAGTCCTTGTTTAGGTCGAGAGACGCTTGGATTTACCATCGACTACAATCCTCTATAAGCAGTTGCATGTCAGAATTCTACACACTCATAGCCAATAGGGACGTATACCTCAGAAGGTGGACATAACCCCAACGCTTCAATTCTCATTGTTTACAACTTACGTAACAATCTTTCTCTTTTACTTTGCTATTCTCAGCTGTTATTTAATTGTTTTGGTGACACATTACAATCCCCCCTTTTTTACGAGACTTGCACTAAAAGTCTAGTAATCTTTACTTACTTGTTGACCAAGCTATTCCCTGTGGGATCGATACCCAACCCAGTTGGGTTCTATATTTGCTAACGACCGCTTTACACTCCTACGAGAGCTGTAGATTGAGCGTTATCAAAAATTGGCGCCGTTGCCGGGGAATACAAGTGTCAATTAAGTTCGTGAAAATTACTAGACCCTTTGGTCAAAGATTCTCGTACTTTTACTTTTAGTTTTTGTTTTTGTCTACTGCAGGTTTTTATTTTAGTGCATGCCCCATACTCGAAGTTCTGGTCAACCGTTATTACCAATCAATCCTGAACCACAACGCATTGGTAGAATGGAAGCACAAGCTGAAATCGCAAGGATGGCTGCTCAACAGGAACAAGCAAGATTGGCCGCCCTTGTCGCAGCCTAGGTTCAACAGCAGAACATTGATAACCCTGCACGAGCACCAAATCCTGACGATGAGGATTTAGGTGATGACGAGTTACTAAACCCTAGGCGTGATGCTGAAATCATAACACCTGCCAACAGAAGAGGTCGACAAGCTCGGTATAGATATGATCACCAACCTATGCAGCCAGCTTTTGACGATGATGATGATGATCTTGATGGTGCCGGAGCCACTGGAGCTATAATTCCACCACCATTAGCGCCCGGAGCCAAGTTCAACATCACAAGCACCATGATTCAGTTATTGCAACTCAAGGGATTGTTTGGTAGATTAGCAGGCGATGATCCGAATATGCATCTCATCAACTTTATTTCTACATGCAAGTCTTTTGAAAATCCTGGTGTTGGTCAGAATGCAATTCGATTACGTCTATTTCCATTGTCTCTGTCTGGGGAGGCAACACTATGGTTGAATGGGCTGACTCCTGATTCAATTACAAATTGGAGGCAATTGAGAGACGCTTTCCTAGAAAGATTCTTTCCGCCTTCCAAAAGGGCACAATTGAGAGATGAAATCAGCAACTTTCGTCAGCTTCCCACTGAAGCTCTTCATGAAACATGGGAGAGGTTCAAGACAAAGCTAGCGAGATGCCCAAACCATCACATGACTAATGTTCACCTCATGGAGATACTGTATAGAGCCTTGAATTCAATAACTAAGCCAGTGGTGGATAACGCAGCTGGAGGATCTTTTATGGACCTCACATTTGGTCAAGCAAGCAATATGCTAGATCGCATGACGAAACAAAGTAGAGCTTGGCATACCAGGGATTCTGAGGTAGCAAGCCCCACTTTATCTATAGGCATAACTGCAGACCAAAGAAGAAGACAAGAAGAACGTGATCAAGATATGGCGCACATGAAAACACAAATGGATCTTCTTACAAAGCATTTATTATCAGGGAAGACCGAAAAAGTGAAAGCTGTGGCGCTAAAAGGAAGAGACGAATCTGATTCTGAAGAAGAAGCCAACTACTTGAACAATCAGGGGGGTTTCCGAGGGAATGCCCAAGGAAACCAAGGTCGGAACTATTTTGATAATTCTGGAAACAAGGACCAAGGTAGTTGGAGAAAAAACAATGAAAAGAGTGGTGTTTATGTTCCCCCTGGTAGACGTGATACCACCACATCTAGTTCTGGAAGTATGGAAGACATGATGGCTAAATTATTGAAAGGAGTGGAAGCAACAAGCGCGGGAGTTACTGAGGTAATTAGTGATTTGTCCTCCATGAAACAATTAGTTGATTCTCATTCTACTTCAATCAAGAAAATAGAGCAGCAACTAAGCCAACTTTCAGCAGCACTCAATCAAAGAAAGGCTGGCACTTTACCCAGCGATACTGTGCAAAACCCAAGGAATGATGGGTCATGCATGGCCATCACTACCAGAAGTGGTAAGGTGCTGGAACCTTCATCAAAAGGCAAGCAAGTGGTTGAAGAAGTTGCGGACATGGATGATAACGCAAAAGGAGAAGATGCCGCAACAACCAGTCCTGACGTCAAGGACGTCACGCCCAGTGACGTGCAGCCTAAAAAAATGGAAAAACGGAAGCAAGAGGAGAAGAAAGCCATGGAGAGAACACTTCCATACCCACCACCACCTTTTCCCCAAAGATTGAAGAAGGTGGCTGAGGACACGAAGTTCAGCAAATTCATGACTATGTTAAAGCAGCTGACCATTAATGTTCCATTGGTGGAGGCACTTGAACAAATGCCTGGGTATGCGAAGTTTATGAAAGATCTTTTGACTAAGAAGAGGGCAGCAAGTTATGAGCTGAAGGATGATGTGCATCATTGTAGTGCAATTGCTACCCGATCGATAGTTCAGAAGAAGGCCGACCCCGGAGCTTTCACTATTCCTTGCACTGTCGGATCTTTGAACTTTGCCAAAGCATTATGTGACTTAGGAGCCAGCATCAACTTGATGCCATTATCGATCTACAAGAAGTTGGGGTTAGGAGATCCTACACCAACTAACATGAGGCTTGTTATGGCAGATAGGTCGGTAAAACGACCGGTTGGTATTCTATGTGATGTCTTGGTAAAGGTTTCTTCATTTATCTTTCCAGCAGACTTTGTCATCTTGGATTGTGAAGCAGATTCAGAGGTTCCCATAATCTTGGGACGCCCTTTCCTTGCTACAGGAAGTGTGCTCATTGATTTGAGAGCTAATGAACTTTCATTCCGAATAAATGACGAAGTGGTTCGATTTGATGTTTGCAAATCAATGAAGCAACCCAAAGATCTGAGTGTATTTTATGTGGCTGATGTTGTCTTTGACGATGAGAAAGAACGCCTTGAAGAAGAGCAAATTCTTGATGATCCTTTGGAGGTTTTGCTCATGAAAGGAGAGAATGAGGATGCTGAAATTTCTGAAGAAGCTGTTTGTGCGCTATCGGGATTAGGGACATATCGCTATACTCCCAAGAAGCTGGATCTTGATCTCAAGAATCGACCCACACCACCAGCCAAGCCATCTATTGAAGAACCACCCACACTAGAATTGAAGGAGCTGCCAAGTCATCTGAAGTACGCATTCTTAGGAAGCGGAAACACACTTCCAGTCATAGTGGCAGCCGATTTGGGTGAGCAACAAGTTGCAGCTCTTATTTCGATCTTACAAAAATATATTAGAGCCATTGGATGGACCATTGCGGATATTATTGGTATTCCACCTGGGATTTGCACACATAAAATTCAGCTTCAAGAAAAGTGCACACCCACCATTGAACATCAAAGACGTTTAAACCCACCTATGCAAGAAGTGGTGAAGAAGGAGATTATAAAGTGGTTAGACGCAGGAGTTGTATATCCTATCTCTGATAGTACGTGGGTAAGTCCTGTACAATGTGTTCCCAAGAAAGGAGGAATGACGGTGGTCGCAAATGCAAAGAATGAACTTATTCCACTCAGGCCCGTTACTGGATGGAGAGTATGCATGGACTACCGCAAGCTGAATTCGTGGACACTCAAGGATCACTTCCCCATGCCATTTATGGACCAAATGCTAGATCGATTAGCGGGGAAAGGATGGTTTTGCTTCTTGGATGGTTATTCAGGTTATAATCAGATTTGTATTGCTCCCGAAGATCAAGAGAAGACAACGTTCACATGCCCATATGGTACGTTTGCCTTCAAACGCATGCCATTCGGGTTGTGTAATGCACCAGCCACCTTTCAACGTTGTATGATGTCTATTTTCTCTGATATGGTTGAAGACACTTTGGAGGTATTTATGGACAACTTTTCAGTTGTCGGGGAGTCTTTTGAAGCATGTTTGGCAAACTTGAGCATGGCATTGCAAAGATGTGTAGAGTTCAACCTTGTGCTGAATTGGGAGAAGTGCCACTTCATGGTAAAAGAAGGAATCGTTCTTGGGCACAAGATCTCTGAAAAAGGAATAGAGGTTGATCGAGCAAAAATAGAGGTAATTGAGAAGCTACCGCCTCCAATTTCGGTGAAGGGAGTCCGTAGTTTTCTTGGCCATGCTGGTTTCTATCGTAGATTCATCAAAGACTTTTCCAAAATTTCTAGTCCATTGTGCAAACTACTGGAGAAAGATGCGAAGTTTGACTTTAATGAAAATTGCTTAAAGGCATTCGAATGTCTTAAAGGAAAACTCATTGAAGCCCCTATCATGGTATCACCAGATTGGACGCTCCCGTTTGAGGTCATGTGCGATGCTAGTGGTGTAGCCGTTGGTGCTGTTCTTGGACAAAGAAAGGAGAAACTATTTCATCCTATCTACTATGCAAGTAAGGTCCTAAATGAAGCCCAAAGGAACTACACTGTTAATGAACAAGAGCTCCTAGCGGTTGTATATGCGTTTGAGAAGTTTCGTGCCTATCTATTGGGTACCAATGTGATCGTCCATATAGACCATGCAGCTCTTAAGTATCTAATGACGAAGAGGGATGCCAAACCAAGGTTAATTCGATGGGTACTGCTGCTGCAAGAGTTTGATTTCAAAGTCAAAGATAGAAGAGGTTGCGAGAACCAAGTGGCTGATCACCTATCTAGACTTGAGAATGAACATGTGGCGCAACCTGAAATTCAGATTGATGATGCATTCCCTGACGAGGAGATATTAGCGACAAAAATGGAGAAAGTACCATGGTATGCCGACTTTGCAAATTTCGTAGAGAGTAATGTGATACCTGCCAACTTATCTTACCACCAAAGGAGGAAGTTTATGCATGACGTTCAGCACTACTATTGGGATGGACCTTATTTGTTTCGAAGATGCGCGGATGGGATCATTCGACGATGTATATCCCATGAAGAATTACCTGTTATATTGGAAGCATGCCACACTTCGCAAGTTGGAGGACATCATGCAGGGAATCGAACGGCAAGAAAAGTATTGCAAAGTGGTTATTATTGGCCCTCGATATTCAGAGATGCATACGACTATGTGAGAAGGTGTGACCAATGCCAACGTCAAGGTACTATTTCAAAACACCATGAAATGCCCATGTCTAAAATTATGGAGGTAGAACTTTTTGATGTGTGGGGTATTGATTTCATGGGTCCATTCATGAATTCGTTTGGAATGAAGTACATCTTGGTTGCTGTGGATTATGTTTCTAAATGGGTTGAAGCTGTAGCATTGGCCGACAATGAAGGAAAGCGTGTTGTAGCGTTCTTAAAGAAGAATATCTTCTCTCGCTTTGGGGTACCTCGTACTATCATAAGTGATGGAGGATCTCACTTTTGCAACAAGCTATTCAAATCTGTATTGGCCAAGTATAGTGTCAAGCAACACAAGGTAGCTACGCCTTATCATCCCCAAACTAGTGGACAAGTAGAGGTTTCCAATCGCGAGATTAAGCAAATCCTTGCAAAGACGGTTAATGCAAATAGGAAGGATTGGTCTCGAAAGCTAGATGATGCACTATGGGCATATAGGACTGCATTCAAGACACCCATTGGCATGTCTCCTTATCAACTAGTTTATGGGAAGGCTTGTCATCTACCCATCGAGCTTGAATACAAGGCATTGTGGGCATTGAAGCACTTGAATCTGAATTGGAATGATGTGAAGAATCTGAGGTTGGAGCAGCTGAACGAATTAGATGAGTTCCGTCTCCATGCATATGAAAGATCGGATTTATACAAGGAGCGGATGAAGAAGTATCATGATCAGCGGATTGTTCGACGAAACTTCCAAAAAGGTGATATGGTACTACTCTTCAACTCCAGATTTAAGCTCTTCCCAGGTAAGTTAAAATCTAAGTGGTCTGGTCCATTTAAAGTTATCCAAGTCTACTCGTCTGGAGTAGTTGAATTGGAAGACAATAAGGGTGTTGTCTTCAAAGTGAATGGCCAACGTGTTAAGCCGTATATCGGCCCTCTTGACTCGATGAATAACATGGCCATCACTTATCTCGACGAAGTCTAAGTACTCGAGATTACTACGTCGAGCCACGACAATAAATAAGGCGCTAGATGGGAGGCAACCCATCGTTTATCGTTTATCGTTTATCATTTATCATTTTTCATTTCAGTATGTGTTTTGCTTTTGATAAATAAAAATCCAAAAATAAGAGTCGTGCCACGACCAAAACTAAGGCGCTTGGTGGGAGGCAACCCATCGTACTAATCGTTTTCATTTGTTTGAGCGAATATAGGTGCAAGAAGTTTTCAACGAGGAGATTGATTTCAATTGACGATTTGGACGCATTGTATGGTAAAGTTGGTAAATTAGGAAGGGTGATGCATAAGGCTATGGATTGAGCCTTTCCCACGCCAAAATAGGCTTCGAGGAAGGCTAGGCCTTGGTAAAACTAGGCCACAAACGATGCACAACCTATCCTATAGCCTAAGGTCTCGGAATCTAGTGTGCTATACACTATGCGCCGCCTATTCCTAAGTATGCTTTTGACTATGCGCCGCCTATGCTATGGCATTTGGTCTCAGTATCTCATATGCCATAGACTATGCGGCGCATATGTCCCATTATGCCATAGACAATGCGCCGCATATGTCCCATTATGCCATAGACTATGCGGCGCATATGTCCCATTATGCCATAGACAATGCGCCGCATATGTAGGAATTTTGTCTCCAAAACCGATTGTAAATGGGTCATAACCCGACCCATACTCTTCCTATATAAAGGGGACTTAGTCTTATAACACAACCACAATAGAAAATACCCTAAAGGCGCCGCATACTCTTCCAAATCCTCTAAAAATTTTCTTCTTTTGCTCTTCCAATTCACAAAACCATCTCCACAAGCTTCAAGCAAGTAAGTGCTCTCTTATTCTCCATTTATTTCTCGTAAGTACTACGTTGCTATGGCTATTATTAACTGCTAAATTATATAAGATTGTTGGTGATGTTCATGTGTTTGGATTGTTGTTGCAAAATCATGTGAGTGAACATATACGTAGGAAAATCTTGACTTGTTTCCAACTTGAATTTGGTTTCAATAGCATTATTATGATATTTGCGGAATTGCTATGGCTATGAATATTGCTTAAGATTGTTGTTTGGATACTTACATGTTAGACTATCCCGGCCATCGGGATAAGACTTATAGTGCCTACCGACTTAGGAGGTTGTGATTGTTGTAAGAATAACGATTCAATGTGGTAACCCCTATGTAGTAGTGTTGCGATATCTACCATGAAAGTAGTCCAATGGCTGCAAGTAAGTGATGCATTGCTGATTTTCTTGTCGGAATACAATCCTAAAACGTATCTCGATGAAATCTGAGTAAATCGACTACTTTCACCTCACTGATTTGTGTTAACAAAACTAAGTGTGGGGTGGTACCCCTAATGCTTGCTTATAGATTGTATCAAGTGAGACTGTGCTGCAACTAACACTATTTCTAGTCTCAGGTACAATGGCACCTAAAGCGAGGCAAGGCAAGGAGAAGGCGACCACTTCCCAAAAGGGCAAGAAGAGAAATCGAAAAGACCAAGGAGAATCATCCTCAGCACAACCACCACGCAGAATGTTCGGAATAAAATGGGTTCTTGAGGAAGAAGCCAAAGCATGGTACAGTAGCAACAAAGAAAGAAAATATGTGCACGTCGACTTGATCAACAAGGATACCTTAGCAAAGAAGGAGCCGCGTATGTTGGCAAAAATAATGGCTTTGAAGTTGGATTTCATCTTCCGCGACATGGGAGAGTGTAATCTTGATCTAACAAGAGAGTTTTATGCCAACTGGTCGCCAAACACAACAGGCAATGAAGTCAAAATTCGGGGCCAGGTGTTACAGCTCACCGCGGACTGGATCAACTCTTTTCTTGGCTTACCTTCAATCGACGCAGCACCATTCAAAGAGCTGTGCAGCAGGCCTCCTTATAGAGCAATACGACACACGCTTTGTGGAAGCAGATCAATGGCAAGGTGGGGCAGACATAAAGAAACCGGCCGACACAACACCTTCCCCTATGCTCCACTAAATAGGGAAGCAAGAATCTGGATGCGCATTGTCAACTCATGTCTTATTCCTGGGACTCAATACACCAAGATATCGAGAGATAGAGTGTGTTTGGTCTATGCTTTAATGATGAATGTCCCAATCAACTTTGGGGCAATCATTCGATCCACCATGAGGAAGGCCAGACTACACAAAAGGTCCCATTTCACATTTGGCAATTTGTTGACAGCAATCTTGCGGAAGGAGGATATCGAAGAGGAACCAGCTGATCATAAACTCCCACACAATCCGAAGAAGGTTGACCTCACAAAGGTCAAAGATGCTGAATCAACACATGGCATCAACCTTACTACGGCAGAGAGACATGCTCGGGATGAGAGTTTCTCCCGCCATATGTACGGCATGATGAGGTTTACAATGATGAGCGGAGGTCGTATTCCAACTGCTGCAGAGCTCCAACAGCTGGACCACGATTATCCCATGAACATGCATGCACGGGAGATGTGTGGAGTGGGCGTATACTTTGAGGAACCTCTAGATGATGATGTGCCGACTGATGACGATCGACGCTTACCAGACTCTGACGAGGAGGAGAACTCTGACGACGACTCTTATGATGATTCCGACGAAGGGGGTATGACCCCTGACAATGAGGAAGAGTCCGACTAACCAGGTTCCTCGTATTTATTTTCCACTGAGGGCAGTGTCCCGTTTAAGTGTGGGGTGGCAGTATCGTATGCTATACTTCTCTATTGCATCTATGTTTGCTTGCTTTGTTTTTGTTTCGTTTTTTTTCATTTTTTTTTAGTAGTAAATTTTTTCTAGCTTCGCATGAAATTATTTTGATAGGCAGCATGAGATTAGAACAAGCGTATGTGCTTCAATTGTGACTATTGAGACGTTTAGGCTCTAGTTGTGACTCATTATGTGATATTGTGTGGTTCAATTCCTTCACTTGTTGGGTCGAGAGTCTATATTACTTCCAAGCAAGTCGACCATGTGCCTTGTGTGTGTGAGATAATCGTATATTCTATGTGTGTAGCTGATGCTAGAACTTGCCTGGTATGTATGCAAAGCGAAAATAAGGAGTGTAAGTTTAGGATATGATTTAGGCATTTCTTTGGCAACCTATATTTGTTTACCTTCAGTTTTACCTACCCATGGACATCATCCTAGTTAAACCCTTTTGAGCCTTTAGCCTATTTCTTTGACAACCTTGTATGTAAGCCTAATCCATTTTTTTCAAGACCATAATTTGATCCAAATTCCTAAGTGCTTTAAAGTGAAAAAGTCATGTGACAACATAAGAGGAAATTGGGTGAGTATGATGCTATAAATTGTAATGGTGCTTGAATGTGTTATAAAAAAAAAAAAAAAAAAAAGTGCTATCATAAGAGGTATGTTGTGAAAAGAAAAAGGAAAAGAAAGCTGAAAAGCGAGTTGTGCTTAAAATTGAAAAACAAAAGAGGAGAACAAGGGTGGTATAACAAAAGAAAGAAGAAAGGTTGAAAGAAAAAAAGTGTCAATGATACAAAGTGATGTATTAAAGCGCTTAGGAACTTAGTCACTATTCCTGGCCAAAATAGTCCTACCCGTCCCTTAGCCTACATTACAACCATCAAAAGACCTACTTGATCCTAAGCTTAGCATTCTGACATTTAGTAGAGCATTACACTAAGGGCAAGCCTATGGTCATCAGTTGCTTCATATGAATTCTTTGTGAGAGCGAGGGCAAGGATATTTTGATACCCATGTTTGAAAAATATGCTATACTTGTGAATGATTATGGGTACTATAGTGTGAGACACACATGGTTGATGAGTTTTGGATAGTTGTATATGATTCTATGCATTTTAACTTTTGCATGCGAGTTGATCACCATCACGAGTCTATACTTGAGGTTAAATTGTTTCTACTTATAATCGGAAAGCTACTCTTGGTTGATAATCGTTGTGCTTGTCTTAATAAAGGTTTTGTGTTGTTGCTGTAAGAACCTTAAGTTGATGCTTAGAAGGACATGATATGTTGTTCGAGGACGAACAAAGCTCTAAGTGTGGGGTGTTGATGATAGGCGGATTTACACGCCTATATCAATATATTTTGCCCATATTTTAGCCTAGTTTTGAGAACAAATTATATATTTCATGCACTTTTAGTCCTTTTTCCTGTAAATGAGCTAACGAACATGATTAGTAAAGTTTCAGGTATAAATGATGCATAATTCAGCATTTTATGGCTTACTTGACGCTAAAGAAAGCTCACGAAGGAAGGGAAGGGAGTTTACACGCCTAAGGACCAAAACTGCTGCATGGAAAATCTGTCCCGGGCTAAAACAGCATTTCTGAAGACTTTGGGGACTTACAGACACAAAGCTGGATTTTGACAATGATACATTAACCTAGTACAATTAGGTTATGTATTTCATTATTTTAAGTGGATTATGATAATGTTACCTTAACCTAGTACATATGGGTTAAGGATTTCATTAGTCTAGTAGGATTTGGTTATTTATTTCATTAGCTTAGTAGGATTAGGATATGGGTATTATAAATACCCTATCATGCTAGAGATTTAGAGACATCTTCGACTCCTCTATTATTCTACACTACAAACAATTCTACAACTCTTCTAATCTTTCCATCAATTCTGTTTTCGTCTAATCTTATATTCTTAAATTCTGCAACAAGAGAAACGTTACTCTGCAAGAAATCACACCTAACGCCTACCACTCTTGTGCTACACGAAATTGATCATTATTTTGGTATAATAACAATGTCAATCGTGATCTCCTTCGCATTCATGGGTAACTAAACTTCTCTGTTGGGGTTATGGAAGCCGAATGAGTTACTATCTATTGCTGTGATTTTGTGAGTTCGAGGCACGTATATTGCTTATATCATTATTCTCTTCATCTTAATCTACATTCTTTGCGGTTGCAAATGCAAGAATACGCCAGTCTAACATTTAACTTGTTCGAGAGAAAAGTTATTTGTCTGGAAAAGAGATAATGTCAAGGTAGTAGGACACCCTTTCCTATTAAAAAGCTAGTGTCGTAACTGGACTAACCTCTTGGAGAATTCGTACCGTTAGATACGCTTTAAGCTCGAGAGAGTTAAAGTGAAATAGTCCTTGTTTAGGTCGAGAGACGCTTGGATTTACCATCGACTACAATCCTCTATAAGCAGTTGCATGTCAGAATTCTACACACTCATAGCCAATAGGGACGTATACCTCAGAAGGTGGACATAACCCCAACGCTTCAATTCTCATTGTTTACAACTTACGTAACAATCTTTCTCTTTTACTTTGCTATTCTCAGCTGTTATTTAATTGTTTTGGTGACACATTACAATCCCCCCTTTTTTACGAGACTTGCACTAAAAGTCTAGTAATCTTTACTTACTTGTTGACCAAGCTATTCCCTGTGGGATCGATACCCAACCCAGTTGGGTTCTATATTTGCTAACGACCGCTTTACACTCCTACGAGAGCTGTAGATTGAGCGTTATCAGGGTCCACCACAATATGGACATGGATCATTAAGATAAGATTTGCAACCACCAAACTCATTTTTATTCCATGATGCCATAGTGACTAGTAGACAAAAATAAAAATCTACTTAACATAAGAAATAAAAGAAAATCACAAACACATATTCACAAGTTTGAATCAAAGAAAGTAATCTAAAATTCCAAACTAACCCAATACGCTAAATTATTCTCCGACAACGATGCCATTTTTGATAATGCTCTAATTACACTCTTGAATAGGTGCAGCTATCGCTGTTAATAAATATTTACCCAACAAAAAGTCGGGGTCGAATCCATAGGAAACAATATGAGCGGTGATTGAGTTAGTTTGAAATAAAAGTAACTTGCTAAATTCAAATCTGGGATATAAATAGTTGGGGGTTTGTTTGAACTTTTCTAAGATATAATAATTTATGAGCTTTCAGAATACTAATTTGAGGCTAAGAATAATTAGAGTGTAATCAATTAGGAGTGGATCTTGGGGTTATGTCATTCTATGTGCGAACTCATGCATGGGTAATTGAGAATTTATCCAAATTTAGCTAGAAGTCATGGGTAGACTAGATTTAGAGGTATTGGTGTCAATCTTTCAATAAAACACCAAAATTCACAAATGGGTTCTTTCGACCACCTCATAAGTGTAACAATTTCACCAATATATTGCCTGAATTAACATTCTTGTATCCAAGAGATGTTGTTAAATGAACTAATTCAAGTTATTGTTTACAATTATTCCTCACTCATACCCTCTCTTTCAAGGATGATATGAGTTCAAAGATAATTAGAATTTGCAACCCCCAATTCTTAGTTAAAACACGGAATAAACGCAAAATCCATAACAAATAGATAATTAGGAAAATAAATCAACATCACCCATGCACTAAGAACGACCTATTCAAGAAAAACCCCAAGAGGAAAAATTAGCTACTCATAAAGATAGAAAGTAAAGATATACCAAAATTTCCACCAAATTGATCCATGAAAGATAAAGAGAATGCAAATTCAAACTTTAATTTTCAATAAATCTTCAATGAAAATGGCTAATCCTTCGCTTAGGAATTACTCTAATGTCTTTTTATCTTAAGAGTAGTGCAATATTGTTCAAAAGCTAAAAGATCGATGAAAAAAATCATGAAAATGAGCTAAAAACCCTTATTTAAGCCCCAATTCTACATTTTCCAAATATTACAAAAATGCCACCTTACTCTTGATCTTCTTGAGCAGATGAAAAACAAATGAAAAAAAGATCCAAAGCAAATACAAAGCAGATGACTCTTTCCTTTCACATTTGACCTCTTATTGACTTGAATGGCTTGCTCATCTTCTCTTTTCAACCGTTACCTACATAAATGAGCATTAAGTATGAGAGTAACATCAAGTCAATGGAGAAGCATGATAATTTAAGCTTAAAAGGTTCTAGAAAGTCGTTAAATTGATGACTTATCAGGATTCTCTTCACAAATACATCTGGCAGTCTTTTGAGCTTACTATACTTATATTTACTTAGGGACCTCGATGGTACAGGGGACTATAGCAAAGGCAGCGTTGTTTTAGCATACTTGTATAGGTCTCTTTGTCGGGTATCCATGTGTGAGGATTTATTCCTCTCCTTCAGGTAACCTTTCTTATTATCTAATTTTAAGTCGATTAGTTATTTGTTTACTTAAAAATAATTTTGGTCTAACCATTAGATTTGGACTTAGGAGAGGATTCCGCCCTTCGGGCCAGAGTCGATTGGGTTGATTGCTGAGAATGAGTTCGTGCCACCATATGCTAGAAAATGGACACAAGGTGATCGACGTGATTCAAAGGCACACCATGTTGTAGTCCCAATGAGAGATCAACTTTATCACATGACGGAGGAGCAGGCATGTTTTCTTTATATTATATTGTATTGTATGGCGTGTGCGGCCATATTTCTATGTTTCTTACGTCTCGTGAGCAACCTTTGTTTTATTCAAATGTATCATGTGGGGTCATTTTATATTGTTGTTATTGTTATGTAAATTTATTGTTTGTATAGCCTTGTGAGAAGTCTTTTTTTATTGGAATGTGACGTGTGGGGTCATTTTATAGTGTTGTTATTATTATGTAAAATTATTTATTGTATAGCCCTGTGTGAAGCCTCTTTTTATTAAAATATGTCATGTGAGGTCATTTTATTTTGTTGTTATTTTTATGTAAAACTATTTATTGTATACCCTTTCAAGAAGCCTTTTTATTGAAATGTGTCGTGTGGGGTCATTTCTATACTGTATTATATTGTGTGGTGTTGATTTATAGGGATAATTAGGGATGGGAATAGGGCAGTGTGGGTTTTAGGCCATGCGGGGCGGTGTGGGTTATAGATATATGGGTGAGGGGCGGGTTAAAGTAATTTAGTTTTTGAATTGATGTGGTGCAGGGAGGGTTGTGGGTATATGCGGGTTTAAATTCAAAAAAACTAAAAATTAGTATTATTCTTGTGAATCTACCTAAAATTATATTTATTCTTTACTTAAAATTTTATGATACTTAAAACGACATGTATAACACTACAAATAAATAATTTTATAATTTTTTTCTAAAACCAATAAAATATTTTATAACTCAAAATATCAAACAAAAGTTTAAAGGTTTTTCCTATTAAATTACTTTGCCATGCATAGCTTATTTAATTTATCTGTAGCAAGGACTTAAGTATTCAGATAAACTGATTGATCTCTAATTTTAATTTCTTTATTCATCTTAATGAAAATATGATATTTGATCATTGCTTGTACATGTGATACTTCTCAGATAATTTTTTAGCGAAAAGTGATATAATAGAAATTGATTGTTACTACTTTCTAGTTGCAGATATGAAAACATTATGATTTTCAGTGGAGTTATAAAATTTCCAAAAAATAAAAAAATAAAACGTGAGGCAGTGCGGGGTAGGTATGCGTGAGTATGAGTGTGGTGCGGGTTTACGCGGTTTAAAGATAATGCGAGACTGTGCAGAATGATTTTTAAATTCGCGAGTTTAGAAAAAACCAGCACCACACCGCCCCATTGCCACCCCTAGGGATAATTTTTTGAAATAGACTAGAAATATAGATTTTAATGAAAAAAATACTTATACAAGACCAATAAAGTGATGTTAATTTTAATTGTTAGGCTAAATACATATGCAGCTCCTGAACTTGTTGATTTTTTCGTATTGGCACCTAAATTAGGACATATTCCTATTAAACACCTCAATTATATTCAAACTATGTCAATTAAGCATAAATTGCACAATTTCAAATTAGATTCAGAGCATGAAAGTCACTTGTCATGACATGAAAACTATAACCGATGATAAAATTACATGTCATCAAAGAAGAAAAAATTAAATTAAAAGATTTTTTTTCATTTTTTGTGTCTTCTTCTTCCTCTAATATTTATCTTTTTTTACCATTGAAGAACCACTAGCTATTAACATATACTTAATTTCTTCTTTCTCTCTCTTCTTCCATTATTATCTGTCTTTTCCTTTACATCCGTCCTTTTTTTTCTCTTTTAATTTTTCTCACTACTCAAACACAATTTTTAGTGTGAAGAACAAAGAGGACCTCACCTTCACTCCTCCATTTTTTCACCTGAACAATACCCAACAACCAGTATAGGAAGACGAAGAGTAACAATACAACACTCACACTGATATAACAATAAGCAACAATAACAAAAAAGAGATCCACACGGTTCTAAATTTTTTTTTGGCAAACATTTTGCCAGAAAACGTCATCCCAACACTACCAATCACCCTTCCCTTATTTCTGTCTCACCAAAAAAATCACCTGAGAAGCGACCAACAACAACAATAATCAACACCACCACCAAAACACATGCAACGGCTTCACCTTATTTTTCGATGAGTTACCGACAAAACCCATTCAATACATTCAGTGAACAACTTCGAATCACCATCCACTTTACCGGAAAATAATCATTTTCATACATCCCATCAAATTTCAACAAATCATTTCTTAGCGCCTTTTCTTCTTCTCGCATAAAACACAAAAACATATTTCACTCTTTTTGCACAACTTGATTATACAAACAATTTTAATTTTTTGATGTTGAATTTAAGCACAAGAACTCAGATCTTAGATGTTGAATTTGATGTTTTGGGAGAAATTTACCTGCAATTGATAAGAGAAAAAAAAAAGATAAAAAGAAATAAGAGTAACTTAGGGCTTCCCACTGTCCTAGTGGAAAGTGTATTCCACATGTCATGTCATGTCATCAATTTTATTTAATTTACACACTCTATAAAGGATTTATGAATTCAATAGGAACATGAATTAATTGAGGTGTCAATACGAAAAAAATCAATAAATTCAGGAGGTTGCGCATGTATTTAGCCTAATTGTTATCTTGGTGGATTTTTTTGGTACTATAAAAAGCTTAAATATATGATCTTTAAAAGTTTATTTGTTAAAAAAATAATTTAATTTTTTTTACATTTCAAGATTTTATTTTTTTTGTGGTTTAGTTTTTTGCTTAAGTTCTTGAAAAGCCCATGATAAATCCTTTTGAGGATTTTGAGAAAAAGATTATTTTTTTGTTGGTTTGATACAGATTTAAAATTAATTGATCTTATTAATATTGAAGGGGTTACAGCTGTATATATAGAGAACTGAAGAATAACTAATTACAGAATAACCCAGATGTATTTAATAATTATATATGTAGTCTATTATCCCCCCGCAAGCTGATCAGCGGTAACGAGGGGCAGCTTGGAGCAGAGAGACTGAAAAGGCTGTAACGGAAGAGGCTTGGTGAGAATATCAGCAAGCTGGTCAGTAGATGGGACATAGTGCGTGGCCATTGCTCCTGCAAGTACCTCATCGCGAACAAAGTGACAGTCAGACCCAACATGCTTCATACGATCATGAAGGACTGGATTTTTGGTAACACAAATAGTGGACTGATTGTCACAATAAATCTGTGGTTTCGTCGGGGGAATGCCAAGTGCATCCGTAAGGTATCGTAACCACATGGCTTCAGCAACACCCGCAGCCATGGCACGATATTCTGCTTCTGTGGAGGAACGGGACACTCGCGTTTGCTTCTTGGTGCACCAGGAAATCAGATTCGGTCCCATCATAACAATATATCCAGTAGTGGACTTTCGATCATCTTTGTCGTTAGCCCAATCCGAATCAGAAAAAACAGATATATCAAACGAGCCCTTTTGAAATAAAATTCCATAGTGAAGAGTACCTTGAAGATAGCGCAGAATGCGTTTCAAGGCCTGAAAGTGTTGTTCTGTGGGAGCATGCATTGATTGGGAGACTCGATTGACTGCATATTGGATGTCCGGACGAGTAACAGCAAGATAATGAAGTCCACCGACGAGGCTCCGATATAGTGTAGGATCGGCAAAGGGAGTATTCGGCCCTGGGGATTGGCGGACTGCCATGGGAGTGACCGCGGGTTTGCAGTCTGTCATTCCAGCCCGATTTAGAAGTTCAAGGGTATATTTTGTCTGATGCATCAATATGGTTCCCGATTTGCGGATGAGTTCGAGGCCAAGAAAGAACTCCAGAGGACCGAGGTCCTTAAGTTTGAAGTCACGATGCATAGCTTCAGTAATTTCAGTGATGAGTGATGACGAGCTGCCTGTAATAACAATATCATCCACATAGATAAGAATGATGACTGTCCCTCGAGAACAGTGAAGGGTGAAGAGGCTGTTGTCATGATGGTAGGTGCGAAAACCAAGACCCTGCAGAAAAGTAGAGAGACGTGTGTACCAGGCACGAGGGGCCTGTTTCAGGCCATACAGTGATTTGCGAAGCTTGCAAACATAGTGAGGACGGTTGGGATTAACATATCCCGGTGGCTGAACCATATAGATTTCTTCCTCAAGATGACCATGAAGAAAGGCATTGCTGACGTCTAGCTGATGAAGCGGCCAATCATAGTGAAGAGCAAGAGACAAGACCAGACGAATAGTCTGTTGCTTAACAACAGGGCTGAAGGTCTCCTTATAATCCACACCATACTCCTGATGATACCCTTTTGCAACCAGACGTGCTTTATAGCGAGAAAGAGATCCATCTGAATTTCGTTTGATGCGAAACACCCATTTGCACCCAATAGACTTGCGGTTACTAGGCAGAGGTACCAAATCCCATGTACGTTGTTCATTCAGAGCCTGAAATTCCTCATCCATAGCTTGGCACCAGAAACTATTTTTGGAGGCTTGGTTGTAGGTAGTAGGCTCAGTTGTGGGATGTGCATCAAAGGGTATTTGAGTGTGGTAGGCTTTGGGTTTGAAGGTACCGGCCTTGGCTCGGGTTGTCATAGGATGAGTGTTGAGTGGAGGGTGATTAGGAAGGGGTGGTGGAGTTGTATGATGCGTGAGCGGGGGTTGGGTGGGGCTGCCGTGGGAGCTGGGATGTGCAGCGGTGGATGGGGTGGCTGTATGTGTGTTAGGAGTATGATGTAGGGAAGTGGTGGGTTGTGTGGCAGTCGGCTGGGTGTTCGGGTGGGAGGTTTGGGGTTTCGGGTGGGTAGTGGTGTAGTGGGGTACCGGGTTAGGTGCCGAGTGAGCCGGAGCATGAGCGTGAGAAAAGGACGGAAATAATGGCACAACGCCAAGTGGATTGGGGGAGTATGGAGTAGAGGAAAGACTTGTGTAAGGAAATTGTTCCTCCACAAAACGAACATGACGGGAAACATATGTTTTCTGAGATACAGGATCGAAACATTTGTAACCTTTGATAGTGGGATGATAGCCTAGAAAGACACAAGGGGTTGACCGAGGTTGAAGTTTATGTTGAGTGTGCGGACGCAACCAGGGATAAACTAGACACCCAAACGGGCGGAGATGGATATAGTCGGGTGGATGATTGTAGAGACGGGCATATGGAGTGGAGTTGGAGAGAGTGTGAGTGGGCATGCGATTTATGAGGTAGTTGGCAGTAGCAAGGGCATCAACCCAAAAGGAAACAGGTAAGGTGGAATCATGGAGGAGCGCAACAACTGTTTCTATTAGGTGACGGTGTTT
This sequence comes from Capsicum pubescens, assembly GCA_030864215.1. Classification (NCBI taxonomy): domain Eukaryota; kingdom Viridiplantae; phylum Streptophyta; class Magnoliopsida; order Solanales; family Solanaceae; genus Capsicum; species Capsicum pubescens. The sequence goes on from CM061549.1 coordinate 60,279,272, forward strand.
GCGCTCAGCAACGCCATTTTGTTCAGGGGTATATGGACATGAAGTGTGATGAAGAGCCCCTAGATTTTGAAGAAAAACACCAAATGCATTGTTGACAAATTCTTTGCCATTGTCACTTCGAAAAATTTTGATTTTGGCATTAAATTGATTTTGAACCATTCGGTCAAAGTTTACAAAAATAGTATAAGCTTCGGATTTAAATTTCAGAGGATAAAGCCAAGTGAATTTACTGTAATCATCAACAAAACAGATATAATAACGAAAACCTTGAACAGAAGGAACTGAGGTTGGACCCCAAACATCAGAATGAATTAATTGAAATGGCGCAGTGGCCTTGTGTTCAGACAGTGAAAAAGGTAAACGACAAGATTTAGACACTGAACAGGACTCGCAATGTAATTTTTCTGAAAAATTAAAACCTAAGGAAGATAAAATGGATTTGGTGATGGCGGATGATGGGTGCCCAAGCCGGCGATGCCAGGTTGACGAGAGAATGTCTTGACTCACAACAGACGGAGACCTGGATGGAAGAGTGTATAGCCCATGCTCACAGCGGCCCGTGTACCGCACCCGGTTCGTGGTATTGTCCACTATCTGGAAATTGGTGTCATTAAAAATGAGGGTGCAGTTATTTTCTTTAGTAAAGCGATAAACAGATAAAAGATTGGATGTGAGGGAAGGGACGTGGTGAAGGGTTGAGAGATGAAATTTACCATTTGGGGTATAGACATACCCAGAGCCGGTGTTTGTGATGGGAAGGGATTGACCATTGCCTACTGTAATAGTTTCTGAGCCATGATACGGATGAGGAGCTTGAAGTTGTGAATAATCTGACGTCACATGGGTGTTAGCACCTGTGTCTAGATACCAATCGCCAGATTGAGCGTTTGTGGACGCATGCATCGCCCTTGATCCTCCGGACTGGCTATTTACATTCTGCGAGTCATCATAACGATACCAGCAATTAGCCGCAGAATGGCCCCGTTTAGCACAAATTTGGCACGTCGGAAGATCTCGTGTGGGCATCCGCTGGTTTCCTCGTCCCTGTCCGCGGCCTGACTGGAAGCCGTCCCTCGGTGGAGGCCCGCCTCTGCCTTGCTGCCCGGTGTTTCGACGGTCACCGCCGCCGCTGCCTCGCCCTTGGTTACGGCGATCGTTACCGCGACCCCTGGCCGAGCCTCCGCTGCTAGCCGAGTAAAGAGCCGTGACGCCAGGGGTGGAACTGGCTTCTCCGAGCAGTAATTTGTGTTCCATGTCTAGATTCAATTCTTCTGCATTAAGCCATCCAGACAGTTGATTCAGAGTGATTTCGACAGGCGAGAGGCGAATATGCTGTTTGAGAGAGGAATAGCCAGCCGGAAGACCACGTATCACGGCATTCACCACGTCTCGTTCAGGAATAATCTCGTTCACAGCATCTAGGTCAGACAGAATAGAGGCCACATCATCAAGGTATTGAGTCATCGTCTTCGTTCCCTTCCGAAGAGTATGCAATTTGTCACGCAACTGAAAAATATGAGCCGTGGACACAGAGTTGTACCTTGTGGCTAGTGCGTCCCAAAGTGAAGCCGATGTGAGAAAACCCCGGGCGTGTTTGTGCACAGAGGGGCTAATAACTGCGAGAAGACAGGCTCGGATCTGAGTGTCTACGATCATCCACGGAAGGTAGTCGGGATTTGGGAGCTTGACGCCGTCCTTCTCGGCTGTCTCGGGCTGCGGCTTCTCCGCACCGTCAATCCATCCGAGCAGCAAGTTGGCTGCGAGGGCGGTGCGGACGTTAAGTGCCCAGGCCGGGTAGTTGTTGTCAGATAATTTTTCGGGGATGAGATTGTGGAGATTCCTGAGCAGTAATTTTACTCCAGACGGTAATTTTGACAGAGGATCAATAACCTTGTCCATGGCGCCGACCTACGGCGGAGGAGGGAGGCCGTGCGGCGTGGTGTAGACGGTGGCGGCGGCGCACACACGTCGGAAAAGAGGAGAGATTAGGGTTTGGGCGGAAGAAGAAACCCTAGCTCTGATACCATGATACAGATTTAAAATTAATTGATCTTATTAATATTGAAGGGGTTACAGCTGTATATATAGAGAACTGAAGAATAACTAATTACAGAATAACCCAGATGTATTTAATAATTATATATGTAGTCTATTAGTTTGATTAGTTTTATGTTGTGGGATTTTGTATTTTTGTTTGTTCTTTATGTTCTATTTTGAGTTGGTTGGTTGATCTCGAAAAATTTAGCTTCTTTTTAGTAAATTCAAGATCCCCAATCAGCAACAGAGTTTTAGCATATTCTAAATATAGATACAACTCAGATACCGTTGTTTGATCCATCTTTATCTACACCAGCTTATTTATTCAGGTTGTAGCCGCATCACTTCTCCACATATGTTGCACTAGCTTGGGTTGATGAAGAAGTCTGCTAATAATATGATGACATGAATTATCGAGATTTGGCTACTCCTTTACATTTGAGTTTTGGCTCGACAGAGTTTGGAGATATGTTGGAGTATTAAAAATTACTTATTTATCTTTTTGTGCTAGTTTTTAATCCTTATAATATATCGTGTTATCAGTCTCAAGACCTATTAGGCACATCTTTGTCCATACCAGTTGGGGCTCTTGAAGAAGCTGCCCACTCTCCAACACATGTAGAGGCTGAATAGACGAGAGACCAGGTAAATATATATTCATTATATACAGTTATAAATTTATGGAGATGTTTATTAAATGTGGGTAATGATTTTATTACTCATTAGATACCTCATTTGAGCCTTTGTTCCATCACCTAGCACAGATTCGAGTCAGCAACACCTTGTACTTCTCAGTCGATCACCAATCACCCCGTTGACATGCAGGTCAATAATTACACTACTAAAGGTAAAATTACTTATTGTAATTATAATCGGTTAATGTTTGTTCTTCGCGTACTTTTTAAAATTCTTGATGCAACACATTCTGTTATACCGGATGCATCTCATGCACTAACTGACATTACAAAGGAGACACAGTTTATTATTACATCATCTCATGCACTAAATAATACTATTAAATTATTTATTATCATTTACTTTACATTATGTACTTATGTCTAACTATTTTTTACAAGATGCGGTATGTAAGAACAATCGTAAAAAAATATTATGCTGATTTAGTTGCTGCTATTACGGGAAAGCATCACGATGATGGAGACGATGTTGCTCGTGGGAGGCTGAGGTCATATACGTCGATACGACATAGGGCTTGTGCACGTAGTTATGTTATTCATTTAATCATGAAATTAATTATTTATTGTAAAATACTTTTTTTGTAAATGTACCATATATGTAAATATATTTTTGTGAATGCACTAATCTTTTAAATTTTGTTTTGTAAATAAGAATGGAATAAAATCACGTGGCGTAACAAGAGGTCAAAACATAAACTTAACAAAATATTGTGAATTTCATACATAAACATACTTAAATATTGTGGATTTAATACATAAAATTTGAAAAAATATAAATACAAAAGTATTCCATTCATAAAAAATAAAAAAAAAAAAAAAAACTCCGTAATTAATTTTATGTATAATTATATTCTACTTATTACACATTACACACACCTACAAGCTACATAACGTACATATTATGTACACTTCCTACTTTGTATGTCTATTTTGACTGACCAACGTCTTTGATTGATAACTCAATTTTGTACGATACATTCTGGACCTACAAGCTACATAGCACACATACTATATGTGCTTTCTACTTTATAGGTCTTTGATTGACAACTCAATTTTGTACGATATATTCTGCACCTACAAGCTACATAGGGCACATAATATATGTGCTTTCTACTTTTTATGTCTGTTTTAGTTGACTGACGTCTTTGATTGACAACGCAACTTTGTACGATACATTTTGCATCTACAAACTTCATAGTGGACCTAATATATTCGTTTTTCACTTGATGTTTGTTATGACTACTTTAGTGTGAAATTCTTATCTTTTTTCTTTACATTATAAATAACAAATTGCAAATATGAAGAAAATATTTTATTTTACAACAATGAATCATAAAGCTCTAATGAAAAGCTAGTTTTATATTAGGAAAAACAAATATGAGGGGAGTTCAAAGAACGCTGCAAAGATATTTGGGTGCTACACCAAGTTATTGAAAAAAAAATGATATGGTCGTATTTTTCTGCTAGAAAAAACACTATTTCTATTTATCATGATTTACGAATTACTGGACATATTATTGTTGGAGAAGTGTACTCCTCTAACATTGAAGATTTTATTATTTGAGGTGAAACACTTCAGTGGTCTAAGCTATATTCTAGACGGTGTGATTATGAGATTTTATGTCGATGGCATGATTTGATCGTTCCACAAACATTTTTTACAACTTTCAGACATGTAATTTTAGGGATGAAGCATAAGTTATTGAACACCTGAATAAGAAAATGTTAGAAATGAAAAAAATATTGGATCTTCTTCATGCATAAGATAATCTGAACTATCACAGAGCAGATAAAGAGGAGGACTGAAAACTACTCGAAGATCAGAGACTACATAGAGATTCTATATAACACCTCATATTTTTGCCTCTGAAATTTCTGAATTTTGTGCTCACTGTTCACATTACGACTTAAGTGATGAGTCATGAAGACTCCTCACGAGTTGTATGGTCCCAATTGTAGCCTGGACAGCATGTTGGCCCAAGTTTCTATCCTGAATATTATATGGACCTCACGAGTCATGAAGACTTATTCCGAGCCATAAGGATCAAGTCATAGGCAAACTAGTGAGGAATGCCCAAGTTTTTATCTATATCACGACTGGACCCTTACGAGTCGTAAGGTGAGTTCACGAGTCATAGGGTGTGACTAGTGACCAAACCAGTGAAGGGGGTCAAAGAGTCTGCCCAGACTACAAGTCTAGGCAATGACTCATACCCAGTCGTAACAAGCCGTGACGTGACCCATAACGATAGGTGACCAATTTCCTACACTTTTAATTAAGGGTACTTTGGTCATTTTTCTATTTTTCCAATCACAACCCACGACCATAAAACATATAAAGGGGGTTATTTTCATCTCTTATACAATCATAAACTACTCTTAAACTCTCTTTAATTCTCCAAGCAAGAACAACTAGGGTTTTCAAGGGATTGAGCATCTAAGGGTCAATTTGTATGGGTTCTTCTCCAAATTCTTGATATTCTCAGGCATGTATCTCTTCCCTAAAAAAATTTTGTGCTAAAATTATGTGTTTAATCTTATTATCCCTTTGATTAACTGTTGGTTTTGAATTTGGGTTGAGGACTTTTAGATGTTATTCGTTGAATTGCTTTTCCCATGGTTTTTATTGATCATTCATGCTTTGAATTGATAGTTTTAAACTAATTTGGTGCATGGGTATAGAAATTGTAATGGGGTCATGGATTCCCCCAAATTGATTTGATAAACTCACGGGGGTTGTGAATTTCTCCAACTTTATGGATTTTGGTAATTGAATTGGTAATGACCGCAACCTCACCTTATGAAATTGGCTTTAAAACATGGATATATACATAGTGAAACCAAATTTGAACTATCGCATTGCATAAAAGGCTAATGGAGTACAAATGGTTTTGAAAGGCCTCTATGGCGAATGACATGATTTTAATTAGACCATGGGGGTCGTGGATTCCCCAAAGTTGATGGTTAATGGAAATGACATTATGATATTAGCTTGCAAGCAAAATTGGTATGATGATACTAATGGTATGTGCCTTAATGGATGGCCTTTTATTTAATGAAAGAGAATGTGTAAATATTTTAATTGGGCTTAAAACCAAGTTTGTTGAGGTGAGGCTCTTTATGACCGTGTGCATAGTGGTTTCCAAGGTAGATCTTTTTCTTTGCCTTGAAAGATATTACGTATAAAGAGAAAGATAGCCTCCAAAAAACTATTTTTATTTTATTCCTCCGAAAAGAACATGGATACAGAGGTGGATATGGTAAAAGTGCTTTCTAATCCGTCACGTTGTCCCATCCTAAGACTTAGGATTCGAGACCAATTCAAAGACACTAATTCATTCGAGCGAGATATCTTACTATGTCATGAGAATTCTTTGATTCATTTGAAGAAGTCTTTCAGTGGTGGTTGGATCCATCTCTCCTGTTGATTTCAGACTCTATATATTTTAAAATGGCTAGGGTCATGGATTTCCTGGACCTTCCTCAGATTTTCCTGGTTTGTGCAGCTAACACTCACTAGGGCCCAACCAGCAAGGAGGGAGCTGGACCCAACCAGCAAGAAGGAGCTGGACCCATATAGCCCATGGATGTTTAGATGATGGAAAAGTTATACAGTCCGGGCTAATGTTTTAAATCTTAAGATAAACCTTGTTCCCTATCCCGACATTATATATTATATGTATGTACACTGTGTGCATGTGATTTTACTGTGGCTGTGTACTTGGCATTACTTTACCCCTTATCCCTAGTTATATGATAACATTCATCCCTCTAATCATATTTTTATATTGCATCCCCACGCAATGTAGGGTTTGGAGAATTTTTTGTTTCCTTACGTACTGATAGGTAATTTTAGTGTGTTCATTATTCAGTAAGTGGTGAGCTTTAATTCTTCAAAAATCTTGTCATTCCATAATCTTATCTCTATTGTGGCTAGACTACCTTTGGATTCCTCTTTTGGATATCGTTGGGGGCATGTCCTGACTTAGGTTGATGTTTGGTTTCTTAGAGGATTTGTGGACAAATTGTGGGTGGATTGTGTCATGGATTCTTAGATCTCAATCTTGTTATATTTTTGGAACTCATCTCTATCTAATTGTATGTTTGGAGGAACTCATCCGCTACTAGTTATGTTGTGTTCTAGTTGGCTAGGTTAATGGGGGTGGTCTCCGGTCCTTGGAGAACTTGAGATACCTGTCCCGACTAGGCCCTAATTCGAGTCGTGACAAGCTTGGTATCAGATCCTAGGTTCATAGTCATTGGGTGTCCACAAAGTCATACCAAGTAGAGTCTCTTTTATAGATGTGTAGCACTCCACACTTATAAGGAAGAGGCTACAAGGAATTTAGGAATATTTCCCTTTTCTTGTGATCTGTTTTTCAGGATATAGAGTCTAAGGTCTTGAAAACTCCTCTAAGCTCTATTGCTCGTATTTTAGATCATGCCTCCTCGGAGATCTAATGCTCGTGGAAACTCCTCTGTCCCACTTGAGTACAATGTGGATGGAACTCGCCTTGTTTGTGGAGTTCAGACATAGCCTAGGTTCCCTGCTCCTGACTGTACAACCCCATGTGGAGTTATACCGGGCCCTACCAGTCCTCCTCGGGCTTCTCAAGCTGATGATGTTTCTGCCTCACCGCCTCAAAGAGATATTTCTAATGTCGAGTTCCATCGATCCATTCATCTGCTGACTCAGTTGATGAATTCTCAATCTCAACAACTTGACCGTGTTGGTTCTGTTGCTCTATCTTCTGAGGTCACTATAGTTGGATAGTTTATGAGGTTGATCCCTCCGACCTTTATAGGTTCTAAGGTTGATGAGGATCCTCAAGGTTCTGTGGACTATATGGAAAAGATATTCAGGGTGATGCATTTCACTAAATCAAAAGGTGTAAAATTTGTTACATATCAGGTGAAGGATGTGGCATATCAGTGGTACGAGGAGTGGGATCAGGTGAAAAAAGAATGATGCTTAACAGACTAAATGGGATGACTTTTTTAGTGTCTTTCTTGATCGTTTCCTTTCTCAGGAGTTGAGGGAGTCTAAAGCTGGGGAGTTTATAAATTTAAAGCAGGAAAGGATGACTGTTAAGGAGTTTGCTTTGAAATTCCACCAGTTATCTCATTATGCCCCGAATATTATGTCTAGTATGAGGATGAGAATGAGGAAGTTTGCTTCAGATTTATCTTGGGACATGGTACTAGAGTGTAAGGTCATAATTTTAAATAATGACATGGATATCTCTAGGCTTGTAGTGTATATGTAGTAGGTTGAAGATATAAAAAAGAAACAACCAGAAATAGAAGAGAGGTAGAATAAGAATTTAAGGTATTCAGAGTAGGATGGAAGTTAACAACATGGTTGTAGATATAGTAGGCAATGGAGCAAGAAGAAGACTAGGGAAAATTCTGGTTCATATTCTACGGCTAGTGCTTCGTATCCTAAGCCATCGAGTGAGAGTCTTTTTTAGACTGACAGTTGCTTTAGGGCACAAGGTGCCCAGTCTCAGGCTAGTGGAGCTCAGTCAGCTCCATCTTATCCTTCTTGCAGAGCTTGTGGTTGGTTGCACTGTGGTTATTGCGATGAGGGGAGAAATCAGTGTTTTAAATGTGGCAAGCTTGGTCATATCCAGTGGAACTATCCTTCAGCTAATGTTCCTACTAGAGCTAATAAGGTTCCAGTTTCTACTTCTTCATCTCCTGCACCAAAGGGTGTTACTTCTAGTATCGGTACTGGCCAAAACCATCTTTATGTTCTTGCCACTCATCAGGAATCAGAAGGCATCTTCTGATGTCGTTACTGCTATGTTGAAACTTTTCTCTCGTGATGTATATTATTTCTTGATCCAAGTTCTACCCTTTCTTACGTGACCCCTTATGTGGTTGGTCTTTAGGTTTTGTACCCGAGAGTATTTTTTAGCCTTTTTCTGTGTTCACCTCGATGGGCGATTATGTTATGTATAGAAAGGTCTATAGGGATATGTGGTGTCTATCTTTAATAGAGAGATATTGGTGGATTTGATAGAGTTGTATATGGTGGATTTTGATGTTAAATTGGGGAAGGATTGGCTTCATTTGTGCTATGCTTCTCTAGATTATAGGACACGTAAGGTTAGTTTCCAATTCCCTAATGAACCGGTAATAAAATGAAGGGAATCTCCTTAGTACCTAAGAGGAGGTTTATTTTGTATCTTAGAGCTCGGAAGTTGATTTCCAAAGGATGCCTATACCATATAGTTTGGGTTAAGGGCTTTAATTCTAAGAGTCCTTCCATGTAATCTATCCTAGTAGTTAAAAAATTTCATGAAGTATTTCTCGATGATCTTCCCGATAGGGAAATAGATTTTGGGATTTATCTTCTATCGGATACTCATCCTATATCTATCCCTCCATATAGAATAGCTCCGACTAAGTTGAAAGAACTTAAGGAGCAGTTAAAGGATCTTCTTGATAAGGGTTTCATTCTACCTAGTATTTCTTCATGGGGTGCTCCCATCTTTTTTGTGAGTAAGAAATATGGGTCTTTTCGATTGTGTATGGACTATCAAAAGTTGAATAAGGTATTTTTAAAGAATAAGTACTCTCTCCCAAGAATTAATGACCTTTTTAACCAGCTTTAGGGTGCTAGATATTTCTCTAAGATTTATCTTTGATCGGGTTATCATCAGTTGAAGATTAGGGAGTTGGATATCCCTAAGACTGTTTTCCATACCCGGTATGGTCACTATGAGTTTTTGATCATGTTCTTTGGTTTGACTAATGCTCCGACTACATTTATGGACTTGATAAACTGGGTATTCAGACAGATCTTGGATTTGTTCGTGATCGTGTTTATTAATGACATCTTGGTATATTTTAAGAGTGGGGAGGATCAAGCCAATCACCTTCGAGTAGTGTTGCAGACTCTTAAGGATCAAAGATTGTATCTAAGTTTTTAAAGTGTGAGTTTTGGCTGAATAATGTGACCTTTTTGGGTCATGTTGTTTCCAGTGAGCAAATCATGGTAGATCAACAGAAATTTTAGACAGTTAAAAAATGGCCTATACCCACAACTCCAACCGATATTTAGAGTTTCTTGGGTTTAGCCAAATATTATAGGAGGTTTATGGAGAGCTTTTATTCTATTTTTGCTCCATTGACTAGGTTGACCCAAAAAAGGTGAAGTTTCTGTGGTCCGATACTTATAAGGACAGTTTTGAAAAGTTGAAGGATAAGTTGATTTTTATACCAGTTTTGACCCTGCCCGAGGGTACTGATGGTTTTGTTATTTATTGTGATACATATCGAGTGGGACTAGGTTGTGTTTTGATACAGCATGGTAAGGTGGTAGTGTATTCTTCTAGACAACTTGAGGCTCATGGAAGAAATTATCCGACTCATGATCTAGAGTTGGCGACTTTGGTGTTTACATTGAAGATTTGGTGCCACTACTTGTATAGAATGCATGTTGATATCTATACATACCATAAGAGCCTACAGTATGTGTTCAACCAGAAGGAGTTGAATCTCAGGAAAAGGAGATGGCTTGAGTTGCTCAAGGACTATGACATGAGTCTCCACTACCATCCAGGTAAGGCTAATGTGGTTGTTGATGCTCTAATTAGGTTGTCTATGGGGAGTTTATCTCATGTGGATGAGGATAAGTGAGGATTGGTGAAGGATATTCACCTTGTTGGCTAATCTTGGAGTTCATATTTTGGATTCTGAAGATGGAAGTGTGATTGTTTAAGAGGTGGTGAAGTCATTTCTTGGTGCTGAGGTGAAAGAGAAGATGGTTTTGGATCCTATCTTGATGTAGATTAAGAATGATGTGGGACAGCAGAAGGTTATGGCTTTTGAAATTGGGAGTGATGGTATCTTGAGGTATTAAGGTAGATTATGTGTTCCAGATGTTAATGGACTGCAAGAAAGGATTTTGGCCGAGGCTTATGAGTTGAGGTATACAGTTCATCCTGGTTCGATGAAGATGTACCATGACTTGAAGGAGATTTATTAGTGGAATAACATGAAGAGAGATATGGCCAATTTTGTTGCTAATGCATGGTTTGTCGGCAAGTGAAAGTTGAGCACTTGAGGCCCTGCGGTAAGTCTCAAGAGATAGAGTTCCCTATATGGAAGTGGGAGCTGATCAACATGGATTTCATCACTGGTCTTCCGCAGTCTCGCAATCAGTTTGACTTGATTGGGTCATCGTGGATAGAATGACTTAGTTTGCTCACTTTTTGCCCGTGAGGACTACTTACTCTGGCGAGAACTATGCTAAGTTGTTTAGTCAGAAGATTGTCAAGTTGCATGGTGCTTCAGTTTCCATCATTCCATATCGAGGTATGCAGTTCTCTTCTCACGTTTTTCGTTCATTTCAATAAGGATTGGGTACAAGGGTGAACCTTAGCACCATATTCTACCCTCGGACGGATGGACAAGCGAAGATAACTATTCAGACTTTAGAAAATATGCTAAGGGCATGTGTGATTAATTTTGGAGGTAGTTGGGTGGATCATTCGCCTCTCATTGAGTTTTCGTGTAATAATAGCTATCACTCTAGCATTAGGATGGATCCTTTTGAAGCTCTTTATGGTAGGAGGTATAGATCTCATATCGGATGGTTTGAGGTTGGTGAGACTTTATATTTTATTCCGGACTTAGTTCACCAAGCCATGGAGAAGGTGAAGGTGATTCGAGATAGACTTAAGACATCTCAGAGTCATCAAAAGTCCTATGTGTATATGAGGCAAAGGTATTTGGAGATTGATGTTGGTGATTGGGTGTTCTTGAAGGTATCTCTCATAAAGGGAGTGATGAAGTTTGAGAAAAAAGGGAAGCTCAGTCCCCGCTATGTGGGTCCGTACTTAATTTCGAGGAGAGTGGGCAACGTTGCTTATAAATTGAATTTGCTTTTGAGTTTGGGTTTTATTCACCCGGTTTTCCATGTTTCGATGTTGAAGAAGTGCGTGGGTGATGCTTCTTTGGTGCTGCCTACTGAGAATATTGGTATTTCAAATTATTTATCTATGCGGAAGTTTTTGTTGATATTTTAGATAGGCAAGTCCATCATTTGAGGACTAAAGATGTAGCTTCAGTGAAGGTCCTCTGGAGGAACCATAAGGTAGAAGAAGCTACTTAGAAAGCTAGAAAGGACATAAAGTCCCAATATGTGTTCTTGTTCCTCAGGTTGGAAAATCGTGTTTAAGGTGTGTGCTTTCCTATTTTTTTGTTTTCTGACTTTATTGATGATTTTGTGATTGCATTTCTGTCTTACAATCGTGTTAATGGATGCCTTGATTCATCATTCATAGATGAATGATCCGGGAGGAGGAGAGGGGGGAGAGAATATAACACCCAAGATTTTTGCCTCTGAAATTTCTGACTTTTGTGCTCACTGTTCAAGTTTCGACTTATGTAATGAGTCATAAAGACTCCTCACAATTTGTATGGTCCTAATTGTAGCCTGACCAGCAAGTTAGCCCAAGTTTTTGTCCTGAGTACGACATGGACCTCAAGAGTCGTGAAGACTCATTACGAGCCATAGGGATTAAGTCGTAAGCAAACTAGTGAGGAATGCCCAAGTTTCTGTTGATATCACGACTGGGCCCTTACGAGTCGTAAGGTGAGGTCACGAGTCATAGGGTGTGACTCATGACCAAACCAGTGAAGGAGGTCTAAGATTTTGCCCAGACCATGAGTTAGGCAATGACTCGTACCCAATCATCAAGAGTCGTGATGTGAACCGTAATGACTAACAACCAATTTCCTGCACTTTTAATTAAGGATACTTTGGTCATTTCCCTCTCTCCTCAATCATAACCCACGATCATAAAACATCTAAAGGGGTTATTTTCATCCCTTAGACACTCATAAGCTATTTTTAAACTCTCTCTAATTCTCCAAGAAAGAACAACTAGGGTTTTTTAGGGATTGAGCATCTAGGGATTAATTTGTGTGGGTTCTTCTCCAAATTCTTGATATTCTTAGGCATGTATCTCTTTCCTAAAAACTTATTTTTCTAGTAGCATGTGTTTAAACTTGTTATCCATGTGATTAATTGTTGGTTTTGAATTTGGGTTGAGGTTTTTTTGGATGTTATTGGTTGAATTGCTTTTCCCATGGTTTTTTATTGATCATTCATGCTTTGAATTGATAGTTTTTAAACTAATTGGGTGCATGGGTATGGGAATTAGAATTAGGGTCGTGGATTCCCCCAAATTGATTTAATAAACTCACGGGGGTCGTGGATTCCCCCAACTTTATGAATTTTCATAATTGAATTGGTAATGACCTCAACCCAACCTTATGAAATTGGCTTTAAAACGTGGCTATATGCATATTGGAGCCAAATTTGAACAATTCCATTGCATGAAAGGCTAATGGAGTACAAATGGCTTTGAAAGGCCTTTATGGCCATGACTTGATTTTAATTGGATCATAGGGGTCATGGATTCCCCCAAGTTGATGGTCAATGAAATGACATTATGATATTAGCTTGCAAGAGAAATTGGTATGATGATACCAACGGTATGTCCCTTAATGGATGGTCCTTGGTTTAATAAATGGAAATGGAAATGTGTAAATGTTTTAATTGGGCTTAAGGGGGGTTGTGTAGCTCGCTGTGGAAGGTGGAGGTCCCGGGGGGATTCAAACTAGAAACCACATTTTATGATGTGAGGGTCTTTATAACCGTGTGCATAGTCCATACTCTATATATTTCGGAATAGATGGGGTTGAGGATTCCCTGGCCCTTCCTCAGATTTTTTAGGTTTTTGTGGCTAACACGCACTGGGGCCCAACCAGCAGGGAGGGAGATGGACCAAACTAGCAAGGGGGAGCTGGACCCATATAACCCATGGGTGTTTAGATAAAGGAAAATCTACACAACCCCGACTAATGTTTTAGATCTCAAGCTAAATCTTGTTCCCTATTCCGACAATATATATCATATGTATGTACACTGTATGTATGCGATTTTACTGTAGTTGTGGACATGGCATTGCTTTACCCCTTATTCTCGAGTTACATGCTAGTGTCCATCCCGCTAATCATCCCCGGACACTGTATCCCCATGCGATATAGGGTCTGGAGAAATTTCTAGTTCCATCATAGGTATAGGTGATTCTAGTGCGTTTGCTGGTCTGTCTTAATGTGGTGAGCTTTTATTCTCTGAAAAGTTTGTCATTTTATAGTCTTATCTCTATAACGGCTAGACTACCTTTGGATTCCCCTTTTGGCTATCGTCGGGGGTATGTCCCGACTTAGATTGATGTTTGATTTCTTAGAGGCTTTGTGGACAAAGTGCGAGTGGATTGTGCTATCGGTTCTTAGATCCCTATCTTGTTATATGTTCGAAACTCATCTCTATCTTGTTATATGTTTGGAGCTCATCCACTGTTAGTTATATTGTGTTCTGGTTGGCTATGCTAATGGGGGTGGTCTCCAGTCCTTGGCGGACTTGAGATACTCATCACGACTAAGCCTTGGTTCGGGTCGTGACATTCTACCTATTTGGTATACCCAGTAGTAAATGAATGAATAGGTTTTAAAAATATTTACCCCAAACATTAGATTGTGAAGTGTCTTATTGTGGTATAATCAACTTAATTTAGTTGGACCAACACAACAAATTGGTTTAAATTGGGGTCTAGATTATAGCGACGAAGAGGAAGTCGATATAGTTTCTGAAATCGATAAGGAAGACATGTAATTTGTTTATATTATATGTTTTATTGTACTCTAATGTTATAAGAATTAAAAATATCATCTCCTAATAAAATACTTACTCCATTTGCTAATATAAAACTATGTGATATAATAACATGTAAAACAAATCATAATAACACATACAATTGTCATCATTTCCTAGAAGTACTAGCACCATCGGAGGTTTTCCTGCTCTATATGCATTAGCATTACGCTCACTCGATAGAAAATTGCGCTTATCATGTCCTGATTATTTGCAAGTAGAACATTTTCAAGAGAGACTACTTTATGAAATATCTATTTCATTGGAAATACGTATGTTTGACCTGACCTTTATTTTGCACCAAAAAAAAAGAATTTATTTGCAATTATGGAGAACAGACTTCCTGGCCAATAGTCCTCGTCACCAAGGGATTTTACTTCCCTGAGTAAGCCCGTTTGTAGCATACCAAAGAGAATTCTGATGCAATATAATCCCACGCAGGATTGCCAACAAACTCAAGCACCCTAATTGCATGAGAACATGAAAAGTGATTTGATTGCCATTTACCGCACATACATGTTTTTTGCGTCTCATTAATAATTTGCTAATTAACACCCTTTTCATGGTGGGAGTTGAATGTATTGACTTCAAATGTGTTATCTGCCACAAGATAGTTTTGAATAATGTGCATCGATGCTTTTTTCTTGTAATTCTCAAAATTTTTTAAAGGATTTGATATCCATTTTTGTTTGTCAATCAGTAGTTGTTTTGCATACTTTGATCTCTGAACAAAATGATCCACAACCATGTTGTAAGACATTTTGACTATTGCAGTCACTGGCAGCCCTCTAGTGGACTTCAACAAGCCATTGAATGACTCAGAGCTATTTATTATGTGAATGCCCCATCTCCTGTCATCATCCTTGTGTAAAGTCCATTTTTTCAAATCAATATTCATCAACCATTCATATGATGGCAACTGTGGCTCTTTAATCAACTCCATTCGTAACAAGAATTTTTTCTCTTAAATAGCAGTTTCAGCTGTCCATAATAGGTCGTTCAGTCGGACACTTTTGAACGCCTTCTAATAATTTGCCTTCAAGTGCCTTAAACAGTAGTGGTGATAGGCAAATCAAGTTTGCCAATTACAGTCTGTGGAGACACTTTCAAATAGACTATGATGCCAGTCAGATACCAAGGTAATACCTTGACGACCACACACAACAAGCTGATGCAAATCACGCAAAATTTGGTCCATGTATCAAGGCTCTTATTCGTTGCTATAGAAAAATCCAATGAAACTATGGATCCATTACTGTCCATAGCTACTGCAATCAACAATTTGACATCATACTTACCATATATATTATTTTCGTCTATTGATATCACCGACCAACAATAATAAAAATCATTGACACATGACTTAAACGTCTAAAACACATAATTGAAAATATATTCATCAACTCCGTTACGTCATTCGAATCATCATTCATCAATGAAGCCTGGATTGAAATATTCCATAGTATCCACGAACCTTGGCAATTCATGAAAGGAGTCCTCCCAATTTTCATAGACTAGTTCAAAGTCACGCTTTTATCCATGATACACCTTCTGATGACATTATTTTTCGGTACTTATTGAAAACAGACATTTAGCAATATTTGATAGGATACCTGTGAACAATTAGGCATAACAATTATAAATTAAAAAAGGTATTAATTTGTATAGTCGGATAAATCCAAAAAAAAAAAATAGTACCTCAGTGTCTTTTGAATATACGACACAAGAATAGTTGCAATCATATTTATATCCAAATTAAAGTGACCTCCGCCACAGTCACCCATATTACAAGTGTTCTTACCGGTGTATTTTCAATTTTTCATAAGTTATTACTACTATCCTTAGTAGCACAAAAGTTGAATGAACAAACTTGATCTGCAGGCTTGCAACAATTCTAAAGACTTTCTTTCCCAACATAACAACAAAGAACTTCCTCCCTTCTTTAATATGATAGAGCCTAACCGCTCTTTACAGATCTTTTTTTATTTGAACAACATCTTGCTAGAAAGATAAAAATTATCATTTGCGATTCACGCTACACATTCGTAGAATTAAAATCATCTTCGTGCATATACATAAACACATTAGGTCCTTCCTAAAAATGATTAAGAAATGGGGTTTCATTAAAATAAAAATGAGGCATGTTGATTGGTAGTGACATTGGCGCCGACTGTGAAATTGATTCTTGTTGAGGATAAGGGCTCATTGATATGGATCTTTATTCAGAATTGGACCTCACATCATCATCACTCGATAATGAGTCATAGGGCATTCACCTCCCTCAACATTATTAGGCTCACTATCATCATCCTGTGATAATTAGCCATAATTTGGATAGTCATCAGTTTCAGTATCATTTGGGACAGCATGCTCACCTCGCGTGACATTATTTCGATATTTCAAATAATAGCATAATTTTAGTACATTCCAAAAACATAAATAATAAATACATGAAATTAACCAAAATAACTTAATATCGACTATATTTTTGACCAACTGATAATAGTCAACAATATCTAATCTCAGTGACAGAGGAACATTTGTAGATGTTTTAACATTGTCCATCCATCCAAGCTGTGATGAATGACCATAATTATAATCGTTTTTAAAAAATTTATCATTATTCATCTCGCGTGGAGTTAATCCCCTAAATAAAATATAATATATGACATAAGAAATAGACACAAACCACTGAAAATTAATATCATTAATAAGAACACAAATTAAGAGACATTATCAATCACTTTCATTCAAACTTTTGTTCAAATTAGGTATTGAGGAATTGTGTTGGCATGTTATCCGATATGATGTATTGGGGAGCATTCATGTCAAAAAACTATTATACCGAGTTAAACAAGCATCAGTAACTCTAGTTGAATTATCAAACTGCGTATACACATTCGTCTGTGCCGGAGAGTGCGCACAATGATTTTTACACTTCTTAATATAAACTTGAAGAATATTCAGCTTTATTTGACTAGCATAATCATAAAGAACCCTCAGAAATTCAGTTAACGACTCATCATCATTGATAATACATTCTCTATAATTTATCAATCCTTGTGATGAGAAGGAGTTGGATAATGTTCGATTATAAATAATCATAATCATCACTTTTTGTTTTCATTCTTCTAAAAATTGAATTTACAAATTCTCTATAACCAATTGAAATTGGATACTTAGCATTGGACTTAGAGAAGATACTATAATATATTGTATTCCCCTCGTGAATAATTTCACCATCCCCAAAAAATACAAATTTAACACGTTCAGTATTCATTTTTTAAGATTTGATCAAGTTTTGAAAAGAAGAATTGAATTTGAACAAGTTTGAAGAAGAAGAATTGAATTTGAATAAGTTTGAAGAAAAAGAATTGAATTTGAAAAGAAGAATTGAACGAATAAAGAATGAATGTATACATCTGTTTAAATAGGAGAATTTCGAAATATGATGGGAAAAAAATATTTACACATAACTCATATATTTTTGACACCATATTCATATTTCACACCACTAATAAAGTTGTGCATATAACTCATATATTTTTAGAGCCATATTCATAGTTCACATTACTAATAAAAATTGTCAAATCTGATAGGTTGCGGGATGTCTAAAATGGATAACTCACTTAAATGGTGAGTTACTTATTTTATATTTAAATAACTCACATAATTAGTGAGCTTTATAAATATAAAAATAGATAAAACTGATTAAATCACATAATTAGTGAGATTTATAAAATAAAAATAGATAAGAAAAAGAAAAATAGATATGTGAGTGTTATAAAACAAAAATTAGAAAAGAAAAATATAAAGCTCAGATAATATTTGAGTTTTATAAAATAAAAATAGATAACTCACATAATATGTGAGTTTTATAAAAATAAATATATAACTCACATATTATGTGAGCTTTGTAAAATTTAAAAGAATAACTCACATAATATGTGAGTTTTAAAAACATAAATATATAACTCACATAATATGTGCGTTTTATAGAAATAAGAAGGATAATTTACTATTTTTGTAAGTTTTACACTTTTTCTAAAAGTAAACTCCATTATCAAATTTTCGTTAAGAGTAAAGGGTAAAACTCACAAAAAAGTGAGTTAAGCCTATTTAGGTGTCATTTTAAATACATGACATGCTTTGGTGTTTTAAATAAATGGAGGACCCATTTTGATTGCCCAAGTGTACAATAACTATACGTTAGTTCTAAAAAACTACCTAATCGCATGTGTCTTGACTTTGATATTAGGCACGAAGCTAATTGAATGTAGGTTGATTTTAAATTCGAGACTGATTATTACTTATTGTCCGAGTGTCATTATGAAGTTCTATAATTGTAATGCATGTAATTCATCTCAAGATAGAACAATTTTAATTGCGTCGAGGTAATATCGATTCAAGGCTCCTTTCTTAAGCCATGTGTCATAGTGTAATTCATCCTTTTTGTATTTCTTTCTAGTCCATTTCAAAGAGAATCATTCTTTTTTTGGCAATATTTTAGTTTCAACTTTTCATAAAGCATATTTAAGACCACAAAATTAAAGAATATATTGATACACTTGACATAACTTTAATTTATAAATATACAATTTAAAAATCTTCTTTATTTTCTTAAACTTCATTCTAAATAAAAATAGATAGTTTTGTTAAAACCCAGCAAGTAGTAAACCACTACTATTAAAAAGTGTAAAGAAGCAGGAACCTCTTCGTCGACGTTCCTACTTCCAACCGAATTGTTATATTTCAAAGACCCCGCAAAATTTCTAGCTTAATTCAGTCCTTTAAACTTGTTAAGGGGTCCCAAACTTAGATATATTAGCTAAGTATTCAGAATTAGTGTCATTTTAGTCTTTTAAAGTTGGCAATCTTATTTTAAGATCTTTACATCCCTTAAATGTTGATAGTAGAGTTAATTTATGATCAGGAAGGTCAATAGATGTTCCCGGACAAGTTTTGAGATTTTCGGATCTCATTTAGACCATGTTTGAGTGCCCAAAATAGTGGGTCGACGCATCGCGTCGACCATTGCATCGATAAGATAGTTTTTCCCCAGCTTCAGTGCAAATTCCAATGAACCGATGCGGACTCGACGCGGCACGCTGGCTATCATGTTGATGCCAATGACACAGCGTGTTGGCCTGTACATCGGTAACACAGTTTACAGGCATTAAAAGGCCGCATCCTCAGGGATAATTAGGTCTTTTTCCCACGCCCTTCAGTCCCCAAAACACGAAATTAAACTCTTTGGAGAGCAATTATACTCATTCATTCTCAAAATTTCTCAAGACCAAAACCCTAGGTGTTCAAGTTTCAAATCAAGAACTCAAGAACTCACCATCAATCTCTCAGAATTCATCAACTAAGGTATGTAAAGTGTTCATCCAAGGTTTCCTTCCACTCTTGGAGTCCAAGAAACTGTTTTTAAACTTCAAGTTTATGAATTTCATGAATTCCATGTTGGGTTTGATAATGTTCATGTTTACAATGATTAAATGGGATTCTAATCCATGTTTTATGATACGTTTCATGTGAGGTTAATTGATATGTATGTAATATCATGAGGATCCATGTAAAACCCTTGAAATTGTCAATGGGGATTTGAATTATGATGTCTACTTGTTGTTTAGTGTTATGTGCCTATGTCTGCTCACCAAGTGCTTGATGAATTGTTCATGTGAACTAATAAGGGAAAGAAATCATGTCATGCAAGCTTATTTGCAAGTTATACCATGCAAGAGTTTAATAAGATGTCTCTATAGATGCATTATGAATTCAATATGCATGTTTATACTAGGCAAGATCATGTGATGATTTATGTTCATGCTATCGAGTCCTGGGGGTATTTAATACCCGACAATTTAGTTGTTTACTTAAAGCTAGTGTCAGTTACGAAGTAATCTCAGTAGTGACTAGATCACTAGAACTCAGCCAGTTACAGAAACCCAGGAACTCTCAAAAGTGTTCGTAATTCAGTCACAGTACTCAGTGTAGACCTCAGTAGCACTATGTGCCTAGTCATATTAACAAAATTTAGTAGTATTTCGTCAGTCCATGGAACTCAGTAAATTCAGTTCAGTTCAGTCAAATGATAATATCAGTAACAATGCAGTCCAGTCTAATACAGACTAGAAATCAGTTCAGTGTATATTTAGTTGGGAGTAGGATTCAGCACCGAGCGAACCCAGGGATGGGGGCATTCCTGTTAACAGAGGGTTTGACCCTTAGTAGCAATCCCTGTGTTACAGAACTACGTAGCCAGTGTAGGTTGAGATATTTTCCTGCCATATACTATGAGGGTTGATACATCTCATTTGAGTTTTTCTACCAGCGAGGGATTGATGGAAGAGTTTCCTGTCAAAGAGGATTAACTCACAGCTTGTCCTTACCCGTGGAACAATATTGACACCCTTCCAACTGCGGTTATAGGTTGGACCCCAATCAGTTCAGAAAGGGGCATGTTGGTTAGATGATTACCTCTTACGATCTCAATTTCAGTCTCAATCTCAGAATAGAACTCAGTTTAGTTTTACAGATTCAGGACTATCAGATATAGTCACTCAGTTCAGTACGGAACTCAGTATAGTTCCACAGAATTAGGGTTGTCAGATACAGTCATTCAGTTATCAAAAATACAGTATCAGTAAACTCAGACATTGGTGGATCAGTATTCAGATTTAGCATTCAGTATTATCACAATCTCAGTTACAATATACGTATTCATGCATGTACTCTTATTCAGTCATACTCATGTTATTCGGTTAGTATTGTTCATGCATATGAACCCATGCATTTTAGCATACCTCACTAAGTATACCAGTGCATTCAAAGTACTAACGCATGCTTTTTGTGCTATAATATCTTATATCATTGGTTCAGACGCACGGGTACCAGAACACCCTTAGCAGTTCAGATCTTCAGATTTTAAAGTAGTGGTGAGTCCTCATAGTTCGAGTACATTCTTGTTATTTTTAGTATTTCAGTATTATTTTTAGTAGTTGAAGTTAGTTGGGGACTTATCCCATCAACTCCTCAGTTTCAGACAGTTTAGAGGCTTTCCAGACTAGAATATTTTTAGACAGGTGTTCAATTTTTAGTATTGATGTTCAGTTCTGGTATTGTGATATCATATCCAGTATTATTTACAGTATTGAACCTTATGGCCAGTTTTCCACCTATTTTTGCATATTTATAGTATTATTATCGAGTTGTTACAACAGGTACCAGTCAAGGGTTAGCTTGTGGTCCTTCGGGATTATGAGTATCTTGTAGCATCTGGGATACAGACTCGGGGCATTACAAACTTAGTATCAGAGCCTAAGGTTCAACAGTGTCCTAGGAAGTCTGAAAGCTGCATCTAGTAGAGTTTTGTGCATGGGTGTATTGTGCGCCACACTTATAGACAGGAGGCTACGAGATGTTTTAGGAAAAGTTTCCCTTCTTTCAGTATTCATGTCGTACGAGTGAGCATGAGATCCAGTAAAACTCTCAGTATAATTTGCTTCTTCCTTTTGCTTACAGAACATGCCTCCCAAAAGGACTAACGAAAGAAGAACCAAAAATCAGTCAGCACCTCAGCCCATTCAGGCAGATCCCCTGGACGAGCACGTCTCTCATGCAGAATTCAGGGTTGTATTCACTACTCTAGCCAATTCAGTTGTAACTCAGAATGAACGGCCAGCTGTTGTTCCGGCCAACCTAGTGGCTAATACTGCTGCAGCCAGGATTTGGGACTTTACTCGAATGAATCCTCCCTTATTCTCAGGTTCTAAGTCTGAAGAGGATCCACATGAGTTCCTAGATCAGGTTCAGAAAGTCACAGATATCATGGAAGTGACTTCCAGTGAGAGTGCTGAGTTAGTCTTTTATCAACTACAAGTTGTAGCCCATATTTGGTTTAAGAAATGAAAGGTATACAGGGGTGCAGATGTAGAGCCCATAGAATGGGAAGAGTTCACTATGTCCTTCTTAGATAGATTCTTCCTCTTAGAGCTGAAAGAAGCCAAAGTATTAGAGTTCATCAATCTCAGGTGAGGCAGTATGAGTGTGAAAGAGTATTCCCTAAAATTTACTCAGTTAGCCAGGTATGCTCCTTATGTAGTAGCAGACAATAGATCCAGAATGAGCAAGTTTGTGTCTGGGGTATCGGGTAGAGTGGTTAAGGAGTGCAGGACTGCGATGTTGATTAGGAAGAAGGACATATCTAGGCTTATGGTCCATGCTCAACAGATTGAGGAACATAAACTTAAGAAGAAAGAGAGAGAAAATAAGAGAGCCAGAATAGGTAGCTTTAGTTTTACCCAGCCAAGGTCAGAGGTGGTAACCGTTCTCGATTTAGTCCAAAGTTTTCAGCCCCAGTTCCATCTTCAGCTAGTACACCAGTACCAAGGTTCAGGAATGACAGTCATGATGGGGCGCCAGGCTCCAAATCCCAGAGTAGTCAAGCGGTGTTCGTACTAATCTGATTTGTGAAGAATATGGTATGAATCATAAGGGTATGTGTAGAGTCGGCAGTAATGTATATTTTGGATGTGGTGAGTTAGGTCACAGAGTTCGAGACTGTTCTAAGGTTGGTCTACGAAGTCAGCACAGTCATCCTTCAGCTTAGTCGGTCGCCTGAATCAGCAGGGTGCCTCTTCCAGTGCCACCAGTGGGAAATGCCCAAATAGACTATATGTTCTTCAGTCCCGACATAATCAAGAAAGTTCTCCTGATGTGGTCACTGGTACGTTATAAGTTTTCCATTTGCATGTTTACACTTTGCTAGATCCAGGAGCTTCTTTGTCCTTTGTTATTTCATATATAGCAGTTGATTTCGGAGTCAGTCCCGAAATTCTAGCAGAGCCTTTCTCATCCTCTACCTCAGTGGGTCAGTCTATCATAGCCCGATGGGTATACAGGAACTTTCTGGTTATGATATCTCAGGAAGTCAGGCTTTCAAATTTCTGTAGTAATATTAGTATGTGTAGAAAAGTAATGGGTGGGAATGATGCCCAACCCGTCTTTACTTTATTTAAAAGTTTTGTACTTCATTCATCACGGTACCTACGCGTGCTTCACGTCTCATCTCTATAAGCTAAACCTGCCAGCCCGGCCCGAACCGGCCCGAACCGGCCCTACATATCAAACCGGACCGGTTTGACCCGGCCCGGTAAGCCCTAGGGCTTTAGGGTTCCGGGTTCCGGTCCGGTTTTTTTTTTAAACTGGGCCCGGTTAACCCGGCCCGGACCAACCCGGTCCAGGCCCGCCGGTTAACCGGCCCGGCCCGGCATTAAAAAAAAAAAAAAAAAAAATTATTGGGCCAAACTAGCCGTTGGCCCAACGGCTATATTACCGTTTTTGGGTCCAAACGGCTAGTTTGGGCCCATTAACTTTAAAAAGAAAAAAAAAAAAAAATATTTTTTAATCCCCAAAATAAATCTATAAATACCTTACAACTTCAAATCATTTCTCACACAATTTTTCACTCTCTCAAATCTCATTCTCTCTCAAATCTCAATTCTCAATTCTCAAATATTCAATATATTTAATTTCTTAAAGTGTTCAATTTAAATTTTTAATTTTTCGTTTACAAAGTACGAGCGGAAGTTTCTAAAGTCGCAATCTTCGGATACTTCCAAAATTTGGTATTGTCGTTCCATCTCTTACGTTTAATTTTTATTTATTGTATTAATTGTTTAATATTTAATTTTATTATATTTGTGTATTTTGAATATTTTTAGTTTAATTTAATTTATATTATGGATAAATTAAAAAACCTCGCTGCTAAAGGTGTTAGAAATTTTTGTCCCGGAAGCGGTAGTGGTAGTAAAAAGCGAATTACTAGCGGTAGAGGTAGTTCAAGTAATAGATATACCCGTGTGACTTCGCCTCCGGTACCGCTTGGTACACCTTTTGAGGAATAAATAGGTGTAGGTGCTCACGATATGGATTATGTAGAATTTCAGGAAAATTACGGTATAGAAGAAGAAAATGAAGTAGATGCAGTTAATGTAGACGAAGATGATGAAAATATTGCTGAAACACCCGCAGTAGGACATGCTAACGTTAGATCTGAATCAGTTAATCTCCATTCCCGTCCTCCCAGTGCCCCAAAACCCCGTAAAAGAACTAGTATTGCATGGCAATTTTTTGAACGTATATCAGATATTGAGGTGCAGTGCAATATTTGTCAACAAAAATATAAGCATAGAAGTGGCGGTAAGCAAGGGGGTACGGGTACGTTAATGAGACATATAGCTGAAGATCACACTAGAGAGTTCAATATTGCAAAAGGTGGTGGGGATGTTGGTGGGTCAACGCAAACTAGAATGGACCCAACAACCGGTCAAGTAGCGAAAAAGTATAATAAATTGAGGGACAGAGAAGAAATAGCTAAAATGGTAGCTGTGGGTTGTTTGCCTTTTAGTTTTCCTTCTTCTGATGCCTTTATTCGTTATATACAAGCAATTTATAATCCTATGTTTAATGGTATTCCTAGAACTACTTGTCGGTCTGATATTTTTAGACTCCATTCACAATATTGTTTTTATTTATCAACATTCTTAAAAAATATTCAATGTAGATTGTCCCTAACTTCCGATCTTGGTCGTGCTGTAAATAAAAATGATTATTTAACCGTTACTTGTCATTGGATGGATAGTAATTTCATAATGCAAAAACGTATTCTTGCTTTTTTATATGATGAAGATCGGAAACATACTGGACAATTTATTGCTGATTCTATTATTAAAATTGCCGGATATTATGGTATAGAAAATAAAATTTTATGTATTGCTTTTGATAATGCTTCTAACAACAAGACTGCTATAACAAAAATAAAATCTACGCTATCTCCGCCCTTTCCTGAAATTTTTCATGTTAAGTGTGCATGTCATATATATAATTTAATTGTAAAAGATGGTCTTGACTTTTTTGAGGTTTATATTGAAAAAATTCGTCTTGCTGTTGGTTTTATTCAAGGAAATAATCGTAGATCTAGAATTAAAGAATTTAAAGTTAAATGTCAAGAAAATGGACTTGCACCGATTTTGATGCCTGAGGAAATTGATATTAGATGGAATTCTACGTATGAATTTTTAAAAACTTGTTATAAATATAGAATTCCTATTACACTAGCTTTTAACCAACATTGTGGTTCATTTGCTGATTCTGCTGATTGCATGCTACATAATTCTGATTGGGTTATAATTAATGATCTTGTTAAGTTCTTAGAAAAATTTTATGTAGCTACGGTTGAATTTTCCGGTGCATACTATCCTACTGTTTGTAATATTTTGGCATATATAGCCGATATTTCTGGTTTGCTCCGACAATATAAAGATAAAGAAGGTTATAAAGAAGCTGTTGGCGCTATG
Source organism: Capsicum pubescens (assembly GCA_030864215.1). Lineage (NCBI taxonomy): Eukaryota > Viridiplantae > Streptophyta > Magnoliopsida > Solanales > Solanaceae > Capsicum > Capsicum pubescens. The sequence goes on from CM061549.1 coordinate 60,305,101, forward strand.
TTTACGAAATTTAAAAAATATTTCTTCCCGATTCCCCCTATTTACTTGGTTGCTGCTATGTTAAATCCGTGCATGAAATATAATCATATGTGTCACTTTAGTACTCTTATTTATACTAACTTAGAAATAAATACTAACCATGATTCTGAACAAGTACAACCTGATTTGTGGACGGCTACGACTGATGCAAAGGAGTACATAGAAAAATTATATAATCACTATGCTGATTTATTTGATTTAGCCGTACCTACAAATATCACTCCAACAGTCGCTCTTCATCCTCCCGAGGAGCCATCAGCTTCTAAAAGGCCGGCACATAGTGGTTTTCCTGATTCGTTTTATGATTTAACTTGTTGGAACAGTGTGGATGAGAGAGCTTACACATCAACTTATCGGGAAGAGCTGAAATATTATCTGCGGACGCCACCAGAGGATCGCAGACGACGGATCAACACGCTGGATTGGTGGAGGAATAATGAATCACAATATCCTGTACTTTCAAGATTAGCCAGAGATATCTTGAATGTTCCTATGTCAACCGTTGCATCAGAGAGCGCCTTCAGTCAGGGACGACAGCAGCTTGGAGACAACCGACACTCATTGGGAAGCAACGCAATGAATGTTTTAGTTTGCCTCAGAGATTGGATTAGAGCAGAAAGAAGAAACCAAGGAATGGAACCAGAGCCCAACGACGACCTCAAACTTGAAGAAATTATGACTTCACGGGAGAACTCAGCAAAATCAAGTCCAATGCATGGTTTTTCCCCCGTTGACTTTGACTACCCTATGCAAGTTCCAATTAATATTAACATGAATGAGTTGGAAAAAATGATGCATAATTTATAGATTTTTCATTCATGTAAATTATAAATTTTGGATCATTTTGCAATCAATAAAATTCCACAAATTCATTCACTCCTTAGTCGTTGTTTTTTATTTTTTTTTATTTAACGATTTATAATTTTAATATCTTCTATACAAGTGTATATTTAATGTATACATGTGTATATGTTTATATATCTTATATAGAAGTGTATATTTAATGTATACACGTGTATATATCTTCTATAGAAGTGTATATTTAATGTATACATTGTGTATATAGCGTATATAGTGTATATTTGACCGGTTTTTAACCGGGTTTGACCGGGTTTGACCGGGTTTTAGTGGGTTTGACCGGGTTTGACCGGGTTTTAGTGGATTTAAAGTATTACATATACATAGAATAGAGTGTATATATGTGAATAGATCTTCTAAAGATGTGTATATTTAACGTATACATGTGTATATATTTTATAAATTAGTATATAACTATACAAATATATGTTGTAATGTATATATATTGTAGTATATCTCATGTAACGTATTACATATACATAGAATAGAGCGTATATATGTGAATAGATCTTCTATAGACGTGTATATTTAACATATACATGTGTATATGTTTTATAAATTAGTATATAACTATACAAATATATATTGTAATGTATATATATTGTAGTATATCTCATTTAAAGTATTACATATACATAGAATAGAGTGTATGAATGTTAATAGATCTTCTATAGACGTGTATATTTAACGTATATATGTGTATATATTTTATAAATTAGAATATAACTATACAAATATATATTGTAATGTATATATATTGTAGTATATCTCATTTAAAGTATTACCTATACATAGAATAGAATGTATATATGTGAATAGATCTTCTATAGACATGTATATTTAACGTATACATGTGTATATGTTTTATAAATTAGTATATAACTATACAAATATATATTGTAATGTATATATATTGTAGTATATCTCATTTAAAGTATTACATATACATAGAATAGAGTGTATGAATGTTAATAGATCTTCTATAGACGTGTATATTTAACGTATATATGTGTATATATTTTATAAATTAGAATATAACTATACAAATATATATTGTAATGTATATATATTGTAGTATATCTCATTTAAAGTATTACCTATACATAGAATAGAGTGTATATATGTGAATAGATCTTCTATAGACATGTATATTTAACGTATACATGTGTATATGTTTTATAAATTAGTATATAACTATACAAATATATATTGTAATGTATATATATTGTAGTATATCTCATTTAAAGTATTACATATACATAGAATAGAGTGTATGAATGTTAATAGATCTTCTATAGACGTGTATATTTAACGTATAGTCGTTGTTTTTTATTTTTTTTTATTTAACGATTTATAATTTTAATATCTTCTATACAAGTGTATATTTAATGTATACACGTGTATATATCTTCTATAAAAGTGTATATTTAATGTATATATTATGTATATAGCGTATATAGTGTATATTTGACCGGTTTTTAACCGGGTTTGACCGGGTTTGACCGGGTTTTAGTGGGTTTGACCGGATTGGGTTAAGTGGGCCGGTTCCGGGTGGGTTTTAATATTTTTACTGTGCAGCCCGGCCCGGCCCGGACCGGTTAAGGCCAAACCCGGCCCGGAACCGGACCGGAACCCGGTAAGAATGAGAGGGCCGGTTCCGGGTTGAACCGGCCCGGCCCGTTAGACAGTCTTACTATAAGCACAGCTTATATTCATGCACTTTCCATAGAATCGTATGCACTCCCAGTTCTTAGTCTGAGGAGTTCCAGTTTACTCAGTAGTACGAATCATGTTCCGTGAACACGGGAGTTCCAAACTCAGGTCATGCAGCTCATGACTTCTGCACTCATGCCTTACAGTGTGTTCAGTCCCAGTTACCGTCTGAAGCGTAGTCTCAGTTACAGTCTTAGTTATAGTGTCAGTCTCAGTCCAGTAATCAGATCAGAAACTCGGTTTAGTTTCAGGTTTGCTCGACCATAGCGTACAGTTATCATTTATTCAGTTATTAGTATTTCAGTACCTCAGTTTATAGACTATTTCAAAACCATGTTATATGTTTGGTCTTGCATTCTCAGATAATGCAGTTTTCATGAATTCATGCTTAGTTATCTCATGTTACTCAATCAGTCCCTACCTCATATGCATAATACTCTACAGTTTTAGTCTAGTTATTCAGACTAAGTACAGTTCAACCTTATAGACCCAGTATTCAGCTATCATTCATTCAGTTAATCAGATAAGTTAGTATGCTTAGGCATTCGTACACAGTGCCCATGAGAATATTTTTCATTAGTCCCAAGTGAAGTATCGTACTAAGGTAGAGGGTATAGTTGAGAGAGTATTCAAGGAATATGTCTAAGCTTGAAAATTTATAGTTGCAGTGCATAAGTCTTAGTCACTCTATCTTAGATGATGATTCGTAGGCCTCACCTCATATTACAGAATTCTAGCCAAGGTGTGATGTCTTATTCAGACAATGCCAAGACTCTTTTCTCCATAAAGCCACTAGAACTCTATAGAAAGAGTGTCAAAGAAAGGCTCCAGTCGAATATAAGTTTTCAGCATAAGTTAGTCCGCAAAATCAGCAATTCAGTTTAGCAGTTAGACAGACAAATTCGTGTGGTGTGGTTTTCCATTTGTCCATCTAGTCGCACTATTCGAAGTCTCATGAATGTAACTATTCTAAGATGGACCAACCAGGTAGTTGCGTATTCATCTCAGTTCGTGTATCATGCCCCAGTTTCAGGACCCGGATATTCAGTCACGATTCAGTTCGTAGGTGCCTTGTGCATCGCCCCAGTTTTCCTCAGTATCTCAGCCAAGTCAGTATTATTTGGGGGACATAATGTCCCACGGGGGAGATGCACTATAACCCCGAGCTTTCATAACCTAAACCTCCCAGTTCTCTTCATGTAACGAATCTAGTTTGGAGTAGTGGGTACTCATAAGTTGAACCTCAAGTTCCAATCTCAGCCGTAAGCTACGTATTCAAGGGGATTAGTTCAGTTCACGATATACAGTTCATGCATCGCGTTCCAGTCTCAGTCATGTTCTCATGTTCCCGTTCATGCGTACTCCAAAAATGATCTTGGGTTCATCAGTATATTTCAGTTTAAGTAATAGCTTTTCCTTGAACTTACTCAGTTCCATGTTCAGATTACCTTTACAAGCTTGGTATCAGTTACCATTGCATATTCAGTCATACGTTCATGAGTCAGTCCAGTCATGTACCCATGCATCAGATATGCATGTTCAGTATACATATATGAGAAAATCAGCTTATCAGTATTCCCAGTTATGCATTCATGAATCATGTTCAGCAATGTACTCATGCATCAAATATGCATGTTCATTATGAAATCCAGTATATCAGTAATATCAGTCATGAAATCATGTTTCAGTTGTGCATGTCTAGTGTCTAAATTCAATCTACCAATATTCCTAACTTAGTCAGTCTCATTCGAGGACGAATGTTTCCAAAAGGGGAGCTATTGTAAGACCCTGCAAAATTTCTAGATTAATTCAGTCCTTTAAGCTTGTTGAGGGGTCCCACACTTAGAATATATTAGCTAAGTATTCAGACTTAGTGCCATTTTAGCCTTCAAAAGTTGGCAATCTTATTTTGAGACTTTTACGTCCCTTAAATATTGATATTAGAGTCATTCATGATCAGGAAGGTCAATAGATGTTCCCAGACAAGTTTTGGGATTTTTAGATCTCGTTTAGACCATGTTTGAGTGCCCAAAATAGTGGGTTGCCGCGATCTCGATGCATTGCATCGACCATCGCGTCGATAAGATAGTTTTTCCCCAGCTTCAGTGCAAATTCCAGTGAACCGACGCGGACTCGAAGCGGTGCGTGGCTATCGTGTCGACGCCAACGACGCGGTGCGTCGGCCTGGGCATCGATAACACGGTTTACAAACATTAAAAGGTCGCGTCCTCAAGGTTAATTAGGTCTTTTTCCCACGCCTTCAGCCCTCAAAACATGAAATTAAACCTTTTGGAGAGCAATTATACTCATTCATTCTCAAAATTTCTCAAGAATAAAACCCTAGGTGTTCAAATTTCAAATCAAGAACTCACCATCAATCTCTCAGAATTCATCAACTAACGCATGTGAAGTGTTCATCCAAGGGTTCTGATACGAGAAAAACAAGAGAAACACAAAACAACTCCAAAATAGTCCACTAATCTTAAGGATTTGAGGACCAAGATGGAGACCACTCTCGGATTCGCTACAACCACACAATAACAAGATAAAGAGGTGTGTTTTCAATACCAAAACAGCCACAATACACAATGAACAAGATGAACACAGTGATTACAAAATTCAGATTCAACAAAGACATAAAACAGTCCACTACAAATCTGAAATGTAAAGATAGATAGATAGACCAAATGAGGCAATAATATTAACAACCCAAGAATTGTTACACTCTTGGACCTTTAATACTACACACAATACTAAACTATCTCATACGTAGGAACAAGAGGGACCTTGATCTCTCAATGCACCCACCGTTTCCAAGCATGAATCCAATACGAGAGATTCCACCCTCAAGTTGAAAATCCTAGTTACATGGATTTCGGTTATGGGAGTCTTTCTCATAAGAGAGAAATGTTTCTAAGTGTGATACAACATCAATATTCAGCCAAGTCTAATGAATGAAACCCTAGAAGTGTGAAATGTCCAAAATGACCCCTTAGTCAAAGTCTTCTAGTGGGCTCCCTTGGAGTGCATTGTATGGACTGATTTTGGAGCCTATTTAGGCCTTCCTTTGCACTTCACATATACACTCCAAGTCTCAGATCAATTCACTCTTGAACTCACCCACTTTCGTGGTCGTACCCGTATCATCCTCCCCTTCTTGAAAAGGATTCGACCTCGAATCCGTACCTTGCAAAATCAAAAGAGAAGACAAACAAGTACACATCCTCATGGCATGAGGGTTAGGGTTAATGCAACAAAAATTAATCTAACAAATAACATCATTATGCCAAGGTGATACACACTTGAAGTACAACCAAGAATCCTTTGGGTTGATCATGAAAAGCTTAGTACAAATGTCACAAAGGAAGTGTCTATGACGAACATCAATAAATAATGATCATGGGCCGAGACAACTCCTACCATACTCTAAGATGGTACCGGGATCGAATGGGAGAAGTAGCCATAGACATGGGTTTCGGCCACTCTCACTTTCCCCTAAGGTGTCGTCCTCAAAATTAGGCATACCCTCTAGATCATTAGTGGAAATATCATGAGCACAAAGAGGGTAGAGAAAGGTGTCACACAAGCAAACTTCATCTATGGTGTCCTTATGCATGTACTCACTAGCTTCAAGTCCATCACCACTAGTATGCTCAACATAGGGAACAGATAAAAAAGAAGTAGATGGAATTTCTAAGCATGCACCACCTTTTATTTCTAGAGAATAATCCCCACATAGATATGAATCACCATGGGCAGCAAAGTAGTCATTCACAAAAACATTTTTACAAGAATAATCACTTTTCGGGTTTCCCAAGTAATCAAGAAAATCATGGTCATCTTCACCCGATTGACTATTCCTTTCCAAGACTACACATTCCCTACCCTTAAGAGTACTCTCATCTTCCAATAAGAGATTTTCATCTTGAGGAGGAATGTTGTCACACCATAGTGGGTTAGCATATAGGCTATAGCTTCCAAGACAAGCCATGCCATTAACATCACTTGCACCACTAGGTTCATTAGGAGTAAATAAACTATCTTCAAACAAGACATTGTGCCTAAAGAGTGAATGATCAAACCCGCGGACAGATTTGGAACTTTCACTCTCTAAGGAATCATTATGAAGTTTCAAAGATATGTCAAGCACATGATTAACCCTATGAGCCAAACAAACATTAGAATCTTTACAACAACATAGGCCCATAGGTTCACTCCTTTTTCCTTGGCCAACATCTTTAAATCCTTCACTCACTTGAGATTCATTAATCACATATCCTCAAGTAGTGGGCAAGTTTTACTCACAAGTTGGGCAGAAACTTCCTCCGGGAAGCTCTCAACGCAAGGTGCTTGGACAATTGGATTTTGTGGGTAGAGTTTGGGTAGCGATTGGCGTATAATTTCAATGTTCCATTTCATATCTTCAATATAATAATTGATACGATCACATGTGGCATTGAAATTATGGGCAGCCGTTGTACCTAACAAAAAGACACAACAAATAAAGAAAACAAACAAACTTGTTTGATCAAAAATGCCTCACCAAACTCTCACTCTTGGTTTTACCTCACACTTGGTTTCACAAGTGTTGAAAGCCGGCTTGTACTTCGTGAGTGATTGAGGGTCAAGTCTACTCTTGTCTGGAATGGATTTTTGTTTGAGTTGACTCAAAGAAAATTTGTTTACGGACTTGAACCAACAAGATACAACGAATTCATAAAAGAGAAAAGCACACAACAAACGTTTAACACGAATGAACGAACACAAAGACTAACTAACAATCTAGTAAATGAGTACTAGTTTGCCAATTAGTATTGGAACCAACGAAATTGAAACTAAGGAACAACAAGAGAAAACTAAGAAATCTGAAATTTGAGCTTAAATATGTTGCGTGAACAGTAACAATGATGATGTGGCAGCACGTAATTGGTTGCGGTTTCTAACAGTTTTTTTTTTGTTGTCCAATTTCAAGTCTTGGTAAATTTATAATTTAGGAAGTGGTGTAATTTGTTTTGAGGAGAAAAATTCAAACAAGTCTGGGGGCCTTTTCAAAGTCAAGTTTTCAAGACTTTGACTTTCTTGTACTTCTCCTTATAACATGGACCCTTGTTTTATGGAAAATTGTTGGAAAGTGGTTGAGATGTGATTGACTATTTGATGAGTGATGGGACGTCTTTCAAGACTAACAAAGCTTCAACCCTTTTTCCTTCACCTTTATAGATCTAATGTTCACTTTATATTAACAAGCTATGAAGGTTGTGAAGAACTTCAAGAACAACATCAACAATCACCAAGAACAACCAACAACAATCTCCAAAAATACCATAATTTTCACACGGCCAACTTTTAATTTTCACAATACAATATCTTCAACATTTGGCCAAGACAACTACAATTTCAACAAAATGGTTCTTAGGACACCAATGAACAACAATATCAAGTGGAAAAGCTTAGAACAATAACAAGATAAAGACCAAAAGGCCAAAACAGTCCACCACAACAATGTTTCAACAACAATTCGGCCAAGCCTTATGTTCACGAAAACAACACCAACAATGTAAGCTCAAACTTAGATTTAGACTCAAGAGTATTAGAGAAGAAGAAAACTAACACTAGAAACAACAAAACAAGTAAAAATCTTGGCCAAGACACAACAATAACACAATTTCGACCAAGAACACAAAATGGACAGATTTACTTCTTTTTGATTTTTCAGTTTTCTAACACTTTTTTTTTAATTTTCTATCAAGAAAGCCCAAGATTGATCTTTTAGGAACAAGATAAAGTCATACTTTGATACCAAATGATACAGGAAAAATAAGAGAAACACGAAACAACTCCAAAATAGTCCACTAATCTTAAGGATTTGAGGACCAAGATGGAGACCACTCTCGGATTCGCTACAACCACACAATAACAAGATAAAGAGGTGTGTTTTTAACACCAAAACAGCTACAATACACAATGAACAAAATGAACACAATGATTACAAAATTCAGATTCAACAAAGACACAAAACAGTCCACTACAAATCTGAAATGTAAAGATAGATAGATAGACCAAATGAGGCAATAATATTAACAACCCAAGAATTGTTACACTCTTGGACCTTTAATACTACACACAATACTAACCTATCTCCTACTTAGGAACAAGAGGGACCTTGATCTATCAATGCACCCAACGTTTCCAAGCATGAATCCAATACGAGAGATTCCACCCTCAAGTTGAAAATCCTAGTTACATGGATTTCGGCTATGGGAGTCTTTCTCATAAGAGAGAAATGTTTCTAAGTGTGATACAACATCAATATTCAGCCAAGTCTAATGAATGAAACCCTAGAAGGTTGTATATATAGTGTATTACAAGAATAGTGTGAAATGTCCAAAATGACTCCTTAGTTAAAGTCTTCAAGTGGGCTCCCTTGGACTGCATTGTATGGACTGATTTTGGATCCTATTTAGGCCTTCCTTTGCACTTCACGTGTACACTCCTAGTCTCGGGTCAATTCACTCTCGCACTCACCCACCTTCGTGGTCGTACCCGTATCAAGTCCCTCCCACCCTTGGAGTCCAAGAAACTATTTTTAAACTTCAAATTTATAGATTTCATGAATTTCATATTGGGTTTGATTATGTTCATGTTTATAATAATTAAATGGGATTCTAATCCATGTTTTATGATACGTTTCATGTGAGGTTAATTGATATGTATGTAATATCATGACGATCCATGTAAAACCCTTGAAATTGTCAATGGGGATTTGAATTATGATGTCTACTTGTTGTTTAGTGTTATGTGCATATGTCTGCTCACCAAGTACTTGATGAATTGTTCATGTGAACTAATAAGGGAAAGAAATCATGCCATGCTAGCTTATTTGCAAGTTATACCATGCAAGAGTTTAATAAGATATCTCTATAGATGCATTATGAATTCAATGTTCATGCTTATACTAGGCAAAACCATGTGATGCTTTATGTTCATGCTATCGAGTCCTGGGGGTATTTAATACCCAATAATTTAGTTGTTTACTTAGAGTCAGTGTCAATTACGTCGTAATCTCAGTAGTGACTTGATCAGTAGAACTCAGCCAATTACAGAAACCCAGGAACTCTCAGAAGTGTTCGTAATTCCGTCACAATACTCAGTGTAGACCTCAGTAGCACTCTGTGCTCAGTCAAATTAACAAAATTCAGTAGTATTCCGTCAGTCCATGGAACTCAGTGAATTCAGTTCAGTTTAGTCAAATAGTAATATCAGTAACAATTCAGTACAATCTAGTACAGACTAGAAATCAGTTCAGTGTCCATTCAGTTGGGAGTAGGATTCAGCACCGAGCGAACCCATGGATGGGGGCATTCCTGTCAACAGAGGGTTAGACCCTTAGTAGCAATCCTTGCGTTACAGAACTACGTAGCCAGCGTAGGTTAACATATATTCCTGCCAGATACTATGAGCGTTGATATATCTTATTTGAGTTTTCCTACCAGCGAGGGATTGACGAAAGAGCTTCTTGTTAGAGAGGGTTAACTGACAGCTTGTCCTTACCTGTGGCACGGTATTGATACCCTTCCAACTGTGGTCACAGGTTGGACCCTAATCAGTTAAGAGAGGGGCATGTCGATTAGATGATTACCTCCCACAGTCTCAGTTTCAGTCTCAGACTCAGAATAGAACTCAGTTCAGTTCTACAGATTCAGGACTATCAAATATAGTCACTCAGTTCAGTACGGAACTCAGTATAGTTCCACAGAATCAGGAATGTCAGATACAGTCATTTAGTTATCAGAAATACAGTATCAGTAAACTCAGACATTAGTAGATCAGTATTCAGATTCATTATTTAGTATTATCACTATCTCAGTTACAGTATACGTATTCATGCGTGTACTCTTATTCAGTCATACTCATATTATTCAGTTAGTATTGTTCATGCATATGAACCCATGCATTTTAGCCTACCTCACTAAGTATACCAGTACATTCAAAGTACTAATGCATGCTTTTTGCGCTCTGATGTCTTATATCATAGGTTCGGACGCACGGGCTCCAGAGCACCCTTAGCAGTTCAGATCTTCAGCTTTCAGAGTAGTGGTGACTGGTGAGTCCTCATAGTTCGAGGACATGCTTGTTATTTTTAGTATTTCAGTATTATTTTCAGTAGTCGGAGTTAGTTGGGAACTTGTCCCATCAACTCCACAATTTCAGACAGTTTAGAGGCTTTCCAGACTAGAGTATTTTCAGACAGGTGTTCAGTTTTCAGTATTGATGTTCAGTTTTGGTATTGTGATACCATATCCAGTATTATTTATAGTATTGAACCTTATGGTCAGTTTTTCGCCTATTTCCGCATATTTACAGTATTATTATCCAGTTGTTACAGCAGGTTCCAGTCATGGGTTAGTTTGTGGTCCTTCGGGATTATGAGCACCGTGTAGCATCCGGGGTACAAACTCGGGGCGTTACAATATTACCCCTAATTAATTATTATAAGTTATTTATGTATTAGAAAATTAATAATATTTTATAAAATAAAAGTAAAATAGACATTTACGACATGTTTGCTTCGACTTCTTCAACTGTGATTTTACTATATAACTCATAATTAATTATTATAAGTCATCATATTAAAAAGTTAATAATATTTTTTTAAAAAAGTAAAGTAGATATAAAATGATATATTAACTCCTGATGTTTTAAATTAACTTGACGTCTTATATGAGGTCCACTTAAATTTTTTTTACAAGTATTTTTATAGTAATTTTTCTATATCACTTCTAATTAACTATTGTAAGTCATTTAAGATATGTTTGTTCGTTGCTTCAATCGTGATTTTACTAAATTACTCCTAATTAATTGTTATGGTCATTTAAGCATTGTGTCACATAAATTAGAATAGATGAAAAAGTATCATATTACTACTATTAATAAATGTGAAGAAGCAGACACCTCTTCATCGACGTCCCTGCTTCCAACCGAATTACTATGTTACCCCTAATTAATTATTATAAGTCATTTACGTATTAAAAATTAATAATATTTAATAAAATAAAAGTAAAATAGACTTTTATGACATGTCTGCTTCGACTTCTTCAACTATGATTTTCCTGTATCACTCCTAATTAATTATTATAAGTCATCTTATTAAAAAATTAATAATATTTAATAAAAAAAATAAAATAGACATAAAATGATATATTAACTCTTTATGTTTTAAATTAACTTGATGTCTTATATGAGGCCCACTTAAAAAAAAATTCACAAGTATTTTTATAGTAGTTTTGCTACATCACTTCTAGTTAGTTATTATAAGTCATTTAAGGCATATTTGTTCGCTGTTTCAATCGTGATTTTACAAAATTACCCCTAATTAATTATTATGGTCATCTAAGCATTGCAACACATAGATTAGAATAGAAGAAAAAAAATTATATTACTACTATTAATAAGTGTGAAGAAGCAGGCATCTCTTCGTCAACGTGCCTGCTTCTAACTGAATTACTATACTACCACTAATTAATTATTATAAGTCATTTACGTATTAGAAAATTAATAATATTTAATAAAATAAACGTAAAACAGACATTTATGACTTGTCTGCTTTGATTTCTTCAACTGTGATTTTTCTATAGCACCCTTAATTAATTTTTATAAGTCATCTTATTAAAAAATTAATAATATTTAATAAAAAAAGGGATAAAAAAGACATAATATGATTATTAACTCTTTATGTTTTAAATTAACTTGATGTCTTATATGAGGCACATTTAATTTTTTTCACAAGTATTTTTTATAGTAATTTTGCTATATCACTTTTAATTAATTATTATGAGTCATTTAAGACATATTTGTTCGTTGCTTCAATCGTGATTGTACTAAATTATCCCTAATTAATTATTATGGTCATCTAAGCATTGTGCCACAAAAATTAGAATAGAAGAAAAAGTATTATAAATCAAAATAAAAAAACTTAAAGTATTTTAAAACTATATTTGATTATCAATGTCACAAAAGTTTGGAAAAGGAAAGTAATATATATTATTTGAATGTTACATAAAAGGTATTATAAATTACAATAGATAACAATTTAAAATATCTACAAAAATTAATTTGTTATATATTTCAAAAAAATACTCCCTCCGTTCCAAATTGAGATGGCACATTGATTAAGAAAAATAATTAATAACATGGCTAGTTTACCATAGTACCTCTATTAAATGATGTTTACATTTTAATTTGAAGAAAAAGTAATTAATGCAAAGGGTAAAACATGAAAAAAAAAAAATTGTCTCTTCTTGATTAATGAAGAAAGACAAGTAAAATGAGAAATCAAATTAGAAAATTTGGGACGGATAATTTGAGACGGATGGAGTACGTAAAAAATACTATAAATCACAATAATTAATAAATTTACAAATTTAAAAGATAGGGTGAGGAATGAAATTATTCGGGAGAAAGTGGGAGTTGCCTCGGTGGAGGATAAGTTGCGAGAAGTGAGGCTACGTTGGTTCGGGCATGTGATGAGGAGGGGCCCTGATACTCCAGTGCAGAGGTGTGAGACTCTGGCTATGGATGGTTTTAGGCGGGCTACAGCTTACAGAGGACATGACCCTTGATAGGAAGGTGTGGAGGACGCCGATTAGGGTAGAGGGTTAGGAGGTGGGAGTGCGGTGGTAGTAATAGGGGAGTGCTCCTTTGGGTCTGGAGTTTTTGGTTCGTAGTGTTGGGGCTGTAGTTTTTGGGGTTAGTGGTGTTGGCTTTTTTGCATCCCGTACTAGTTTATTATGCACTTATCTTTTGTGTTTGTTATACTGTTAGTTTATTTTGTGTACCATACTAGTTTGTATCCGCTTACTTTTTGTATTTGTTATACTGTTATTGGTCTTAAGTCGGGGGTCTATCGGAAACAGCCTCTCTACTTCTCTTGAGGTAGTGGTATGGTCTGCGTACACTCTACTCTCCCCAGACCCCACTAGGTGGGAATACACTGGATATGTTGTTGTTGTTGTAAAAATTTAAAAGATATAAAATAGTTGGCTAACTCTCAAAATTATTCGGTGTCACTTAAATTAAAATAGACGAAATAGTATTATAAATAAGAACAAATAACAACTTAAATTATTTTTAAAATATAATTGACTATTCAATGTAGCAAAAATTTTGACAAGAAAAATAACATATATAATTTAGAAATTATTATTATAAATTATAATAGTTAATAAATTAAAATATCTAAAAATATATTAAAAATATAATTAATTATTTAAATTATATTTATATTATATAAATTAAAATAAAAAATAACATATATTAAACTCATACTAGCATCGGCTCCTCAATATCCAGTGTTATCACTAATTGTCTAAAGGTGACCAAATGAATATATCATCAGTCGACGTAGTTGTGAGGTGTCTGGTAATGATAGAATTTATTACGTATAAAATTCCTAATGTTAGCAGCTTCATTGGTACTAACTGATAAGTAATTGTCTTTTTATTGTTTCTTTTATTTCGGGCCAATGGACAACAGTGCACAACCAACACTTGTTTCTTTCTAATGTCTCATTTAACGGTAAAATCTCGTTTGAGATGAAGTCAAAATTTTATTTAAATATGTAACTAAAAAAAATTAAGTTATATATTTTCTCATAAATATTAAAATCTCACAATTTACAAAAATTATCAAATATTTTTCAATTCATATATAATGTTTTCAAGTGAATAAACTATAATTCATAAATAGAATACCATAATATATAATGCATTGATAAATTGTATATTTTTATATTATTTTGATAAATAAATGTTTGTGATTACAAACTTTAAATTAAAATAATTTTATAAAGATTCATCATTCAATAATAACAATAAATAATTATTCTTTAATATAATTTTTTCACATGATAACTTATGTCGAGCATGAGGTTTTTTCTTTTACAAATATAAATTTATGGAGAGATAGTGTCAAATGTTTTTCCCATCCTTTTAATGGATCTTCACTATATAATTGTTCTAATTTTTTCTTAATTATTTCTATCTTATTTATTGAAAATATAGTTATTACCATTTGTAGGGGGGTGCGGATTAGGTGCGTAGTTTATTACTAGATAATAAATACGTCGTGATTAAATTATCTAGTGTTTTAGGATCCTCGTTAGTAATATGTAATCTTTTGTATTCTAGGTATAAACTATATAGTTGAGTTTCTATTTCTTTTAATGATTTATTCTTTTCGTAAGATGTATTCATTAATTTGTTTAGTTTATTATTTTATCCTATTGAAATTTTAGTAATTTCTGTGTAGTATTTTATTCTAACTTTGTTATATTCAATGCGTAGGTTTATATTTTTTATCTGACTAATTAGTATTTGTTGTTCATGTATAACTAATTTTCCATTTGTATTAAATAATTTTTCGTACGTATTAAATAAATTATTACTTGTATCTTCCTTTTCTAAGGTTAATTTTATTTTAAGTAATTTTTCTTCTAGTTGTTTTTTCTCTATTTCAAGTTGATTTCTGTAATTAACTTCTTCATATATCCAATTTTGCCTTTCTCTAATTTTCTTTATATATTCTAACATCTTTTAATCTGAATAATATCCATCTGGGTAATTATCTAGGTATAACTGTGCTATCCAATTCATAATTTCAATTTCATAGTCTAATACTTTTTCTAATATTATTCTCTTAATATCTATAATTTCTATATCTCTAAGTATATATAAGATTAAAACTTTAAGATTATCTATCATTTAAAATTGACTAAATATTTTATTATAATATTTTGTAGTTGTTTGTTTCAGGCTTAGTAGTTCTTGTATATTTTTATTAAGAAATTCTATGTAATTTAACATGCTAAGTATTTATAAGAGTAGTTAGGTAGGTATGGTATATAATTTACTCTAGTCATGTAATATTTACCAAATGCTTTTTCTAATATGATTTTTCTTATATTCACTACTTTTATATCTTTAAGTGCATACAGAATAAGTATTTTAAATTTATCTACCATCACATCAGATAAATAATTATTCATTTTCATAAAATTGTTTTTTTCAAAATATTCCCTTCAACCATGTACATAACAAAATATGGTCATCTTAGATTACTATATACTAGATTATTCTTAAATAACATGTTCTTCGGTCACTATTAGCATGGTAATCTGGATACTTTTCCCTTAAACAGCGCCTCTACTCTGGTTACTCCCCACCACGGCTTCTTGCCTTATTGGTTTCACCTTTAGGATGGCATAGTTCTTAGGGATTTTTCTCCGTTTCCACTTTGCTAATAAACTTCTTAACATATTATTCTTCGAATAATTCTACTATAAAGTAACTAACATGAATTTATTTTATCATATCATGATTGTTGGGAATTATGAATTTAGCTATTCATAATCATAAATAAATATACCTGTTCGGGTAGGTTTGATATTTCTGAGCTTTGTTCCTCCATAGATTTTTCCATTGATATATACCTGTTTTTTAATTGACTAAGAAAAAATATTTATTGTGGACTTTGAGAGAATATTTGCTTCAACGCATGAAGGTTTGCTTTGCAATGCCTTCTTGCTTCTCTATTTATAGAGCGAACGATCTTTACAAAGTTCTTTACATGTTTTCTAAAAAAGCTAAAAACAAAAATAGACTTAAAAAAGTCCTAAAGCCTATTTTCTAGACTACCTAAAAGTCTAAGCCTAAAAAGTAAAGCTAAAAAGTAGTCTTTACAAGAATAGTATTTTACAAAGACTTTTTACGTAAATGTAATTTACAATAA
This sequence comes from Capsicum pubescens, assembly GCA_030864215.1. Classification (NCBI taxonomy): domain Eukaryota; kingdom Viridiplantae; phylum Streptophyta; class Magnoliopsida; order Solanales; family Solanaceae; genus Capsicum; species Capsicum pubescens. Next base: position 60,321,496 of record CM061549.1, read on the forward strand.
GTCTTCCGTCTATTTTGTCATATCTGTTGTATCTCTATTATTGCTCTGGTCTTATCTTTCCAGCTGGCGTTTTTATCTCTTTTTATTCTAGCTGAACTGCTGGGACATCATTATCTCCTCCATTACATTTTGAACATTTGTGATCTGGATATTTATGTCCAATAGTCTTGCAGTATCTGGTCAATAATTCTTCCGAAATAAATTTTTCTCTGATAGCTCTGGCGATAGGTTCTGTTTCTGGTTTAAGCAACGTGATAATCCATTGTCTGATAGTTTCCATATCTGTTTCTCGTAACTCTTTTGAATTTGAATATATTAGTACATGATTTCTTGAATAGTAGCTCCATATGGGATTTTGTTTGCAATATGTATTTGCTAGCTCTTGTAAAATTGTAGATAGTCTGATAATCCTTTTGTTTGCATAAAATTTTGGTATCTCGATTCTAGGTATCTCTGGTTGTGAAATAATATCTTGTGGTATAATCATATCTCGTGTCATTCCTATCTTTACAACTTGTATAGGTTTTTTAACTTCATCAAATAATATCTCTGCTGGTGCCGTGTAAATTTTTATAAAAAACAAGGTACCTCTGGTTATTCTTTTAAAAGTGATAAATGCTTCATATATCTCTGGTATAGTGGATATCTCAGTTCCGTCCGTGGTATATACAGTACTAAGTAGTCCATATTCGTAGCAAGTTTTAACTAAGTTTGGTTTGGTTTTAGGTAAGGCAATTAGTTTATTATATCCGGTCAATCTCTGGGTTATATAGTTTGTATCTGGTTCTTGGATATTTGTAGCTTTGGGGTTGCTATTTAAAAAGGTTTGTACATTGTAGATATTTTCTATGTATGTACGGGTTGTGTAGTTGTATGTCTTTTTGTCTTGGTTTAGACTATCTCGGTATGTGGTAACTTGTGGGGGTATAAACATGGGATCTTTTGATGTATTTGGGGTATATGGTTTTTCAAATAGCTTATTTAGGTTCATATTTTTTCTAACTCCTTTGCTTGTACCTGCAGAAGTAGATAGATAAACGTTATGGGTTTTATGGAGTGTCCCAACGTCTCCTTCTAGCTCTGGAATTTTACTGTCTTCAGATCGACATAGCTCTGCGCATTGCTGAGTTAGCTGATTCAAAGCTATAGACTTCAGTTTATCTTCACTAGTCTTTAGCTTTAGCTCTTCTATCTCAGTACCCATACTGTCCACTTTTAATGAAAGCGTAGTTAGGGCGTTGAGTATTTTTTCATGTATATTTTCTTCTATCATTTCAGTCTGTGTAGCTTTGTCTTGATATGTAATCTGCAATAACATTTTTGTTAGTACTGATTACTTCTATTATAAATGTAAAATTTAATATGTTTAAAACTAGTCTCCGAATCTCTTTTGTTGTAACTGAATTTTGTATTTTCTTTGTTAGCCACCAGCGTACCTGTGTATTATCTGTTCGCACAATAAATTTGTTATATACAATATATGGCTCAAATGCTAACAAACATTTATATAATGAACATAATTCTTTTCTATTTATTTCCCATTTTATTTCTGTCTCGTTGAACGTACCTGAGTAGTATCTACAATGGTGTTCTATTTTTTCTGCTTCATATTTATATTTAAGTACTCCTCCGTAACTATATTCACTAGCATCTGCTTCTACTATATATATAAATTTTTTATTTTCATCTGGAAATTGTAATTTTGGTAATTCTTTACAAAGTATTTTTATTTTTTGGACTTGTTTTTTATCTTCTTCATTATAGTTATATTCTATGTCCTTTTTTAGTTTTTTCTATAGTGGTTTTAAGTTTTCTGCTAATTTTGGAATATATTCTCTTACTTGGTTTATTAATCCTAAAAATGATTGTAATTTCTTTTTCGTATCTAATTCTTCTTTCGAATTTATTATTTTTTGTACTATATGTTGTTGCATTTTTACTCCACTTTTATCTATTTGTATTCCTAAAAATTCTATCTGATTTTTCATAATTTCAGCTTTCTTTTTACTTAAACTTATTCCCGATTTTTCTATTATATCCGTAAATTGTTCCAATAATTTTAAATGTTCTTCTTTGGTCTTTGTATATAATAGTATATCGTCTATATATACTATACAATTAGGTAGTTGTTTAAAATAACTATCCATAAAATGTTGATATCTACCTGGTGCATTTTTATATCCAAATGGTAGTACATTCCATTCATAAAATCCTTGTGGTACCGTAAATGCGGTTAATTCCTTAGATTCTTCTTCTAACTTTAGATGGTAAAATCCTGATTTGCAATCAAATTTACTAAAATAATTATATCCTTGTATTTGTCTTATTTTTAATATCTTATTTGGTATTGGGTAATTATAAGTTATTGTTTTTGCATTTAAATTTCTATAATCAATAACCATTCTACTTTTTCCTCTTTTTTGTTCACTATGTTTATTTACTATAAATGTTGGGCTATTATGTTTACTATTACTTTTTTGTATATATTGTTTTTCTAATAATTCTTCTATATGCATTTTAAATTCTTTTAAATCATCAAAATTATATGTTAATGGTTTCTGGGTTATTATGCTATTTTTATCTATTAATTCAATTTTTATAGTAGTTTTATGTTTTTCCCATCCTTTTAATGGATCTTCACTATATAATTGTTCTAATTTTCTGTTAACTATTTCTATCTTATTTATTGAAAATATAGTTATTTCTGTTTTATTTATCGAAAATACGACTAGTTCTATTGTATCTTCAGTATTTTTTATATTTTCTAACTTTTGTGTAATTTTTTCATTTCCTTTTATCCAATCAGTTTTCTTTCTTATTTTATTATTAACTCTTTTTGCTCTTACTTTCTGTTTACATGGTGTTGTAAACCACCAGTCTGTTCTAGTTATTATATGTGGGTATAATTTATCTAGAAATGACATTCCTAAAAGTATATCTTTTGATGTTAGTTCATAATTATAAATTTCTTCTATTGTTAATATTTTATCCCATACTTGTGTTTTTACATTCTTAGCTTTGTAAGTAATTAAGCTTCCTTCGTTATTAAATCCTTTAACTATTATTGGTGTTTTTAATTTATCCCATTTACTTTCTGGTAAGCAATTATATCTACATAAATTAGCTTCTGCTCCTGTATCTATCATAGGCGTATAATATCTACTGTAATATCCTTCTACTACTATCTTCATTAATACATATATTTTCATTTTATGTTAATGCTCTTCTTAAGAATAATTTCTCTCTATTATATGTTATAGTTAATTGTGTATGTTCTATATTATATGGTTTTACTTGTTCTAGCCATTTTATTCCTAATATTATGTCTGTTTTTTGCATTTCTTCTTTTACTTCAAATTCTATTTTTATTTTTCTTATTCCTATTATTATTTCTTTTTCTGCTATATTTTTAGTGTTTATTAAACTTCTTGGTAGATCTGGGCATATATTATTGTCGGTTTTTATTTCCTCATTTTTTACTAGATATTTTGCTATATAATTTTCTTCTTGTCCTGTATTTAAGAGTATTAAATATTCTTTTTCATTTATCTTTCCTGTTATGTAATAATGGTTTGAATTATCCATTGAACTTGTTTCATAACTTATTCTTTTTGATGAGCTTGATGATTCCGGTTTATCATAAGCTGTTCTTTTTGTTGTACTTATCCTATCATTTATTATTTCTAGATTTTCTTCTACATCTATGTCTCTATAACTATAATCATTATAATCTATTGTTTTTACAAATTGTTCGAATGGGCTATCTATTTGTATCTTATTAATCTTATTTTTTCCTGTTATTTTATGTTTTGTTGTTAATGCATATAAATTTTTGCATCTTGCTGTAAATATTTTACTTCCTGGGGTTAATTCTATTCCTGATATCTTCCAATATAATACTAGTGATTTATCTATATTTCTATCCGTTACTGCTACTGAATAATTTGCACTTATTATAAATTTAAATTTTTGGTATATTAAATTTCCTTTTATGACAGTTATTATACTTTTTTCTATAGGTTTTATAATTCTATCATCTGCTAAATATAATTCTATTGGTGTATCTATTCCTTCTCTAAAACATGCTTTTATTAATATTTCTGTACCTCCAAGGTGTACATATTTTATTGGGTCTCTACTTTTTATATCGTTTATCTCTTTATTAATTATTCTTTTTGTTACTAGTGGTATACTGGCTTTACCTTTTGCATATCTACAGTCTATTACATGTTCTTTTTGACTTACTACATAATATTCTTCCTTTTTTCTAGTAAATATATTTTTTATTGTTAGTATTTTAAATATTTTTTCTACACTTAAGTCTAACTCTTTTCCTTTTATTTCATCAAATACATTGTTATCAAATATTATTTTTTGATCTGTTCCTTCGTCATTTAAATATTCTTCTTTTGTTAATATTTTTATATCTTCTTCAGTCATTTAATTCGTCTAATTCACTATCTATTTCGTTATCTGTTTCATTCTCTGAAATTTCATATATACTGTCTTCACTTTCTAATTCGTAATCTATGTAATCTATCTGCATATATTCTGTGTTTTCTATTTTTATTTCTGATATTTGTTTATTTTTTGGGTTTTTAGGTAATTTACAATCTCTAGCTAGATGTCCTATTTTTCCGCAATTATAACAAGTACATTCTTTTATAGATTTCTTTTTCCTATATGGTCTTTTATGTTTATAGTTTTTCACATAATATCTTTTTCTTGGTTTTTTGTATTTATATTTTGATTTTTTGTATTTCTTATATTTCTTATGCCTTTTTCTTTTCTTATAATATCTTTCTTCGCATCCAAATTGAGGTGCTATTTTATCTTTGCAACATGCTAAATTTCTTATTAATGTTTTTTCCATTTTTATTTCTTCTCTGTATTTTTCACATAAGTTTCTATACCATTGTTGTAAAAATTTTATTCTTGCTCCTAAAGTATCTACTATTTTTGTTTCATCCCAACTTTTTATTATTTTTGAACTAAATGGTTCAGGTAATTTATTAAAATATAATTTTCTTATTTCTTTACTTTCTTCTATATTATATGCTCCTTTATAATAATATTCTTTAAATGCGCAAGTATATTCATCTATGTAACACATATTACATATTGCTAATTTTAACATTAAATTTCTATTTATGTCTTTCTCTTCATTTTGTTCTTCTTCTGTTGTTGTCATGCTACTAAATTCGTCTTTTATAACTGTTTCATATTTTTTTAATAATTCTATAGGTGTTAATTTCATTATTCCTTCTGTGGGTTTGTCAGTTCTTAATATTTTTTTACTATTTTCAGTTAGATTTAAAAACCATAATTTTACTGTTCCTATTAGTGTTCTTTCTATATATTCTGGTGCATCTGTTACACTTATATTATTATCTAATAATTGTTTTGTCATATATCATATCCATAATTGTATTGTTTTTTCCGTATCTATTACACAATCTAAGTCTAAAAAGTTATAATTTTTATTAACTATTTGTTTTGGTGTCCATTTGTCATATTCATTCTTTAGATTATATCTTTTAAACTTATTCTTATAATATGTAGGTTTCCTTATTTCTGATGTACTAGGTATTATATTTTGATCTCCTTTTTTATCAAGAGTATTTATTTCTGTGTTGATATTCTCTAAATTTTCTTCATTAATTACTTCTTGTTTTTCATTGATTTCTAAATTTTTTGTATTTGTTAATATTTCTGTATATGTTTCACTATCTTCTGAATCATAATTGTCTGTTTCTTCAACATCTATATTATTTATTTCTAATTCCTCGTTTTTTATTTCTTTATCGTTTATTTCTAATTTTTCTTTAAATTGATTTATCTCGTTTAATAATTTTTGTTCTTTATCTTTTTCTTCTTTTTCTTTCTGTCTTTTTTCATACAGATCTCTTAACATTTGTAATTTCTTTTCTAATTCAGCAATCCTACTATTTTTAGTTTCTTCTATTTTTCGTATTTCTTCTGTAGTTTGTTGTTTTATTTTTTCTATTTCCTTTTTTCTATCTATTTCTTCGTTTTCTCTTTCTATTCTTACCATAGCTGTCAATTTATCTTCTAATTTTAATTCTTCTTTTTCTAACATTAAATATAAATGTTCACCTATTTTCTTATATCTTCTTCCTAAATTAGAAAATACTATTCTTATTTTTAATCCTTCGTGATTTTCATATATTTTTTCGTCTATTATAAATTCTTCTTTGTTCATTTTATTGTAAATAGTTCATGTTGATATATATATTCTAAACTATCTATTTGTGATTCTAAATTTGATATTTCATTTTTTTGTGCATTTATTGAGTTTTTACTAACTCCGGCAAATATATTATAATTTAATCTTTCTGTTCTTATTTTTAATTCTTTACGTTTTTCAGATATAGTTTGTTTTAGTTCTTTGTATTTTTGTATTTTATTCATTCAAACAATATTTATAGTATTTTGGTGGATATCTAAATCTAATTTTATCATAATTAGGTGGTATATATCTCATTCTTCTAGATTTTAAATGGATTATTAATTTTGCTTCAATACTAGATATTAAGGTAATTAGGTAAGCTAATCTTTGTGGGTTTTCTTTTGTTTTATTTAGACTTATATATTCTGAATAATTACTAATTAAAGATTCTTTAATTTTTCTAAAAGTTTCTCTGTTTTTAAATGGTCTTCTCATAATTAATTAATTAATTGATTGATTATTGTAATTTTTTCATAAACTCTAAATTCAAACATATATGCTACTTCTGTATTTTTTAAATAACTGCGCTCTGATACCATTTGTAGGGGGGTGCGGATTAGGTGCGTAGATTCAACTAGATAATAAATACGAGAATGGAGAGATTAACAAAGATGTCACTCATCGAATCGGGGTAGGGTGGATGAAATGGAGGCTCGCTTCCGATATCTTGTGTGACAAAAAGGTACCTTCCAAACTTAAAGGCAAGTTCTACAGAGTAGTGGTTAGACCGACTTTACTGTATAGGGCGGAGTGTTGGCCTGTTAAGAAGACCCGCGTCCAGAATATGAAGGTGGCGGAGATGAGAATGCTTCGGTGGATGTGTGGGTGTACTAAAAAAGATAGGATTAGAAATGAGGTTATTCGAGATAAGGTGGGAATGGCTTCGGTGGAAGCCAAGATGAGGAAAGTGAGGTTGAGATGGTTCTGTCATGTAATGCGGAGGAGCACGGATGCCTCAGTGCGGAGGTGTGAGAGGTTGGCTAGGGATGGTTCCAAGCGAGGTAGAGGTAGACCGAAAAAATATTGGAGGGGGGTGATTAGACATGACATGGAGCAGCTTCAGCTTACCGAGGACATGACCCTGGATAGGAAGTTGTGGAGGAGGCGAATTAGAGTAGAATATTAGTCTGAGTTAGGATGTTGTATGTTTTGGTGTATACTTGAAGTATCTTACTTTGGGTATTATTGAATATTAATTTCTATTGCATTATGTTTTATTACTATTCCTTATCTTATCCTATATTGCTTTATTTTGGGCCGGGAGTCTATCGGAAACAACCTCTCTATCTCACATTTGAGGTAATGGTATGAACTGTGTACACTTACCCTCCCCAGACCCCACTTGGTAGAAATATATTGGATATGTTGTTGTTGTTGTGATAAATTTATGGTCAATTTTTATAATTGAAAAAGGTGAAATTATGATATAAATTTTTTAAATTAAAGTTTTGGAGAATTTAAAATTTCATCACATGATTTGAAATTATGAAATGAAATCGCATGTCCAAACGTTAATTTCATCTTCTTAAATTACTAGATGAAATCATATACTGAAACGCGTACTAATTAAGCAATCTACTTCTCTCATGTGCACTGTGTCCCATATTGCCATTCACAGATTATTTTTATTTTTAGTAATATTTTAAATTATATTTTTATTCGAAAAATATCAATAAGGTAATGGACTAATTTCACTTAAATATCGATATATTTGATAAAACTATCCGTATGAAGTGTTACATCTACTACTAGAAAACATAAAGTTAGTTACGGAATTTATCAGTAATTTTCAGTTGATCTGTCGCTAAATAGCACCAAGCTAATTAAATTTTATTATAAATTAGTCCATAGCTAAATGAAATTAACACATGGTTTTACTATTTAGGTACAAAATTTTATCCGTTAGCTATTTTTTTGTGATAATGATCCGTCAATAAATGATTGACATGTGTTAGAACTAAAACATACATAATTATATTTAATTTTGAGAAAATACATCAGATCACCCCTCAACTTGTCGCCAAAATTTACTTTAAACCCTAAACTAATCGGGCAATTATTTACCCCCCTTAACAACTTTCAAGTGAATTAATTTCAACCCTTACCGCTGACGTGGCAAAAAAAAATGCGTGAGTTTTATTTTTTTTTAAAAGGGCCCACTTTATTATATATATAAAATTTAAAAAGAAAACAAGAAATCCTTCTTCATCTTCTTTCTAACACCCCCGCTCCCCCACCCCGTTCTTCATCCACTTCGAACCCCCACCCCATTTCATTGTGTATTGGTGTATTTTTTTCTTAGCATTTTTACTTGTGGAAGATTGGTTTTTAAATTTGAATTCATTGAGGTCTTTAGTGGTGGTGTTTCTTTGATTTTTTAATTGTAGGGGAAGTGATTTTGGTTGAATTTGAGTATTTTGTGGAAGTGGAATTGAGCTTTTTCAATTGGAATTTTAGTGCAAGTTTCTGATGAGCTTGATTTTGATTTTGGTTGAACTAAAAACTGAATCAGACAAAGAAAGTTTCATTTTTTCAAGCTTGATTTGATTCTGGATTGTACCAAAATCAAAAAAAAAAAAAAAAGAAATCTTGATTAATTTAGTTTGGTTCTTGGAAGAGCTAGTGGATTTGATGAGCATCTATTCCAGGCACAAACAGTATATAGTTTTAACCTGTGAATCATTGCTTTTATGCTGACTTATAATTTTTCAAATGCTTAAGATTCACTTGCTGAAGTTCAGTGCAGAAGGCTAATTTGGAAACTACCTTGATAATTTATGAATTTTACTATTAGGTTCTATAGAAGTATATGTATCAAGATTTGATGTATTTTCTTGACAAGTTCATCTCAAAGCAAATTTGCGCAAATTCTTGGTGTTAGTGGTGTTAATAGTGAAATAATAATGTTAATGATGAAATAATGGTGTTAATGGTGAAACAATGATGTTAATGGTGAAATAATGATGTTAATGGTGAAAAAAAAAATAAAGAAGAAAAAGGAACGGGGAGTGGGGGTGGGAGGCTGTTGAAGAAGAAGGAGAGGGAGGAACGAGGGGGTGGGGTGGGTTGTTGAAGAAGAAGAAGGAGAAGGAGGAGGAAGGGGGGTGGGGTGGGGATGGGGGTATATATATATATATATATATTAAAAATAATATATATATTTAAAAAAATATATATATTTTATATAAAAAAAAAAAATAGTACATATATATTTTTTGTTTTTTTTAAAAAATATATAAAAATAATATGTGTGTTGGATTATTTTTTAAAAAAAAAAATATAATTTCTTACGTGGCAATGACATGGCACTGATTTGGCAATGACGTGGGGCGTGTGTACTTCACTCTCCGTAGTGAGAGTGGTATAATTTTTTCAGGATGGTAAAAAATTCACTTTAAAGTTATTAAGGGAGGTATATAATTGTCCGATTAATCTCGAGTCTAAAGTAATTTTTGGCGACAAGTTCAGACGTGATTTGATGTATTTTCTCTTTTAATTTTACACATTATGCCAATTTGTATGCATTGCTCACTCCTCCTAAAACACTGCAAAGCAAGATATGATAAAAGAACAAATTTCCTCAAGAATGAACGATAAGTCATAATATAAATTTTAAAGTAGGCATGCAATATAATCTTGTTTTTCTTAATTTTAATTTAGTCTTAGCTGTATTTATATCATTTAATTTTTAGGGTATAAATAGACATTTAAATTTGTATAAAGTTGGAAGACTTTAAGGCTATCAATGTGCTCAATTAAATATTTTAATAATTTGATCATTTTTATAAGTTTAATATAAATAGTCTTTATGTCTTTTACTGTAAGATATTTTTTGAATATTGAATTGCTCCTTCGTGAGTTTAGAATTATTTCCTTTTATAACTTAAATTAAGCCCTCTTAGTTATTTGGATAAACAACTCTTACATGAGTTTAATTTCCTCTCTCTCTTTGATTTAGTAATTAAATACATTTTAATTGTTGCTGGATTATCATTTCCTTCTTTTAACTCTCCTTCCCCTTTTTTTTTTAATTTCTTAATCATATTCTTGTTATCTTAAATTGCTTGTTTGATTTTGATTCATTTTAATATTTTTGCAATCTAAATTATATCATAAAAGATTACTACTTTTTTTTAATTCTTAATGAAATAATTTTGGTAATAATACATATGTCTAACATGTTAGGTTTTTTGCCCTGATTTTCTTACCAAATTTAAGTTTTATTTTTTCTTGGAAGGAAAATAAAAGTAACCATATTTACTTTTACTTTTACTTTTCCTGAAAAGAAAATATAAAAATTTTCCATATTTGTCTAACCTCTTTCTTGGAGGAAAGGTTTTGAAACCCTATAAATAGAAGACTCTTTTCTCATATCATTACACAATAGCATCCACAATATAGTCTTTTAAGAGTCAAGTTTAGGGGGGAGATTTTCTCTCTCATTAGTTTCTATGTGTTAAAATTTAGGTTTTATATGTAGGCCAATTGGCCGAATCATATAATAATATTATGTTTTTAGTATTGTTTTACGTGTCTTCTGAATTGTCACCACAATGATTTGTAACTAATGACTTTCGCATGACGCCCTCTTGATTTCGAACCCAACAAGTGGTGTCAGAGCCTGCGGTTCAAAGATCCAGTGGTTTGGTAAAACGAGGTTGAAGACAAGTCCAAGGAGGTTCAAATCAATTTGCAATCAATTTGATGATAATGAGGATTTTTGTCCAACTACATGTGGAGAACAAGTTTCAATCATATTTTCAACATTCCTGTTGCTGCATCTTTAAAAATAAAAATAAAATATTAACTTTTAACCCATTTTTAACCATAATATTTTAAACCTTATTTTTAACCATGGCAAGCAGCAGTTATGAATAATATATCAAGAATAAGTTCATGCATGTGATCTGAAGAAGGTGGATAATGTGAAGAAAATCAAGCAAAAGAGGAGAGATTTGTTAGGGTTTTTGCCCTGATTTTCTTACCAAATTTAAGTTTTATTTTTCTTGGAAGGAAAATAAAAGTAACCATATTTACTTTTACTTTTCCTGAAAAGAAAATATAAAACTTTTTCATATTTGGCTAACCTCTTTCTTGGAGGAAAGGTTTTGGAACCCTATAAATAGAAGACTCTCTTTCTCATATCATAACATAATAGCATCCACAATATAGTCTTTTAAGAGTCAAGTTTAGGGGGGGATTTTCTCTCTCGTTAGTTTCTATATTTTAAATTTTAGGTTTTATATGTAGGCCAATTGGCCGAATCATATAATAATATTATGCTTTTAGTATTGTTTTATGTGTCTTCTGAATTGTCACCACAATGATTTGCAACTAATGCGGTATCCAGTATCCGCATTGGAGCCCCGACTAATTCAAATCGCGCGTTGCAGGGCCCATTAAGGTGGCAGCACTCCCGCCAGAGTTTTCTCGATACCTAGGATCGAAACCTCGACCTCTGATTAAGAATGTAGCAGCCTCATTCATTGCACTACAACCCATGTTGGTCACACACAAGTTTCTTTACAATTAAGCTTTCCCTCCTTATCTCCAAACTAGACATTGAAGGGCCCGTGCTATATTTTATTTTTTTAATCTCAATTTATGTGATACAGATATAATTTAGATAATTAATTATTAAAATAATTTTAATTTTTAATTATTATGATTTATAATATTATTTCTTCTATTTCAATTTAAGTGACACTAATATAATTTCAAAAGTTAACTTATGTGGTAGTAATATAATTTCGATAGTCAATCAAATATTTTATGTTGACATTATTTTGTGTCTATTTTATAAAATATTATTAATTTTTTAATGCGGTCGTAATAATTAATTAGTGGTGATATAATAAAATCACGATTGAAGCAGCGAAGAACTCATGTCTTAAATGACTTATAATAACTAATTACAAGTGATATAATAAAATTACTTTAAAAAATGCTTATGAAAAAAGAATAAGTAGACATCATATAAGACATTAAGCTAATTTAAAAAATCAAAAATTATTTATTATTTTTTGTCAATTTTACATTTTTTATTAAATATTATAATTTTTTAATACTTAAATAACCAATAGTAATTAATTTGGGGTAATACAATCAAAGTATGATTGAAGCAGCTAAAACAGACAATACAAGTATGCATGTCGATTATTTTATATTTTTATTTAATATTACAAATTTTTAGATACTTAAATAACTTATAGTAATTAATTAGGGATACTATAGTAAAATTACGATTGAAGCACCTGAAGCAAGCAGCACAAGCAGGCATGTCAAAGACGTGCCTGGTTATTGATACTTATTATATGTATATATTTTTATTTAATATTACAAATTTTAAATACTTAAATAACTTATAGTAATTAATTAGGGATAATATAATAAAATTACTATTGAAGCAGCTAAAGCAAGCAGCACAAGCAGGCAAGTCGAAGACGTACCTGCTTATTGACACTTATAATATATAGTAATATAGTAATTTTTAAATACTTAAATAACTTATAGTAATTAATTAGAGATAATGTAGTAAAATTACGATTGAAGCAGTTGAAGCAAGCAGCACAAGCAGGCATGTCGAAGACGTATTTTTATTTAATATTACAAATTTTTAGATACTTAAATAACTTATAAGTAGTAATTAATTAGGGATAATATAGTAAAATTACGATTGAAGTAGCTGAAACAAGCAGCACAAGCAGGCATGTCGAAGACGTGCCTGTCATTTTTAAATACTTAAATAACTTATAGTAACTAATTAGGGATAATCTAGTAAAATTACGATTGAAGCAGCTGAAGCAAGCAGCACAAGCAGGCATGTCGAAGACGTATTTTTATTTAATATTACAAATTTTTCGATACTTAAATAACTTATAGTAATTAATTAGGGATAATATAGTAAAATTACGATTGAAGCAGCTGAAACAAGTAGCACAAGCAAGTATGTCGAAGACGTGCCTGCTTATTGACACTTATTATTTACAAATTTTTAGATACTTAAATAACTTATAGTAATTAATTAGGGATAATATAGTAAAATTATGATTGAAGTAGTTGAAACAAGCAGCTTCGACATGCCTGCTTATTGACACTTATTATATATAGTAAAGTAGAAACTATTTGAATTACAGTTCCATAAAATCTGCTCGTTCTGTCTTTTCAAATTTAAATAATGATATATTTAATAATTTTATATATATCTTCTATATAGTTTAAATTATTAATTAATGTGATATATAATAATATTTTTTACATAATTTTTAGATATGTAAATTTTATTTTTAAAAAAAAAAAAAAATTATATCCAAATTTACGATCAAATTTGAACTATTTAATTCTCAAAAAAATAAAAAATATCATACAAATTGAGACAACAGAAATAATAATTTATGAGTTTCATATATTTATATTTATGTTCATCAAAATTACTCGATGCTCTCATCTTTACTATCATATTTCTCTTTTTTTTATCACTTTAAAAATTATAAATAAAAAATATTTTTTTTTATTTCATTCTTGTCTCTCTCCAATAAATTATAAATTATTGGAGAATAAAACTAAGCTGATCTACAAAAATGGGGCAAAAATAATTAGTTTCATCTTAATTTTATAAAACAAAACGTAAACTGAAACAAATACTTTCCGTAGTCTAGACTATTGATAATCGATATGAACGAAGGAAGTACTTAATATATCATATATACTATCCCACTCTAATTAATGTGAAGGTATTGAGCTGACAACAATACTTTAAAGAAAAAAAAAAAAAAGTTATAATCTGGCCAACTGTTTTTTTGGGAAGGAGAGGGAAGAAATGAAACTGTATTTCGTTCATTTCAGAAGAGCAGCAACATCATATTTGTTCATGAATTTGTAGGATGGTTTCTTTTCGCTGCAACTTTTTTTTCTTTTTTTTTATTATTTAGGGATTGATTTCTGAGTGCTCAATTATTTTTTCTTAGAAAATTATGGTGTTCGCGTCAACTTACACCTTGCACACACACCTCAACTAATTTTATTACTAGAATCACTTACTAATGAAATATCTATTACTTCCACCAAAGTAGTTGTGTCCACCAAAGCTCTCCTATTTATGGATTCTAGCCTTTTTAAAATGTAAATTGTTTAACCTCTCTTTCTTCTTTCCTTTTTTAAGTCTCCATGCTTGCTCACTGCTTCCAGTTTTGCAAATTTATAGCTGATTTATAGCATTTAACACTTCATTTCATTGAAGCAAAGCAATATTATAAGAGCAAATTGTCCAAAGAATGAATGGTAATTCATAGCATAAGATTTTATGGTGTGCAGGGTATTTCTCAAGAGTGATCATCGAATAGAAACAAAGTTTTATCTTCACCTCATCAATTACACGGTCGGACAGTCGACCTTGGGACCTTGTTATTTTGAGGTCATATCTAGTATTTAGAGTTTGCCTCGATTTGGTACCACCGCTCTCGCGGTCATGAACAACTAGTCTTTACTGAAATAACACAACATTGCTAGTTATTTCTGAAGTCCCTGCTTATCTCATGTGCGAAAATGAAACTAAATACAGGAACCACGTGTCCTTTGCAAGGCTATTCAGGGTCACTAGAGGAAATTCAGGGTCACTCTCTGTGGTTGAAGGTCAGACATCTCATTCCCTCTTCTGTTTTTCTTGATCGTAGTAGCTATCTGTATGGACATAATGCATGTTAGTTAGAAAAATATGAACGAGGTCTAATTTCTGATAGCATAAGAGCAGATTTTGTACTGTTATGATTTACATTGTCCTCCAAATGTTTGTTTTCCTCTCTCAGCAGTTTTTCCTGCAATAATTAAGGGGTATCATGTACTGTCTAATGGAAAATTTAACATGATAATAGTTCATGCTAAAACAATTAAAGAAAGGAGGAAGGCCTATTAGCCCCGTTGATAAAAGAGTAGCCTAGAGTATCAAGTGTCATAGTCAATTAAGTAGTCTTAACATACTTGTAGACCAGCCTACAAGAAACTGACCGAGGACAAGTGGATGTTTTGCGCCCTTTATACTCCTTTTCTTCAATAAACTACTGGCTAGATTTGATCGACCTGATTTAGTTTTTGCATTATTCGCCCTTAACATGGCATGCATGCGCTAGTCTTCAGGAGAAGAGAAAAAGTTCAACACCAGCATTTTGCAGTTCTAGTATATGCTGGTTTTTCAGATATATATGAATGTTTGGATAATCTAACGTAAATTAAATATACCTTGATCTGAGAGTATAAGTCACGGAATCAAATATACCTTGATCTGAGAGACTAAGTCACGGAATCAAATATACCTTGATCTGAGAGACTAAGTCACGGAATCTGAGAGAGTCGAAAGACGAAAAGATAGACAAAACTAGTTTTCAGGATGTGCCAATGGAAATGAAAACGTACCTTCTCGTGAAGACCCTTAACAGATTCAAGCAGCAAATTTGTCTGCACAAGACGAAACTATTTAGAGTCGCTTCATTCTGAGGTACCAACTCAAAGGGAACCAGATTATAATATTGAAGTCAAACACTCATAATACATAAACAAATACTCAAACTTGGCCTCGGCTAGCAAGTAAGCATTCCAAGTTTGAGAGCGTACATCTAGACGCCTCAACCAGCCTCCACTGTGTCAATTGAGACACTCCCAACTTACACAATGATCGTCCAGACACATCCAAATTTCATGTGTCATGTCAGTATCAGGTGTATTTTTGTGGATGTTATATCTATGTTAGTTTTATCATGTTTCATGCTTTGAATATTTTTGTATATTGTCCTGTGTTTTGAGCCGGGGGTCTATCGGAAACAGCCTCTCTACTTCTTTAGAGGTAGTGGTATGGACTGCGTACATTCTACCCTCCCCAGACCCCACTAGGTGGGAATATACCGGGTTTGTTGTTGTTGTTGTATGTCAGTATCAGGTGTCCACGAGACACAGTGACAACGAGTAGTGTGTTTAGTTGTCAGTTGAGACAAATTGAGGTGTCTAGATGTGCACTCTTAAAGTTGGAAGCACTTGCTAGCTTAGGCTTAGTTTGATTGTCTGTTTATATATATTATGGCCGTTAAAGAAACAAATGCAAATGCTTATAAAAAGACAAAGCGAAGGCAAACAAAAATAGAAGGTATAGCTGGAGGAATTCACCAACAATTATGGTTTCACACTATATAATTTGGTTGAGAAAATAAAGCATGAAACAAAGTATTAAAACGTATATAGTTACAAAAGTGGTGAATGAAAACAACATTGAGGAGTCTACCCGAAAGTAGCATAAGGGAAGCTCACTTGCAATAACCAAGGACGCCCAAATTGGATTTTTTATTGTATTTGGCTCTAAAAGACGGGATGTATACCTAAACAGACTAGCTAAATGGGGTACCAAGTCAATCCAGTATGTCCATTTCAGAGCCCAAATACTCTACATACTTCTCACTTGGTAATATAATCATTTAATTACCCCAAAACAACATTGAAGTACCCTAGCTAAGGGTTATGTCTGAAAACACATTGACGTAGTGACAGCTTCTAGTAATTGGTAAAGCTAGTCTCTAAGAACAAGCATGGAAGTACTTTTTTATGTATATTTTAACACCAGAGTTCCGAATGATGCAATTCCGATAGGACAAGGTGCAAAGGAATGTAAAGACCTGTCTAGATCTGATTTGTATTAGAGCAGCTTGAAGTTCGTTTTCCAAATGGATAAGGTCAGTCACAGCGAGATCATCAGCGTTAGTTTTCTCGATTTGCCTGTCAAATTGAGACAAATTGAGACAGAGCGTCAGTGGTATGAGCTTTAAGAAATAAAAGTGAGGTATAAGATCAGTACCTTTCTGTTTCTTGGAGCAGTTCTCGGGTTGCCATACTTGAGTATTTAGAGTGCTATGTCCACCTCAGAATGATTAGAAAACTCTCAGCACCAAAAATGTAAATATGACTATTCAAGATAACATTGAATAACACCCAAATGATTACTATGGACACACTGCAAGATGCACAATGAATCGATGATAAGTTACTAATCACCCGTATTAGCAACATGAATGAACTAGTCAAAGCATACTTCCCGGATTTGACACACACTTCCCGGATTTGACGCAATAGTATGTGTTGCGGAAATATCGTGGATTAACTAGCAAACAACCACAAACAAAGAAAATAGAGAACAAAATCAACATAAGGATTTAACGAGGTTCGGCTAGGCCTAATCCTCCAAGCGAAAGCAAGAGAGTTTTCCACTATGAAAGAAAAAAAGAAATGTACAATACTCTAGAATTTCCTAACTACATAACATATATATAGATTCCAAAATAGTTCGAAACCTATAAGGAAAAAGGTTCTCAATCCTACAAGGACAAAATATTCCTTCTTTCTCAAACCTATTAGGACAAAGGGTCTCCTAAACCAATAGGGATTATGAGTTTCCTAAAATATACAGGGGGGAAATTCAAGTCATAATTAACAAATCTTTCCCTTGGCTTGAATTCCCTTTATCAATAGGAATAACGTCTCTCTGTCTTGCTTCCGGCCCTTGAAAGAGGCTCATTGAGTACTACACACACCAATCAAGTCCAGAGAATGCCTAAACTTATTGGTTGGGACCGCCTTGGTAATTAAATTTGCTGGATTATCATGTGTAGGTACTTTCAGCCTACTACCTTTTGTCCCATTAGCAATGAACCAAACTTCCATGTTCAATTCTTGTGAAGTAACTCAATCTCTTCACTAGCACCAATCCATCGATCTCTTCTCGAGCTAGAAATAGCTTGTTTAGAACTATTAGGCTCAAGAACGTCAATGGACTCTGTAATTAACAAAGCAAATTCCACAAAATTTGCATATCCAAGAAGATTTTCATCAACTACATTCACAAACCTCTTACGTCGGTTGATCACTCTCTTCTCTCTGCCTGTTGCAACGCTATATGGTGGTGGTTGTACAGGTGCATCAACATTATCATCTTGATTAATGTTTTGCACCTCCTCCGCTTCTGAACTACTGGGCTGAGCTAGTGGAGATTCAATTTCTAGCTCTATGCAGTCACTGACATCACAATCTATTTTTGCTATTACCTTTTCCCTTTGACTGTCCAGTGAAGCAGATTCATTAAATGTCACATCCTTACTAATAATTAAACATGTAGTCTTTTGATATGTGCACCACAACCTGTAGCCTTTACTCCAATTGCATACCCTAGAAATAAGCACTTCTTTTCTCTCGACTCAAGTTTGCCATCCCTCGCATAAACATAAGCAGGACAACCAAATATCTTCAAATTTGAATAATTAGCAGGCAAACCGAACCAAATCTCAAAAGGAGTTTTGAACTCAATAGTTGTGGATGGAGATTTATTGACCAAATAACAAAGCTGTATTGATTGGTTCAAACCAAAAATCCTTGCTAACACGAGTGTGAAAGCATACTTTTGCCCTGTCATAAAGTGTTTGTTCATACGTTCTGCAACACAACTTTGTTGTGGTGTTCCAACACAAGTGTGGTGTCTAACTATGCCCTCTTTATGGTAGAAATCATTGAACTATAAGTTGCAAAACTCCAACCTATTGTCCGTTCGAAGACGCTTAACTTTTCTTTCAGTCTACCTCTCAACCATCGTCTTCCATTTAACAAATGTCGGAAATGCCTCATCTTTTATTTTCAGAAAATACACCTTTACCCTTCTTGAGTAATCATCAATCAAAGCCATAAAGTACCTGGCACCATTTTTGGAGGGAATTCTGTTTGGACCCCATAAGTTTGAATGTATGATCTAACTTGTCTTTGGTCTTGTGTTCTGCCTTCTTTCTGAACTTCACCCGTGTTTGCTTACCAAACACACAATGCTCACAAAAATTCAAAGCTTGATTTTTGTATCCATTCAATAAATTTTGATTGTTCAACAGAGACAATCCCTTGTCACTTATATGACCAAGTCGTAAGTGCCACAATTGAGATCGATTCAGATCACTCTTCCCAGAAGCTACAGCTGCTTCCCCTTCAACTACACTCACTTGAAAATAATACAGTCTAGAATGAAGCTTTCCTTTCATGATTACCATGGAGCCTTTACACACCTAAAGCATTATATTCTCTGAGTGAAACTTATACCCTTAATCATCCAATGTCGAAAGAGAAATCAAATTCTTCTTCATTCGAGGAACATGCCAACACTCTATATTTCTAATAACGCCATTGAACATTCGCAATTTGATGTTACCAATCCCTTCTACCTCTAATGGATTATCACCACCTGGATAGACAGTCTCACTCGTCTAATTGTAAGTTGTAAATCAATACTTATGTGGACACATGTGGAAAGTCGCACCAGAATCAAGAATCAAGGAATTGTGCCTACGATCAGAAGTCACGGCACAAACTTTCCCTACAGTCACTGTCATAAAAATTATTACTAGTGTCTAACAATATTTGTTGAGTAATCACTTTTCTGCTTTCCTCTTTTCTCCTTTAGCTTAGGACAATCTCTTCTATAGTGACCTTGCTCCCTGCACTCATAGCAGTTCAGCTTTCTTGCTCTAGACTTTGATCTAGCGATAGACTTTTTTCTATTAAAGTCTTTCTGTTGTGTTCTTCCCCTGCTCATAATACCTTTGCCCTTAGCTTTGCTATCCGAAAAACTCTTCTTCGAACTCATTAGATTTTAGTGCATTACTAACATCATCCAGTGAGATACTATCTTTCCCATATAGCAACGTATCAACAAAAGTATCGTAAGACTGTGATAAAGAACAGAACACGATCAAGGCTTGATCCTCACTATCAATTTAGATATCCACAGTCTTCAAGTCCATTATAATCGAATTAAACTCATCAAGGTGAGTTTTAATCAATCATACGAAGATTGTACAACCTCTTTTTCAAGTAGAGGCGGTTTGTAAGCGATTTTCTAAATTACAAATCTTCCAACTTCTTCCATGTCGTTGCAACAGATTCCTCTTCAGCAATTTCCCAAAGAACGTTATCTGTAACACTTATGAAGATCGCACTCAAAGCCCTCTCCTTCGGGTCTGCTTTCTCTAATTCTTTCATCTCTTCTGAAAGAATCTCCTCAATTGCCTTCCATAACCCTTGTAAGTTGTGGATGTTGTATCTATGTTAGTTTTATCATGTTTCATGCTTTGAATATTTTTGTATATTGTCCTGTGTCTTGAGCCGGGGGTCTATCGGAAACAGCCTCTCTACTTCTTTAGAGGTAGTGGTATGGACTGCGTACATTCCACCCTCCCCAGACCCCACTAGGTGGGAATATACTGGGTTTGTTGTTGTTGTTGTAACCCTTGTAAGTTGTAACACTAGAGACAACCTCATTCTAATCTTCTATAGATTGAAACTATATCCCCCATCGAATTTCTCTATTTCATACTTTGTTGAAGATGATGGAGACATCTTAATCCTTGATTATGTGTAGAAACCCCAACCTGACTATAATACCAATTGTTGCGGAAATATTGTGGGTTAACTAGCACACAATCACAAATAAAGAAAATAGAGAAGAAAAACAACACAAGGATTTAACGAGGTTCGGCTAGGCCTAATCGTCAAGCGAAAACAGGAGAGTTTTCCACTATGAAAGAAAAAGAAGTGTGCAATACTTTAGAATCCCCAACTACATACCCTATATATAGATCCCAAAATAGTCTCAAACCACGACGAAAAGGTTCTCCCAATCCTACAAGGATAATATATTCCTTTCCCAAATCTATTAGGACAAAGGGTCTCCTAAACCACTAGGGATTATGAGTTTCCAAACATATACAAGGGAAAAATTCAAGTCATTATTAACAGTACGCATGTCTAATCATTTTACTCGCAACAACAATTTTTTTGGTGATGGATACATATTTCGTCGAGCAGCAACATAATCTATGATGCACTCTGATGAAGAGTAAGCATTATTTAGCAACATAACAAAGCTAACGCAGATATTACATGTATTTCACAGTTCATCTGGAAATAACTCCAGCTAGATATTGATCTATAACTAGTTCAGGGGTGCATTTTTTTTTAGAGGGGGGGAGGGGGAGGATACAAGTTCAGAGTTACTTAGAACTCATTTGGATAGGATTAAAATCTGGTCAAACTAACTTTTAATCTCATTTTTAGCGTTTTAACGTGTTTGGTAAAATTAAAAAGTGCTTAAAAAAAGCTAAAAACTAATTAAAAAAATCAAAAAGTGAGATGTTGGGTACCCCCAACTTTTTGTTTTTTAGATTAAAATTCTTTTAGGTTTGACCAAAATATTTACTTTTTAATCCCTTATATTTTCCTCCAATTTCAACAATATCCTAAACTTGTAGTCCTTAAATATATAAAAAAAAAATCTTTTTTCCTTTGCCGCTTCGCTTCATCTCTTTCCTCCAATTTCCTCTTCATCTTTCTTCTTTGTTTCCATCGAATCCATCATTACATCAGAGGTTTATTCAAAAAATTTATTTTAGAATTAAAAATTATAAATAATTCACCTTATTTATGATGTTAACAACTTTAAGGACATTTAAGTCATTTTAACAAAAGAAAAAAGTGTTTAACATCACTTGTTTACCAAACACATCAACAACTTTTTTTCAATTTTAGCACTTCTATCCAAACACTTATCTGCATAATTTATAAGCACTTATTTTAAACTTTTAATCACTTAAGCTAAAAAGCTATTTTTTTAATCCTATCCAAACGGGCTCTTAATACCATCAAAGCAAGGGAAATTGTAACCAAACTAATTGAGACCTTTAACTATATGCAAGATAGTGCATTTATTTAGAGTATCCATAGAAGTCTAATTCACTAAAATATAACTTGATAACTGTCAACTAATCAAATACCTCTGTGACCTGGATTTCTGCAGAGATCTCTTTTTCTGTTTCAACGTGGCTTTCATATCGTTGAAGAATCCCTGTCACACTGGAATATATAATGTCAGATATGAGTGTTGGTGGGTAAGTAAAAGGAAAATATTATCAGCAGATCAATTCTGAACAAATTTTATGGTCTTCAATCTCTCTTTGGGCATTAGTCACTAAAACATCGAAAACTCCCTCTGCATGGATACCATAAGGGAAGCCCCTTTTAATTTAGTACAAACTTCAAAACGAATGAGGAAAACACCTTAGTTCCAATATGGTTTAACCTCTCAGACCTGATATTTCTTTGAGTGGGATGCTTTGTGCAGGTTGGTCGCTTCAATAGTAAAAAGGGCAGCCCGGTGCACGAAAGCTACCGCTATGTGCGGTGTCCGGGGAAGGGCCCCACCACAAGGGTACCCATTATAATTGATAAATAAACACTAGCAAAAACAAGACCTACTACAGCTAAAATAAAAGTATAGATTAATATCCAATACCTGAGTTTTGTAACTATGAGGTGAGAAACACACATGCAGATCATCAAGGAGACCCCAAAAAGGGGAAAATAACGCTAACCGGGAAATGCAGGTGGATAACAACTTGGGAAATATCCCAAGTAATATCCAGAAAACTGCTTTTCAAAGGAAATAGAGAAGACAAAGGAGGAGGAAGACTGGACAAGTGGAGGAAAGGCAAAGGAAAGAAGAAGAATTGGAATATCACTAAGAATCAGCAAGTAGCACAATAGAAAACAGTAAGCAAGCCTCCCCAAAATACATCAAACGGTTGAGACAAGAGTAAATGCTAAGGACCCAGCTGCCACAACAACCTCCAACGGTAGTCCCATTCAGATAAAGGACCACTTCTAACTCAGAAGGGGTGGCTAAGGGAAGATCTGATGACAAAGTAAGGGAACCCAAAATTAACATCGACAAAGATCAATCTAGAAAGATAGAAAAAGAACTTTTTTGACAAAGCGGGACCCCTAATGAGTGGAAGGGGAGAAGGTGCCAAGAGGTACATCTTCAGCTACTATCAAAGCGCAGGATGACAAGCGAAGTTTTGACTCTTAGTTTGCTTATTTTTCTCAAATAGCATGTTATATGTGATTTTTATGTGCATTTAAACCATCTGGTTCATGTGAGTGGCCAACCATGAGCTAGGTTGAATGTATTTGGAAGTATCTAAGTAGACCACAGAGGTCGCTTTTATGTGTTTTTACATTGTTTTATTGATATGCGCATGTTGTGATAGTTGATTAGATGTTTAACGTTTATCATCACTTGATTGAGCATGCAACTAATAATACTGGGTAAGAGGCCAGTTAGTTGGTGCGGAGGATACCAAGTAAGAGGGGACGGTTGTTGCACTGCTAGAGATAGATAAGTTAGGCACTTATGTCTGAAGATGGTAAGATATGATGTTGATGACTCATGTGGGAAATGGACCAGTCATTCCAGACGAGGCAAGCCTCTATCAGATCATGAGGTTGATGCCTCATGTGGGATGGACCAGTCATGCACCTATGCTCAATAATAGCAGTCTGTATCAATGACTTCAGTATAGTTGCTTTACTTGTATATCATTTTTATACTTGTATTGGTTTGTTTATGCCTATATGAGTTACCAAGGATTTCAAAGGACTTGCCCCAGGAGTAAGCTTAGAGGGTGAGTCAATAATGTTGTTGGATCTTTATATTACATTTGTGGTTGTTTGGGTGTGTGCAGGGAGATCAGGTGATGATCAGGTCACCAATCAATGACTCAAACGTTGATCAGTCATTGCGGTCGAGGTGATCATGGAGACCACTGTTATGACGGAAGGAGGTAAAACGAAACAAAGAAAGTAAGGAACACCAAATTTAACGTGGAAAAAACCTTCAAGTCCGAAGGTAACAACCACGGGATCACAGAAATCCAAATTGCTCCACTATAACAATAAGAGGCTTGCAAATATTCTCCAAATGGCCACACAACAAGAGCCAAGCCCGGAGAAGCAATAGCTACACCAACAAAAGTAAATCAAGAGAAACCACCCAAAATAGACCTACTGTTCGGGACTCAAAACCAGAAGCTGTGAACCTCTAAATCCGATCTTCACCGTTCAAATCAAACATCAAAATGTTAGGAACACTCAGTCAAAACTTCAGCCCAATCCAACGGTAAACGAACTGGAAAACGCGATCTGAAGTTGACTGGTCAGAAAGAAAAAATTGCAGCAACTAAACTCTCTTTCGTTCTTCTCTCTTTGGTGAAAGCCCTCTCAAAACCTCTCTTATGTGCTAATGTCTCTCAAAGACAAATACCATTGAGCATGAATAATTTTCTCTCAAATAGTCCTATTTATAGATGATGGGTGATGTTTCTCCTAAAGTCAAACCAACTCAAAATAGAAATAGAAATTCAAATCATTTTCCAAATAGAATTGGAAACCAAAAGAGAATAGGATTAGACCATGGGCCTTCGGCTGGAACATGGGCCACAGCCAAAAAAACTCCCCCTCCAACCAAGAGGCCAAATGGATCTTCAAGCGGAGGAACTCATGTCAGGCTTCATGCCTGCCAAAGTTCTACAATACTCATGCTTCTCTACAACCACCACTTTCGTTAGCATATATGTAGGATTGCCACCAATGTATATCTTCTCAACTTCTAGACTTATAGCTAAGCCTAGCACCATACAAATAGAAAACATTTTCACTACAGGAGAGAAAATTTCATCTAATTCAACTCCCTTTCTCTGGCCAAAGCCTTTGACAACTAGTCTCGCCTTATACCTAGGCGCAGGGGTATGTTGCTCTTGCTTTACTCTAAAGATCTATTTGTTTGTTAGAGCTTTCTTACCTTTCGGTAATTTCACGAACTTACATGTGTTATTCTCGTGGAGTGACTTCATCTCATCTTCCATAGCTTCTACCCACTCATCTTTGTGAGTATCTTGTATGGCTTCATCATAATCTCTAGGTTCTCCCATTTCTGTCAAGAGTACATACGCATTTGGAAAATAACGTGTTGACTTTTGCCTCTCCCCAGAAGATCTTCTACAAGAGGTTTCAGGAACATCTGAAGTAGCAGGAGTTGGTTGTTGATCAACCATGACATCATTAATCAAACCGTCTATAGGTTCTATACCCTCTTGATCATTATCTGCATTATTATCTTGGGTTCCATCATGTGCAATAGATGTATCAGCAATAGGAACTGGATCGGCATCAACTAAACTTTTATTATTCTGATAATCTGTTTCCTCAATCTTGTCAATATCTTCAATAGTTTGGTCTTCAAAGAACACTGCATCACGACTTCTAATAAGCTTCTTATCAACTGAATCATAAAAGCAATACCCAAACTCATCTTGACCATAACCAATGATGATGCACTGCTTAGTTTTGACATTCAGTTTTGACCTCTCTTCTTTTGGAACATGCACACAAGCTTTACACCCAAAGACTTTTAAGTGATCATAGGAAACATCCTTAGCAAACCAAACTTTATTTGGAACATCACCATCCAAAGCAACTACAGGAGACAAATTGATAACATAGCAACAGTATTAAGTGCGTCCGCCCAAAAGGAATTTGAAAGTTTAGCCTCTGAAAGTACACATCTAACTCTCTCAACTAGAGTTTTGTTCATCCTTTCTGCCAAGCCATTCGATTGAGGCATCTTGGGTGGAGTTCTCTGATGACGAATTCCTTGAGATTTGCAATATTTATCAAAACGACCAATGTATTCACCACCATTGTCAGTGCGAATACATTTTAGCTTCTTTCCGATTTATCTCTCAGATAAGGCTTGAAATTCCTTAAACACATCAAGTAATTGATCTTTGAATTTTAAAGGATATACCCAAAGCTTGTGAGAATGATCATCACTGAAAGTCGCAAAGTAAAGTGAACCACCTTGTGACTTTACTTTAAGAGTACCACATAAATCAGAGTGTACTAGCTCCAATAGTTCAGGCTTTATTGAGGGAGAATGATCGTGAAAAAAAAAACTCTTCTATTTAAGCAATGAACACATATTTTCACCATTGCTTGTTTCATACCAGCAAGCAGATTCTTCTTAGCCAAACATGTGATCCCTCTCTAACTCATATGACTGAGCCTCTTGTGCCACAATTCCGATAAAGTGTCACTTTCCACCAAATTCACAGTCATTAAGGACAAATCCTAGAGTCACGTATAAATTAGAATACTTTCTTCCCCAGCCATAACTAATGCGCCTTTGGTGAGCTTCCATTTGCTATTGTGATGGTAGCCATCATCATCTAATTGCCCTACAGATATCAAATTTAGAGGAATGTATGAAGCATGTTTGACATTCTGAAGGACTAACGTTGTACCAATATTAGTCTTCAAACAGACTGTGTCAAAACCAAGCACCTTGACTTCACCAGCATTGTCCATCTTCAACACTCCATAGTTAACAGGAGTATAAGATGAAAAGAAGTCTTTCCTCGGTGTGACATGAGATGTAGCACCAGAATCTACAATCCAACTAGTATCATGGGATACAAAACTGATGACGTTTTTATCACAACCAAAGAGAAGGTCATCTCAGACAACAACAACATTGTTTCCATTATTTTCTTCTTTCTTTCCTTTTCTAGTCTCTTGCTTCAACTTATTGCAAAACCTTTTACTATGTCCGTCCTTGCCACAATGATTAACATTAACGACTTTCATACCCTGACCTTGACTTGCTTCTGCTTTTACCTCTATTCCTTGCATTTCTTGTTTTGTCTCTCCCTCGATCTTCTATTTGAACATTTGAGTGTAAGGACGAGCCCTGAGATTTTCTCCATACTTCTTCATTCAAAAACACCACTCTTGACAAATTTCATAGTCACCTTGCCACCAAGAGATCAATTTGTTAAAGAAACATGAGGAGCTTTCCAAGAATCTAGTAGAGTATTCAGAAGCCAAAGCCCTTGTATCTCATCGTCAAAATTAACACTCGTTCTAGAAAGTTGATCAAGGACACCTTGAAAATCATTTATATGTCAAGAACAGGATTTGCCCTCTTTGTACTTAGAGGTTATCAATTGCTTTAGTGAGAACAACTTGTTATTGCCTGTTTTTGAAGCGTAAAGTGTCTCCAACTTTTTCCACAATGTTCTAGCATGTGTCTCATTCACAATATAATTGCGAACATTGTCTTCAACCCATTGCCTTATATATCCACATACTTGTTGGTGCTCAAAATCTCAATTCTCGTCAATTATATTCTCGAATTTATGATCAGCAAAAATAGGAAGATGCATCTTCTTCACAAATAGAAGATTTTTTATCTTGCTCTTCCATATGTTGTAATTGCTCCCAATTAACATACCATCTTGCTTATATTTATATCCATACCAAAATCCTGGATAGATAACTAAGGCTCTGATACCGCTTGTTATGACGGAAGGAGGTAAATACGAAAATAAAGAAAGTAAACAATACCAAATTTAACGTGGAAAAACTCTTCAAGTCGAAGGTAACAGCCACGAGATCACAGAGATCCAAATCGCTCCACTATAACAATAAGAGGGTTACAAATATTCTCCAAATAACCATACAACAAGAGCCAAATCGGGAGAAGCTATAGCTACACCAACAAAAGTAAATCAAGAGAAACCACCCAAAACAAACCTACTGTTTGAGACTCAAAACCAGAAGCTGCGACCCTCCAAATCCGATCGTCATCGTTCAAATCAAACATCAAGATGTTAGTAACACTCAGTCAAAATTTCAGCCCGATCCAACGATGAATGAGCTGGCAAATGCGATCTGAATTTGGCTGATCGAAGAGAAAAAACTGCAGCAACTAAACACTCTCTCTCTCTTCTCTCTCAAAACCTCTCTTATGTGCTAATGACTCTCAAAGACAAATACCAATGAGCATGAATAATTCTCTCAAATAGTTCTATTTATAGATGATGGTGCTTTTCCTAAAGCCAAATCAACTCAAAATAGGAATAGAGATCCGAATCTTTTTTCAAATAGGATTGGAAACCAAAAGAGAATAGGATTAGGTCATGGGCCTTTGGTTGGAACATGGGCCACAGCCAAACAGCCAATTCCTCTTAGTAGACCTTAATTATTATCTAGTTGCATTGTGTGTATCTTGTATTATAGATATTAGTAGTTCCATGACCTGGTATACTTGGGTTGTTGGGAGGAATTATGATTAACTTTGACTTCCGCATTTTATGATATATACTCTCTCCGTCCTTTTATATATGGATTTGACTTGGCATGATGTTTTAAGGAAAAAAAAAAGACTTGTGAAACTTGTAGTCTAAAGCTATCCTCAGTAATTTGTGTGCTGTAAATTACTTCATTAAGGGTAAAAGGTGGTGGATGCAAATTATCTCATTAAGGGTAAAAGGTGAATTTAAAAGTTAAATTGCTTCTAATTATAGTAAGATGACATTTTTTTGGGATGGACTATAAAGGTAAGGGTGCCACATAAATTGGACTGAGAGAGACTGTGAGTGTGTGTGTGTATATATGTATAAACATTTTTGTTGTTATTGCATGCTTTAGCTTAAAGGATTATGATCGGCAGTAGCTCGTCAGGTGACTTGTTACGGCCTAGGTGTCAGATTTGGATCACGACAACAAGAAAGTAAGTCATTCAATAAGCTTAGCAAACATCAAGTCAAAAGTGTAATCATGGAATACAAAATCCAATGTGTGAGACATTGCTGCTCATCTATTAGGAATTGCTTGCTTTAGCTTAAAGGGTTATGATCAGCAGTAGCTCGTCGGGTGACTTGTTACGGCCTAGGTGCCAGATTTGGATCACGACAACAAAAAAGTAAGTCATCAAGTCAAAAGGTTTAATCATAGAATAAGCTTAGCAAACATCAAGTCAAAAGGTTTAATCATAGAATACAAAATCCAGTATGTAAGACATTGTTGCTCATCTACTAGGATTTGATCTCTATAACCCTATACAAAATCTAATATAAGACATTATTTCTCATCTACTAGGATATGATATCAACAATCCTAATTGAGAGGCAAAGATCAAATAAATTTTATAAGTGAAGGTTTATGGGGCATTTAGTGAGAGACCACTATTTTTCATGTGATGAGCTCAGATCTACGCCTACACCTTCAAGGCCATTCATACATGGCCAAGCAAATTAAAGAGGCTAACAAGTACTTGGATTACTTTTTATAAAGTGGAAAATCTTTAGTGATCCTTGGAGGATTCCATCTTATGTTTCACGCCGTTGGAATGGAAGGAAGATAGGGAAATGGATCTTGGAAGTGATTTGTGAAGCCTTGGACAATAGTCATCAATCATAGATTTTGTGATCCAAGTTGATTATTGCGATCACGAGACATAGACACAGACCACTAATCACGAGAAACTATGAGCTTGTAGGTCATTGTGACCATGACGTTACAAAAGCAAGTAAGGACGACTCTAATTTACTTTCTAGAGCAAAAACATCACAAACACGGAACACTGAGTACGAACGCATAGATGGACCTTCTAGCGCTATATCACGATAGCGGTACATTAGACCACTAGGCAGCAGCTGAGCTTTCCAAAATGTCCAATGACACTTTAGGACCACCTATGTTAGGTTATTTTAGGCATTTTATGTAAAAATTTAACCTTTGCATAAATACTCTAAACCCTAAGTTATTTTGATTAATTTGTCATGAAGTTGAAAATTCAACTTGTGAGATTTAGAAGTGATATTCTTGGCAGAATTGGCTTTGAATTTGCCTAAGGATTTGTAAGAGGTTAGATTTCTCTTTAGTATTCTAGTAGTTTCAGGTGCTTGTTTAATTGTATTATAAGTGACTAGGATTTCTAATTAATTATTACTATTTTCACAAATACTGTGTCTAGCTTTTACTTGCTTCCTTATATTAAATGTTTTAATTCCAATCTTGTTTGTTATCATTTTGGTATCAAAGCTTGGATTAGTGCATATTTTTGCGTACACTACCTAGGATTTGATTATATGAAAATAATAAAAAAATCAAAAATTCTGTTCTTTAGTTTTTAAAATTGAATATTAGTTTCTGAAATGTTTTGAGAGATTTGCTTGTGGATTGATACAATAACTAACTTAAATAAGTGGTTGATTTGTTTGTTGCTAGTAATTTGAAATTGAGCTAGAAAATTGCCAAAACCACCATTATTGATAGCTTCAAAATTGATTTGATTTGAATTCGAGATTTGGTATGTGGATTTGAGTGGTGATTGTAAAAGTTGGTCGGGAACGTTTGTAGGAACTTGTACTCGTTGTTTAGAGTTGATTGGATTCCATTTGAATTGAATTGGGGTTAGAAAAGAAATTTCAACACAATTCCGATAGGCAGACCGTGATAGCACAAGGTGCACCAGAAATTGGCACTTCAACACATTATTTTTGTTTCAAATCACATTTCTCACTCATTTTTCAACTCTTTCAGTTTATTTTATGTTGTCAACACTGTGTAACTTGTTTATTACTTATGTTAAATAGTTCTTGAGTACTAATTACTCTTTTTCATGCTAATTTCGTCAAAGCTTTTTATCTTTGTATTTGTTGGGACTTTTGTTTCAAGTCCGGTTGCTTCAAATTGTCAATGTTTGCTTACACAAAAACTCAACTCCTCCCCGAAGATGGGAGGAACTTGATCTGAAGCTTGAGGCAATTTTTTGAGATTTCACCCTGCACCCAAGGGTGTGCCCTACTGGTTAATGAAGTGGATTGAGCACTATGAGGTCTCAGTCTCAAATCCTAGCAGAGATAAAAAACTAGGTGATTTCTTCACAACTGTTCTAGCCTTAGTGGACAGAGTTACCTGATCTGTTCTAGCCTTGTGCTGGTGGAGGTAGCAGGTTTCTTGTGGAATTAGTCGAGGAATGTGCAAGTTGGGCAGGACAACATAGTTGTCAATTTTTATTTATTTATTTTGTGTGGAGATTTCACCTTTTGAATACAAAAAATTGAAGAGTGAAGATCCAAAGTGTGACTAAAAGCCAAAACTTCAAGAGTGGTAAGACGGGAAATTGATTGGAAACTAATTGGTGTGTATGCACCATAGGAGTGATTGATGAAGATTTGTTATTTACTTATCTGTTTGCTAGTTTTGTGGGTATAGCTAAGGTCGTAAACAAACCTCAACTTCTAGAGGTGAACCATCCCTAAGTGATGTTATGAGATCTCTTATATAATTAAAGGGAAAAAGAACCAAAGGGTGAACAATTTGGAGGAAAGAGAAGTTACTCCTCGAGTTGGTACCAATGCTCTTCCCACACCACTACCACAAAACCAACTCCATCGAGTGTTGCAACAAGGTCAGACTACCCATATTAAAAGAGATGAGCCTTTCCAAGGTTACCCAAGCATTCCTCCATCATAATCACATTATTTAAAACCATAACCATACTAACAATAACCTTATGAGTTATGAACAACCATAATACCAATACCATTGATATTACAGAAAACCCTACCAACAACCACATCAAGCACCAGGACAACCACTAAGGCAAGCAATGAGGTTTGTTCATCCAAAACCCCAACCACTACAAGAAAAAACAATCGACCTTGAAGAAGTAGAAAAGAATGCTCAAAATGAAATGATATAGCAAGCATGACAAGGTTTGAAGACATACTTTCCAAATTCTACACTATGAGGCAAGGGGGTAAAAATGTTGATGAATTCTTTGAAGAGTATGAGAGGATGATATTGCGAGGGAAAAGGGCTTGGAAGTCTTCAAGCAATTGAGAAAAACTTAAAGAGGCTAATCAAGAATCAAGTAGACAAAGACAAACCTAAAGCGAAGGAAACTTTGTTCAATACAAGTCTCCTACTAAGATAAGGTGACATAACTGTCATGGCTTAGGCCACTACATGAGGTATTGCCCAAACGGGAGAATTATCATCGTTATGGATGAAGGAAGTTGTCCAACAAGAGATAGTGATGGTGAAGATGTTGGAGAAGAAAGTGAAGGTGAAACATGGATAGAGGAAGAAAATGGCCCCAAGCGCTATTTGGTAATAATGGGGACTCATGTGTGCTTTAGCTTAGGAAGTACAAGATCAAGGTCAAAGAAAGAACCTTTTTCATGATAGATGCATGATTATCGAAGATGTTTGCTTAATGATCATTAATAATGAAAATTGTAAACTGTGGTAAATGCAACTTTGGTGTAGAAGTTGAACTTCCCTACATGGGAAACATCCTACACCATATAGAAACCAATAGTCGAACGCTTGTGGGAGAACTTAAGGTTCCCAATATAGTGATGAACAATGACAAAGATTGATATGATGTCCAGATATAGTGCGAAGACAAGATTTCATTTGTTTCTAGGACGCCATTGACAATATGATAGAGAAGCAAGGCATAACGGAAAGACTAAAAAATATAGCCTAATGTTAAATATGGGCATAAATTCACTCTTTTACCTTTGGCTCAATTAGAAGCTAGTTATGATTTCAAGAAAATGAAGGAACTAAAGGAAATGGAAAAATTGGGCAAGAAAGAGGATAAAAAGTGTGAAGATTGGCATGTTAAGAGAGGTAAAAGTGGGCGAGAATATGTGAGAAAATAAGGGAATGTTTCCACCTTTATGGTGAATTTAGAGGAAAGGAAAAGTGAATATGTTGGTCAGTCATCAAAGTGCTTTGACCTCCTCCTTAAGAGTTCCGTGTAAAAAGGTATTACAGACCTCCAATTGTTTAAGAACCCAATTATATGTGCAAGCGAGAGAAAGAACATACTAAGAGTTGGCAGATCTATGTGACCAAGTTTTTCTGTTAAAAAGAAGATCTCTCTTCTTCTTCATTCTCAATAGGAATGCATCAACAAAACTGCCCTTCTATATAGATCGTCGTGGCATGAACGAATTTCTTCGCTTCGATTCCGCTCAGAGGTAGAGAATTACCTACAGAGTGGAACATTGCAGATCTTATTCCGGCTGTTATGGGAGACGAGGCTCTTCACACTCCAGGACGCCTTCAAGCTACCTATTACGAGGTTCTTTTAAGGGGGTTTTCGAAACCATAGAAACCGTTTCAGCTTCGCCGTCCTTAAAATTTAATCCAATCTGATTCTGATTCCGCAGAAAGTCTTTCAAGTTTGGATATACGATCACCCAATATAACCCTCCTTACCTGCCCTAGCGTCTTGCCTCTTTCAAGTGCATCTAGCACTCAAATGCATCTTAGCACTTCCAAGCACCTTATGAACTATGTGTTGATAGTAACCATCTTAGTTTAATGATCCTTTAGAGGTTCCATATCATTCTACAACTGTTAGAATAGTTGGAAGATTGGAAACAAAGTTCGGAGCTAATTTGGGAAGCCTTGGACAACAGGCTTCAGCCGCATATGTTGTGCTTCAAGTAGATTATTGTGATCATGGGACGCAGATTGCGATCACGTGGAACTAAGAGCTTGGAGGGCATCGCAATCATGATATTACAACTCAAACGCGGAGAAGGACTCCTAGTTGATTTTCTAGACAAAATCATCGTGAATACGAGAAGCTAAGAAGGACCTTCCATCACCATATCACAATCGTGATACATTTAACTGCGACAGCGGTGATGATTAGGCAGCAAATGAACTTCCGAATGTGGCTAATGACACTTTGGGGCCTATCTTAAGGTTATTTAACCAAGCACTTTATCTAGCCTTAATTTTTTTTTATAACTGTGATGTCTGAGCCAGCTTGAGTGCATCTCGACTAATTCCTTTACCTTTATTTAGCCTTAATATAACTATTACAAACGCTACTTTATTCTAATTAGCTTGTTAGAATTTTGTGAGATTTGAATTGCCTATGAATTTGACTTGAGATACGCAAGAGGTTAACCTTCCTCTTAAGGATTCAAGTAGTGTTAGGATTTCTAATCTGAGTTATTTCTATCAAACATTGTTCTATATTTTACTTGCTTTAATTCCAATCTTGTTCTCTATCACCATATATAGTTGAAAAAAGCATGTGTTAAAAATTGATTAAGCTTCAAATTATCTGGGTGCAATCGTATTGTCATAGACATCCTTCAATATCACATGCAACAAAAATAAACTTTCTCAGGCATATCTACTCAAATAAACTACAGTAGCGCTAGAAAACGTAAGAAGCAATAATATATATATATATATATATACCTGTTAGTGCTGGAGTATTCATGGAGTCTGGCAGTGCCATCGTTGGAGATTATAACAACACCAACATCAACATCACAGAGAATAGAGAGTGCATTGGCTTTCTTAATTAGACCTTTTCTCCGTTTAGAGAAAGCAACTTGTCTACATCTTTTATCTTCAATTCTCTTTATTTCCAATTTTCTTCGACCCATTTATTTTTTCTTTGAACCCTAATAGAACATTTTTCAGTATTATGGAACATAGTACTAGTTTCCATTTTTGTTGTTGCTGTTATACTTGTCCCGGTGGAATCTCCATGTGTCCCTTAGCTTCCTCCATCTTTTCGTGCTTTTTTTGTTTGTGTTTCCTTGTTCATTCGCACAAATTCCCCTACAATTTTTGCCACTCAAAATCCCTGGTTCCCCGGTCATAATAAAAGCTACTACTTTTCAAGCTTTCAGATTGTGGTCTCTCTCTCTTATCAGTAAAATTGGTACAAAACCAATGGACAAACTAAACTCAAAAGGGGATAAAATTAGATTACAACTTATATGGCACGGATGAAGTATTCATTATCCAAGACACATGATATAATAAAATTAGGACAAACCCATTGATAACCCTCAAATTTATCCCTAAAATTTACTTAGACCCCTAAATTAAGGCTTGTATCTATTAAACTTCTAAATCCTCCAATTTTATTTTAATTGGACATTTTTTGCCTAATCAGCAAAATATATATAGAGAGTGTATTACACTCACGTAACGTGGCAAAAATGATCAATAAAAAAAAAAATACGTGGCAAAAAATAAATATATGTAAAATTGCTGTTTTTTTTTTATTTTTCTGTTTAATTATCTATTTAATAATAGTTTTTAAATTAAAAAAAGAAAGAAAAAAAAAACACCCCCACCCACCCGTCGTCTTCTTCACCACCCCACCCCATCCCTTTCTTCTTCACACACACAGAGAGAGTATCCTCACACACAAAGTCCCCCACCCCTACCCCATGCCCCACCCCCTTCGTCTTCACACACACACATCATCCTCATCCCCCTCCCCCGTCGTCTTCATGTTTTCATTCTTGATAAGCAAAATCATCAAAATAACAAATAGTAAATCAACAAAATGTCAAATTTTGCAAAAGAACCCATCATAGATTAAGCAAAAATCTTAATATTTTTCATTCTTGATAACCAAAATCATCAAGAGCAAATGTAAACCATCAAAATTTTGAATTTTTCAAAAAATCCATTATACATTAAGTAAAATCAAACCAACCCAAAAAGAAAATACAGTAAAATCATGCAAAATGGGTGCATTTCAACTTTTCTAAGTTCGATTCTCCATTTTTGACAATTTTGAGCAACAAAACTGAAGACACGATGCAACAATATTAGAAGCAAAACCAAAAAAGTTTGTTAAACAAAGAGAAAATGAAAAATCTCCATCACCAACTAAAAGTATTTGATGAAATGAAGAATAATGTTGTATTATTTTCTCTTCTTCTTCGTCTTCTTCATTTATTACTATTGGGTTTTCTTCTTCTACTGTTTTCGCCATAGCTGTTGCATTTTTATTTTTTTGCTTTCCTGATTGTACTGGTATTATTGGGGGTTGACGATGATTTGTTGGGGGTGGGGGGTTGATGAAGACGACGATGAATGCGGTTGGGGGTTGGGGACGATCTGGGGGTAGGGGTAGGGGTGAGGGTGGGGGTTGATGAAGACGATGATGAATGGAGTGGGGGTGGGGTGTTATTCTTTTTTTTAATTAAAAAATTTTAATAATTAAAAATTATGTTAATCAAATAATTTAAATATAATTTTTTTAATTAAAAAAAAGTAAAATATTTTTTATTTTACTATTCACGCGCCACACTCTCCTTGTCAAATCAGCATTTTGTGTCTGATAGGTATCAATTTTAGCACTTGAGGTGTCTGATAGGTACAAGCCTTAGTTTAGGGGGCTATGTGAATTTTCGGGACAACTTTGAGGTCCTATCGATGAATTTGGCCATAAAATTATTATTATCTTTAGGTATCATTGGGCAGCGTATCTAAGAATAATATAAAATATGATGTATTAATAATGTTTGGATTAGCTATATTTGGGTTAGTAATATTTACATTATTCTTATATTTGGTTTGGTATATTAAAAATACACAAATTATATAAAAAAATTTAAAAGAAGTTTTTTATAAAAATACCCTCCATATATGTGGTAGAAAGAATGTAGAAAAGATTTAAAGTGATGATTGTGTCTTTAATCGTGATAATGCATGCATTAGAATTTATTGCATTACTAATATTATGAATTTTGAGGTAGTGGTATGATCTGCGTACAGGCTACCCACCGCAGACCTTACTATGTGGGAATACACTGGTTATATTGTTGTTATTGTAATACACAATAAAGTGTAAAAAATATACCAAACAAGATATTGATATTACATATTAACTAATGCATGCATTATTTTTTTAGTACACTTAGGAGTCGTTTGGTAGAGTGTAAAAGAATAATGTTGAATATAATGTATTAGTAATGCTTGCATTAGCAATGCTGGTTTGGTTATGCTGACATTAGTTATACTGATATTATTTTTATACGTTATTTTTTTTAATATATTAAAAATAAAATACCTTTTAAAATTTTTATTAAAAAATATTTATTTATAAGAATATTCTTCACACTTTTAACATATATACTTTTTTTGCAATAGAGTAATTCTCTTACCTATTACAACCGCTTCACATTTCTCTAAGAAAATGAAAAAAAAATACCGGGTGTGTTTGGTATGAAGGAAACCATTTTTCAGAAAAAAAATTTCAATTTTTTTATGTTTGATTGGCTTATATGTTTTGGAAAATATTTTTCAAACCAACTTATTTTTCTTAAACCTAAGGAAATGATTTCCCTTCAATAAGTAAGAAAAACATTTTTCAAAACTCTCTTTCAACCTCACTTTAAAGTTGAAATGATCGTACAATTCTCAAAATTATCTACCCGCCCCCCACCCCCAATATCCTATCACCCCGAAACCACCCCTACCCCTACCCCACCCCCACCCCCAAAATTCAATTGTTTTAAAAGGATTTCAAAAAAGTTTCTTAGTCCATCTCCTACCCCACCCCACCCCTACCCCTACCCCTACCAACACCCCTTCCAAAAATAATATCTATATTTTATTAAAAAATTTAAACTTTTCTCTTACCTCACACCGCTACCCTCCCCCCCTTACCAGCCCTCTTTCCCATCCCTTCCCCTGCCCTGACCCCCAGCTCTTACTAACCCCCCTTCCCCGCCATTTTTTAAATTCTTTTTTTAACAAAAAATATTCAAAAAATTTCTTACCCCACCCCTACTATCTATTCTGACACCCCACCCACCCAACTACCACCCCCTTCCCAAAAAAGAATTTAATTTTTTTTAATTTATTCTTTTAAAAAAAAAATCTAAAATGTATTTTTACGCTTTAACTAAATATTAGAATGCATTTTTTGAAAAATATTTTTTCATTCACCAACCAAATATTAGAAAATATTTTTCATCCACCAACCAAACATAGGAAAACAAGTAGGAAATCAACTTGTTTTCCATGAAAACATTTTCCTTCATACCAAACACACCCACCAACTTCTCCATTTCCCCCCAAAATGAAGAAAAATAGTTGTTGCCTATTAACATTGCTTCAGGTTTCTCGAAGAAAATTGAATCGTCAATCTTCGTATTTTTCTTGAATTGGAACCTCATTTTGGGTTCAACATGAATATAAATCTCCTCTCATTTACAGAATTAAACATAGGCTAAATAATTAGAACAAGACAATCTTTGTATTTTTCTTGAACTGAACCTCTTTTTGGGTTCAACGTACATCTCCTCTCATTACAGATTTAAACATAGGCTAAATAATTAGAACAAGAAAATAGTGTTATTAAATGAACTCTTCACCAACACACAAAGATGGGGTTTAATTTGCTTTTTTGTTGTACTCAGCCATTTCAAATATCCGTGATATTCCACAGATATAGAAAAGGAATACGTAAATATTATAAAGGGATTTGAGGGGTATTTATGTCATTAATAAAGCTAATACATGTGTTGAATTCTTTTGTATAAATAATACATAGAAAATGGCGTGTATTAATAATACATATCTCAATACACAATAGAGTGTATAGTGCTTGCATTAATTATACATAGGATAAAAAGTTGTACCAAACAAGGAACTATTAATACATCAAACTAATACATATATTAATTCTTCCAATACACTCTACCAAACAATCCCTAATTGTCTTAAGGTGATAGCAAGTCAATAATAAATAAATATTATTGGACGAAAGAAATAATTTGGTACAAGACCATTGGATAAAACTAAACTCAAATGGGGATAAATTAAATGACAATTTATATGGGATGGATAAAGTATTTATTATTCAATGTATTTTTTTCAAAACATCATATAATAAAATTATTTTTATTATTTAATTTATTTTAAAGTAACAGTAAATCAATAATAGATAAATATTATTGAATGGATTAAGTAATTTGGCACAAGTCCAAAGGACAAAACTAAACTAAAAAGGGGATAAATTAGATTACAAGTCAATTCAATACCTGGCAAGGTGACAATTAGATGACAAGTTGGCTTATGAATACGTAGCAAAAAATTGCACCGTTTAATAAACAGTTACCTGGAATTTGAATTTGAATTTGAATTACTTCAACATACGGCAAACAAAGGTTCATTAACGCTGAGTATGAAAAATATCTTGTTGAAAGTATTATTTTTAAAAATGGTTCTGTAATATATAAATTTAAATTAATCAGATTTTAATTTATATTATTTTATTTTTTATCTCAATTTATATAGTAAAATTGAAATTTTGAATTTTAAATTTCTAAATTTTAACTATAAACTCGATCATACAAGTTTTAAGTTTTCTAAAAATAAATTTTTACTATATATTTAAAAAATACAAAAAAAGTATTATCAGTTACAATAATTAACAACTTAAATTATTTACAAGTTATATAAAAAAAATCAATCAAAAAATTGATTCAACTCTCAAAATTTTAACGATACGAATTGAGATAAATATTAATTGGGATAGAGAGTAACAAAATCAATAGGTTCAAACAGCCTAATGATTTTACACACTACAAGCTGAATGTTGATGGCTCGTGCATGGGGAACCCAGGGAAAGGGGGAATAGGTGGAGTCATTAGGAACCATAACGTGGAGTGGATCATGGGATTCAGCCAAAGCTTCATAAATGCCACTAATAACCAAATGGAGCTCTTATCTCTCAAAGAGGGTCTTAATCTTGTTACTCACTATAATTTGTTGCTTGTTGAGATTAACACCAACTCTGTTGAAATCATAATCTGACTCCAAAAAGGTAACAAACACTATGATGGCATTATTGATGTCTGCAGGTTCAGGTTAATGGAGGCTGGCTCACCAATAGTCCAACACTGTTATAGGGAGCAAAACTAAGTTGCGGACAAGCTAGTTAAACAAGGAGCAATATCAAACTTTGTGAATGAACCCCATCTTTTGCTAGTTCCTCCAATGTATGCCCAACAAGAGCTATGGACAGACATGAAAGGAATTTTTTTTTAAAAGATCTGTTAGGATTAATGCTCAAACTCTTGCTGAGCAAAGTCTCTCCTCTTTTGCTATTAACCCAGGCTAAACAAGCTGGTTCTATAACTATAAACCTTTTATTCTCTGCTTGTTAATCTAAATTGCTCCTTTCTGACCAAAAAAAAAGAAAATATTTTTAATCCAGAAATATCATTGGTGTCGATCAATCAGCTCAAAAATATTCTCTCAATTAATGGTTATTTCAGCTGAGATTGAAAAAAAGTCTAATTTCCCTCATGATTTATTTGAAAACTAGTTAATTTATCCACGGTTACATAGATAATACGTTCTTATTTTCTGTAATTATCATGAAAGCATATGCTCAGTAAAATCTACCATGAAATCATCATTTAAATACAGCAAAATTTCATGATTTTAAACAAACCACTGGAAAATTCAATACAATATATATGTACAACAACAAACTTCCAGTTCTCCAAAATATGCAGTCGTCATTTTATTTTGGGTACTTGCATATATATATATATATATATGCATCACTACTAATCATTGAATATACCATTATATCAATATAAAATATAAAAGTAATTGATCACTACAGTAAAACTGCATGCAATTTTACCAAATAATGAAGCCTCTTGTTTTCACTTGCGTAACCAAAAATGAGTCAATTTTTTTTTAATAAATATTGAAGATGCAAGGAAGAAGATGAAAAGAGAAAAGTGTTACATTATTACCTACAACTTAAAGATATTATGGATAATATTATTAGAAAATATGCACAGTAGCAAAAATATTTCAAGACATTACCTGAGTGTTCTTCATGATCACGCACAATAAACAGAATTTCAATTGATATATTAGGAGAGATTTAGAAAAGACGAAGGAATTGAACGCCTTAAGCAAATAGATATTATTAAGAGAGGGAGGGAAGTTACAAGTGGGTACAAACTGGCTATTTTCACTAATTAAAGAGGCATGAGGGATATGAACAGTTTCAAATGTATTAGGTAATCACTATAATATAATTATAGTTAAATAACTAAGGATAAAATAAGTACAAATAATTATATATTTACCACTCATTATATATTTTCAAGAATGCAAAATCTCGCTCATATCAGTATTTGGTTTGTTTTTTCTGAATTTTCACTCATAGATTTTAAAAACAATTTCAAATAACATATATGTCTAAACACAATTTTAAATACTCTAAATTTTAAGTTTTAACTTCTAACTTTATAACTAAAGGGGAGCATAGGCTATAGCTATTCGTCTTTATAGAATTTATGGAGTTAAAAGAGTTTAAGATGGAGTTTCTTTAATTTTGTAAAAGGTATTTAAAATAATATTCAAGTTTGAATATACTTAAATACAATTTAAAAGTAAAAATGGAGTTAGAAAACACATTATTGTTATGAAATATAAAGCAAGAACAAGAATAAGTTATGAAATATAAAGCAAGAATAAGAATAAATAGAGAGAGATGATAAGATTGAAAATACAATGAATAAAACTTCTCTATTCATACGAAAAAATATTCCTAGTTTTTGACTAAAAGACAGATACTTTAATCCTGATAGATATCAACTAGATTTTGATAGCTCTTATTAGATCTCAATAGATCTTATCTATATTCTTGATAGACATTCACTATAATTGATAGACATTCACTATAATGTAAATACATTTATAACACTCCCCTTGAATATCTAATTAATAGATAATGTGCCTCGTTAAAACCTTACTAGAAAAAAATCTAATAGGAATAAAAATTTAGTGAAGGAGAAAGAATACACATCTCTAACAATACGCATATAGGATGCCTCATTAAAAACCTTACAAGAAAAATCCAGTGGGACGAAACCTCATAAGGGAAAAAGAGTACAACCGTATTAACTCCCCTAATGAGAACATCCTTGAACCTTTGCATCCCGATCTTATGCACCATCTTCTTGAAAGTTGCAATTGGAGGAGACTTGATGAATAAATCAGTCACAATGTCACTTGAACGAATTTGTTGCACGTTAATATCACCATTCTTTTGTAGCTCATGTATGTAGAAAAGTTTTGATGAAGTGTGCTTCGTTCTATCTCCTTTTATGAATCCTCCATTAAAATGTGTTATACATGCTACATTATCTCTGTGGAAAATTGCAGGTACATTGTCACATTTCAAACCATATTGTTCTTGAATGAGATGTATCATGGACCTCAACCATACACATTCTCGGCTTGCTTCATGAATAGCTATTATCTCAGCATGATCTGATGAAGTGCTAGATAGACTGCTTTGTATATCTCTAAGATATGACAGTATCCCCACATATGAACACATAACATGTTTGAAACCGAGCTTTATGCGGTCAGATAAGTACCCAACATCAGCATAGCCAACAAGATCGGGACTACAAGCTTTAAAATAAAATAAGCTCGTGTCTTTTATCTCATTTCGATGTCTCCTAGTAGGAGTAGAAATATAACTTGCTAACAAATTGACTTAAAAGACTATATCAAGCCTTGTAGTATTTGCAAGATACATTAGTACACTAATTGGACTAAGATATGGTACTTCAGGACAAATCCAATTCGGTATGTTTATCATTTCAGCAAATAATCTTATTGCTTCTGAAAACTCTCCAAGAGTTTCAATGATTTTCAAACCATCAATTTATCCCTTATAAGGATAATAAACAAGTTTTCCAGAAACTTTATATGCCTCAAGCATTTTGAATCCTTTATAATTTTTCATATAGATTTTTGTCAAGTGACAATATGCAAGTATTTTATGTGTTACATCTTCAAGTGTCTGGACAACATGCAAATTAAATAAGTTTTACGCTTGTCAAAATGCATCTTTTTATGTTACTTGATAAATATTTTTACGTCAGCATGCTTAAATAAACGTAGAATTTGGATCTTCGTAATCTTTCACAATATTGTGCCAATATTGTATCAAAGATATTAATGATATTTCATTTCGTATCGGTTCACAGTGTGACATAACATTTTGAGATCTCATTACTTCATTATTTTCAAGTACCTGAACCTCTCATAAGGTTTTATGAAGTTGTGTCGTAGGCTCTTCAAGAGTACATTGCCTTCTTATTATGATTATTTGTTCCTGATCCTTTTCAAGGATTATTTCATATTAAATCGATTGGTCTGCCACGCTTCATACTTGCGTAGACTTTGTCCTTTAGGGACACAAAATAGGAGCACTTGCTGCTTAAATATAAGATGTTTTCGGTATTTGACTTGAATTATCTTTTAAATGAGGATCTGATGATAATTCCTAACATATTTCATAGCCGCTTATAAATCTCCCCTTTATGTTAGGGAAACTAATATACATCCTCCATATTG
Source organism: Capsicum pubescens (assembly GCA_030864215.1). NCBI lineage: Eukaryota > Viridiplantae > Streptophyta > Magnoliopsida > Solanales > Solanaceae > Capsicum > Capsicum pubescens. Next base: position 60,364,694 of record CM061549.1, read on the forward strand.
AGGAATCCATCTTTGTGCATCGTGGTATATTCATTAATCGTATACCGCACATCAAAACTATTAGATGGACAATGTGTGATTCCTGACTCAGAACCAACTTTGAGGGGGAATTAATCATAATTTATTGGTTTGATGCGTACAAGTACTTTTGTATATAATATGTCAAACCAACACATGAAGTTTTTGTTCTCATTAGCAATGGTTCAACTATTTATCAAAGGCGTTCAATGCTAAATCATCATCATCAAGATGAATTATCTTGATTACACAATCTGAAAATTATGCTCAATCTATATTAAGCAAGTAACTTTATGAATGTCAAACTGTAGGTTGACAATAAACGTATATGTGATTATCTTATTGATGCATCTTTTCAATATATCACATGAAAGATGAATGGACCCTAATTCACCTTCTATACTTTTCAGATTTGAAGGAATTCAATCCCAATATTAGTTGGTCCAACCAACTTGTCATGAGAACAAGCAACATTAAAACTAATGAAGAATCAATATGCATATTTTTGGGATGTCGCAATAGTTCATGTCAATTTATGAACTTTTATTCTAGCAAACTCCAAGTTTACCAAGTGCTATTTTTACCCAAGGCTTTGCTACTTCAAGTATTTTAACTGAAATACACCAATCTGGAATATTAGTACCTGCTCTTCAATCTGAGTGGTTAATAATGCACATAAGTATGATGATATTGGGCTATGCAGCCCTTTTATATGGATCGTTATTATTAGTAGCACTTCTAGTGATTACATTTTGAAAAAACAGAAAACTTTTTTATAAGAGCAATGATTTTTTAAACAAGTCATTTTTCTTGGGTGAAAATATTTTAGAAAATACTTCGATTTTTTTTGCTAAAAATTATTACATGTAAACTTTTACTTTAGAAAAAATAATTCAAAACAACTCTTCTCAGTTATTCTACATCTTTCGGAGGTGAGTTATGATACCATCACAATCCAGTGCACGTTTGCATTAATAAGCTTCTCATTCCTCAGGAATAGAATATAACCGTGTCTTAAGCCTATCAAATTCTGATAGCTTATAACCTTTTTCATTGTATTGCTACTACAAGAGCAAATCAAGGCATACATATGAAGTATTGCTACCACATTCACTTCCGAGAATGGATCATATTCAATGAGACATGTCTTATGATTTTTCATCAAAAATACATTATTTTGGCTTAGCCATCATATTATCATTAATATGATGCGTTGAAATACAAACTCAACGTCTTATTCATATAAAGACGTCTTAGTCTATAAATAGATGAGACATGAATTCAGTATTTTTTTTCATGGTGCATCGAGATTCTAATCCGACATCTTATCCATATGAACATAAGCAACACTGATCTTAATGATGACAGAATTAAGTATATATAACTAAGCTTAACCAATTATCTTCTATCCATATGTAAAGCAAAGAACATAAATAATTGATATGTATAATTAATTTAAAGCGATAAGCATGATTAATTTAAAAGCAACAATCAAAGGAAGAGAAAAATCTTTAGCAGCAATAGAAAAAATTAGCCTAACTTAATTATATTATTGCATGCAAACACGTACCAAAGATTTGCCAATCCATTCGCCACAAAGTAAAACAAATACATATATATTAATTTTAAAAACAATCATACTAACTTTGCACTGAAAAACAATCATACTAACTTCGCAGTGGTCAAAGTGCTACAAGACTTACGGTTGTAGTTTGTCCATTATCATCGATTTTTTTTTTTCTTATCTCATGAACATGAATCTTAAGATTAGAAATTCGTGTTGATAACGTATTATGAAATATAAAGTAAGAACAAGAATAAGTTATGAAATATAAAGCAAGAATAAGAATAAATAGAGAGAGAAGATAGAAGACTTCTTTATTTCTCTCGAGAGATTAGAGATCATAAGATTGAGAATACAATGAACAAAACTCCTCTATTTATAAGGAAAAATACAAGATGGATACTTCAAATCTTGATAGATATCAACTAGATATTGATAGATCTCATTAGATCTTAATATATCTTATTTATATTCTTGATAGACATTCATTATAATGTAAATACATTTATAATAATTATAAATTATTTTTAAAATTTATAAGACATTTGTAAGAATTAACTGAATTTGATTGGGCAATTTAAAAGTTTTACCTCAAATTCAAAACAAGTTAAGATGACAAATTGGATTCAATACGTGGCAATTAAATGTCAAGTTGGCTTCATTACGTGGCTAAACGTTTCATTTTAAGATCAACTCAAGAGATAAATACCAAAAAAATGCACTGCTAGAAAAAAACATTTACTTGAATTTCAATTACTCTGTCCGTCTGTTTCATATTACTTGATTTCTATTTATATAAAATACTGATAAATTAGAAATGCATTTTATTAAATTAACATTAGTTAAGATTTATAGAAATTCTAAATTGTACTACTATTAATATATTACCTAATTATTTAATATTAAGAACTCGTTTGATTGGATAACAAATAATTTTAAGATTAACTATTCCAAGATTATTATTATATTTTTAAATGGAATGAAAATAATATTATAATTTAAAATAATTAATTTTGAGATAAGTTATTTCATAATTGTATCCCAATCAAATATGTAATGAATTTATCCTAAAATTAATCTTAAAATTAGTTAAGTCTTATTCCTTTTACCAAATAAATCTTAAGAATAGTATGGAAAAAAAAATAACAAGCAAAAGGGTCTGATAAATCCTCGTACTTATCCTAATTTGTAATCTGAACAATTCTATTTTTTTTTTGTCATCTAAATTTTTAAATCCATCAAAAACAGAATATTTTAAACCCATTTTCGTATATGTGGTATTAAATTGGTGAAGGAGAAAAATGCATGTAAAACACACATTTTTCAGCACGTGAAACACCCTATTTCTATTAAAATAATATTAAAATTAAAAAAAATTAAAGAAATAAAATAACTTCTCCTTACCCCCACCTCACCCTCCGAAAATTTTTAATATGAGTGAGACTCTATCAACAATAATTGTGTGAGGGTCTTTTGCTTTTGACATATATTCTTGTGGGAACCATTATGTCAGCAAATGTTCCTCCTCATTTCTTCACATTTTCTTCCATTTATGTTTATATTTCTTTTATTTTTTTTAGCATTACCTCTTTATTTTATATTTGAATCTTCTCTCTCACTTATATTTTTAACTCTTATGTTAAGGGTTGTTTAGCCATGAAAAGTATAAATATTTAAAAAAAATTTATTTTAAAGTAAAAGAATAATATTTAAAAATTAAAGTTGTGTTTATCATAAATATGAATTGCAGGTGTTTTTGAAATTTTAGGAATAACTTAGAGTAAAAATATTTTTTTATATTTTTTAAATTATATTTTTTTATGAAATATTTTTACAAAATCAGATGTGCAAAAGTCGTGAATTTTCACTAAGGGGTCGTTTGATAGAAGGGATAAGAAAAATAATTTTGGAATATGAGATTAACTTTATCCCATGTTTGGTATAAGGTATTACTTAATCTCGAAATTATTTTATTCCACCATTTGTACTAAAATGATTGGATTACTATCCCATGGGAAGGGAGGAATAAAATAATTTCATGGGATATCCTTACTTATCCCATCCAGTGTACCAAACGATCCTAAGAGAATTCAAAAAATAAAATAAAAAATGTATGTGTGAAATTTGAATTTAAAACTTTAAAGTAAATTTTGAACCTCCTAAGCCATTGATCCTACTCGTAATAGGCTGCTTAGGGGATTAAATAAAACTATATAGCTACAAAGTCATGATCATCCACTCTTTTTCATATTTCTCTCCTTTTTTCCAACTCTTTCATTTTTCTTCACTTTTTTTAATCGAACAACTCCTAATTAATTATAACCAAATTCATATAAATTTTGTACTATTGCCAGGCTCGTCTCGTTGCTGCATATATTAGCAGAATTAATGTCTAGCTACATAATTTTTTTTAAAATCCCCTAAACAATATATTAGAGTAGGATTAATGATTTAAGAGGTCCAAATTTACTTTAAAGTTCTAAATTTAAATCTCAAGTATGTATGTATATATATATATTCGAACTCTCTTACTGAAAATCCTTAATTTTTTCATATATGATTTTATGAAAATATTTTTTTTAAAATGAAATTTGTAAAATATCAAAATTTACTTTTACTCTAATTTATTCCTAAGGATTTAAAACACCTCCAATTCATATTTATGATCAAACACAATTTTAATTTTAAAATATTATTTTTTACTTTGAAAATTTAAAAATATTTACACTTTTCATGGCTAAACACCGCTTAAAATAAGAGCTAAAAATACAAGTGAGAGAGAAAGATTGAAATATAAAATAAAATGGAAATGTTAGAAAAAAAATGAAATGGAAGAAAATATAAGGAAATGAGGGGCGAGGAACATTTATTGGGTCCCATAAAAACAGATGTCAAAAGTAAAAAGACCTCCATACAACTATTGTTGGGCAAGTCTCATTCATATTAAAAATCCCCCCCCCTCCCCCTCCCCCTCTAAAACCCACCCACTATCCGCCATTTTTCACCCTTTCTTCTCCACTTCATCTTCTTCAACCCACCCACTCTAACTCTCTCTTCCTTTCTTTACAATTGATGACTGAACCCCCTCCCCCCCCCCCCCAAAAAAAAAAATAAAAAAAAATCACAAAATAATTTTGTTTCCAATAGTCCAAACGCACTCCTCTTTCTCTAAATTTTTAATTTTTTAGATTTTGAAAAAGTTAAGATCATTATTTGTGTTAGTTGGATTCAAAGAGAAAATGTGGATATGGGTATGATAATGGATATTGAATAACTAAAAAACACCATTAATAAGCTTAAAAAACTTGAAGAAAAACAAATGAGTCTTGTGAATTTGTGAAATCAATCCAAAATTGTAATTGGAGTTTCTTGGAGTTTGCATTTATGAACATATAATTAAAATTTTAAGTCAAATTAGAAAAAATTCTTCTTATTTGGCATGAACTTTGTGCTCTTTTTACGAGGAAATATGAAAAAATTGAATTCTCCATTGAAAACAATCGAGCAAAAAAAGAGAAAACAGTAGGATTGGAGGCTGAGCAGTGGGGTTGGGGTTGTTTGTGGGTTGTCAGAACTCCACAGATCCTTTGTCGTAAAAAACAAGAGAGAAAGGTGGAGATAGTGTGGTTGTAGGAGGTGGAAGAAGTGAGAAAATATTAAATTTATTTCTAAAAATAAATTAAAATTATTATTTTTTTATTTAATATTTTTAATTAATAATTAAAAATGGTTAATAAAAATAATAATGACATGGCACTAATTTTTTGGTTAATTTGTTATTTTTAATTTTTAAATAATGGTGGATATGAATTTTATTTTAAAAAATATTTTTAAAATTTTTTATTTTATTTTTATTTAATATTATTGGTTAATAATTTTAAAAATTAATTAATGAAGATATTATGACATGTCATTGATTTATGTGACGTAGATATGACGTGAAATTCTTTTAGGGATAGTGAGTCACACACATGGTCAGAATGGTTTAAAATCTTGTATATTGATGGATTGGAGGATTCAGATGATAAATGGCCAAGTAGAAGTGTCCATTTTACGAACTCGGATAAATAAAAGGATACAGTAGACCATTTTCCCAAAATAATAATAGCGTAAAGTAAAATGAAACGGAGGAAATACTTTAACGTAGAGAAATCCCAAGGACAATAGATATGATAGAACTCAAGACGTAACTCGGATGGTACAACCATATCGACGGACTAGATGTCGAGGGCCCGTGCAATATATGTTCCTTTTTTATCTCAATTTATGTGGCACAAATAGAATTTTGATAATTAATATATTTTTAATACATCTTTAGATATTTTAAGTTATTAACTATTGTAATTATTAGGAATCGGGCAAAAATAAAGCAAACCACAAGTAAACGAAAATAAGAACACATAGATTTACGTGGAAACCCTTGAGGAAAAAACCACGGGCAGAGGCAAAGGAGGTTTCACTATGAAAAGAGAGGAGTACAATGTGGAGAAGGCTGAATTTTTTGAATACACAAAATAACCCACACACACTTATATAATACGTGCATACAAATAAGTCCTAGGCCCAAAAACATAAAGGTCCATACCGCGGAACTTTCACGGCCAAACCATCAAAAATTGGGTCATAACTCTAACAATCTCTACCTTGACACGAATTTTAATTCAGAACTCAAATCCATTTCAAGACAAACTCTCCACCTCTTCCACAAAAGCCCCTAAGGGCACATCTCAACAGCTAACACCAACCAAGTCCAAGCAACGCTCAAACTTGGCACTTGGTAGTGTTTTGGTCATCATATCAGCAGGATTATCATGGGTACTAATCTTGCTTACCATAATATCACCACGAGTAATAATTTCACGTACAAAATGATACCGAACATCGATGTGCTTTGTTCTCTCGTGAAACATCTGATCTTTCGTAAGGAAGATAGCACTCTGACTAACGCAAAAGACCGTAGTAATCTGTAAGTCTTTGCTAAGTTCAACAAATAGACCCTTCAACCAAATGACTTCCTTGAAAGCCTCTGTAAAAGCCATGTACTCCGCCACAGTAGTTGACAAAGCAACCGTAGTCTGTAAAGTAGCTTTACAACTGATAGCAAAACCACCAATGTTGAAAACATAGCCTGAAAGGGACCTCATTTTATCATGGTCTCCTGCAAAATCAGAGTCAACATACCGGATTACTCCATTTCTATTTTACCCAAACTACAAACAAACATCAGCAGATCCATGCAAGTATCTGAAAATCCACTGAACTGCTTTCCAATGTTCTTTGCCAGGATTTGCCATGTATTTTCTAACTGCACTGAAAGCATAAGATAAATCTGGTTGAAAACACACCATCGCATACATAAGAGACCTGACAGCACTAGAGTATGGAACTCGAGACATATAGTCATGCTCATCATTTGTCTTTGGAGATAAAGTGGCTGAGAGTTTGAAGTAAGTTGTCAATGGAGTACTTACAGGCTTACCATTTTGCATATTAAACCTGTGAAACACTTTTTCAATAAATCTTTTCTGACTTAAGTATAACTTATAATTCCTTCTATCCCTCAGAATCTCCATGCTACGAATCTTCTTTGCTGCTCCTAGATCCTTCATATCAAACTCCTTACTGAGCTGGGCTTTAACTTTTATTATCTTTCTCATATCATTTGTTGCAATCAACATACAAGAGAAAATACACGAATGAACCATCACTTACCTTCTCGAAGTATATACAACTATCATAGCTGCTCCTATGGAACATATGAGAGGTCATAAAATAGTCAAACCTCTTATACCACTGCCTGAGCGACTGCTTTAAGCCATAGAGAGACTTTTTCAGAAAACATACATAGTCCTTCTTTTCTAAGACTACAAAGCCCTCTGGTTGCTGCATATAGATGTCATCCTCTAGTTCTCCATGTAAGAATGCAGTTTTGACATCCAACTGCTCAAGCTTAAGATTATTCATAGCCACAATACCAAGAAATGCTCGAATCAAACTATGCTTTACAACTAGAGAAAACATATCTGTGAAGTCGATACCTGGAACCTGACTGTAACCTTTAACAACTAGTATTTCTTTGTACCTAGCATCTTCAACTCCCGATGTTCCTTCTTTCTTTTTGAATATCCACTTGCAACGGACAACTTTCTTATTTTTAGGCAATCTCACCAGATCCCATGTGCCATTCTTATGAAATAATTTTATCTCCTCCTGCATAGCAATCATCCATCGGCCGGAATCATCACAACTAACTGCCTCTGAGTAAGATAAAGGATCTTCACCGAAATCAATACCTTTTGCTACATTCAATGCATAAGTAACCAAATCAGCTTCAGCATATTTCTGAGGAGGTCTAATATCTCTTCTAGGCCTGTCTTTAGCAATAGAATATCATGGCTCTACTGATGATGAGGTAGAAATAGTATCACTATGTATCTCCGGGCTAGACTGCGAAGTAGGCACTGGTGTAGACTTTGCTCCAATCTGCAATTCAACATGGGTGCTTGACTTTTGCTGATTAATGTCACTAAGTTCATCTGAGGGTGAAGCACTAGATTCGGAGGGAGCCCGAAGCATGGAAGTTTCATAAAACATAATATGTCTGCTAATTATAACCGTTCTGCTTTCTGGACACCAAAGCTTATAACCTTTAACACCAGGCTTATAACCCATAAATAAGCACTTGACAAATATAGTTTCCAACTTTCCATTATCAACATAAGCATATGCAAGACATCCAAATATCCTCAAATCAGAATAACTAGTAGGAGTACCAGACCATACCTCTTATGGAGTCCTTTTATAAATCGTGACTGAGGGAGAGGGATTAATAAGAAGGCAAACTATGGAAGCAACTTCAACCCAAAAAGACTTGGGTAAACCAGCATTAGAGAGCATACAACGCACCTTCTCTATTATAGTTCTATTCATTTGTATGGCCACACCCTTCTGCTGCGGAGTATGACGAACTATCAAGTGCCTCACAATTCCTTCTGACTTGTACAAAGCATTAAATTTATTAGAACAGAACTCTAAACCATTATCGGCCCTAAGGCGTTTTACCTGCTTCCCTGTCTGCTTTTCAATCATAGTCTTCTACTTCTTGAAAGTAGGCAACACATCATTCTTTTGCTTCAGAAAGAACACCCAAACTTTTTTGGAATCGTCATCAATAATAGTTAACAAATAATTAACACCTCATCTCGAAGGTACTCTACTAGGACCCCAGAGATCAGAATGAATGTAATTAAGTGTGCCCTTAGTTGAGTGGATACCTTTAGTGAATCTGACTCTCTTCTTCTTCCCAAAAATGCAGTGCTTAGAAAACTCTAATTTGGTAATACTCTGCCCATCAAGAAGTCCTTTCCTACTTAGTTCGGCCATCCCATTTTCACTCATACGCCCCAGGCGCATATGCCAAAGTTTAGCAATGTCACTTTTGATAGAGAAGAGGTAGAAACAGCTGCATCACCTGTAACAGTAGAGCCTTGTAGGACATACAAATTTGCAGACTTTTTCTATCCCTTCATCACAACAAGAGCACCTTTAGTAACCTTCAGGACTCCGCCTTCACCAATGTACCTATATCCGTTCGAATCAAGAGTACTCAAGGAAATAAGATTTCTCTTCAGGTCTGGTACATACCGCACATCACCAAGTATCCCCACAACCCCATCAAACATCTTAATTCTGATTGTTCTAATACCAGCTAGCTTACAAGGTGTGTTATTTCCCATCAACACATCACATTTAGAGACCACTTCATATGTTATAAACCAATCCCGATTGCGACACATATGAAATGTGCAAGCTGAATTAAAAATCCAATCCTCATAGGGTTTGGAGTTATGATCAGAAACTACCAAGAGTTCTCCATCACTACCGCCATCTTCCATAAAACTGGCTTCACCGGACTTCTCTGGTTGGTTTTCCTTCGGTTTTGGAGATTCTCTTTTCTCTCTATTCTGTAGCTTTCGATACTCGAATTAGATATGACCCTTCTTCTTGCAGTAATTAAAGGTTTTGTTTTTGTTTTTGTTTTTGGATTTGGACCTAAACCTATCATCACCCCCAGAATTCCTCTCACGAATCCTTCCTCGAACAATGAAACCATCTCCTTGAGTCTCCGACCTATTCACAAGATGTTTCATCTTCTCCTTAGGGAACAACGCATCATAGACTTTATCTATGGTTAGGGTATCACGACTATATAAAATCGTATCCCTAAAGGTCTTGTATGATGCTGGCAGCGAACACAACAAAATCAACCCTAAATCTTTCTCATCGTACTTAACCTCCAGAGTCTCTAAATTAGAGACGATTTCTTTAAAGACAAATAGGTGATATTCCAAAGACGCACCCTTAGACATACGATGGGAATAAAGTCACTGTTTGAGATGCAACTTACTTGTTAGGCTCTTCATCATGCATAAAGATTCCAGTTTCAACCATAATGCAGCGACAGTTGTCTCTTTTAAAACATCCTGTAGAGTTTGATTGGATAAGTGAAGGTGGATCTGTGATAGAGCCTTCCGATCCTTACGTTGTTTATCCTCGTCCATACACAATGAGGGCATCTTCTCAAACCCTAATAAAGCATCGTCAAAATCCATCTGCGCGAGCATAACCCGCATCTTAACCTGCCAAAACGAAAATCTGGTGTTGCGATCCAACAACGAAATATCATACTTCATGGTTGCCATCCCCAAGAAAATAATCGAACAGGCTCTGATACCAGTTTGTTAGGAATCGGGCAGAAATAAAGCAAACCACAAGTAAACGAAAACAAGAACACACAGATTTATGTGGAAATTCTTGCGGGAAAAAACACGGGCAGAGGCAGAAGAAGTTTCACTATGAAAGGAGAGGAGTACAATGTGGAGAAGGCTGAATTTTCTGAATATACAAAATAACCCACTAAATACACTTATATAATACGTGTACACAAATAAGTCCTAGGCCCAAAACATAAAGGTCCATACCGCTGAACTTTCAGGAACGAGCCATCAAAATTCAGGTCACAACTCTAACAGTAATTTATCATACTTTTTAGGTAATTTTTAACTAATATATGTTACTTTTCTTGTACAAACTTTTGTGGCATTGATAATCAATTATATTTTTAAAATAATTTAAGTTTTTAATTATTGTGATTTATAATACTTTTTCTTCTATTTCAATTTAAGTGAGACTAATATCATTTCGTGAGTCAGTGAAATATTTTATATCTTTTAGATTTTTTAATTTGTTAATTATTATGATTTATAGTATTTTTAAGTATTTTTTAAATATACTACAGATTTTTTTTTTAGATATCAGATATCTTAATTTGTTAACTATTGTAATTTATAATACTTTAATATAATTTTGAAATACTATATGTTACTTTCCTTGTCCAAAATTTTGTGGCATAGATAGTCAATTATATATTTGAAATAATTTAAGTTTTTAATTGTTCTGATTTATAATATTTTTTCTTTTATTATAATTTAAGTGTCACAATGCTTAGATGAGGGGTGATATAGTAAAATTATGGTTGAAGCAGCTAAAACAGACATGTCATAAATGTCTAGTTTACTTTTTTAATTAAATATTATTAATTTTTTAATACTTAGATGACTTATAATATTTAATTAGAAGTGATATTTAGTAAAATCACATTTGAAACTGCTGAAGCAGACATATCATAGATGCATATTTTACTTATTTTATTAAATGTTATTAATTTTTTAATACATAAATGACTTATAATAATTAATAGGGGTGATATAGTGAAATCACGAATCAAGCAAATAACTGAAGCAGATGAAGAAGCAGGCATATCGACGGAGAGATGCCTGTTTCACCTGGTGCACTGTCTCTTCTTATATAGGAGAATTTTTTTAGACATCTTCAGTTGTTAACTATTGTAATTTATAATACTTTTAATGCAATTTTCAAATAATATATATTACTCTCCTTGTCCAAATTTCTGTGGCATTGATAGTCAATTATATTTTTTTAAATAATTTAAGTTTTTACTTTTTGTGATTTATAATATATTTTTTTCAATTCTAATTTAAATGTCACAATACTTTGATGAAGGGTGATTATTAAAAGTATGGTTAAAGCAGATATGTCATAAATATCTATTTTGCTTTTATCAATTAAAAATTATTAATTTTTTAATACATAAATGTAATACTCCGAGAATCCCAACCGATAGTAGAGCCATGCTTCAAGCTCATGAGAAATAAATTATAGTGATTTAGTAGTTTTTTTATCAAGTTAGATGTATAATAAGTCCTCAAATACGTCCTAGCTGTTAGACGAATCAAAACATCCCTTACCGATTGAATTCTTGAGAAGGACATTGCCATAGTCAACTTCAAATGAGCATATCTACCATTCTACAAAGAATTTTTGAACTCATGATCCACCAACAGATAGATAATTGAATTAGATTTCCAACAATATCAATTTCACAAAAATCCAGCATCGGAGTAAAAAGTTATGACCGTTTTATGGAGAGCTGTCCGAGCTGTCCAGGAGCGACGGGCAAGCTGACAGACCGTCAAGTCAGCGATGGATCGTCGCTTTGACCGTCATAACTGAAGAAGTAAGGACATTTTCTGGTCCAAAAATGATGGTTGGAGTGACAGTTAGTCACCAGAGTGACGGTCCATCACTCAAACCGTCAGTTTTGTTCGAAACAACGCTGAAATGCCGTTTTAAATGGATTTTGGGGTCTTTTTCCACCCTATTTAACACCCAATCATTTCAAATCAAAGAACATAACTCCTCATTTATCCATAACATCAAAATTAGGATTTCTTTTAAGATCAAAATCCAAGAACAAGATTCAAACCCTTCTCCAAGAAAACTCAAGAATCAAAGCGTCGCCATTCAAGAACCTTCAAGAAAAGTTAACCTCCTTCAAGATTCAAGCTTTTAAGGTATGCATAGTGTTCATTCGTGAACTCCTTTCATCCATGAAGCCCAAGAATCTCTTTTCTAAGTTCAAGTTTATGGATTTCTTTATGAATTTCATGTTGGGTTTGTTTTGTTTATGTTGAGAATGATCAATTGAATTCAAATCCATGTTGGGTGATCAATTTTATGTGGAATTGATTTGTATAGATGTATATTCATGTGAACCTATGATTAAACCCTAGGATGATGAAATTAGAGTTGAATTATGATGTTTAATTATTGTATAATGATGTTTATATGTACCATGCCTACCATATGTTTGATTAAATGCCTATATGAAGAAAAAATGCCCAACTAGTATGATATCATGAAATCCCCAATTATGTACAAGTTTATGCATATCATATGTTTTATGAAGTGCTTCAGTATATGAATTATGGATTATGATGTTAGTCACGTGTTCAAGTAAGTCATGCTATGTCAGTTTCTTTCCATCGAGTGTCCTGGGGGTACTTGCACCCGAAATATTAGTTGTGTGCCTAGAGCCATGTCATGTTTTCACGATACTCTCAGTCAAGCCATGATCCATAGAACTCAGGCAGTCATGTGACTCAGGAAAACCCATAAATCTCAGTAACCTCAGTAGTTCAGTAATCTCAGTACTCAGTAATCTCAGTAACCTCAATATTCCCAGTCAATCTCAGTAACTACAGTACTCATAGTCAATCCTCAGAACTCAGTACATTCCATCAGTCAACGGAACTTAGTAAATTCAGTTTAACTCCACTAGACAATACCACTAGTATCAGTTCAGTTCAGTTAATTAGTTCATCTCAGTTAATCAGTTCAAAGTCTTTCATATGGGAGCAGGATTCAGCACCGAGCGAGCCTAGGGACAGGGACTCACCCGCTAGATAGGACTGAGATCCCTAGAAGCAATCCCTAAGTTCCAGAACTACGTATCCAATATAGGTACGATATGTCACCCGTTAGATAGGACTTACATACTCAGGGATCACCCGTTAGCACATTTACATGTATAGGACTGATCCCAGGGGTCACCCGCTAGATTAGGACTGACTCCACAACTGTTGTCTTTACTAGTGGTGCGGTACTGATACCCTTCTAACTGGGGTTACAGATTAGACCCCAGTTAGGATAGTATGGAGCATATCGGTTAGATAAATATATCTCACAGTTTCAGTTACAGAATCAGGACTGACAGATACTGTTAATTCAACTCAGTAGTATAGATTTAGGACTATCAGATACAATCAATCCTTATCATTATAAATAGACTCCGGGATCACCCACTAGACAGGGCTAATCTCAACTATGGTCAGTCAGTATCAGTATCATCAGATTTATAGATCACCCGCTAGATAGGACTGATCTCAGATTCAATTACTCAGATATAGTACGAAACTCGGCTAGTTCCATCAAATTCAGGACTGTCAGATACAATCACTCATGTTATCAGTTATGTCAGTTATCAGAACTCATGTTATCAGTATTTATCTTCAGGACTGTCAGATACAGTCAACCAGACTAGTTCTTTAAAATTAGAATTATTAGACACAATTATTCATGTATCAGTAACATAGTATCAGTCCCTCAGTATTCAGTAATATAGTATCAGTCTTTCTCACTCATCAGTGACTCAGATGTCAATATATGTAAACTCAATAGTCAAGACTCAGTATTCAGTCCTATCATGATCTTAGTTACAGTTACGTAGTCATGCATGTATTCTCACATTAATGTTAGTCAGTCAGTTAGTATTGTTCATGCATATGAACCATTTGCATTCAGCCTACCTTATTTGCATACCAGTATATTTAAAGTACTGATGCATTTGCGATATAGTGTCTTATACCATAGGTTTAGAAGCACGAGCTCCAGAGCATCAGTAACATCCAGGTTCAGCAGTCAGAGTCAGCTGTGAGTCCTCATCATTCGAGGACATGATGATTATATTACTATTTTAGTTTTTAGTTTATTTCAGTAGTTAGAGTTAGTTAGGGACATGTCCCATCAACTCTCTTTTCAGACAGTTTAGAGGCTTTCAGACTATAGCATGTCAGACAGTTATTTCAGTTATTTTGTTATTGATATACCATATTTTTAGTTATGTACTAGTATTGAACCTTATGGTCTTTCAGTTCATGTTTCCGCATTATACAGTCTTTTATGTAGTATGCAGGTACAGATATCTGTCATGGGTTAGATTGTGGTCCTTCAGGGTCATGAGCACCGTGTAACATTCTGGGTACCAGATTCGGGGCATTACAAACTTGGTATCAGAGCCTAAGGTTCAATAGTGTCCTAGGAAGTCTGAAAGCTGCATCTAGTAGAGTCTTGTACATGCGTGTGTTGTGCACCACACTTATGTGCATGAGGCTATGAGATATTTTAGGAATAATATCTCTTCTTTCAGTATTCATGTCGTGCCATTTAGCAAAAGCTCTAATTAAACTCTCATTCTAATCTATTTCTCTCTTTTTCTATAGAATATGCCTCCTAAAAGAAAAAATAGAAATCAGTCAGCCCCTTACCCCGAAGAACCTTTGGGTGATCATGTTTTTCATGCAGAGTTCAGGGATGCATTCACTACTCTTGCTCAGTCAGTCGCCGCTCAAAATAAATGGCCAACAGTCATTTCAGCCAACCCAGTGGCCAACTCAGCTGCAGCTAGGATTTGGGACTTCACCCGAATGAATCCTCCATACTACCTCGGGTCTAAGTCCCAAGAATTCATTGATTAGGTTCAGAAGGTGAAAAATATCATGGGGGTGACTACTGTTGAGAGTGCTGAGCTAGTTGCGTATCAGTTGCAGGATGTGGCTCATACTTGGTTCAAGCAGTGGAAGTAAGAAAGGGCAGATGAGGCAAGACCTATAGAATGGGATGAATTTGTCACTGCATTCTTAGAGAGGTTCTTTTCTCTAGATCTTAGAGAAGCTAAGGTTCTAGAGTTCATCAACCTCAGGGCAATATGACAGTGAAAGTGTATTCTCTTAAGTTTACTCAATTAGCTAGATATGCCCCCTCATGTGGTTGCAGACAGTAGGGCCAAGATGAGTAAGTTTGTATCCGGGGTGAATGATAGCATGGTTAATGAGTGTAGATATGCCATGCTGAATAGTGACATGACTTTATCCAGACTTATAACCCATGCTCAGCAGATAGAAGAGCAAAAGATTAAGATAAAAGAAAAGCAGAATAAAAGGGCAAGGACAGGTATTTTCAATTTTGCTCAGCCTAAGTCAGGGGAGGTAGCCGTTCTCAGTATAGTCATAAGTTTTCAATCCTAGCCCCATCTTCAGCTAGTGCACCAGTACCCAAGTTTGGGAATGACCGTCGTGATGGGTCGCCAAGATCCGAGGCCCAGGGTAGTGAGAACAGGAGTCTTACCTATCCACTTTGCGAAGAGTGTGGTAGGAATCACCTAGGTGTGTGTAGAGCAGGCAGCGAGGTATGTTATGGATGTGGTAAGCCAGGACACAGGCTGCGGGAAAGTATAGTAAGGGCTCAGAAGGGAAAAGATTTACACCACGTCACTTCCAGTACCACTAGTGGTCAGCGTTAGAACAGGTTTTATGCTCTTCAGACTCGCCATGATCAAGGAAATTCCCCCAGCATAGAATCGGGTACGTTATCGGCCTTTCATACTCATGATGTGCATTGTTAGATCTCTTGCTCTCATTTTAGCTTAAGATTTTTAGTATGAGTTATTCAGTCATGAATCAGTTCGTTGATGCCCTGTGCATCGCCCCAGCATCTCAGTAAGGTAATTGATCTTAGAGGGACATAGTGTCCCAAGGGGGAGATACCCATTATTCCCCAATGCTCTCATGTCTTAAATTCAGTTTCTCTTCACATAAAGAATCCAGTTTAGAGTAGAGGATACTCATAAGTTATCCTTCAAGTTAAGATCTCAGTCGTGAGCTATGTATTTAGGGGCTCAGTTCAGTTCACGAAATTCAGTTTATATGTCATGTTTCAGTCTCAGTCATGTTCTTAAGTTCCCGTTCATGCATACTTCTAGCATAATCATGGGGTCATCATTACTTTTCAGTTACGTAGAATTTTTCTTAAACTTACTCAGTTCCCTGTTCAAATTACCATTACAAACTTGGTATTCAGTTCATGCTCAGATCCCCATGACAAACTTGGTACTAAGTACTCTTGCATATTCAGTCATGCATTCATATATCAGTTCAATCATGTAATTATGCATCAGACATGCATTCTCACTGCGAGAAATTCAGTTCATCAGGACATTCAGTCATGTATTCATGAGTCAATTATCTATGCATCAGATATGCATGAATTCAGTTTATCAGTCATGCATGTTCAGTATGTTATATTCAGTTATCAGTAATGTCAACCATGAGATTATGTTCCAGTTATTCATGTTTAGTATATATGTTAGTTTATGTTCTTCCCCTCTCTCACTCAGTCTCATTCGAGGACGAATATTCTCAAGGGAGAGATAATGTAATACCCCGAGAATCCCAACCGATAGTAGAACCATGCTTTGAGCTCATGAGAAATAAATTATAGTGATTTGGTAGTTTTATGATCAAGTTAGATGTATATTAATTCCTCAAATACATCCTAGCTATTAGACGAATCAAAACATCCCTTACCGATTGAATTCTTGAGAAGGACATTGCCATAGTCAACTTCAAACAAGCATATATCCCATTATACAAAGAAATTTTGATATCATAACCCATCAACAGATATATAATTGAATTACCTTTCCAACTATATCAATTTTCCTAAAATCCGACATCGGAGTAAGAAGTTATGGCTGTTTTATGGAGAGCTGTCCGAGCTGTCCAGGAGTGATGGGCAAGCTGATGGACCGTCAAGTCAGCGACGGACCGTCGCTTTGTCCATCATAACTGAAGTAGTAAGGCAGTTTTCTGGCCCAAAAATGATGGTTGGAGTGACGGTTAGTCACTAGAGTGACGGTCTGTCACTCAGACCGTCAGTTTTGTCCGAAACAACGGTGAAACGCCATTTTAAATAGATTTTTAGGTTTTTTTTCCCACCCTATTTAACACCCAATCATGTCAAATCAAAGCACATAACTCCTCATTCATCCATTACATCAAAATTAGGGTTTCTTTCAAGATCAAAACCCAAGAACAAGATTCAAATCCTTCTCCAAGAAAACTCAAGAATCAAAGCGTCACCATTCAAGAACCTTCAAGAAAAGTTAAGCTCCTTCAAGATTCAAGCTTTTGAGGTATGCATAGTGTTCATTCATGGACTACTTTCATCCATGAATCCTAAGAATCTCTTTTCTAAGTTCAAGTTTATAGACTTCTTTATGAATTTCATTTTGGGTTTGTTTTGTTTATGTTGAGAATGATCAATTGAATTCAAATCCATGTTGGGTGATCAATGTTATGTGGAATTGATTTGTATAGATGCATATTCATGTGAACCTATGATTAAACCCTAGGATGATTAAATTAGAGTTGAATTATGATGTTTAATTGTTATATAATAATTTTTATATGTATCTGCCTACCATGTGTTTGATTAAATGCCTATATAAAGAAAAAGTGCCCAACTTGTATGATATCATGAAATCCCTAATTATGTACAAGTTTATGCATATCATAAGTTTGATGAAGTGCTTTAGTATATAAATTATGGATTATGATGTTAGTCATGTATTCAACTAAGTCATGCTATGTCAGTTTCTTTCCATCGAGTCCTGAGGATACTTGTACCCGAAATATTAGTTGTGTGCCTAGAGCCATGTCATGTTTTCACGATACTCTCAATCAAGCCACGATCCATAGAACTCAGTCAGTCATGTGACTCAGGAAATCCCAAAAATCTCAGTAACCTCAGTAGTTCAGTAATCTCAGTGATCTCAGTACTCAGTAATCTCAGTAACCTCAGTATTCCCAGTCAATATCAGTAACTACAGTACTCTCAGTCAGTCCTCAGAACTCAGTACATTTTGTCAGTCAATGGAACTCAGTAAATTCAGTTTAGCTCCGCTAGACAATACCACTAGTATCAGTTCAGTTCAGTTAATCAGTTCAGCTCAGTTAATCAGTTCAGAGTCTTTCAGATGGGAGCAGGATTCAGCATCGATCGAGCCTAGGGACGGGGACTCACCCGCTTAGATAGGACTGAGATCCCTAGAAGGAATCCCTAAGTTCTAGAACTACGTAGCCAGTGTAGGTACGAGATGTCACTCGTTAGATAGGACTGATATACTCAGGGATCACCCGTTAGCACATTTAAATGTATAGGACTAATCTCAGGGGTCACCCGCTAGATTAGGACTGACTCCACATCAGTTGTCTTTACCAGTGGCGCGGTACTAACACCCTTCTAACTGGATAGTATAGTATGGGGCATGTCGGTTAGATGAATACATCTCACAGTTTCAGTTACAGAATCAGGACTGTCAGATACAGTCAATTCAGCTCAGTAGTATAGATTTAGGACTGTCAGATACAGTCAATCTTTATCATTATAAATAGACTCTGGGATCACCCACTAGACATGGTTGATCTCAACTATGGTCAGTCAGTATCAGTATCATCAGATTTATAGATCATCCGCTAGATAGGACTGATCTCAGATTCAATTACTCAGATATAGTACGAAACTCGACTAGTTCCATCAAATTCAGGACTGTCAGATACAATCACTCATGTTATCAGTTATGTCAGTTATCAGAACTCATGTTATCAGTATTCAGCTTCAGGACTGTCAGATACAATCAACCAGACCAGTTCTTTAAAATTAGAATTATTAGACACAGTTATTCATGTATCAGTAACATAGTATCAGTCCCTCAGTATTCAGTAATATAGTATCAGTCTTTCTCACTCATCAGTGACTCAGATGTCAATATATGTAAACTCAATAGTCAAAACTCAGTATTCAGTCCTATCATGATCTTAGTTACAGTTACGTAGTCATGCATGTATTCTCACATTCATGTTAGTCAGTCAGTTAGTATTGTTCATGCATATGAACCATTTACATTCAGCCTACCTCACTTGCATACCAGTACATTCAAAGTACTGATACATTTGCGATATAGTGTCTTTACCATAGGTTTAGAAGCACGAGCTCCAGAGCATCAGTAGCATCCAGGTTCAACAGTTAGAGTCAGTTGTGAGTCCTCATCCTTCGAGGACATGATGATTATATTACTATTTTAGTTTTCAGTTTATTTCAGTAATCAGAGTTAGTTGGGGACATGTCCCTTCAACTCCCTTTTCAGACAGTTTAGAGGCTTTCAGACTATAGCATGTCAGACAGTTATTTCAGTTATTTTGATATTGATATACCATATTTTCAGTTATGGACTAGTATTGAACATTATGGCCTTTCAGTTCATGCTTCCGCATTATACAGTCTTTTATACAGTATACAGGTACAGATATCAGTCATGGATTAGCTTGTGGTCCTTCGGGGTCATGAGCACCGTGTAACGTTTAGGATACCAGATTCGGGGTGTTACAATAAATGACTATAATAATTAATTAGGGATTATAGTTAGTAAAATCACGATTGAAAAGTGGCCGAAGCAGACATGTCATAAATATCTATTTTACTTTATATTTATATTATTAATTTTTTAATACATAAATGACCTATAATATTTAATTAGGGATAATATAGTAAAATTATGGAGCAAGCAGATAGATGAACCAGGTGAAAAAGTAGGAATGTCGATGGAGAATGCCTGTTTCACGTGGTGCAGTATTTATTCTTATATAGGAGAATTTGTTTAGATATCTTAAGCTGTTAACTATTGTAATTCATAATTAATGTAACTTTTAAATAACATATGTTACTCTCTTTGTCCAAACTTTTATAGCACTGATAGTCAATTATATTTTTCTTTAAATAATTTAACCTTTTAATTTTTGTGATTTATAATATTTTTTCTTCTCTTCCAATTTAAGTGTCACACTGCTTAAATAAGGGGTGATATAATAAAATTATGATTGAAGCAACTGAAGCAGACATGTCATTATCATGCCCTGTTTTAACCAAGGTTAAACAAGCATGACTTATGAACTCTAAATGAATTGATTTTATTACAGAGTCGCCACCTAATTTTTAAGAAAAATAAGGAAACCTATTGAATTATTAACATGTGCAATTTTATGTTTCAGTCTGCGAAAATCAATTGATATTCTAGGTGAGGGTTCAAATTATTCCGAAGGGAAGGGGTAAGACACCCTTCAGGATCCATAAATGTGGTACCCGGCTAGACTAAATTTATCAAAAAGAGAGGAGGTATATTTAAATAATATAAAAATATATGTATTAAATATAAAATAATTCTTTTTAAAAATATAAATATTTTAAAACTATGTAAAGATATATGTATATTAGATATATGAATAGAATAAATTGTTATAAAATATGTAAAGGACATGTTTAAAAATGTATAAATAAATGTGAAAAGGAAAAGTAGTTTATAATGTATGACAAATTAATGTATTTTGATGTGCCATTAAAAGAAAAAGTATTTACCAGTAATATTTTTTATCTGATTAAAATTACGTAGAAAAGTAAAATTTATTTGATAAGAAAAGACTATATAATATATGAATTACTTGATTAACTTAATTCTTTTATGTAAGTGCATCAAAATAATATATATGTTTTGCGTAAAAAATATAAACAAAAGTATATTAGTATATGTATGTAAAGAAAAGATAAGATTATATAAAGAAAAATTGTTCCAAAGAAAAAGCCTACGTAATATTTTTTAATGTAAAAAGTATAAATTATTTGATTAAATAATCTAAGTCAATCTAATATTTTTATATAAATATTAACGACCTAAATTTGCATAAACGCGTGGTGAAGATTAAATAAAGAATATACCGCCCAACACCTCAAAAATTAAAGTTTTCACTATGATTAACATTTGTACAAGTGAAAGAATATAAAAGTATAAACACAACCACAAGGGTTGGTGTGGTGGTTCAGCACCTCACTCCTTAAGCAAGAGGTTGGGGGTTCGATCCACACCTCTGGTGAATGGAGAAAACTCTGTGGTCAATTCCCTATCGCTTAGTGCGCTGACAGTGGAACGGAGGATTAGTCTCACGGCTGCCGGCTGTGGGGATACCTTGGGAAACCAAAAAAAATTAAAAATATATGTATATATAAAAGTATAAACACTCAATTTAAAGTCTTCTTTAAATGCCATCCCGACAAGTATTTCCAATAACCCGTATAAACACTTGTAATAAAAATGTCAGTAACAAATAAATAATAATCAAAATAAAATAAAAAATATGTGTGCATATACATATTTAAAAATATATTTTTTGTTAGTTAGTGGGCTCAGATAAAGTTTTAAAATATTATAAAGATTTCGTCATCGCCCAAAAATATTTATTTTTGTTACATATTTGTATACGTAAAATTCGTTCTTTTATTTGTGAACGCCTCAAAAATCGACGGATAATTTCTTCATCGGTCAAATGTCTATTTTTTATAAAAGATAAATAACTTGGAAAATAAAGATCCGTCTTTTCTATTAGGGTGGCCTCGAATATCCGACGAAAAGATAATGTCATTGGCCAGTATTAGCTTTTGATATAAAATAATGAATTTGAGACAAATAACATCCGTCTTTCGTAATGGGATGACCTCAAATATTCGATGGTAAGATACTGTCATTGACCGAGTGTCGGCCTTTAATATAAATAATAAATTTAAAAATACAAAGCCCGCCTTTGTAATGGGATGATCTCAAATATTCAGACGGAGAGATAATTTCATCGGCCAATTGTCGGCCAATAGTGTAGTATTTGTTCGATAGCAATGTAGTAAATAACAAAGCTATACAAATAAAAAAAAATGTCCAAAACAGTCCAAAATTAAGTAAACAGTAAAGCAGAAGTATTTTCAAAGTAAACTTTTGAATAAAAACAATCCTAAATTAACGGAGCAGTCCGTAACACAGTATAGCAACAACATATTATTGACAGAGATAGACAAAAAATAGCCAAAAATTTATAGCAACAAATTTAATGTTAACAGTAAGTAAGGCAACCAGCAAAACCAAACAAACAAAATTAAAGTCAAAACATTTATCGGAAGAAACTAAGATCTCGCCCGAACATCACTGAATAGTATGTATTTTTCAGTCAAGTTCGACCAACTACAGTCAGATACTCAGATCTGAAAAAAAGAACAAAATTATACAGTAACAAACATTATAAAATATCATCAACCGTCAAATGGCAAGAGAACGACGGAGCAACGCATTTTCCGGCCAAGTTCGCCGGAGAGGGAGGGAGATGGACGAATAGCGGCGGCAGTGGTGGTATTGCCAGCCGGAGCTGCGGTATGAATAGAAAAAAAAAAGGTAAAGAGGGGCGGTGGTTGGTTCAGTGAGATGGTGAAGAAGTAGCGGTGGTGGCAGCTCCGCCGGCTGCTGATGTCATTGGCTATTGTTGTTGCTCCAGTGGTGAGGGGATCACCAGCGTAGGCTGGTCGCTGGTTCTCCGGCGATGATGGTGTGGTCTCCGATGAGGTGAACTCACCATAATTCAGCCTTTGCTCACTGGAGAAAGAAAAAACGACTGATTTTTTGTGGGTTTAGAGAGAGAGTGTATTTAGAGAGATGAAAAAAAAAATGGAGTGTCGGTTATGCGTATGTTTGTGTGTGTATAGTGTGTGTAATTGTGTGGTGTGTAATGTGTGGTGTGTAATGTGTGGTATTTAAAAAAAGTAAAAAAAATAAAAAAAATAATATTTTTTTTTTCTTTTAACATATCCCTTAAATTAGGGAAAGTAGATAAAATAAAGTCAAAAAAGTTTAAAAGTGAGTAGACCTTGATTTGATTGATTTATTACATCGTGTATTAAAATAATTAAATTGACTTACTTTTGTAGGTCGTATTAAATAACATACAAAATAATGAATGCCGATATATAATTACAGAAAAATATAAATAAAAAAATAAAAAATATAATTATCTTCAAAAAATATACATTATGCTATAAATAATTAAAATTATACTGTGCTCTAAAAAATTATAGTGCTATGCTATGTACTTATGTAAATGATTGTGCAAAAATATTAAAATAATAATAAATTGATAAAAATCCTAAAATTTATGAAATTAAAGATAATTATCAATAAATCATGTAAAATTAAAATATGATAATAAATGAGTAAAAATTATAAAATAATGATGATTATCAACAATTTATCAACAATTGCAAAAGATATGTGAAAAATTACATTTTGTGCCCTTTAACGATCAGGAAAACTAAAAACGTTAATTTTAGGCACAGAGAGCCAAAATTGAGTGTCAACAGTTTGTCCTTTTTGTTTGAAGATGACGTAGAAGTCTTCATACAAAAACATTGACGTGTAGCAAATTTTGCTTGACAAAAAATTATTTTTGCTAAAATTTCGACCAAACTCTAGTTTGGAGTTGCCTATATACCTCGAGATGTATGAGGATCAGGTCGGGTGTATTTAAAAAAAATTAGGCAAATTGCCCTGTTGTTAATGGTAAATGACCGTGTGAAGTAATTAATAAAATATGGACTATTTGGGAACAGAAGTGTTCATCTATTTCCGATGTTTCTTTCAAAATTACCCCAGTATCGAGCTGTGAGATGCTGGAGATGCAAGATTGTGTACTTGCTGGGGAGAAGGAATAATTGTGGAGCTGTGATGATCGAACTCTGCATAGAGCTTCCTACATATCTCGAGTGTCACGAGAATCAAGTTAATGTATTTCGAAATGAGAAAATAGGCTAAATTTGAGGCGATTCTTAACATTTACCCCAGTGTAGGATTCATGGCTAACACTGTCTTCTAGGAAAGAAAAGAAATGTCTTGTTGTGGATTGTATTTCCTACTGAAAATATGTATGACGTCTTCGATTGTCTACGGGGACTTGAAGATGAATGACGTTTCCGATTGTCTACAGGGACCTAAGAATGAAAGATGTCTCTAATTGGCTACGGACTATGTGATGAATGAAAATTGTCTTCGATTGTCTACGAAGACTATGTAATGAATAAAAAATATCTATGATTGTATATGAAGACTTGATGACATCTCCAATTGTCTATGGAGACGGATGTTGATTATCGTCTTCGATTATCTACAAAGACTGATGTTGAATGATGATGGCTTTGATTGTATACGAAGACATGATGACATCTCCAATTGTATATGGGGATGGATGTATGATATCCCCAATTGTCTATGGAGACTGATGTTAATTATCGTCTTCAATTGTCTATGAAAATTGATGGATGATTGTCGCCTTCGATTGTCTACGAAAACTCAATGCATGACACCTCCATCCAATTGTCTATGGAGGCTGATGTTGATTGTTATCTCCGATTGTCTACGGAGACTAATGTGAATGACGTCTCCAATTGTCTATGGAGACTGATGTGACGTCTTTGATTGTTTACTAAGGCAGATGTATGACACCTCCAATTGTCTATCGAGGCTGATATTGATTGTTGTATTCGATTGTCTACGGAGATTGATGTGACGTCTTCAATTATTTACGAAGACAGATGCATGACACCTCCAATTGTCTATGGAGGCTGGTGTGGATTGTCGTCTCCTATTATCTGCGGAGACTAATGTTGTATGATGGTATCTTAGATTTTATACGATGACTTGATGACATCTCCAATTATCTATGGAGACTGATGCTGATTATCGTCTTCGACTGTATACGAAGACTATGTTGATTGTCGTCTTCAATTGTCTATGAAGACTGACGGATGACATCTCCAATTGTTTATAGAGATTGATGCTGGTGGCCGTCCTCAATTGTTTATGAGGATTAGGATCATCAATTGGCGAGGTGATTGAATTCTAATGGCCTCTCTTTTGGTGGAATAACTGGAGGGAATAGTCTCTCGACTGACGGAGCGATTGAAAGGTAGTAGCCTCTCGACTGACGGGGCTATGAAAATGTAAAAGTCCTTTGAGAACAACTGATAGAAAAGCAAAATGTCTGTCTTTGAAGGCGATAACTTTAAAAAAAATGGTCAATTATCTATATTTGGAGGTGGGTGTTTTGCATGTGAAGTGTAATGCATGTATGTGAAGGCATGTGTTTGAAAGGAAAGGAAATTATTTTGTATTTTTGTTGTAAAAAAATGTGTTGAAAGGTGAAAAAAGCAGAAGATTGCTTTGTATTTTCCTTGTAAGGAATGTTGAAAAGGTAAAAATGAAGAAAATTATTTTGTATTTTTTTAAGGAATGTTAAAATTTAAAAAATGCAACAAATTATTTTCTTTGTAAGAATAAGGACAAGTGAAAATGTAGAAAATTATTTTGTATTTTCTTTGTAAGAAATATGAAAAAGTGAAAATGTAGAAAATTATTTTGCATTTTCTTTGTCAGAAATGTGGAAAGGTGAAAATGCAAAAATTATTTTGTATTTGCTTTTAAGGAACGTTGAAAGGTGAAAAATGTATAAGATTGTTTTGTATTTTTTGCAAGAAATGTGAAATATGCAAAAAATTATTTTGTGTTTTCTTTTGTGAGGAACGTTGAAAGATGAAAATGCAGAATCATGTCTTGATTGCAGTTAGTACCAACAATTAGTAGTGTGTATAAGAATTCCCTATTTGTTTTTCAGCTAACCGAGATCGACTTCAGGGTAATTCCTATAGTTTCATATGATACCTCAAACATACCTAAGTATCGACAAGATTTGTTCATCTTGCTCCAAACTGAGATTTTGTGCTATGCTTATTCTCATGTTTCAAGTGCCCTCTCCAAAAAGAAAGTTTTATTTCGCACATATTTGAGTAAAATAAAGTCCAATTTCGAACATATTTAAGTAATTTTTCTTTTTGAATTTAGGAACATCTAGCGAAATACGCTCACACTCAGAAAGAAATTCAATGCATGCAATTGTTATACCATAGGCTTGACCTTCATGTAGGTATCCACTAATGTGAGAACACTTGAAATAGGATCTTGTAGGACTTGGTATCGACTTGTAATGCAGGCTCGGGGATGGGTAGGATAATATTTTGGATAAAAATGACTAATTCTTCAATGAGCATTGCACTGCATTTGTGCTTTCAACATTTCTTGTGCTTTGATGCGTGATCTTCTTTGTTGTGATTTGTTGCCCCTTGTTTTATATTTTCTTTGATTTCTTTTGAATTTTCTGCTGGAGTTTTCCCTTTTTTTTTCAACAAACTATATATTTTTTTTAGTTTTTTTTTCTTTTCTCTTTTTTTTTTGTGGGGTTTTTGCTCCTTTGAAGTCGTTTTTTAATTTTATTCATCTGGGATAATATATTCTTTGCATTTTGTGTCTTTGATCTTGAATCTTCATTTGCAATTTGCACATATTTAGTGCGCTCGAGGTAGGGCCAAGAGAGAATAGTGCATGTAAGCACTAAAAAATGTATAAGCTCAGATGTGGTTGTCCGAAGAAAAGGTTTTAGGCTCAAACAGGGAATACTAGGGATTAATGTCATTTGGTGGGCTATGAAAGACACAATCGGGTCAAAAAAGGCCTAAGGTCCTTTCGTAAATTAAGTATAACTCAGAATTTCGCCTCAACAAACATTTAGACCAAGTTCTAGATCAACAAATGCAATGCAATGAATTAAACTAAAGCTCTCCATGCAATGCACTTGAAACACGAGGTTGGCTTCGTTTTTGTCTTAGATGTGTGCAAGAGAATTTTTTTCAAACATTACTCAGGTGTGATAAAAGGTACCAAAAGAATCTATGGTTTACCATGAAATCAGTCATTTTTATCATATCAATTTTCTCTTTCCTATGCACACTCCTAAATGTATTGGGTACCAATCGAGTCAATTTTATTTTTATTTTAAAAAAAGAATGGGACCGAACCCAAATAAGGGTTGTCTACGTATCTTGTAAAAACAAGAATCAGGTCTGCATAGTTCAGGCAAATTTATGAATTTGTATGTGCAATGTATGATTAAAAAAAGTGGCGATAAACCTTGAAAATAATATGAAGACAACCAGGAAAAAACTGCTTTTAGTGTCGAAAATCATTTCAATCACACAACCGAGAGGACGGATGTCAAGTATGGAGAGAGCTTTGACACAACTTCAGTATGCTGACAAGATTGAAAAAGTCAGATATTGAAGGAATTATGACATTATTTCGCCGTAGTTGGCAGGATTATTATAACTGAAAAAATATTGAACCCTTGCTTTTGAAAGTGAGGATTGAGACGCCATAAATTTAATGAGTCACGACGTTTAAAAGAAAAAACTGGGCATTCTTGTATAAAAATCATGTGAGTATCTGAAAGTAGGCCGGCTAGGCACTAATGTAATTAAGGTTTGGATTTGGGAGTTATTGATTGTGCTTTTGAAGAATCTGGAGAGCATTTTGAACTGTTTCAGAATATTGCCCC